>CM021109.1:174622487-175251376 GCA_007115665.2 Sequoiadendron giganteum | reverse complement strand
TATTTATTTTCAACTGTAATTGTAGGTTTAGTATGTTGATCTTAGCATTACATGTGAATATAGTTATTTCTTCTTTGTGGGATTGGCTATGGTCTGTCATTTATTGCAGCATGACATTATCTTTTCTGATGGGATGGCTATAATTATTCAATATTTGTTTTGATTATTTATGGTTGTGTTTCTCATTCTCAAGTGAGTTTCATCTTTAGGAACTAGCATTAATTACCTTTCCTACCTTTTGGTTAAAATCATGCCAAATTTCTTTAGTTTAGATTAATTCATTAAAATTATTGCAAGGGATTTGTACCTCCAAAAATTTAGAGGAAAGCCACACATGCAAATTATGTTCTTTCCATAGCTGCTAGAGGATTAGTGCTAGTGCTTGGCAGGGCTAAGAGTCATTTATTTTGAGCATATTTATCATGAGCCAATTCATTCGCTAATAGATTTTTGCTGACTCCGCTTGGGAAGATTGAGTTAAATTGATTAAAGTCTAATGATTCCTCTCATGTCATGCACTGATATGGTACTTCCTCATAATAATGTATTTCATATTTTGCATCCAGACTTAGATTGGGTGGGAGAAGAGAAATAAGACATCATTTCACACTTAAATACGTTTGCTTGGAGATATAGGAGAAACGTTGCACATTATATGTGAGTGAATCTTGCCTTGGAAGAAGAGGGAGAGTTGGCCCAACACCCACCTATACCTATAGTGGATCATCCTCTGATGTTGATATTCATGTACTATGACAACCATCCTCATCATCCTGATCTTTAGCCTAATAATTTGTTTCATCATCCAAGGGACCCACCCCTTCCTCAACCTCAAAATCCACCTCTGGACCATTTACCACCCAAAAATTAATCCAGAATTTCTTTTCAATTTTACTCTTGTGTGAGTTGGAAACTCTAATGATCCATGGCCCTAAATCCTTGGTGTAATTAAGTTGGCCCCCTTGTCCTATCACAATACCATAGTTTACCCAAGGGTTCTTAAAAATGGTTCTTTAAATTTTTTGGCCAAAATGAACAAGACCTTGATGAGCACATCCTATCCATGACTACAATAAGTAGAATTTTAGGAATTCAAGAGGAGGATGTTTTTGTAAGAATTTTTATTGACAGTTTAGTTGGGAAAGCGGTAGAATGTTATAGGGAGGTTGAAAAAAGATAATCATAGGATGGAATGTCCTAAAGACAAAGTTCCTTCAGCGATATGAAATCCCAATCAATGTTGCGGCTACCTTACGACTTTTTTTCACATCATGAAAATTAAAGTTGAAACAATGAGAAATTTTGTTTACCAATTTAATCGGTATCTTCAATGAATTCTTGTCTTGGAATGACCCAGTGCAAAAATCCAATTTCACATATTTATTTATGCCCTAGAACTTGATGTTCAATTAATCCTCAAAAGAGATAAAGTGTAAGGGATTAAGAGAGCTCAATTAGAGGCATCCAAAATTAAAGATCATTTTATAGCCATTGGAAAGTGGACGCCTGGTATAATTGTGAAGCCTGAAGTTATTTAAAGGAGATCCTCTGAGTACCGATTTAAGAATCATGAAGAGGTAAAATTACCTTGCCCGAGTGCTGAAAATGTTAATCTAACAATATTTGATAGCATGCAACAACATAATGAGGAACAAGGTCAGCATAGTAGTGATCAGGTTTTCAATCTATATACCTCGTTTGAGGTTAAAAGTGACTCTGACTCATCTAGTGATGAGGAATATGAGAAGCGACAAAAGAAGACTCCAATTGCCTCTTTCCCCCTCTTGAGGATAGGTCCTCCACCTCAAAATTTAATTAGAAAAATCCCTTGTTAGTTTTTCTCCTATTCCTGAAAATGTGGTTTCACCCTCCAAAGAAATAGTGGAAGAGAATACACCTTTTCATCTGGTAGAGCATGGAGAGTCCACGTGCAGTATTATCCAAGGAGAAGAAAAAGTGGTCAATTTATCTTAACTCTCTCTTTAATCTAGATGAACTTGAAGTACATGATAATCCTCTCTTTTTGAATTTAATTGTTGATCAATTTATAACCGAGGATGGATGTTGCTCATCAATTATTGAAGAGTCTCATAATCAAGGAAACAATGGGAAAACTACTAGTCCTAAATTAGATGGAAGTGAAACTAGTGTGCAATTAGCGGCTTGGGGTGAATTTATTGGGGCCTGTGAAAGATTTAAGGCATCAAATATTCTTCTATCAAAAGATTCTTTGATTTACCATGAAAAAGAACCTCAAAGAAAGGCCAAAAATAATACCATCCTTGAGTCTTCTCTTTGTGAACCTGATTTAAAAATGGGTATAATTCAAAATCATCACATTGATGAGGATGTAAAGAGTGTTATCGAAAAGGATATCCAACATTGTGCTACTCACCTTTCAAGTGGAAATTTTACAGGGCTCAAGAATGATTTTCAAGATAGGTGGAGAACTGTTCAATCTCATTTGTAGATTTTGGAAGGAAAAGACTTAAATTATCAATGTAGAAACATGGAGTTGTCTCCGAGAGAACCTAAATCAAGTCAAAGAAGTGGAGGTGGAGTTACCATCATGATTGACAAGGCTATCATTCTTGATACATGTGACTAGACTCTTTCTAAGGAAGTCTTTTCAAATCAGAATTTGATCAAAGATATTATTGAGATTTGAGGAAGTTTCAAGGAGGATACAAAATTTTATGGTGAGAGGTGGTTGTTTGGTGCACTTTCTGATGAGCTTTTAAATCTTATTTTTTTATTGATGGTCCTTCAAAGGTTTTTGAGTTCGTAGATGCCTTATGGATATTCCTCATTGTTTCACACTGGTATATATTTCTCCTAGCCAGTCAATGGTTTTGTGTAGGCCTTTGGGGGAATTCAGGTATGTTGCACCTAGTTTGGGTGCATGTAGGTGTCTTAGGTTTCTTTCCTTTGTGGTTTTTTGTTGGTTTTTTGGTTTGTCTTTTTTCTCCCTCTAGACTCCATTGCCCAATGGAAAATGATTGGTCATTGATGTTGGGTTCTTTGCATCCTGCATAGTCTGGGTCCCCGTTCGAAGCAACTGTTATTTGTTGATGTGACCCCCTTTCCCCTTTAATTATCTTTCTCTATTTTCCTCGATCACTTTTACTTAAATTCATATTCAGGCACTATTATTTGATCATTTTCAAACCTAGGCGAGGTTTTCCTTAGTTCCCTCAACTTCTCATTTTATCTCTTCCTTGGTCATAACATTTTTCGGGCGGTGTTTTATGAATCTATTCTAACTTAGCATTCCTTCGGAAAGGTGTGTACAAATGGGTAATCTGTATGATGATTTATCTTGTGTTAGAGATTAGTGACTTCCCTCGCAACTTATGTGTTCGGGTGACATTCTAAGTACTACTCGAAACCTAGGTGGTATTTTACTAATTTATTTGAACACCTCATTCCCCTGCTCGGGAGCATTTTAGTACCAATAAAATCATGAAAAACTTAATTCACATAGCTAGTGCATTATGAAAAAAAAATCAAAATTTTCAAAAGCATATGAACAAAAATAAACAAAGCCATACATGAGAAATATAGAGATACCAAAAATAAATTTCATTTATATATAATATCATGTATACATGGTGTCAAAATTTCAAAATTGTTTGTGTTGATTACAAAAATTTATATCGATAGTAGAAGAAAGAGGAGGCAGTTTCATTCATGTTGGAGTTGAGCAGATACAACACCATAGAAGTCCAAAAGATCTTTGCAAGCGAATAACCTGTTACAAGGAGAAACAAAGAGAAGCAACAAAAGAAATGCTCAAGAATGTGGAGCAATGTGGTCACCTGAAAATGTAAAATGAATAATGATACAAAAGATAGTTTTCAACTACATATAGATGAAAACCCTAAAAAAGGAAAACCCTAGGCTTGCACAATAATAATTAATAAAGTAATTAATTATTATGTACCTAATGTTAGCTTAAGTGAAAAAGAGTTAAAAGGAAACTTTATGTAATTAAACAAATATTGTTTAATTAATAAAGTGAATGTCCAATTACTCTAACACCCCCCCTCAAGATAGACATAGGGAGAAGCTAAAACCTAGAAGAAGCTACTGAAAGCAAAAGCAATAGGTCCTGGAAACAAGGCCAGATTAGGTACCCAAGTACAATGAAATCTCTATGAAACGGAGAAAACCCAGTGGGAAAAACTCCTCTCCAAAAAGAGATAGAACAACATGCTGAAAGAAACATGAAGGAAGGAAGCCCTCATAAAGACCCCCCAAGGACAACTTCCTTCACCCCAAGCATAGAGCGCAACTGAAGATAGCGCAGAGATGCAAAAGGTTTCGTGAAGATGTCTGCAACCTGCTCGACAGTGGGAACATACTCCAAGATGGGAGAACCATCCTAAATCAACTATCTGATGAAATGCATATGAAGTTCAATGTGCTTCGTCTACTGATGCTCCACCGGGTTGTGCAAAATGTGTATAGCACTCTGATTGTCACACCAAAGAATAGTGGGACTATCAGGAGGAAAACCAAACTCAGTCATCAACTGACGAAGCCATAAAATCTCCTGACTAGTGAGCACAGCAGCTCGGTACTCAGCCTCTATAGATGATAATGCATGAGTAGTCTGCCTCTTACACGACCATGTGATAGGACCAGAGCCAAGACAAAAAAGAAAGCCAGAAGTAGACTTTCGATCATTGACATCACCAGCCCAATCTGAGTCAGTGTAGCCAACAATGTGAGGATCCCCTAATGTGTAGTGAATTCCATATGAAGTGGTGCCCTGAATGAACCTCAAAATACGCTTGGCAGCTTGTCAATGACTCTCATGAGGATCATGTGAGAATCGAGAGACAAGACCAACCGTAAAGGAAAGATCAGGATGAGTGTGAGTCTGGTACAACAAACTGCCAACCAACTACCTGTAAAGTGTAGCATCTACTGAAGGAGTGGGGCAAGTAGTAGTCAAAACAACCCCTGACTGAAAAGGTGTGGGGGCAGGCTTGCAATCAAGCATGCCAAAGCGCTGAAGTATATCAAAAGAATACTTCTACTGGTAAATGGAGATCCCCTCTGAAGACTGAATCACCTGAAGACCAAGGAAATAGTGCAGAAGGCCAAGATCTGTCATCTCAAACTGCTCCATCAAGGCTAGCTGAGAATGCTGAATCATGGAGGATGAGCTACCTGTGATGAGAAAATCATCAACATATAGCACAAGAATCAGGATCTCACCCTCAAGATGTTGAATATAGACCGTGTGATCAGAATGACAATGAGTGAAACCAGTGGAGAGAAAAAAAGAGTCCATCTTCTCATACCAAGCTCAAGGGGCTTGTTTGAGACCATATAATGAACGCTGAAGTCTACAAACCAAAGAAGAATCATGAACAAATCCCTCAGGCTGCTCCATATAGATCTCCTCCTGTAGGTCACCATGTAAGAAGGCACACTTCACATCCATCTAAAAAATGAGCCATCCGCCAAAAGCTGCAAGTGATAATACAAAGTGAATAGAATTCATCTTGGCGATAGGGGAAAATGTCTCAGAGTAATCAATACCCTCAACCCGTGAGAAACCCTTCGCAACAAGACATGCTTTGTACTTATCAATAGAACCATCAGCAGCATACTTGGTGTGATACAACCATCAGCACCGAACCATCTTTCTGCCCTTAGGAAGAGGACAGAGATCCCATGTATTATTCCTCATCAAAGAAGAATACTCCTCCTCCATAGCACTATCCCACTCAGGGTGACCGATCCCCTCTGAAAATCTCTGATGATCCTCTGAAAGAGCATGAGTCGAAAGACTAGAACATATAGTATGAGAACGAGTGTGACGAGTGTCTGAAGGATCATCGGCCATAGATCCTGCTGCCTCAATAGTAAAGCAAGCCCATTTGGGCCTCTGAGGTGGAGCAAGTGGAGGTGGAGATGGGGGATCATCAATATCCTCATCAGAATCCTCAAAATAATCTTGAAGAGTTGTAGTGGGTGGAGTAGGTAGTGAAGTGGACACTGGAGACAAGGTATCAACTGGAGCAAGGCGCTCATCAAACTGAACATCCCGTCGAAACAAGACCTCTCTGAAATTATAATCAAATAACCTGTACGCCTTAACATCCTCATAGTGGCCGACAAATATGAGGGGTCAAATCTTCCACTCCATAGCTCTCCTCTAAGCATCAGGAATAAAATCCCATGCCTCACTACCAAATACTTGAAATGATGAAATATTAGGCTTGTCATGAGACCAAGCCTCCTCAAGAGTCATATGTCGAAGTGCCTTGTGAGGCATCCGATTTTGAATATAGTTGGCACAATTGACTGCCTCGGCCCAAAAAGATGAATCCATGGACCTAGACTGAATCATACAATTAGCCATCTTCCATAAAGATCTATTCTTTCACTCAGCGATACCATTCTGCTGAGGGGTGTAGGGAATAGAAAACTGATGCTGCAAACCATGCTCAGTGTAAAAATCTCTGAAGGCCTGATTCACATACTCCCCCCCATTATCTGTACATATCCGCCAGATAGAAAGACCAGACTACTTCTCTACAAATGTCTTGAAGACACGAAAGGAATCAAAGACGTCAGATTTGTACTTAAGAAAGTACATCCATGTGCGTCTGGAGAAGTCATCAATGAATGTGAGTACATACTTGGCCCCTAAAAAAGGAGTGGGAAATGACATGAGGTCACTATGAATCAACTCTAAGGGTGCCAAGGCACGAGTGGTACTTCCCTTCAGAAAGGGATCCCTGTGATGCTTGCCAAGCACACGACCATGACAAACACCGTCAGTGCAGGAAATCCGTGGAAGACCAAGAACAAGTGACTGTGTACTCATCTACTGAAGATATATGTAGTTGGCATGGCCCAAACGCTCATGCCAAACCTGACTCACTGAATCTGCATGTGCTATAAGAGATGAACCTGTACCCTCAGAAGGCACAAATCCATCAAATCTGTAAAGACGAGATGCAGTATCAACAATACCAGTAGCCACAACCAAATCAGAATCATGGAGGTCCCGAATAACCACATCATGTGGTGAGAACTCAACTATCTTACCAAATCCAGTGTGGAAAATCTGATAAATGGACAAGAGGTTAGTTGAAATTTTAGGAACAACCAAAACATCCTATAGAGTGCCCCCATCCAAAGAGACAGAACCTAAACCCAAGATGGAAAGCTGTGAAGAGTCACCCACTACAATCTGTGAAGTACCACAAGAGGCAAGAGAAGTGACCAACTGCTGAGTGTCAGTCATATGGTGAGAAGCACCAGAGTCTAAAATCCAAGTGGACCCATTGGTCGATGATGCGCGTGCAGTGAGAGCATGACCCTTCCCTGTGGTGGAAGAAGAAGACTGAGGTGAGGAGATGTGTTGCTGCTACATGGCCTCCTTTAAAGCCTCTAATCGTTTCCAACACCTGGAAACTGGATGACCTTGCTTGCCATAGAAACTACAAGTGTCTCCTGATTTCTCCTTAGTCTTGGAGGAAGACTCACCAGACTTCGAATATTTCCCATGTTTTGGATTAAATGGTTGTTTAGAATCAGACTTAGGAGGCGGTTTGGAGGAATGCTCACTACCTGCAAAATATTTCTTGGGCCTTGGTTTTTGCTTTTGTTTCCCCTTCAGTGACTGAGCAACCAACGCTTTGCTCTTTGAACCTGAGAGCATATCCATCTAAGAAAGGTGAGACTGTTCCCAAGACAATCACTCACAAAATAAATCAAAGGAAGGCATGGTAAAACTGGCACCCAAACCATCCATGGTGGAGTAGAAGGAGGAAGCAAATATCTGAAATGGACCATGAAGCTTTGAAAGAATCAAGGAAATGCACTCTATGTCTGTCTTGTTCTTCCCACAACCCTGTAAAATAGTAGGGATAGTTTTGAACTGGTTCAGAAAATCCTCAATAGTGGGAAATGAATCAAGTAATAATGAAGTCAGCTCTGCCTCAATCTGTAATGCATGGAACTCATTAATGGCCCCAAAAAGTGTCTCACACTTCAGCCACATGGCTCGAGGAGTGAGCAAAGCATCAAGGTGAAACAAAAGACTGTCTGAAACATGCATGCATAACAAACCCATAGCCTCATCCATCTTGTTCCTATGCTGCATAATCTCAAAATGATGCTGCAACTAAGGCTAAACCTCATCTAAACAAGACCATAACCCTCGTGACCTGATTAGCCTCATCATACGAGACTTCCAAGTGTGATAGTTATGTGATCTGAGTAGCTCAACTGAAGAGTCTGCCATGAAACCCTTCACCTGTACCTGCTTGTGTTTTTTATTATTATGTGATCTTTCAGAATAGACAGAAGATGCAGAAGGGTTTGTATTTTTGAGAGTTTTGGTGTTCTGGTTTTCTGATATAAATGACAGAAAGCAAGAAAAAAAACACCCCCCACAAAAGATAAACCCAAACCCTAGTACAAACTAAGAAGAAGGAAGCAATGCATGAGAAAAAAATACTTTAAGACAAATTCTTATGTACTTGGTGAAAATTCTGATAAAATAGAACACATCACTGAATAGATCATGTTGAGAGCTTTCCAACGCCTATTCAAGTTTGAAAAACGGAGTTCGTTTGCATCTTCTATGACCCTGGAAGTGAAGAAAGAGGACCTCACTTTGACTGGTAAAAAATATCCAAACTGGTAAAAATTTTATAAAATTACCTACACCATCAGATCGGTGCAAAAATCAGCTTTCCAACACTTCTTCCTGTTTGAGAAACGGAGTCAGGATGCCCAAGTTATGCCCGTTTTTGTGAGAGCAAAAAAATGCCCTATTTGACTCCTCTAGCACTAGGCAGCTTTAAGAAAAGAGCCCCTGGTTGCATGGGCGAACCAGGGGGCTGAGACAGACGGAGCCCATGGTCGCCATATGACCAGCTGATGGGGGTTTAGAGGCCCACGGGGGCTGGCAGAGGCGAGCTCATCAGCAGACGCAGCCAGTCGGCGGACTCGGGTCGGCGGCGCCGGTTGAAGTCGGCGGGGCCAGTTGCAGTCAGCGGAGCCGAAGCAGGGCGAGCTTGGCAGAGCACGGGGAGCCGGGGCTGGCAAAGCGTGGAGCAGCTCGGTGGCGAGCACAGCGGCACGTGGGCGCTTGGCGGCGCGGTGGTGGCTGTCGGATGGTAGGAGAAAAATGCACGGGCCGCACAAAATTTATCAAAACAAACTTTGTTTTTTTGATTTTTTGATTTTTTTTAAATATTTTTTGATTTTTTTGCGATTTTTGACTGCGTACGGCCTTAGGGCAAAAAAAGTTTTCCTTCCAAATTGATTGTAGCCAAAAATGAGGATTTGATAGTCATTTTAGGGGTTTTTGGGTGCTACGAATCCAATGGCACTGTCCATTTGAGCCCAAAGTGAACCTAAAATTTGGAGTAGGCTGAATCCACCAAAAAAAACTTAGAACCCTAGATTTGCTTCCAATGCAAAATATCAAAACAAGAACAAGCAGCTGCAAATCTGAAGCTCTGATACCATGTTGGAGTTGAGAAGATACAACACCATAGAAGTCCAAAAGATCTTTGCAAGCAAATAACCTGTTACAAGGAGAAACAAAGAGAAGCAACAAAAGAAATGCTCAAGAATGTGGAGCAACGTATTCACCTAAAAATGTAAAATGAATAATGATACAAAAGATAGTTTTCAACAAAATATAGATGAAAACCCTAAAAAAGGAAAACCCTAGGCTTGCACAATAATAATTAATAAAGTAATTAATTATTATGTACCTAATGTTAGCTTAAGTGAAAAAGAGTTAAAAGGAAACTTTAGGTAATTAAACAAATATTGTTTAATTAATAAAGTAAATTTCTAATTACTCTAACAATTCAAACACAGAGAGGAAATATTAAGACTCGCAGGGTCTCGCTCATAGTATGGAGGCATTCCACTTGGGTAGGTGACAACAAGTTCTCATGTGATTGTAGGAGCTACGTAAAAAGCCTCATATCATTTCTCACAAATATGAAGTAGACCAGAGTGATGGATTCTTCCAATGTTTCATCCTGAAGAGCCAAAGCTATGCAAATGGCATTAGCTATCAATCCCTTTCAAGGATAGTGACTGAGTCCCTTGATTGCCACCCTCACACGGCGATGGAATTTAGGTCTTACCAGGTGTTGCAGTGCCTTCAATCCCCACTCGTGTCAATTAGAAGTCCTATTGACAGTATATATAGATCTCTCAAATATGGTGGTGTTATGCACATGTACTTGGCTTAGAAATGCTTTGCCTAGGATGCTATGAATCACTTCTTCCTCTACCTCACTCTATACCATGAATACCTCTTTCATCTAGTTCGATAAATGCCTAAATAGTAGGCTACACTTAATCTCTTTCAAGACAAGGAAGTCACTTGTAGAATCGCCATCACTTTGGGTGCTTGCCATGTTTGATGGTCCTAAATGACGAAGGGTGGTGACACTAGCTGAATTTATAGAAGATTGACTGGAAATTGGTGGTTTATCCAAGGAAGATTTAATGAACAATTCAATTCAAATAAAGGGTTGATTTCAAATAATTTAAATTTCATTTCCAATTGAGTAGTAGACACGTCCTATCATATGGTGTTCCCTTGAGGTTGCATTAATTATTCGATTATGTGAAGATTCATTCAGTGGTCATTGGAAAGATAAAGATCAATTTTCTTGCCCAATTCCATTTCATTTCCCAAGCTAATGATGTCGATCAAATTTTATAAGTTTTCAAGATAAAGAGAAAAACAAGAATAGTCCCAAATTTGGTAACAACTTTGGCAACCGTTCAGTGAGGTTCGCTCGCTATACATTTGCGAATGGAGAAATTGATAGGGGTTCTTCGGATATACACCTAGTGGTGTTATCGAGAGGGATTTTCATTTATTTTCAACTATAATAGTTCATGATCTTAGTATTATGACTTTAATGGTAGGTTTATTATGTTGATCTTAGCATTACGTGTGCATATAGTTATTATAGTTATTTATTCTTTGTGGGATTGGCTATGGTCAGTTATTTATTGTAGGATGACATTATCTTTTCTGATGGGATGGCTATAAGTCTTCAATCTTTGTGTTGATTATTTATGGATGTGTTTCTCATTCTCATGTGAGTGTCATTTTTATGAACTGACATTAATTACCTTTCCTACTTTCTAGTTAAAATCATACTAGTTTTCTTTAGTTTATATTAATTCATTTAAGACATTGCGAGGGAGTTGTACCTCTAAAAATTCAAAGTAAATCCACACATGCAAACTTTGGTCTTTCCAGAGTTGTTAGCCGATTAGTGCTACTGCTTGGTGGGGCTAACTTTCATTTATTTTGAGTATATTTATCATGAGCCAATTCATTCACTAATAGAAGGGAAGCAAAATATTTTGATAAGGAAAGGAGAAAAGTAATAAGGT
Organism: Sequoiadendron giganteum; assembly: GCA_007115665.2. Taxonomy (NCBI): domain Eukaryota; kingdom Viridiplantae; phylum Streptophyta; class Pinopsida; order Cupressales; family Cupressaceae; genus Sequoiadendron; species Sequoiadendron giganteum. The sequence continues at coordinate 175,239,961 of CM021109.1, read as the reverse complement.
GGAAGGAAGAAGAAGACCTTCGAGCATCTAACATCAGGGGTACACCTTACGCCATACCTTAGTAAAGGTAAGGGATAAAGGGGATGCCTGATCTTTGATGCCCAAAATTTCATCAATGGTCAAGATCAAATAAATTCCTTACCTCTTACCTTAACAAAGGTGAGAGGTAAAAGGCATGACCAAAGCCCAACCAACGAAGAATCAACACTTAGTTGATTTTCTAAAGAAAGGGATCAGGAGGGGAAAAAAATGAAGGAAAAAAGAGGTAAAGGGTAAGGGTTAACCTAGATGGGTGAAACCTGAAATATCAAGGTATAAAATGGAGAGAAGAGGAGAAGAAGAAGGGGATCGAGGGTGAAAAAGGAGGGATTCCAGTTTGTAAGCCAATGAAAACCCAAAATCCCAAAAACTTCATACTTAGCCAATTTTAGGGTTTTGCAAATGAGGCATTTATTGTAGGGTGGTGGAACATGTAGAAAAAGGTTCCACCATGGTCCATAAAAGCAATAACATCCAAAATTATAATAATCACAAATTATAGAGTCATTCAACTAGTCAAATCATACTATAAAATTTAACAATAGGGATACATCAAAAGCCTAATCGATATAGGAGATATCAAAGAGAACAAAATTGTGTACATATTATATAAAAATAAATTAAGGATATGAAAATATCTTTATCTAAATCATCATTGAACTTTCTCCCAACCAAATCAAGATAGAAGAATCCAAGTCAATTATATCCACAGATCATAAAATACAAGGAAAAAAACCCAAACCAATCATATCTACTATTCAACAACCTCTCCTTCATATGATGAATCACTTGATACCCTTGAACACATATACAAGTATAATGAGCGTATTAGAAACCAATTTCTTAATTATTTGATCATATTGAGCATGAATATAATAAAATTAATCACAACAAGCATCTTAGAAAACAAGTTTTAAATGACATAGATCATATGAATCATGAGTATAACCTTTATTATATAAATTAAAAGTCTCCCAGTGAACCCCAAAACTACCAACTTGGGTCCTCCATATTCATAAATAAAATATAACTTCTTCCACCTCATATTCCCCTAAAAATGGACTTAAAACTTTCTTCTGAAACAAGTATCCCATTGGAAGAAAAAAAATTCAAAACATGCACAAACAAGGAAAATTTCTATCCCTCCATGAGAAAGTAGTCTTATAAGCCATTCAAACTAAAGGAAATAATAAATTTTATGGCCTTGTATACATAGATCATTTACATGAAATTTCTAGTCCTTCCAAATCTAAAATCCCTTCATGTATAACAAACAATACCCATCTCTCGTCTTCCAAAATTCATTTTTGGACTTATATCCCAAAAAAAAATCCTTCATCCCTTCCTTCCATCTTGGATCCTTATATTCTTCAATCTATCACCCTTGTTCCTATTATCTCAACCTTAATTTCACCACTCCATCACCTAAAATCCAAAAAAAAGATCAACAAAGTTACACATCAATTACTTCCTACCAACATCCTCTTTTAATCACCACATTCATAAAATCTCCAAGTCATCCATCCTTATCAATCCCTACCATTTCTGTTGGAATAGTTTTTGATGATAAACCTCAAATTCTTAAAGGAAAAAAACTAAAAAATGAAAGGATCACGACATCCCATAAAAAAGACAAGCTAAAGAAAGAATAATCCAGTCCAAAAACAATTTACATTGAAAATTCTTGAAAGGCCCATGAAGTGGAAATCAAATAAAAATAACAAAATCTATGTATATTCCAAATAAAAAAATCAATGCATCCCAAAGTTCAATCCAACTTAGAATCCAAATTATCTACTCCAATAAATCCCTCCACTCCTAATTCCTTCAATCCACTATCTAAAAACCTTTCATCTTCTAAAGCCATTTTGGAATCCTATGTCCCAAAATTCACCTTTACTTCTCCATATAAGTCTCAAACATCAAAACACACTTCTACTCAACCAATCCACTATAGTTCAATATGTGTGCCAATGTTATTCTTCACAACATTCCCTTCCACTTATCCGTAAGTTTTATAATATTTCATTCACCATCCAACATCTATTTTCCATCATTCCATATTTCTCATATAATCCTTTTTATAAATCATTATACATTTCCATATACCCATCCATTTCATCCCCCTTACTATCATTCTACAAAAATTTATGAGCATACCTACAATTTCCATGGTCAATTGTTAGCACTTCTTCAAGGGTTATCATCCATGGAACTAGATGCTTGAGTCCTTCCTCCATCTACCTATCACCCATTCACTAAATTATAAATCAACTTATCACATCCATATTTTTCCAAAAAAATAAATGAAAAAAGAAAAGAAAAATAAACCAATAAAAAAAAAAAAAGAAAAATATTTATTTTTAAAAAGAAATTCAAAAATCAAAATTGTAAAGATAAAAATTTCATCCAATGGTGAAAAACATTCCTATGGTGCCTCAAAAACATACCATTATGAAAACCTAGCAAATAGGTTCCATGTTTAGATTAGCTATCTATTATTTTCATACACTTGGGGGTAATTTGTCTTATCCTACTACAATATTCATCCTTTAAAAGTATTTATTTCACCATCCATATCATCCCTCATATCCAACCACTATATCCATAGTATAATCCATAATCTCTTCCTACTTTTGACCTTGACAAGGAAAATGGAAATTTTTCAACACATGCTTTAGACATTTCTTGACATATCCTATATCTTACAATAAATCATCCCTCCTTCAACTCTTTTCATTTTGTAGCATCATGAATAGCATATCTAGATCATATAATATTCTTCCTATGTGATGTAGTCCCTAGAAATCACATCCTAAATCCTTTTCTAACTTTTTCATCCATTACATTTACTATTATTATTCTTTTCATCATTCCTTCCAATCAACCCTCCATCCTTTCTCCTAGACTTGATTTTCCATTATCAATGGTTATAACATTGAGACGATAAAACCATTTAGTAAAAAAAGCATCAAAATACCAAAAATTATTCCATCCAAACCAATTTTGAACTATCTCCCAAAAAAATAATTTTAAAATTGATAATTCTCCTTTAATTTCCACCTTCCACCTCTCAACTACCCTTGACCAAATTTATTTAAGCCATTCATGTCATATCAAATCTCCAAAATTGATCTTCCTATTTCGTAACCTATAAATCCACCATCCATGAGCTATTTTTCATGAAAAGTACAAAATTCTTGTGTCATTATTTTCTCAGGGCGAGTACCACATTTTCAATCAATTTGATCATATTTTCCTGCATGGCACAACATGATAATTTTATACTAACTATAGTCGAAGCAACATATACAAATTAATTTTGAAAGATATTCATCAAAATACCAGCTCCTAGACTATTCCCCATTACAAAATGTCAATAGTTTGTTCCTAGATACATGAGATCAAAATATAGTTACAAACTCTATCATGTTATCATCAGTTACATCAGATTATCATATACTATCTATACAAATATATTTCATTATGCTATACATATATCTACTAAAGATTCCAAAGGAGAATATACAAAATATGCTTTCTATCCTTCATGTGGATTATTCTATCCTATTACCAGCTTTCATTTCTACCAGTGCCTCTGTTGCTGCCAAATTTTCTACAAAAGGTCTTACTATCTGCCCCCTCTTAGTTCTGAGTCTTGTCTAGTTTTTTTCCCTATTTCTCTGCTAGTTCTCTTTGAAATACTTGTAGAGATCTTAAGAAAAAATCCACCCCAGGGTGTCCTTTAGGCCACATATGCCCATACTTAGCCTCAAGAATATCAATTGTTATTTCTCTATCCTCCAAGTACTTCAAAAAAAATTCCTTCAAGAGTTCCACCATGATATAAACCTACATGGAAACATTATAAAACATGAGTCTTTTGTAAGACTTAATAAGCACCCTCTTCCTTCCTTGAAACCTATCTTCATTCCCTTCTTTCTAGATGGCCCACAATATGTCAAATGAAAGGCAAAACAAAAATAAAGTAGTAGTTTTCCCCATTTTTACATTGTGATTAAATAAGATCATTTTAGGAAGGGGTTCACCATTGTTTCCCCATATATTTTTCTCAACATGGATTTTTTTGGGTAACATTGTTTGTATTTATTCATTTTCACTTTTTTGTTTTTTTTCTCTAACTAAGGTTATATGCGATATAGATTATATTTTTCATATTACATTGGAAATGTTCATTTTCATCTATATCTTGTGTGTACAATAAGAAATTAAGATCTTGTCTAAAATTTGTGATAGGTATTTATTTTATATGATAATTTTTATGGGAGAAAGCTAACTCATAGATAAAAAGAGCCTATGTATGTAACATGACATCATACCCCCCATCCCCCATTCGACGTGCTAGACAAAATGGCCCTGACAGAAAAGGTGTTCAAACGAACAACTCACACTGAAGGAAAGACTTGATAGTCAAATGTTAGCTCTATCCTACCATCGCCTATCTCATCACTAGGAAAACATGTTAGCATTGGCGGGTTTTCAAAATCATATTTTGAAATGGACAAAAACCAAAAAAAAGTTGCATTTGAAAAAATTATTTCCAAATATCATAAAGCCCATATGAGGTTCCATTTTCACCACCGTTTTCCATAGTGACATTTTTCATGTTGTTGGAGAGGAATGTGAAGGAGTTGCAAGTGTTCGAATGCCAAAGCATTGTGGCCACCCTTGAAAAAAAAATGCATTTGATAGGTGTGGGAAGCCAACTAGCTAGAAGGTATGTATATCCACTAGAAATATATGCCTTTTTTCCATTATCCCTAGGAACTATGAAGAAATGAACTGCTATTTGTTGTGAAGATGGGTTTTCATTGACGTGAAAGAAAATGACTTCCCTTGAGAAATGGGGTTTTCATTTGAAATGCAAAACTATTTATGTGTTTTTCTATTGAGGGTTTATTATTTTTTGTTTCCTCTTGTCTGTTGATTTTGAAATTTTTCCCTTTCCGAATGAAATAACTGACAACCCATTGTCAAAATATGAGTGAGATAACTGAATAACGTTTACAAAAACCAAAAACCATGCAAAATATATTATGAGGTTGGAAAACACAACATGGGCTCTACAATGAAATGATATATTCTAAAAACCACATAAAGCCTAGAACGTCACAATTGTTCACATTCTTATTTTGAATGTTGTAGGGTTTTCATTGGGAAAAGGGGTTTTTATTTGAAATACAAAGTTGTTAATGCTTTTTGTGTCGAGGGTTTTTTAATTTTGGTTTCCTCTCGTATGTTGGTTTTGGAATTTTTCCATTGTTGAATGAAATAAATGACAACTCATTGTGGAAATATGAGTGAAATAACTGAATAACATTTGTAGAAACCAGAAACAATGCAAAATATATTATGAGGTTGGAAAACACAACGTAAAGCCCATAAATTTTCCATTGTTCACATTCTTATTCAAAATGGACAAAAAAGCCCAAAATGTGGTATTGGATATCATAATTTTCAAATAGCGAAAAGCCCAGACGAGATCCCATTTTTACCACCATTTTCTACACTTTCATTTTGGAAAACACACAATTTCCTAAAACCCTTAGTTTCCTAAAACCCTTAATATTCTAGAATCCTTTCGAAGTAACAACCAAATCGGTTACTCACCTCTGACCTCAATTTGGTATGTTTTGTGATTGTCTTGAGAAGCTTTTATGAATTAGATAGTAAGAATGTAATGAAATTGGAAAATAGTAGGTATTATGAAACCTACAAGGCACAATTTTGTTATACATTGTTTACAGTGTTGGAAAACACATTGTTCCATGTCAGTTTGTTATGCAGAGTTTTGTTTTGTTATGCTCAAAGAATGTAATGAAGACCACTTTCAAATTTTTGAACAACTCTTCGCTACAGTCCAAGTGTCATTTCACTTTCTTCATCTGATTAGAACAAAATGCCTTGATGGAAAATAAGGCTACATGGACAAATCACACCAATGGAAAGGCTTGATTGTTGGATGTTAACTCTGACCTATCATGGCCTATCTCAAAACAAAGAAAACATGTCAGTGTCGATGTATTTTTAAAATAATATTTCAGGATAGAAAAAAACCCAAAAAAATGTGGCATTTGAAACCATTATTTGTAAATAGAAAAATGAGTTGCCAAGAATGTAATGAAATTGTAAGGCAGTAGGTATTGTGAAACCTACAAGGCACAGTGTTGTTATACATCATTTTCAGTGTTGGAAAACACACTATCCCATGTCAGTTAGTTCGTTATGAGGAGTTTTGTTTCATTATGCTCCAAGAATGTAATGAAGTCCACTTTAAAAAATTTGAACACAGTATCTCCTCTTAGTTGCAGAGGGTTTTACAACACTATATGGGCTGGTTATTTCTTAACACCTTATATGGAGACAGTGTGTTTTCCAACTACAAATAATGTGAGCATTTTATTTGGTTGAGTGAGATGAGGAAAGTGAAATTCCATTTTGACTTTACCAATCAGAAGAGAAAAAATAAACAAAAATAAAATGCTCACATTGTTTGCAGTGTTGGAAAACACACTATCTCATCTTAAATATTCCCTCATGAAAAGTGTTCGTTTTGTACACTCCAAAAATGTAATGAAGTCCACCTTGATCTTTTAGAACAATTATTTTATGATGTAAATATGGCATTTCCATTTTTCATCTCATTGGAACAAATAAAATTCTCCCATCATTTGCAATGTTGGAAAACACACTGTCCCATGTCAGTTAGTTCATTATAAAAAGTTTTGTTTCATTATGCTCGAAGAATGTAATGAAGACAAATTTGAAGTTTTTGAATAACTTGTTGCTATAGTCCAAATGTCATTTTTCTTTCTTCATCTGATTCGAACAAAATAAATGCTCACATTATTTATAGAGTTGGAAAACACAAAGTCTCCTCTCAGTTGCAAAGGGTTTTAGAACAATATGTGGGTTGCTTGTTTCTTAACACCTTATATGGAGAGTTTGTTTTCCAACTGCAAATAATGCAAGAATTGTATTTGGTTAAATGAGATGAGGAAATTGAAATTCCATTTTTATTGTACCAATCAAAAGAGAACAAATAAACAAAAATAAAATACTCACATTGTTTGCAATGTTGGAAAACATACTGTCTCATCTCAATTATTCCCTCATGAAAACTGTTGGTTTCGTATGCTCCAAAAATGTAATGAAGTCCACCTTGATATTTTAGAACAATTTTTTAGTGACATAAATATGACATTTCCCTTTTTTCATCTGATTGGAACAAATAAAATGATCCCATCATTTACAATGTTTGAAAACACACTATCCCATGTCAGTTAGTTCGTTATGAAAAGTTTTCTTTCATTATGCTCGAAGAATTTAGTGAACACCGCTTTGAAGTTTTTTAATAAATCATTGCTATAGTCCAAATGTCATTTTGATTTCTTCATTTGATTGGAACAAATAAAATGATCACATTATTTGTAGATTTGGAAAACACACTATCTCCTCTCACTTATTCCCTCATGAATTTTTTTTATTTCCTACGCTCCAAAAATGTAATGAATTCCACCTTCATATTTTAGAACTCTTTGGTGAAATAAATTTGGTATTTTCCTTTTTAAATATAATTGGAATGAATAAAATGCTCACATTATTTGGAGTGTTGGAAAACACACCATTGCATACCAGTTAGTTCATTATGAAAATATTTGTTCGAGTATTTTGGAGATAAATTTTTTTCTATCTAGAAAATGTAGTCACCCTCCTAGTGACACTTTTATTTTAGCTGTTTTGTGACACAATTAGCAAATAGACCTTTGATATTATGTTATTTCCATGTTTTATGTCATGATTTACATGAGTGGTTGTAAAACTCATTTGATGATACACTATATTATTTGATGCGATGTTGACCTTCATGAGATGACATTTAATGATGATTATCTATGTTGTTATGTTCTATTCGTGATGGTGTTATATTAGTTAGATTTTTACGTTAGTCGGTGAAGAAGATGATTTAGCAATACTCATCAGTGAGTGCCCTGCTATGTCGCGACTCTTCTTCACGATGTGCATTCATATTTTTACATGTTGAATTAATCATGCAGTGTTACGCAGCTTTCAAGTACAGGCATCGACTTCACCTGCTTCTCAGGTCTGAGTGTACCATGACCCAATGGAATCATCGATGGGAGATAGACTTGTCCTCTATCCATAGCCTTCGTTCTGAAAAAGAATGAGTATCTATCGTCACCCTTTTTGTCTTGTCACTTCTTCGTCACATGTTTGCAATCGTTTGTTAATAATTAAGTCTGTAATGTTTATATTATGTTAATTTATATTATTATAATGTTTTTATTAATATTAATGTTGCTTTATTTGATTTAATGATATAATTAAATTAAAGAAGTCATTTTTTAGTTTATTATGTGATTAAATTAAAATATTAAAATATCTTGTTTCGAAAAGAGCATTTAATTGTAAATTGATTTTATTATTCAATTTTAAGTTTCAAAAATAGAACTTTGAGTTGTGATCTTAAGTTGAAATATCCTGTTAATCTATTGTGTCTATTGAGTTTAATGCATGCATTGCGTGGTGAAACAAAAGTTGAAGTTGAGATTTAGGAAAAATTAGAAAATGACATAATCTAGAAAAAGATCATTTTTGGATAGACAGTTTTTGATATTCAAATAGTAGGAAGGAGAAAGATGGTTTTTCAAAATATATTTTTATGGAATTTTTGGGTTTGAGGAATTGATCAAAGAAGCTGCAAATTTTGTTCAAGACTGTGTTCTGATTGTGGAAAGTGGAAAGTGTGAATCTTCGGTGTTTTGCTGAGTTCGTTCTTTGTTTCCAAGGAAACGCTTTCAAGTTATTTTCTTGTTTAAATTCAAAGTTTATTTTCTATGAACATGTTAATATGTTGGGAAGATTTCATCTTCAAAACCCTATTTTCACCATAGAAAAAAAAACATGTTAGTTTTTGAATATTTGCAATTACTTCAAGATTGACTAAGAAACGAAAATAATATTGTGAAATAGATTTTTTTACAAAAAAAAATAAAGAAGAAAACACTTTTATTTCTGTAAAGCTATCACAGCATCTTGGAATCTATTAAATTAATCATATTGTTCTCTCATGCACCAAGGTCTTCCTTGATGCTTTTTCCATTTGATTGTAATTGGGATCGTTAACCCTTGTTCTCGATTATTGATACTTCTTCTACCTGTGTTGGTCATGCATGTATTCCACATGCATAAGAAACCCTTTGTCCACCTTGCATGGCTGACTTATCCTTGTTACTCAATGCGTGTGATTAGATTGATGATCGTTTTTCCTAAGGGATTTGGGTGTTGAAGTTTGTAGTAACTTGTTTTCTATTGACATTGTAGAGAACTAGGATGTAGCAATCTTGTATGTAGTATGCATTGCAATAAGTCATTTTTTATCGAAGGTAGCCTTCCAATAAGTGTCCATTATAAAGAACTGTCGATGCATCTTGTCATTTGTCTTTCAAATTGTGTGTGCTCTATATGGCTGATTGTTGCAACAAGCCATCTTTTCTAAAGAATTCTCTCAGTGATCACGTGTTCTTTGTATACTCTGTCGATGCAGCTAGTCATCCTTCCAAAATGGATTCTTTCAGTATGTGCAAAGTTTGTAATAGTCTCTTTGTTCAATAAATTATCCACATGAGATAATTTCAACAGTTATGAGATTCAGTATTTTATGTATTTGTTTGGTTAGCAGTCATGGAGATTCAGTTTGTTCTTGATTGGTCTATTTGAAATAGAAATCATCCATTCATATGGATTTGTTTATCCAATATGGCTTTGAACTGGTTCGTTTAATTTTGTAACCATTTACATCGCTCTCATTCATGAAACAAGTAAGCCAACATCGATTTGGCCGCCAAGCCTCTTGCCTCATTCAGCAATCGACAAAGGGAACCTAGATTGTGATGTGAGTTTGTAACCACACCTTTGTATTAGGAGTGTTGTCTTTATTTCCTTTTTGATAACCTACAGTCAAACTTAAGTATGGGAAAATGATGAGTCATTTCCTCTTCCTGGTGGTGAATGCATGTTGATTGCAAGCCATTACTTTTAGTCAAGTCTTAGTCTTTTAGTCGATATCACCCAGATTTGAGTCGAGTGGTTTAAAGTCATGAGAAGATGACTGTAGATCTAGGTTTATGCCTTTGAATTGACATATAGATTATAGGTGTTAAGTTTTTTTATAAGACTTCCCTTTTTAAATTACTATTTAGAAGTTAATCAACTTAAGTAATGGTGTTTAATTATAAACTTTTGATTAATTTTGATTATTTTCAAAATTAGACATGAAATAGTAGCTTAGATTAGATTATTATATCTACTGGGTATGTGCAGGATCATGATGGGCCAAAAAGTGGCGATATGTAAGTGATATGATGACCCATGTGGCTGACCACTTTTTTTTTACCCAAAATCGATGAAACGAAAAGGGTTTTTAAATGAGATTCTTAGCTTTCCACCAATATAAATTATGATTTACTTTGAATTTAATAAATAATTATTATTCATTTTCTATTTGAATTACGACTAAAGTCCTGATTCATAGGCTGATTGAAAAACATCTATAGATTTCAAAGGGGATCACATTTTTTTAATCTAAAACACGTGTCACATTCTATGCTTCACATAATATAGGATTAAAAATAAATAAATTGAAATTCATGAAGTTTTGACCAAGTTAAGGTGGTTAGACGAATGATTTTTTATATTTTTTAAAAGTTGTAATAAAAAAATAATAATTAATTATTTACTTGGAAAAAAATTACAAAAAAATATGCACACATTGGGACATGAGTCTTCTACTTATATTTAAAATCTTATAAAAAAATATTATCATTTTATTGTGGTTAAGGTGGTTAGACAGACATCTACTTCTTATTTTTTCTCAAAAATTTAAGTACTTCTACATTGAAATTTCAAACTTTCACCAAATAGTTTTTTTTTTAAATAAAAATAAACCTAGTAGTTTAGAAACTACATTCAATTTGCAATAGATTCTATTCTTACATATTTTTGAAATAATATAGTTAAATTATTCAAAATTTTACGTCAAGTTGCCTAACTCTTATTTTTCTGAATTTTATTGCCACTTAAGGGCCTATTTCTTCCATGATGATCCTGCACATGCCCTACTTCTAATTAAGTTTTATATAGAGAAATTTTAATGTATAATTTTACTCTTAATTGGATAAACATAAATAAATAAGTGTTTATATGTTTATATATGAAATTGTAAATTGGAATGGACAATTGAATTAATATTAATTCGATTTAAAATATAGATTATTATAAATAATAGTAATCTACATTAGAATCAATAAAATAGATGCATTAATACATTTTATTGTAATCTCAAGTTAATTTGTATTATTCTTGATTTGTTGATATCTTGTAAGAATGACTAAATTGTATTAATTATGTTGGATGTGAAATTTATATTGTATTTTATGTTAAGATATTAAAATAATGGAATGTATCAATTAGTTATAAAAGTTAGAATAAATGTTATTTTTTATGATATAATCATTAATTGAATTTGGCTAATGGAATGTCGATAGGAGAATATGTATGTTGTTAGTTCAATGGTTAAAACTTGGAGAGTGTCTTGTACGAATGAGAACCTTATTTTAAATTAATTAAATTCTAATTAAGATACCTTCCCGATGTTGTGTTATTTTATTGATTATGGAAGGGTCTTGGTTTGTGCTTTCCCAGAGGTTTTGTTATGTTCAATAAGTTATGGCATGCTTGATTGTTTGTCTATTGGTAATATCATCCTTGCTCAATTTACTGTTTGGGAAGATGTTGTATCATATTATGTGCATACGTGTTTGTGGAAGTTTTGCAATGCTTTGTTACTTTGGTTATTTATTGGATCGGTTGACTATAGGTCCTTGGGTAAGAAGTTCATGTTGCATACATGTTGTCTTATTGTTTTTTCTTTATGAGGAGTTGTACCTTAGGAGGAGTGGCTTCTGATAGGGGCCAAACCCTAGATTTGGTTGCATGGATAACCTCTCGGAAGTTGGTATTTATGTGAAAAACTTAACTAAGGTACTGGGAGTTTGTCAGTTGTGATGTCATGATTGTTGACCTTATGTTGTATGTTGTCACTTTTGTGGTTTGTACGACTTGAGGACTTGTTCTATCTCTTAGCATAGGGGGTGGGTTTTTGGTGCAAGGGCACCTACACCTTGTAGAGTCTAAGTTGGTATAAGTGTCTCTTGAGTTCATTTATGCTTAATAAGGTCTACAAGACCAGTCATAATGTAAGTTGGAAGGGTTTGAGTCATTTAGTTGAATTTGAGATTTTGGTTCATGGTGCATAGGCCATATGAAGTCATGAGTCTTAAGGGGTTTGAAAGTAGGGTACTATTCCATGTTAAATAAGGTCTCAATGACCATTTTATATTGTATTTAAAAGCTTAGTATGTCTTTTAAAAGATTAGTGGATCAATCAAGAGGGATTTAGGGAGTTGTAAGATTAAATTATGTGAAAGGTGTAATCTTGACCTCCAATGGTCATTAGTAGTTCAAAAATTCTGTTAGAGAGTAGTTGGCTAGTTGTAGGGGATAGTTAGAAGTTGAAATCCATACATAAATTCATGTAATGCCCGAGAAAGGGTTGTTGTTCAGTTCAAAAATAAAGATTTTGTCTTGAGGAAAACACTGATCACTGTTTCAATATGATTTTCCTGAACTTTCTTTGGTTGCAACAGGTCCGTACAAGCCTGTCATGACTTGAGGTTTTGCATGTTTGGTTGAATATGTTTTTTCTCTCTTTACAACCATTTTGAGGGTTTAAATTCATCTTGGTGGACTTGGGATCAGCAAACTTGAAGACTACCCTGTTTCCTGTGTTTGGGGTTTTGTGAGCAGCAGGATGACCAATCAGCCAATCCACTTACTATTTTAATTTTGTGACTATGTGGATTGGCATGTATCATGGTTGGTTAGGGGTAGGAATAGTTTGGGAGAAGAGAGAACGAGGGGACTATGCAATGGTGAAGTTCTTGTGTTGATCAGGGGAAGTGTGGTCATGAAAAGAGGGAACCCAAGGAGTGAATTGGGGAATTGTTGAGGGGAGTGGAATTGTGAGGGTTTCTCAAGTTAGGGCAGGGGTAATGTGAGATGTTTGGAACCCTATGAGTGTTGAGAGAAGCCTAGAGTTGTGAGTTTCCTTAAACCCTCATTTTGGTGAAGGTTTAGGAGGGTTTGTGAGCAGAGGGGTAAGACAAGCCTTTGGTACTCTAATAATTGAGTAATCCTGATTTTGAGAACCTTTCTTAAGACTTTTTTAGGTTCTTTTGGTTTGGGTATAAGTTTGAGTGGGGGTTCCTTTGTTAATTAGGCCAAATTATGAAGCCTAGAATCGGGTGTGGGTATTGAAAGTCCATACCAGTCCAAAGGAGTGACCCCTGATCTTTCTATATGTTGTATAACCTTGAAACGGGTACCTCAATCCATTCTTTAATTTCCAAGTGTATTGGGAAGGTTGTGAGGAAACTAGCCTAAACCGGTTTTTGGGTGTTACATGGGGTAACTGATATGAAGGATGTTGAACGATGATTTTGGAGTGATGAACCTTTCAATTTGTGGTTGAATGGTTAATTTTCCATCATATTCATGTTGAGAGGTCCTGTAGGGTTTGGGTGGAGGTCTTGAGTGTTTTGTAAACTTTGGGGGTTAAGATCCTTGAGGGTGAGTTGATGTCCATGAGATTGGAGTTGGGTTCTTGGTTGAGAGTTGAAGTTTTTGTATTGTGAGTGATCTCCACCTAAACTTTACATCAATTTTTGAGTTCCACATGGTTGGGAGGAATGTGCCACAACTTCAGTGGGTCCCATACAAGTATTTGGTTCATAATAGGTTTCCTTGGCTGAATCTAGACTACACAGTAGTTGCGGAGTTTTGTTCCTTTGGCAAGTTCATGGCGTGGAAATATTCTTTTCCTTATCTCATTATTTATTGAATTACACTCATGTTGTGCATGAGATGCCTTGTATCTATTTGTATTAATCTGAGATTTGATATAATCTCGATTGTTGTATGTAAACTCTTATTGATAAATTTATGTGGACATGACTTCTCATGGGTAAGTTAATTATATTGCTATTGTATTGTATTTTTGTTATTCATAGTAGCGTAGTTGTGGAACCCTGAAATGTTTATGGTTGTTATTTTCACAGGTAATCTGTTTTTTTTTTTTTTAATTGTAGCTTATGTGAATGTCATAACATTTTTCCGGGTTCCACAGTGGGTCATTATAGCTTGGTATCAGAGCCCTAGGTTCATACACTAGGTACTTGGGTTATATTGAGTTCACTATGTTATCTTTGTGAATATGTTAGTGGAATTGTTAAATGATCACGTGTTCATGGCTTTTACCTTAGCATGATGTACTTTGTGGAAAAGAGTAGCATGATGGAACCTGATATAAGATTACTGATAGAAAGTAATGATACATATTCCATAAGTTATGGAATTGATGTTCCTATGGAATTATGTATGTATTTGTACCCCTGTAAATGTAAGAAACCAATAACTGTATTTTTTTTTAGTGTTGTGAAAACCCGTACTTGCTTGTGTATTCATGTGATGGTGACACTTGGTACCCATCCATGGGGAAAAGTTACACTTTGGTGTGGGATTTACCATACCATTGTGTGTATTTGTGTGTTTGTTACTTGATTGAGGGCCAACCCATCCGTGGTTGAAACTTATATATTAGAGTAACCAAAAGTAGTTCTCTTTCTTTTGGTTCTCTAGCCTCAATCCGTGAAGGGATAGTAGAAGCCACAAGTTCCTTGGGTGGAGTGTGTAGCGTACGCATATTGTGGAATAGAGCATCTCAGCTCAACCAATCCTGAGGAAATGTACCTACTACTTTCCCTTATGATGGATCAGGATACTTGATCCATAAGTGTTAACCTAGATCCCCACAGATTTGAGCATAGCAGCATAGTTATGCCTGGACATCCGTAGAGGCATTGATTTGGCATTGTTGAGTTAACCTCGTCTATATGAGAGGGGGAAACTCTGTAGCCCCATAGTGATATTGTCATATTGAATTATATATTTAGTGTATCTGCACATGCTTCGACATGATGTGATAGATACGATTCCATACCACACTGATGTTCTGACATAGTGTTGGTGATGATGCTTTGATATACTATATTTGCACATATTCTGATATGATGCAGTACAATACCACACCCCACTCATGTTTCGACATAGTGATGGTGAAGATGCCATGTTACACGATGACACGTGCCTAGACATGTGAAGGCAAAATATGAGATTGTCTTTGTTAGCCTACTCGTGCGATGAGCATTATGGGGCCTCGAACACTTGTAGAGGGATCCTCATAGTTGTCTTGATCATGTTGGTCAAGTAACATATGGGTAGATCCTAGCCACGTATACCTCTAGCTACAACAAGTTCCTATGTGTGCCTTCTCCATGAGGTATCATGATATGGGATGTGTTATGTGTGTGCCTACCTCTGCGGACCCAGACACACATTACCACATGGCATATGACCAGTACATGCCTTCTCCAATTGGCGTATGACTACATAGAGTGACGACGTTTCTATAAGTCATGGATACACTCTGGATCATGTGGATGGCATACTCATTCCGCACCACATGAGTGCTATTATCATTCTAGCCAGATGTTGTTTCCTCTTTCCTCGTTTGGTGGCTAGTAACTAGTCACACAGTGTTGTATAGTGCAATTTTAAAGATTGTGAATTTTCTTTTGGTTATTGATCATTTTTCAGTTGATTGTGAGGGCCGACACTTTGTTTATACTTGATTATGAAGTTTAAGGCATGACTTGTGATCTTATTTACGTATAACCCTATTGGTTATATATTTGAATTAGTGTTGGAATTATGCACATTTATTGCCTTATTGTTGAAATTGAACTTTAATTTTATCTTCTTTATGAACTTAGTGGCTAAGCTTGTTATCTTTGTTGTTTTCAATGTCGTCTATGTGTCATATTGTGATTCCTCTCCAAGGATGTATGAGGCATACTTGGTGAGAGTGTATCAGGAAGTAGACATAGGAAACGTTGAGGATATGGGTATGTGAGGCTATTATGCAGCTAGAACCCACTACTCACCTATGTGTGATGACTATCACTTGGAGGCTAATCACCTTATACATCAAGAGATAGGTTATTGTGGTCTTGTTTGGATGGTCTCACTTTATGTACCACCTAACACCATCAATCCGGTAATTTGATGTTGATTTAATTGAGATGGTTATTTGCTCTTGGTTCATGGATTCTTCTATCATAGATTGGTATGCTGCTTTCTAATGTCCTCATGGACCCTTGTGTGGCCTTATGTTGTGATTTTCGATGTTTTTTATTGGTGTGTATATGTTTATGTTTATGGGTATCATGTTTTACTTTTCTAAGTTTTTTATAAGATAATTTCGCCTTTTGGTTGTGACTCCTTTCTTGGCTGGTGTGTTTAGGATGCCTAGAAGAGGTAATTGTGGCATCAATCACTGGAATCTTACTTTTCTAAGTTCCCATGTGAATGATCATGAGGATCAATTGGGTTCACTGTTACATTATACGCTTGGGGAGATTCTTACCTACCTTGGCTCTTGACAGGATGGTGGACGTCAAGTATTTAGGGAAAGGGAAAGGAGCCCTAGGAGAAACATTTATGCTTTAGTAGGACTTATGTTGGACATTTTGAGAGCACGTTCTTTGGCCACCTATCACTCTTATGAAGGTTTGGGGTTTGAGAATTGGATGATTGGTGTTCCATCCGATAGGATTTACCCAGTAGTCTTTGGACTCCAGGGTAATCGTCTTATGCATAGGAGGATTCAGAGTTGGATATGAGCACAACTCCATCATCCCAGCTAGTCAGCTCAGAGAACACATATTACAACAGGTCAAAGTATAGGATGTTACAATTATGGCCGGTAGGCCCACTTGGCGAGACAGTGTTCTTAGAGGAACACACCTAGAACCATTCAAAGATCGGCAGTTACTGAGCTAACAGGTAATGATGTAGAGAGGACTCGTGGAATGATTGCAGTGGTTGATCATCGATGAATAGAGCATCAAGTTATAAATGTGGAAATTGTTGGAATTGGATAGGCAGCTGATTTGGGAGCTCATGAAAATCTTGTGGTATAGGAGGCTATGGAAGTGCCTTCAGTGTTGTTTCCTTTGCTTTGATTCTAGTTATGTTGCTTTGTGATTGATTAGATTCACAGTTTATCTGGCCTAGAGCACTATGACTCTAGTTTTTGGTATTGTTTTTATGTTGAGGTATGGAGTGGTTCAGTTTTGGAACCTTTGATTATGTGTGTATGTATGGGGTTTGTACCAGGGGTATTTGTAGGCTTCCAGGAGTAAGCCTTACCCTAGGGGGGAGAATGTAGTGACCCTCCTGGTGACACTTTTATTTTAGCTATTTTGTGACATGGTTAGCAGCTAGACCTTTGATATTATGTTATTTTCCATGTTTTATGTCATGATTTACATGAGTGGTTGTGAAACTCATTTGATGATACACTATATTACTTGATACGATGTTGACCTTCATGAGATGACATTTTATGATGATTATCTGGTGGAGCTTTTAAATTTTTTCCCCTTGTAGGTATGTTTTATCCTCGGCTCTGAGTGGTTGGGTCATGGGTTTTCTTTTCTCGTGTTGACTTGTTATTGACGGTGGTCGATCACTTAAGTGAAATTTTATCCCTTTTTGGTCGTGACTTTACCAGCCCTATTTACCCATCCTTTCGATCTTTTGGTGTCATGACTACTTTCTATTTTTATAATGTCGGGCTATTGAATTATTTTAGGGTAAACCTCTAAATAATATTTTTGACCTTGAGGGTCATTTCCCCGTCCACCTAGTCAATCCCTTTCTTTATGAATAACCTTTTTGCATGTGCAGATTGTGTGGCCGTCAGATGAAATGATTTTAATCTTGACCATTGCTCGTAGACCTCGCAAGGTTTCTACGAATGTCACAAATATGGTGTGAGGCATGCGAGATGCTGCCATCTATCACATTTGATGGTGGGGACTAGTTTTTCTCGCTGATCGATAATGGAGAATGATACCGACAACTGTTTTGTACCAATGCATCATGGTCGTTCCTCACTGACCTCACACAATTAAAACTGCAATTTTAATAATGTTGTGAGGTGTGCGATTTGGTGATGCGTCGACTCTAATGTTGTTCACTGATAACAATGGCGGGGCTCATTTTCGTACTATAGCTATTTTATCTCATGTGAGTGAATAGTAATGGCCAAGTTCGACTCTACCTGCATAATTCAATAATAAAATTTGTGAATTACTATTTTCGTGTTGTATCTCTACATTGAGGAAGAATTGCTTGGTATCGAGTGAAGCAAGTTGTGGTTACAATTTCTCAATTTTGTTGCCCTGCATGTTCTATGAGTAAAACCATAAGTAGTGCATATGCCATTTCTTCTAAATTCAAAATATTTTATGGTTGCTTGCTAGGAAATTCATGATTGTTTCATGTTCTATTCTTGAAGAATTGTTTGAATAGATTCGCTTTTAGAGCTTGTCTAGATAATTGCTAGGGATTTTTGAATATTGAAGAATTTTCTGTTAAGGTTAAAGGAGAAAATTGTAATTGTTCGCTATCTGAAAATAAACCTTAGCTCAAATTATCATTTTTCAAGAGCAAATGGCACCCAAGGCCCAAAGTTTTGGTTCTGAGACCACAACCAGGTCTTTATCCCAAGATATTATTGATTTGTTACAACCATCTACTAGCAAGAAGCAGGAGGGAAAGGTTTTGTTGTATGGGCTTCGACTCTTGGAAGGATTGACAGACAAGCAATGTGCAATTCAACATGATGAGTTACCATACACTGGGTGGCAGTTGTTCTCCAATTGGTTTGGGAATAGGAATTTTTCAACTCCTTTGTATAACCCTTGGAGGTTAGACCTAGGTAAATTGGTGGTGCCTAATGTTTATATGGATGTAGATCTTTTAAAGGACATTGTTGCTAGATATGACCCTATGGCCCGAATTGTCAGAACACATGCTAGTGTGCAGATGATTAAGATAACCAAAGAAGAAATTGCAGAGATTTTCAAATTGCACAAATGGAGTCGGGATATGGTTCCTATCGACTTGGAGGTTTTCAGACAAGAATATAGAAATACTAGGTGTTTGTTCAAAACATCCTTTTTGATACCTCATTTGGTAGTCTAGGGAATAGGAAAAAATCAAAAAAAGGTAGTAATTGGCAGGAATGAGCCTAAACCTTTTCCTGTGGATTATTTCTCCAGTTATTTCAAGAAGACTATTTGTGCTTTATGTTAGGTTCTAGGAGTCAGCTTAAAGAAAACCTTGCCTACTGATATTATGTATATGGCAGTAAATATCCAGCACCCGGATTTTAATGTGATATATTATTTTGCCACTTATTTGGCAGAGAAGATGCACATGGGTCTGGTAGCCCTGAAGGAGGGGAAGAATTGGGTTGGATTCAGATGGTACTCCTTGTTAATCCACATGTTTTTGTATAGGGGTCAGGCTATGTTCGAAAATAATATATGGAACTAAAGAAGAAGGAAGGACACATTGAAATGCATGTCCAATATTGGAATAGGATTCTTGACATGCATGATCATAAGTTTGATTATGTAACTTTCCATAATGTCTTTGGATCTAAATTAAGGGAGGCTCTAGTTCATGACCCCCCAAGGATTCCAAAATAAATTCATGACTTCTTGAGGCTGATGGAGAGAAGGCCTGAATTAAACATAATGCACAATTTGGGAGACATTATCCCCTACCATAATACTACAGTTTTCAGGGTTTTTGGCACTAATGTCAATCCAAAGGTTCTACCAAGGGAGGTGACCCTTAGAATTGGATTCTTGGAAATCATGAAGCAATTAGGGGCAGCTCAGGAACTACACTTGCTAGTTGAACAGAAGAAAGGTTCTTTCTTCCCTGAATATACAACATTTGTCAATTTTTTTATGGAAAAAGGAGGATGGAAGGATTTGCACATATTACTTGGGCCTTATAGGCTAAGGAATCTGCACCCCAAGAATCATGATCCTGAGGATTTCATCTTTCAAATGAAGGAAAAACATTGGATAGGAGCTTTTGTCCACAACTTATACTTTCCTGAGGACATCATCAAGAATATTTTTTATTTGGAATTACAAGATGAGAGAAAGGCACTATACATTGCCTACTCTAAAATGGTAAAAAGTAAGCAGGAGAAAATACCTAGTTTCAATCCCATACCTAATTCTAAAGATGAGTTTTGTAGGGCAATGTATGCTATTGATAATTTTGAGAGCTTGTTTAGGGTTTTGAAAAATGAAAGGGTTGTGGAAGAAAAGGGAAAATCACAAACCATTGAGGAGTACCCTGAAGTAAAGCTAGAGGAGAGGCCTACTTATCAGCCCCAAAAGAAGATAAGGGTTTTTTCTAGAAGAAAGGGAAGTAGGGCTGAAGATGTTGCTAAAAATATTGCACCATCTTCTTCAAGGCAATCAATACTAAATGTTGTTGATTCGGATTCTCCTCCAATTTTTTCAGACTAGGCTTGCCCACCATCATCAAAGAGGAAAAAGCTTGAAAGAGTAAAGATTGTTGATTGTGATGGTGATGAGGATGATGAAATTATTGTAACTCCTGATGAAATGCATCCTAAGATGCCATTGGACCCAGTTGACACTGCAATAGGTTCAGGTGCAGTTTCTTTGAGGTTAGGAAAAGATGAAATCAAAGGAATAACAAACAATGATGACTTGAGAATAGAAGCTTGTAGAGAGTTCATGATGGATGACTCTTTTATTCAAACCAGTGCTTTTAAAGATTTTGTGTGGAGAGCACATACTGCATTATATGCCGAGAAGGTGGCACATGAGAGAATTTTGCATCCAAAGCTCCCAAAGAAGGTAATTCAGGCTAAGTTTAGGGAGCAAATGAGAGACAAATTCAAAAAAATAACACCACAGTAGGTCCGGGAATTGGTACAAAAAATGGAGTATTGCTACTCCCTGAATGGGATATCGTTGATGTTGTGCTATTTGACATAATAAGAAGGGCTAATAAGCCACTTCTTGCTACTGAAGAGGAGGCTACATTGGCACTCAAAGGATCAGCCTTCAGTGAGGAATGGGATGCTTTGGCAATCTGGTCCCTATCCACTGGCTCTAAAAAGCCAATTGTTACAAAACCGTCTGACTTTAGTGGTCACTTGGTTGTGAGGAGAGTTGCTGACACTCCAACATTGGAAGCTACTGATATGGTTGTGAATGTTGCCAAATTCACTAGAGCAACTATTGAAGATTTGACCAAGGACCAGGATACTCTGAAAGGCCAATATAATGGCATTATTATTGAATATAATAAGAGATAACAAAAGGAAGCAGAGTTAGAAACTAAATTGGCTTTATTAAGGAAACAAATGGATACCATGAGGTCTCAAAATCAAGCCATTTCTAGCCACACTATTCCTGACCCACCAGTAGAGTAGTCTTAACCTCCTACACAAGCATAGTCTTTGGCTATTGTTCCATATAATATGGGAAAAATGCCTATCGCTATTGAGAGGGCCACTAGCCTTGGAGGAGGACTTTCTAGGGAGAAACTAATTCATCAAGTTGAAGAATATAAGGAGATGGTTAAGCAAATCCAAGATGTGGCAGGGAGCAGCAATGCAGCGATAGTGAACACTATTTTGAAGCATTTTAACATAAGGGTCCAGAGTAAGCTAAACAATGTTCATGCAAATTATCTCTTAATGTTGTAGGAATTAAAAATGTTTCCAAGGGATAAAGAATTGGCTATCCCATTGCTAAACAAATGGATCCATAGAATGGAGAAGTTAAAATTCATGGCAATAGGGGAAAAACAACATGGTGATAAATATCCTACTGTTATAGCAACATATCAACTGGTCAAAGGAATTGTTGAGAAGAAGTTTCAGGGATTTTCCGCCCCTATGTAATCCAAGATTAGATTGTTGGAAGATGTGTATGATGGAAAGGACCGGACCCCATTGCCTCATATTTTACATAGTCAGGATGAAATTAAACCCTTGTAGTTTTGGAAGGAGCAAATGAACAATATAATGATGTCTCAAAAACATGAGATATGCAAAAATGCTGACATCCTCATGCTAGAGAATACATTGGAAAAGTTGTCTTTTGTTATAAGTTTCTTAGAAAACTTTGATAAAAAGGCCACATCAATAACGGTAAAGTATGCTCCCTATCGAAGCAAGGTTGATCAGGTTGTGGCTTTCCAGTGGCCTTCCAAGGAGGAGTTTGAATTATGGAAAAAGGTGTTCACCGATGAACTGGAATTATGAGTGTTATAGTTGAGAATTGCAACTTGGTCATGTATAATATAGGTCTAGCCTTAGATATTATATTCTAAAATTGCATTCTCCTTTTGACTCCAAGTACAAGGTACTGAGGTGGATTTAATACTATAACGGATAAGCATGCCTTCGATATATGGGGAGCGGCCTTTGGAGCAATTTTTTCTTCCCTCCTTATCAACTAATGATGATCTTTGTCTTATTATCTCCACTCGCATAATAGAATTGTAACTGAATCAGGAGTTAGCGGTCCAATCACAAATGGACATGTGTACTCTCCGGCCTGAAGCTTGTTGGCTCCCTTATTTAATAAAAGGGAATTCTGGGCCGAGAGAGAGGTCTGTTGAAATATCCAAAATATGAGAAATAAGAGTCTAGTAATATAGAGAGTATGTATTGTAAGTCCAGTTTTTAAAAAAGGTTTTGAGTCAGATTGGAGAACTTTGTTAATCATGGGGTTTTTGAGCATGTTTGTATCAAACTCGTGAATATTTGTAGTTTATTTTCTCTCCTATTGTGTTATGTTACATGGATTATTAATGAAATATTGATCAAAGATGATTTTCATTGATTTTCATTTGTTCTCTATTGTGAATTATGTGTAACTATAGCTCTAATTCAAAGGATCGCTTAAATGCTTTAATTAACCCATAAATTCATGCAATATAACAAATAGGATTCATAAAGGAGTAATAAACTTAGGTATAGATATATTGGTTGTAATGCAATTCATAATAGATCATAAGTGTTCAAAATGAAATTTACCCTGTAGTTCAGTTTTCTCTTTTCACTCCCTGCATTGGGATATGGCACTAGAATTCTAATTACGTTTTATTCTCGCATGTTTTGTGTTATGGCATCAGGATATTTTACTCAAACATTTCCTATCAATTTATTCTATGTGGAGTTTGTGATTCTTTGTTAAATGGACATGAGTCTTTTTAAGGAATAGCCAATTTCTTCAAGGATTTCATCCTTTAACATTAATTGGGGATCTATCTATTGCTTACATGTGTGCAAATGAATTGTTTAAATGTTGTATGCTAAGAGAACATGTTAGGGAATACCCTCCTAGATTTTAAAGAGTCTGAAGTGTATGAGAATTAGCCTTATTGCTATTCTCGTTAAGTTGGCCATACTATACCTAGTCTTTTATTATTGAATGTGGAAAATTCATAGGAGCTTCTAGATAACACATGTGGATTACAGTAAAATACGCCAATATTATCTATGCTATTATGTTTTATTCATGATGGTGTTATATTAGTTAGATGCTTACATTAGTCACTGAAGAAGACGATTTATTAGTACGCATCAGTGAGTGCCCTACTATGTCGCGACTCTTCATCATGATGTTCTTTCATATTTTTACATGTTGAATTAATCGTGCAGTGTTACGTAGCTTGTAGGTACAGGCATCGACTTCACCTGCTTGTCAAGTCTGAGCTTGCCATGACCCAATGGAATCATCGATGGGAGATAGACTTGTCCTCTGTCCATAGCCTTTGTTCTAAAAATAATGAGTATCTATCATCACCCTTTATATCTTGTCACCTGTATGTCTCGTGCTTGTAGTCGTTTGTTAATAATTAAGTCTGTAATGTTTATATTATGTTAATTTAGATTATTATAATATTTTTATTAATATTAATGTTGCTTTATTTGATTTAATGATATAATTAAATTAAAGAAGTTATTTTTTAGTTTATTATGTGATTAGATTTAAAAATTTAAATATCTTGTTTCGAAAAGAGCATTTAATTGTAAATTGATTTCATTATTCAATTTTACATTTCGAAAATAGAACTTTGAGTTGTGATCTTAAGTTGAAATATCTTGTTAATCTGTTGTGTCTATTGAGTTTAATGCATGCATTGCATGGTGAAACAAAAGTTGAAGTTGAGATTTAGGAATAATTAAAAAATGATATAATCTGGAAAAAGATCATTTTTGGATAAACAGTTTTTCATATTCGAATAGTAGGAAGGAGAAAGATGGTTTTTCAAAAGATATTTTTCTCGAATTTTTGGGTTTGAGGAATTGATCAAAGAAGCTGCAAATTTTGTTCAAGATTGTATTCTGATTGTGGAAAGTGGAAAGTGGAAAGTTTGAATCTTCGGTGTTTTGCTGAGTTCATTCTTCATTTTCAAGCAAATGCTTTCAGGTTTTTTTCTTGTTTAAATTCAAAGTTTATTTTCTATAAACATGTTAATATGATGGGAAGATTTCATCTTCAATCCCTATTTTCACCATAGAAAATGAAACATGTTAGTTTCTGAATATTTGCAATTACTTCACGATTGACTAAGAAACAAAAATAATATTGTGAAATGGATTTTGTTACAAAAATAAATAAAGAAGAAAACACTTTTATTTCTATCAAGCTATCACAGCATCTTAGAATTTGTTAAATTAATCATTTTGTTCTCTCATGTGCCAAGGTCTTCCATTTGATTGTATTTGGGATTGTTAACCCTTGTTCTCAATTATTGATACTTCTTCTACCTGTGTTGGTCATGCATGTATTCCGCATGCATAGGAAACTCTCTGTCCACCTTGCATGGCTGACTTATCCCTGTTACTCAATGCGTGTGATTAGATTGATGATCATTTTTCCTAAGGGATTTGCGTGTTGAAGTTTGTAGTCACTGGTTTTGTATTGACATTGTAAAGAACTAGGTTGTAGCAGTCTTGTATGTAGTATGTGCTGCAGCAAGTCATTTTTTATCGAAGGTAGTCTTCCAATAAGCGTCCACTATAAAGAACTTTCAATACAACTTGTCGTTTATCTTTCAGTTTGTGTGTGCTCTGTATGGCTGATTGTTGCAGCAAGCCATCTTTTCTAAAGAAGTCTCTCAGTGATCACATTTTATTTGTATAGTCTTTCGATGTAGCTAGTCATCCTTCAAAAATCAATTCTTTTCAGTATGCGTGAACTTTGTAATAGTCTCTTTGTTCAGAAAATTATCCACATGAGATAATTTCAACAGTTATGAGATTCGATATTTTATGTATTTGTTTGGTTAGCAATCATGGAGATTTGGTTTGTTCTTGATTGGTCTGTTTGAAATAGCAATCATCCATTCGTAGGGATTTGTTTATCCAATATGGCTTTGAACTGGTTTGTTTAATTTTGTAACCATTTACATCGGTCTCATTCATGAAACAATTGAGCCACCACTGATTTGGCCACCAGACCTCTTGCCTCATTCGTCCATCGACGGAGGGAACCTGGATTGTGATGTGAGTTTGTAACTGAACATTAGTATTAGCAGTGTCGTCTTCATCACCTTTCTGATAACCTACAGTCAAACTTAAGTATGGGAAAATGATGAGTCATTTCCTCTTCCTAGCGGTGAATGCATGCAGATTGCAAGCCATGCCTTTTAGTCAAGTCTTAGTCTTTTAGTTGATATCACCCAGATTTGAGTTGACCGGTTTAAAGTCATGAGAAGATGACTGTAGATCTAGGTTTATGCCTTTGAATTGACATATAGATTATAGGTGTTCAGTTTTTTTATAAGACTGCCCTTTTTAAATTATTGTTTAGAATTTAATCAACTTAAGTAATGGTGTTTAATTATAAACTTTTGATTAATTTAGTTTATTTTCAAAATTAGACATGAAATAGTGGCTTAGATTAGATTATTATATCTACTTCTAATTAAGTTTTATATAGAGAAATTTTAATGTATAATTTTACTCTTAATTGGATAAACATAAATAAATAAGTGTTTATATGTTTATATATGAAATTGTAAATTGGAATGGTCAATTGAATTAGTATTAATTTGATTTAAAATATAGATTATTATAAATAATAATAATATACATTAGAATCACTAAAATAGATGCATTAATACATTTTATTGTAATCTCAAGTTAATTTGTATTATTCTTGATTTGCTGATATCTTCTAAGAATGATTAAATTGTATTAATTATGTTGGATGTGAAATTCATATTGTATTTTATGTTAAGATATTAAAATAATGGAATGTATCAATTAGTTTTAAAAGTTAGAATAAATGTTATTTTTTATGATATAATCATTAATCGAATTTGGATAATGGAATGTTGATAAGATAATATGTATGTTGTTAGTTCAATGGTTAAAACTTTGAGAGTGACTTGCACGAATCAGAACCTTATTTTAAATTAGTTAAATTCTAATTAAGATACCTTCCCGATGTTGTGTTATTTTATTGATTATGGAAGGGGCTTGGTTTGTGCTTTCCCAGAGGTTTTGTTATGTTCACTAAGTTATGGCATGCTTGATTGTTTGTATATTGGTAATATGATCCTTGCTCAATTTACTGTTTGGGCAGATGTTGTATCGTATTATGTGCATACGTGTTTGCAGAATTTTTGCAATGCTTTATTACTTTGGTTATTTATTGGATCGGTTGACTATAGGTCCTTGGGTAAGAAGTTCATGTTGCATACATGTTGTCTTATTGTTTTGTCTTTATGAGGAGTTGTACCTTAGGAGGAGTGGCTTCTAATAGGGGCCGAACCCTAGATGTGGTTGCATGGGTAACCTCTGGGAAGTTGGTATTTATGTGAAAACCTTAACTAAGGTACTAGGAGTTTGTCAGTTGTGATGTCGTGATTGTCGACCTTGTGTTGTATGTTGTCACTTTTGTGGTTTGTATGACTTGAGGACTTGTTCTATCTCCTAGCACATGGTGTGTGCTTTTGAGCTCCACACGGTTGGGAGGAACATGCCACAACTTCATTGGGTCTCCTAGAGGTATTTGGTTTGTAATAGGTTTCCTTGGCTAGATCCAGACTGCACAGTGTTTGCGAAGTTTAGTTCCTTTGGTGAGTTCATGGCGTGGACATCTTCTTTTCCTTATCTCATTCTTTATTGAATTAGACCCATGTTGTGCATGATATGCCTTGTATCTATTTGTATTAATCTAAGATTTGATATAATCTCGATTGTTGTATGTAAACTCTTATTGATATATTTATCTGGACATGACTTCTCATGGGTAAGTCAATTATATGGCTATTGTATTGTATTGTTGTTATTAATAGTAGTGTAGTTGTGGAACCTTGAAACGTTTATGGTTGTTGTTGTCATAGGTAATTTGTTTAAAAATAAATAAAAAGTTGTAGTTTATGTGAATGTCATAACATTTTTTCGAGTTCCACAGCGGGATGTTACAAAAAACTCACTTTCATGTGTCAGTTAGATTTTTTTGATCATTTTATTTGTTGGCAACATATATATACTATGTATTGTTGGAAAAGACAATGTCCAATATCATCTAGTTTAGTGCAAGCATTTTATTTGTTCTAAATTATATTCTACATTTGTTTTTAAAATCATATGAGGAAATTGAAATCCAAATTTTAGTGTAAGTAAGAGTTTCTTTAGATTATGAAGGTTAATGGAATTCACTACATTCTTGTTGTCTACAAAACTAAAGATTTTCATTAGACTCATATTGTCTACATTTAATTGTGTGAAACTAAAAACTTATAATTTTCCTAAGACACGAAGCAGCTAAGTTGTCTTTTCCATAATATATTTTTCAAGAAATTCCCTAACACTATTGTCCTTTTTAGAGAAAGTACAAAAATAATTTGAATAATCTTCCTCTTCAAGTGCAACCCTTAATGCACTTCAAATCAATGTTGACCACAGTTTAGCTAACTCCTCTTTTATCTCATTGAATCAAAATTAGAAAAGTGGAGTTATCCAATGTGTGTTCATAATTGAGTGGAATGCATTAAAAATCGCTTGAAGAGCATGAATATTCAAATTAATATGTATTGTTTTTTAAAAGGATAATAAGTTAGGGAAGTTCAAGAAAATGATTTGATGGACAAGACAATTTCGTGCAATCTGTCGCAACAAAGTTAAAACTTATTAGTCTAGCAAGTGAGACTTATGAAGCTTCAAAACTAATAAATAAAATAATTATTATAGTTCACAATAAAAAATATATTGTGTTGTAGAAGTTATTGATGATAGAATTTACTTGTTCAACTCCATCCATAATAGCATCTCTAAATTTATTTTTCTGCACAAATTGTCGTGCAATACAAAACCTCTTCAGTTTGTCCACTTGTGCATTGGCATTTTCGATTTGCTTATATTGTGCATGCACCTTACTCGACCTCTCAAGAACATGGAGGATCTTTTCAATCAGTACATTATGTATCACTCATACCGATCTGCTTCTTTTCAAGTATTTTTAGACAAGATTCATTTTTCATTCCATGCATTCTACTACTTTCTTCCTTCAATTTTGCATTGCCCTTTTCCCATTTCACATAGTGCACATGCTCATTCATCAACTTCTAAAGAGGAGGAACAATCTCTTCAGTCAATACATTATCTATCCTATTCACTTTGGTTTGCTTATTTTCAAGTTTTTTTGGAGCATATTCCTTTTTTATTACATACTATGTACTACCTTCCTCAACTTCTAAATAGTAGGGAGAATCTCTTCACTCAATAAACTATCATTTATCTATCTCATTTAATGTGGTTTTCATAAATTTTGAAGGTAATCTTCATTACATTCTTATTGTGTACTAAAAAAATCTTTTTCATTATGTTCATACAGTCTATATATAACTTCATGTTGAAAACCACTGAGTGTGTAATCAAATTGAGGTGAGAGGTCACAAACTAATTGGGTTGTTACTGTGTTAATTGGAAAAGGTTTTGATTACATTCTTACTATTTTTTTTAATTCCTCAATGGAAAACAATAGGTGTTCTAAAACCTACAACCTAGATACAATTCTAAAACCCTTTACAAGTATCAACCCAATTGATTAGTCACCCCTCACCTCAATTTGGTATGTTTTTTTGTATTCCCCACCTACAACTCCTCCCCATGCTTTTGCAAGCCATGGGGCCTAGTTTTATCGGCCAGTAGGACGTGGAAAAACCAACCTGATGGCATTGTTAACTCCTACCTACCATTTCCTGGATGTTTGGTCTCGTTTTCCAGTTTCGTCACTTTTATCCCTCATTTGGTGGGCCCCGCACTATGATGTTTCGCCATGTTATGTATATTTCTATGTATGGCTTCATGTGTTTTTGTATGTACATAGGCGAGTTTTGTACAGAGAGTATTTGCATCCCATTACATTCTTACTATGTACTAAACAAAACTTTTTCATTACGTTCTTACTATCTATATATAATTTCATGTTGGAAAAGACTGGATGTGTAATGAAATCAAGTCAAGGGGTGTCAAACCGATTAAGTTGTTACTCCGTTGATCACAAAATGTCTTGAATATATTCTTACTTTTTTCTAAAATTCTAGGTTGGGAAACACTAGGTGTAATACAAGCAACAACCCACATACTATTCTAAAACCATTTACAAGTACCAACCCAATTACTTATTCACCCTCACCTCAATTTGGTAAGTTTTTTGGCTTCCCCATGTGTAACTCCTCCATGTGCTCTTCAGCCTTTAGGTTTAAGCATGAAGATTAAAACATAGAGTGCTATCCAATGTATAATTATTTTGTGCATTATCATATTTAACCAATGTGATCACCTGCTATTTTTTGGTCAATCAATGTGATCACCAAGGTTTTCATTGACTTCTTAACCTTTATTCTTGAATATCTAATGCACACTATGCTCTGCAATCAATGTGTCTTGCAATAATCTATATTTTTCAATTATTTGTACAAGTAATGAAATAAACAAAAGTTTGATAGTGGTGCGACATGGTATCTTTCTTGTGTGTCTTGTCTACCCTTATTGATTATGCAATTGATGGCCTCTTTCATATTCCAGCAGAGATGAGTTTGAGATGTATTTGAATGAATGTTCCGTTCTTCACAGTTCCAACAGAATGGAAAAATGATAGATATAATTGTTGATATGTATACTAGTGTTAGCGATAGGTTAAATAGGAAATTAAATTCTCATTTTACAGATTAATATGTTTGTTTATTGTCTATACAAGTTGGCATGTTGCAGTCAGTACAACATATAATCCAATATTGGTGAAGTTTGGAATGAAGTGAATTATTTTTAGCACCAAATTTCTTTAATTTTCCAATTTAATCTATTGCTAACACTTGTCTTTATTCAAGGTGGTTGATATAGGTGAGGAAATAAAATTGAACAAAACAATGACAGGTAAAATGAGAAGGATGCTTCAGGAGACGTGAAGCCTCCACACTAAATACAGGTGATTCTAGCTTTCATAGCTTGAATCGCAAGTGTATTGGATAGTTATATTTCCAAAATTTATTATGCATTTAGAAGTTTTGATTTATATATGGATGGGATGCTTATTGTGGGGAATATAAATAATTTGCACTTTAATTTAAATAAAATAAATGCTACATTATTGTGTGTGTATTATATTCCAGAATTTTATGTGAATCATGTTTCCTCGTTGAAATGTGAATGTTGCATAGGAAATTTTTAAAGCATCAGTGAAGGGTGATACTACATCCTTTGAATTATCCTTCTCATAATTAATTTGTATTAATTTTAGGATGATATTTGCAACACTACATCAGTATCATTTATCTCCCAAAATAGAACAGGAACCTTTGGATCCTTGGTAATTAGATTAGATATATTTTGAAAAGAACATAGTATTTATGATTTTACATTAGAGTAGTTCTCCTTTTAAATCATGTACCCATGTTTAGTTGTCAAGCATTGTTGCATAATTGGGTTTCATAAGGTTGTGAGTAAGGAACATTGTTATTGTAATTATTTTTACTCAGTATTATATACCATACAAACTGCAAAGGCAAGGCCATAATAACATAGAAATCAGGCTTCCCAAATTTTGTAATGGAATTGTTTTTCTGTAACACAATGAAAAATTTCTCAAAACACGTGTTTTGCAATGTAAGAGCCTCTTTACAAATATGAGTTTTCATTCTTTCCATTTTTGAGGTTTAGAAACATAATGTGTCGTCAATTATGTAGACGCTTATGCCGAAAAGATGCACCTATGTACATACAAAAAACACATAAAACCATAAATAAAAACATACATAACAACATACATGGAAACAAAAAGTGACCAAACTGGCAGACAGGACCAAACATCGGGAAAATGGTAGACCTAGGAGTAAATGGCACCGTCATTTTGATTTTCCCACCTCCTATCGGTCGATAAATGCAGGTTCCTTGGATTGCTTGTGAAGTTTCACTTTCATCCACTTTTGTTTAGCGTGGGGAAATTGGAGGCGAACTGATTTGTGTGTTTTTGGTTTAGAGAAAGAAGGGTGAAAACACGATGAGTTTTTAGTCTGCACATTGAAATTTGAAGGTTGGAGTGCACATGAAGGAGTTGGAAGAGAAAATTGACCAAATTGAGGTGAGGGTACTAACCAATAGTGTTGCAGAGGGTTTTACAATAATATTTGGGTTGCTTGTTTCTTAACACCTAGGGTTTTCCAACATGAATTTTTGCAATACAAAATGAAGTCTATGCTATGAAGTACACTATGTATTGATGGTTAATAAATTCCCCCTTAAATGAGAGATGTTTTATTCGATAAAATAGAACACCATCTATACATTTGTATATCTACATTTTGAGACAAAGGTTGGGTATAAGTAAAGGCAGGCTTAAAAACACATTATGTTTTCTAACATGCACTATGCAATGTTCACAACTTTCAAATAGTTTATTCATTATTGCCAATAACGGAAATAAATTGGTGTTCTTGCTATTTGTAATGCACACCTACATATATGGGTTTGAAAACCAAAAGGGATTGGGTATGTTGTGATGTGGAGGTTGAAAAATGTAGTGTTTTATGAAGCATACAATTTGTTGTATACTTGAAATTTAAACTCAACAATGGAAGGTGTTATTTTGAAAAAATTCATACTATTTTGTAACATTCCATGTTGCAAAATTATATGTGTTAAGAAGAAAGAAACCTGATGTGAGAGAACTCCTTACATTTAAACAAGGAGATTCAAACAATTGAAAACCCACATTGTGTTTTCCAAAATACAACTATTTTGTTCACTTTTTTTTTCAATCATCCAAAATTTTAACACAACAATGAAAGGTGTGATATTGAACACATTCATACTATTTTGTAACATTCCATGTTGCAAAACCGTAGGTGTTAAGAAGCAAGCAACCCATCGTGAGACAACCCTTTACATTTAAACAAGGAGATTCAAATAACTGAAAACCACCACTGTGTTTTCCAAATTACAATAATTTTGTGCACTTTGTTTTCAATCATGTGAAATTTAAATGCAATTTTTTCCCAAATTAAAAGTCCTCACAAATTTTGAAAGGGATTTTCAATACATTCAGACTGTCTATATTATAAAATATTTTGAAGACATTCTTTTTGTTTTGTAAAAATGTCTATTGGAAAACCCTAGGTGTTAAGAAACCTACAATGTAGTGTTGTAAAACCCTCTGCAACTGAGAGGAGACTGTGTGTTTTCTAACACTGCAAATAATGTGAGCATTTTATTTGTTCCAATCAGATGAAGAAAGTGAAATGACATTTGGATTTCAGCGAAGAGTTGTGCAAAAATTTGTAAGTGGACTTCATTATATTCTTGTAACATAACAAATTAAAACTCTTCATAACAAACTAACTGACAAGGGACAATGTGTTTTCCAGCACTACAAACAATGTATAACAACACTATGCATTGCAGGTTTCATAATACCTATTATTTTCCAATTTCATTATACTCTTGGCACCTCATTTTTTATTTGCAAATAATGGATTCGAATGCCACATTTTTTTGGGTTTTTGTCCATCTGAAATATGATTTTTAAAACCCGCCAATGTTGACACATTTTCCCAATGACAAGATAGGCCACGGTAGGTCTGTGTTAATGTTTGAATGTCAAGTTTTTACATTGGTGTGATTTTTCTATCTGACCTTCTTTTTTGTTGGGGCGTATTGTTCCAATCAAATGAAGAAAGTAAAATGATATTTGGACTGTAGCAATTTTTTTTAAAAGTTTGAAAGTGGACTTCATTACATTCTTCAAGCATAATGAACTCATATATTTTGCATGGTTTCTAATTTCTCTAAATTTTATTCGGTTATTTCAATCATATTTCCACAATGGGTTGTCATTTATTTCATTCGGAAATCACAAAATTTGAAAACCAACTGATGGGAGGAAATAAAAATTTAAAAACCCTCAACACAAAAATGCATAAACAACTTTGTATTTCAAATGAAAACCCCTTTTCCCAAGGAAAACCCTTTGTTTTCACATCAATGAAAACCCATATTCACAACAAATAGTCATTCATTTCTTCACAATTCCTAGGAAAAAATGGGTAAATGGCATATATTGCTGGTGGAAAAACATACCTGGTAGTTAGCATGTTGCCCTCACCTGTCAAATGTGTTTTTGTATGGAGGGTGGCCACACTGCTTCGGCCTCTAAATTCCTACAACTCCTTTTTGTTGCTCTCTAGCAACCTGCAAAACATCATTGTGGAAAATGGTGGCGAAAATGGGACCTCTTCTAGACTTTTTTCTATTTGAAAATAATGGTTTCAAATGCCACATTTTGGGCTTTTTATCCATTTTAAAATATGATTTTTAAAACATGATGACTGTTATGATGCATGTGACATGTTGTTTTGTAGGGAGAATAGCCTTGTCCCATTTGCAGAAGGTTATCTCCTTGCAAGATGGCTTACACATGATAATGTATTGCCCTTCTTCAAGGAAAAGACATGTCTTTTTAGGGATAATAGCTTGATTTTACTATATTTTGTAGGGAGATTAGCTTTTTCCCTATAATTGGATGTGGATATTCTCCCTAGAATAATGCGTGTTAGATGCATCATAACATACAAAAATACATTAAAACATACAAAAATAGATACACCACATGATGGGACAACGTATTGCAGAAAATAATTGGAGGTTGGAAAACATTGTGTTGTGAGTTCTTTCATTTTTCACCTTCAAAGATGAAGGTTTGAGAAGCACGATGTGGAGTTGCAAGTGAGTGATATATAAAACCATGCAAATTCAACTGAGGGGTGAGTAAGGAATTGGGATGTTACTTGTGATGGGTTTTAAAACAGTCTATGGTTTGTAGGTATAATAACACCTAGTGTTTTCCAACCTATAATTATGCATTGTTTGCCTTGCCATTGTATGAAAAGGTCAACCTATCAATTCCCAATATAAGTGTTAGATAAGATGTCTATAAAAACATGACAACATTTCATGACAACTGGGCATCTTTGGAGCAACTTTGCAATATTTGCAAAACAATATCTTCTATCCGACACACATCACCACCTCTTCCACAATCTAATCCACTAAGGTCCATGATTTTGAAAGGCATCATCGATATATAATGGAGAGAAGTGTAGGTTTTGTAAATGAGAAAGGTATACTTCAAAGTTACCTAGTTGTCATGAAATGTTATGTTTTTGTAGAGGTTACTTCCAGAGGTCAAAGGCGAAAAGAGGTTGCATATTTGATGTGGGTTTTCTGAGATATTTCTAGTGGTATCATCTATGGATGTTGATTTCATAATAAAACAAAAAAGCACCACATATTGGTAGGGTGGAAAATACAGTGGTTTATGTGTTATTTAATTCTACTTTGTATTGTGAAGATGTGAAAGTTAATAATTTCTTTGATGTAGTTATGCAAGATGTTGTGTAATGTTGAAGCATGTGTTTGTACTTGGTTGAACAACTACCACCCATATCTTCCATGTAATATTCTTTCTCACATAGAGGAATTGAGTCTCCCATGCAGGTTGCAGGAAAAGATGTTAACGAGAATTGATAGAAAAGGGCCAAACCACACTAATGTCATCTATCATAATCATGCTCACTTCCTTAACTACATCTTTGGTGTATGGAAAAAAATGGGCATGGACATTCACTATTATAATATATAAATATTGATTGTAAATTTATGTGGTTGGTTAATGTCTCTTAACTGAGAAATTCAAGACCTTTTCCTAGTTGGATGCATCTAGAACGTATGAATTCAACCAACAGTACTCATATGCAAGCACAATCTTCTGAATGAGTTGAGAATGAAATTTATGAGATTCCTTAAGGGGGAATCTCTAATTAGTAATCACATGGGTCCTATGGATGAATAATTGCTTGTTGTGTTGAAATCAGACTTTTCATGGAAGTCAGTGATGTCCTTGTGATTCGCGATGTGGTTTAACCACCTACCATTCATCTTATCTAACGCTTTTATCCAACATTGAGAGGTTGAAATTTTCGTGCAACAACAAGATCAACACACATAGACAATATGAATGTAATGATAACATTTTGGTTACTTACACAGTAAGAACCCGATTGATTGGTCACACCTCACATGGATTTGGATAGTTTTATGTTTCCTCCAGCTACAATTATATTGATAGTATGAATGTCTTGGAATCCTTTTGTTTCATACACAATAATAATGTAATGAAGTTCACCTTCAAAACATATAATAACTCTTAGTTATAGTATAAATTGTATTTGAATTTCTTCGTATGATTGAAACAAAGAAATGCACAAAATAATGGTAAATTTGAAAACACAATGTTTTTTGTTAGTTGTTTCATTCTGCATGTTCAAATCTAAAAACTTGAGAGGAAGGGGAGAACTTCAAGGTGTGGGATATACTCGGCTGCAGGTTTCTTAATGCACTTTGTTTTCCAATTTTATTACATTATTGCTATCTAAAAAGCAAAATGTTATCAAGACAATCACAAAACATACGAAATTGAGGTGACGGGTGAGTAACCTATAGGTTTGTTACTTGTAAAGTGTTTTAGAGTAGTATGTGGGTTGCAGGATTTATAACACCTAGTGTTTTCCAACCTAAAATTTCACATAACAGTTTGAATGTCTTGAAAATATTTTCTTATTTAGATAGTATGAATGTAATAAAAGGAACCTCCAAAATTTACAAATGTTAGTTATGGTATAAATTGCAATTTAGTATCTTCATGTAATTGAAATAAATAAATGCACAAAATAATTGCATGTTAGAAAACACATTGGGTTACTTGTATAGCATTTTACAACACTGTGTGGGTTGTAGGTTTCATAACACAATCTCTTTTCTAGCTTGCAATTTTGTTGATAGTAGGAATATATTGAAAACCTTTTTTATTTAGATAGAAAGAATGTAAGGAAAGACACCTTCAAAATTTATCACAAGTCTTAGGTAGAGTAAAATATGTGTTTCAAATTCCTCTTATGATTGAAAAATTATATGCTTTCTTACTGCAAATGGTGCAGTAAATTTTGGAACTTTAACTGTCTGTAACACTTGCAATTACATTTTTCAGCAAACCAAGGATGAATGTTGTAAAATGGAAAGTGCTTCATCCAATGAATAATGTCATTGAGGTGCTCAATAGACCTGAGAGAGTGTGTAATGGCACATCTTCTTTTGGACGGTCACGTTCCACAAACATGGAGGTAAGATCCGGTAATTACAAGATGCAATCAAATGTATAATTTTAATCTCATAAGTGGTTATGATGTTTACTGGAAAGTGGGAATGTTTTAATCAAGAGGTAGCAACCACGGTATAGAGGAAGTCCCCTCATTTTAGGAAAATTTTCAACCCTAAGGCAGCAACGTGTTTGGTAATTGATTATGAACTTCCAATGCATCAATCAAAATGCTTTACATTTTGAGTTAGAAAATATCATGTCTATTACAAATATGTTGATTTTGATAATATATCATTCCTTCCATTCAATATGATAATCAGGATACCATCATGCTCTTTCCATAGTCCATGACAATGAGGAAGAGCATGGAAAGGGAGACCCTAAGGATGGGGAGGGACCCAATGAAGCATGAGGTGATGTGGTGGATAGGAAGGTAGATATAATAACTCAATTATTGTATCATTTGGCTATGTGTATATGTTGTGCATTCAAATTTTTTTAATATCAAATATATTAATTGATTTTATTTTCCTAATTTGTTGTGCAGGTTACTACTGAATACATAAGAGAAGTGGAGAATACTAGATACGTATATTACTTTATTGTAGAAGAATGTACGATAAAATGTCATTATTAGAGATTGTTCAACATGCATAGGATTCAACATCACCACCATCCTATTCCTGCAGCACCAAAGCATGGCTGAATTGTGTCGAGGGGGAACCAAAATGCCACCCTCCTCCCCTTGAGAAATTGAAAGAGTACCTTCAAAAGAGGGTGGAAAATATGGAGTACCAAATGCATATATGACAAAATCTCCATCAAAAGCATATTATTAAAAGTGTCTATCAAAATTATGGGAAACATAACTTCCTTCAACTTCCCCAACCAAGAAAGGACGAGATGAAGAAAAAAATGGAGTTATACAACAATGAGGAGAAGAAGGGAGAGAGAAGGAAAAAAATATTAAAATTTTAGGAGATAAAGAGAAAGGAAGGAATGGTAATGTCGAATTGAACTATTAAATCTAAATTTTTGTTAGTTCATATTTTTTGTTCTAATGCATACAAGGTTCACTTCACATTAACTTGCATGGCATGATAGGGTGATGGTCAAGAAGTGGTTCTTGCCGCCTAGCAGAGTAGTGTTCATTCAGTGGAGGAAGTTGTTCCCAAGAAAGGAAAATATGATTTTTTCCTCCCAACTTTGCATCAAACATTTAGAAGAATCATTGTACATAGTTAAAAGTTTCAAGGAACCCTCACAAGAAGAAACGAGAATAAATGGTGATCTCAAAATCTTTTGTTTAATGTTTGTTTTAATTAATTGAATGAATTGGTTGCATACATCTGAATTTGATGTGACATTTAAATTCCTACTCTAACATGACAAGGATGAAGAACAAAGTGTTTCCCTCGAGTAGGTATTTTTTGTATTCGAAGATGGAGTAGTTCGCATGGAAGCACAAGATGATGTTGTTCCTCCCAACCCCTTGTCTAACATTGAGAGGAAGAACGAGCGTATATCGATTAAATTTTCCTCATGCCCTCACAAGAAGAAATGAAAACAAATAGTTATTTTGAAATCTTCTATTTTGATCTTTGTTTTGATTATTTCAATGAATTGGTTGCATGCATCTCAATTTGATGTGACCTTTCAATTCATGTTATTAGAGGGCAACAATGAGCAATGGAGTGTTGCCCTCAAACATGGTATTGTTGATTTGGAAGAAAAACATGATGTTGTTCCTCTCAACCCACTGTCTAACATTGAGAAAAAGAAGGAGCATATACAGTTTAAAGTTTCCTTACACCCTCACAAGAAGAAACAAGAAAAAATGGTGATTTTGAAATCTTCTATTTAATGTTTGTTTTGATTATTTCAATGAATTGGTTGCATGCATCTGAATTTGATATGATGTTTTGATTCATACTATTATAAGGAAATGATGAATAATGGATTCCTACCCTTGAAAATGGTAATGTTGATTTGGAAGATGAAGCAATGTTGATGGAAGAACAAGATGATGTTGTTCCTCCCAACCCATCATCTAACATTGAGAAGAAGAAGTAGCATACATGGTCAAAGGTTTCGTTTCACCCTCTAAAGAATAAATGAAAATAAATGGTGATTATGAAATATTCTATTTAATGTTTCTTTTGATTATTTGAATGAATTGGTTGCATGCATCTAAATTTCATCCAACATTTCAATTGTTGCTACTATAGGGAAATGATAAACAACGAAGTTTTGCCCTCAAAGAGGGTACTATTGATTTCGAAGACAAAACAGTGCCCATGGAAGAATAAGATGTTGTCGTTCCTCCCAAACCACCTTCTAACATTGAGAAGAAGAAGGAGTAGGATCGTACACAGTCAAAAGTTTCAAGGTGCCTTGACATGGAGAAACTAGAAGAAATGGTGAATTCCAAATATTTTATTTAATGTTTGTTTTCATTATTTCAATGAATTGGTTGCATGTAGCTGAATTTGGTGTGACGTTTCAATTCATTTTATTATAGGGCAAGGATGAACAATAGAGTGTTGACCTTGACCTAATTGGCCATGTGGTTGTAATTGAAATGGGAGAGTCTAATAGAGATGGAAATACAGATGGGGAGAGCACTAGCCTACAAGTAGGGAAGGGAAATAAAGATGAACATGGGGACAAGGAGAGCACTGGCCTGCATGTGGGATAGGGTAATAGAGATGGACATGGGAATGGGGAGAGCACTGACCTGCAAGTGGGATAGGGTAATAGAGATGGATATGGGGATGGGGAGAGCACTGGCCTGCAAGTGGGATAAGGTAATAGAGATGGACATGGGGATTGAGAGAGCAATAGTTTGCAAGTGGGAGAGGGTAATAAAGATGGACATGGGGATGAGGAGAGCATTGTCCTGCAAGGGGGTGATGGCAATAAATATGGACATGGGGATTGGGTGAGCAGCGACCTACCATCTATATCGGTAATAGACCCAACACACTTCCATGCTTCTATTCTAATTTATTTATGAATCCTTTAATATGTTTTGAATTATGATTCGCATCAATGACATTTTCATTGCAGTGAAATCCTATTGATGAATAGATGATAGAGTTCAAGGGAATCACTTATAAGATTGTTGATCACATTGATCTTTGGAGAAAACGTAAACTAGTTTCCAAACGAATTGTACATGTAGTCAAAATAAACGGTTCCACCCATGGATTTATCCACCCAAAAAATTGTGAGAGTTAGCATTATTGAGGCCATTGTTGGTGACCACACAGTGCCTTTTCCATGTCCTAGCACAGAGACCATCAAAGAGTGTGTGGGCGGCTTTGTGGTATGGAAGCTCTCTGAGTTGAATCATTCTCTTCTAGAGGTACATATAAATGATATGTTGTTGTATATATCATACTACCTTATATTTGTTTCCATCCATATGTTAATTGTTCAAAAAAAAAATTATAGGGTGAAGGTATTCAAAGTGCCAAGGACAAAGCACATCCTCTCCAGAAATATTTGGTTTCATGTTCATCATCTGTGAGGGTTCATGGAATTGGAATCGTCCCTCCCAAAATACACAACAACCCAAAGAAACGTGTCCTATATTACATAAGAATGAACTCAATTTCAAAGAATAGGTAGTGTAGGATATGATGAGAGAGGCTCACAATGCTCATTGTGCATTGTGGGTTTTATTATTTGATTATTGAATAATTATGGTGTAGAGATATACTATTTTTATATTTTTGAACACTATGTTATTATACATTTGATATCAGACCTTTCATGGCCCTCTATAATTATTTTATTATTGAACAATTATGTGTACAGATATACTATTTTCATATGTTTGAACACTATGTTGTTATCCATTTGATATCACACTTTTCATGCCCCTGTATAATTACATTATCAACAATGTGAGCTAATGGTAGACAATGCCAGTTCAACTGTTACTATTTCTGGTTGCTTGCTTATAAATGAAAAAGATATGTTGACATGTAAATTGTTTGACCTCAAAAAATTTAATGAAGTCTGATTTCAAATTTTAGAACAATTGTCTTGTACAATAAAAATGCCATTTCCCTTTTTCCATCTAAATGGAACGGATAAAATGGTAAAATTTGTTGCAGTGTTGGAAAACACAGTGTCCCGTGTCTATCATTTCCTTATGAAAATTTTTGCTTCATTACTACTATGAATGTAACGAAGTCCACTTTCAATTTTTAGAACAAATGTTTGGTACACTAAAAATAGCATTTCCCTTTTTCCATCAGATTGGAACACATAAAATGCTTGCATTACTTGTAGTGTTGGAAAACACATTGTCCCCTTTCAATTATTTACTTATGAAAAGTAATTTTTTCATTATGAGAAAGAATGTAATGAAGTCCAATTTAAATTTTTAGAACAACTATTTCATTTTTCTATTTGATTGGAACAAATTAAATGCTACCATTTTTTGCAGTGTTCGAGCACACTGTATCATGTCAGTTATTTCGTCGTGGAAATTTATTTATTTTATATGCTCCAAATTGTATTGAAGTCCACTTTGAAATTTTATAACAACTAGTTGGTTGATTAAAAATGGCATTTCCTTTTTCATGTCATTGGAACAAATAGAATGTTCCCATTATTTGTAGTGTTGGAAAACGTGTTGTCCTATGTCAGTTGCTTCTATATTGCATGGTTGTATATTTTTTACTACTGTCAATGAAAGATTTGTTGGTATGGGCCTAATCATGCTTGATCCATGAAGAATAGAAGCATAACAGAGCCACAGGTACTTGAATCTCAACAAGATCAATCGATCGAAATTGACAACTTAAAATTTTTATTAGTAAACCTAGCATTCTAAATTTATGAAATATTTAAATAAAACATCTACTCTAATCTATTGAAATCTATCTTGTTGTGGAATTCGTGTCACGTTGATGTGGATCGATCACCCTTTCCCAATCCTATGATAGTGAGCTTGTTTCAGTCGATTCTATGGAATAAAATCGATGAAACCATGATGTTTGCTATATGAAAACCTAGATTATGATAAAAATGAACATGATGCAAGCTAGGTTACCATGATTTTATGCTAAAAATGATCTAATTATGCAATTTCTACACTAATTCTAAGCTAATCTAAGCCAAAATGATGCTAAAATATGAAACCCTAATTTATTTATAAACTAAGATGGATGCATGGAAGCCATTAATGGATAATCTCAGCTATTATGCAACTAAAATAAACTGAAAATAAGCTAAATGTGTGAAAATTAAGAGTATGGATGTGAGTGAATTTAACAGCATAATTTTGCTCTAAGTGGTTGCTTGTCATTTTTCTCCAAATAGTGATCTATTTATAGGAGAGCAAATGAAAAATGGGTGATTGAGATCAAAAATATTAATCAATGATTGAGGATGAAGGAGATGAGGAGGCATGGATCAAGGATTCTCATCAAAAGATGAGAATGCAAGATCACATGGATCAATGAAATGATCAAGGGTTGG
Organism: Sequoiadendron giganteum; assembly: GCA_007115665.2. Lineage (NCBI taxonomy): Eukaryota > Viridiplantae > Streptophyta > Pinopsida > Cupressales > Cupressaceae > Sequoiadendron > Sequoiadendron giganteum. The sequence continues at coordinate 175,197,614 of CM021109.1, read as the reverse complement.
CATTTGCCTCAACAAACACACTTTTGACTCACTCACACAAGTCAAAGGTAACTCACTTACGAAGTAAATGGGATAACTTTCTTTCCAAGAAAAGTGAGTTGATTGGAAGAGAGAGAATATTCCATTAGATGAGAATAAAGGTGAATTTACAAATTAAAACAAAGTTTTAATTGTATAAAAAGGACAAAGAATATTTCATGGGAATATTCCCTTTGATTAGAGGAAAATTAGTTTAATTGCTAATTAAACAAGGTTTAATTTATGCAATTAGGGATTAGATGAATTAGAAATATTTATTAAATTAGATGATTTAATAAATATGGGAGGGATGAAATGATATTTGATTAACTTAGGGTTATTTAATTAAATAAGATGATTTAGGGGATTAAGTTAAATATTTTGATTTATTTAATTTAATGAGATGAAGTATTAGTGTGAAAAGAGGTGAATTAACCTGGTAAATAAATTAGGCTAATGGACGAAAATGATGTAATTAATTAATTATCTAGGCTAATTAAGAAAAAAGAGGATGGATGAAGAGGAAGTGATGTTAGTAAACCTATTTCAAGTGTATAACATTGATAAGGATATTTTTCAGTGTCTACATTTTGCCCCTCTTTAAAATGAGGTACCTACTGCTTCGGTTCAAAGAATAATGATTTTTGGATAAAAATTTCTACCTAAATAAAAAAATATTCTTTTTCTGATTTTTTAGATGCCCAAATGGAAGAATAGAGCTGACTCCCTACGCCCTTGAGAAATTGGGTGGAAATTTTGAATTTTGTGTTGATTTCTCGATAAAGTTTCAAAAGTTTCCCCAAGTGTTCATAATGGTTTTGGGATGCAAGAATAATGCCAAAACATAAAAAATAATGCAAAATTAGGTCCAAATTGGAAAAATTGGTGAAGATGATGATAAACATCATTAACAAGGTTAAATTAGGGAAAAAACCCTATTTTTATAACTAAAATAGGCCAAGAGGGGTCATTTTTAATTCATTTGTGAATTCATACTTAAGGAATTATTGCAATTTGAGTTCTGACCCTTCGATGAAATAACACGTTGTGAGCTTCCTCAACATATTTCTAATCGATTTCATGAGCTCTAGTGGCTCTCGGGTGGAGAACCATTGGTATGTGATTTGAAACTTGATTTGAGATTTGAAATTTTGATGCATTTATTAGGCATTAGAATTTGGGGGTGTTGCTATATAGTGATGCCCAAAATTCAATTGGCGATGTCCAAACAATATATAGTGATGCATATGTCTATGTCGATGCTTTTCCATATTTGAATTTATTTTAAACAACAATGTAGTCTTGTCCAATGACGCACTTGCTGATTTGAAAGTTAGGGTTAGGGTAGGCCAAATTCTAAATCATGATGCTATCTTGTATGGTGACACATTTATCAATTTTTATTTTAAAATGCATCAAGCATTGCTATTTGGATTTTGAATATAGTCACACAAATGTAGACAGTGACACATTTATGATTTTCGAGCCAAAAATTCCAAATAAATTCAAATTTTTATGATTTCCTGATGTCGTGTGCTTCATGGATGCAGGAGGTCTTCCCACCGTTGATGTTGAGAGAGCACAATCCCATAGTATTGGAGAGTTTGGGTGGTCTTTCAGTGTTGCACCAGGACCACCTAGGAGAGATCAAATTGTGGCACATTGCATATTCTCCTATTGTGAGGACTCATTTGGTTATGATGATAGAGTTGTGTGAGAGATCGAACAACAAGACCTCGTCCTTCCACTTTTTGACCAGGGAGGTGACAGTGACCTTAGAGGATGAGTGGCAGATATTAAGGTTTCCTATACACAGTGATCATGTGATCTATGATCCTAATGTCAACTTTGACATGTGCTTAGAGGTGATAGATATGGACCAGATTGTGTTGGTCACCTCATAGATTGATTTAGAGATATACAAAGGTCACGTGTCAACCTTCAGATTCATTGTTGTGGCCATCATTTCAGGTTTGGTGGCTCCAGACAAACACAGTCAATTTTTCAGTCTAGGATTGGGTTTGGCTTGGAAATGGATGTTGTATTGGAGGACTCCATTTGCAAAGGGGATCTTGATGTTAGCCTCCTTATACCATGATCTCCATGATTTTGTTTATTTTGATGGGAGAGCATTCAGTCTAGGTGTTACTCTTCTTCACATTTAGGCATGGGAGCACATTTTAGTGCTTCGTTCGATTGTATAGGTAGTGGAATTTGAGCCAGATGATCTCATCATCTGGAGATATAGGGGTGCCATCACACTCAAGCACAGAGGACAGATTGGGCTCATGTACTAGAAACATGTGATTGATGATATGACCATGTTCTAGTGGTGGCCATGGATTTAGATGCCATAATGGTTTGAGGATGTACAACAACTTTACTTTTCCTATCAGAACCGATATATGTAGGGTCAAGATGGTTGGAGGTACCTTCCTGATAGAGTGGCCAGGCAATTTTGTGATGTATAAGATAGGCCATATGATGCATACGAAGAATTTTTTGTGAGATCGGCCAGAGAGGTTCCCACCTAGGGACCGACGATTTTGACACCAGAGTTTGTTGAGAGTTTTCACTAGTTGGTTGCCCAACCTTAGGCATATGATTAGGGATAGGAAGATGCTCAGAAGACACTTACTTATGATGTGCAGTTTGTTCCACCACAGTGAATTACACATCCAGTAGGGGCTCCTCCTAGAGGGAGACCACAAGGCAGAGGTGTTGGGGGCAGAGGACAAGGAGGCTAGGATGACCATAATGGATAGGTTCTGGGAGCTCCTCCAATTTTACAACAACCTCCAGTAGTGTAGTAGTAGCCAGTGCCACCACCACCACTACCGAATGCTAGAGATGCATAGATACAACAAATGTAACAGCAAGTGAAGGTTTTGATAGGTGATCGGGATTAGGCTCGCCAATAGATTTATGTTATGACTATTGATCAAGACTAGGCTCAATAGAAGGTGGTTGGAGTGACAACCGAGAGGGATGCGACTCTTCAGAGAGTTCAGGTTGTTACTAGAGAGAGAGACCAGGAGGTTTCCAGATGGTAGCAAATAGAGGCTATGCTATCATCCACACATGGTCAAACTATTTTTTCTAGATTGTATAAAGAGGTTGTTAGAGAGGTTGCATATTAGAGGAAGCACTATCATAGGGATGTTTTAGCAGTTCTTCGACAACCTGATTTTTCACAGCGTAGTGACGTGCATCGTCATGTTGATGATCATGTTGTCATATGGCCTGTACGTGTTTCCATTGATGAAAACCATGGAAACCATGGCAACCTTGGCAACCAAAATCAAACATCCAATCTATAGTGCAGTTTTGGTTTACACTGGCTAAATAGGGTGAAGAATAGGAGATTCGGTTATAGGTACAAAATTTGATCTAAATACTTCACCTGACTATTATTTTGGGTTGTGGATCTCCGAGGAAGGTTTTTTTATGTTTTTTGATGCTTATTCATGAAGTTCACTGATACACAATCTATGGTACCTGATCTAGGAGATCTGGTGCACTAATCTATTGACTATTTGTGCTAGAAGGCTGACCTTATAAATATAGCAATCATGGATGTATAAGGAGTAATTAGTCAAATGTCTTATTTCTCTATTATGTTTTGTTTTGGTCCTCTCTTTTTCTTAACTGAATTTGGAGGATGCGCATAAATATTTAGTGGTGGATTTGTTGGAAAAACAAGGATAGACAACTAAGAGGGGGGTGAATCAGTTACATAAATTAATATTATTTTACATTAAACAAATTTTAATATCACATTTGATAATTAACAATGCAAGCATAAATCAACAACACATCAGAGACACATGAACACCAATATTTTTATATGTGGAAACCCTGTTAGCGGAAAAACCATGGTGGATGTTAGTCAACAAGATTATACCCTATTAGAAGTATAATGAAAGAAATGAATAGGGAATGCACATGCATTTGGGCACACTACCTAGAGCTCTTTTCTCAAAGGGAAGGCTCACTGCTAAATCCATCTGATGAAGTTGAACTGAGAAAATAGCTTCTACAAAATCTTGATTACAGTTTTGGTTAGGCATAGAAACACTTCTTCACACTTCACTCAATCTCCTTCACACTCTGCTCTACACTCAAATGATATGGTATTTATTTGGACATATCTTTCATATACATTCAAGAACATTCTTTGATCATCATTTAAAATGAGTAAACAATCACTCTTATATATCCCCTACACGGATTTACATCAACTCTGTCAGTCAAAAATAAAGAATAAAATACAACTATTGGCCTCAATACATGAAAAAATCTTAATGCACACCAATCTAAGTTGGTACCAACATAGTGAGGACCTAAATCAGCATCCTCAAACATGCCAAACAATAAAATATTAATCCATAAGGATCTGCAACATGCTATCACCATCATGTTGGCCAAGAACATTAAAACCTTAAGCACACAAGGAAAAATCTTCAATCATGAATACGTCAATCAATGCGAACGTACCACACTAATAAAGAAAAATATAGAAAAATAACTAAACACCTCAAAAACATATGCAACAAATCAATTCACTAGAATTGCAATCTCAACTTCTAGAAACACCTACTACGTTAACTGAATAACTGTAGGAACACACAAATTCATAACTTCCTCAAATATTGATGTGTACCACTGAAATTTTCAAACAACATACTAGATAATCTCAGCAACAAACCCTTTAGTGTGTTCCTCTTGATCATCAACAAACACAAATTTTCATCACTCTGACTTTCTCAACATCACTGGTTGCCTGCAATATATTTATTACAATTTTCTCAATATCCTTGACATATACAAACTTCAAAATCACCAATGCTAATAGTGTTCACATCAATGACAACCACATATCAGGAACATAATGACAACATCCAACAATCTCCCCCTTTGTAATTTATGGCAACACATGATGTGAAAAATAATACCATAAATACAACTAGTTGTCCACATAGAACACTTCTCCCCCTTTGTTCATTCTTCTCCTTCTTTCTTCAAGAGTTTTTCACATTGTTCTTCTCCCCCTTTGACATCAATGGAAAAGGTACACATGCTCTGATCCACATATCATCTAAAACATTTGACTACTCCCCCTAAGTATCAGCCACCACAACATCAATCTGAAACAAGATTTGACTATAAGTCAACGGATTGATGTAGACTTGCATCTTAGTTTAGATTAGGAGGGGAAATTACCCCTAACTTTCCTCTGAGATAATAAATATTATCCTTAGGCAATGGTTTGGTAAATATATCTACAATTTGTTCCTTTGGAGGCACATATTCCAATATGACCTCTTTATCACTCACCTTGTCTCTAAAAAAGTGATACTTGATAGATATATTTTTTGTCTTTGAGTGAGGCACCAAATTCTTAGAAATGTTTATGGCACTTGAATTGTCACATAATATAGAAATAGGCTCATCATACTTAGCTCTGATATCTTTCAACACCTACTTCAACCACAGTACTTGAGTACAATTTTTTGTAGCAACAATGTATTTTGCCTCAACAGTAGATAGAGAGATGGAATTTTTCTTTTTTCTTAGCCAAGACACCAACTTATTTTCCAATAAGAACACACCACCACTTGTTCTTTTCCTATCATTTACATCTCCTGCCCAATCTACATCTATAAAGGCATTCAGAGTAAGATCATCATCCTTCAGATACCATAACCCAAAGTCAATTGTTCCTTTCAAGTATCTGAATATTCTCTTTATTACAGTCACATGTGATTCCTTTGGATTAGCTTGATATCTAGCAACCATGCACATATCATTCATAATTTATGGTCTTGTCTGAGTCAAATATAGAAATCCACCAATCATTGACCTATATCTTGCTTGATTAGCCTTATCAGAATCATCATTCTAAGATAGTTTGCATCCAGTTACCATGGGTGTACCAACTGGCTTTGCATCTTCCATGCCAAAAATTTTAGTAACTCTTTCACATACTTGGACTAAGAAATAAAGATTCCATCATCTAACTGAGTAATTTGTAATCCTAAAAAGAATTTCAGTTCTCCTATCATTGACATTTCAAATTCACTTTTCATTTCATTAGCAAATTTCATACATAAGTTATCATCACCTTCAAAAATAATATCATCAACAAAGACTTCAATGATCAATTCTTTATCCTTATCTAGTTTGAAATACAGATTGTTGTCAGTAGTACCTTTATTGAATCCAAGCTTCAACAAGTATTTATCCAGTCTTGAATACCAAGCTCTAGGGGCTTGTTTGAGTCCATATAGTGTTTTCTTCAACCGACAAACCATGTCCTTTTTATCAGTCATGTGAAATCCATCTGGTTGCTCAACATAAACTTCTTCTAGTTCACCATTCAGAAATGTTCACTTCACATCCATTTGATAGACTTTATAATTATTGAGTGTAGCATAAGCAAGAAAAAACAATATAGCTTCAATTCTAGCAACAGGGGAAAAAATTTCTTCAAAATAAATACATTCCATTTGTGAGTATCCTTTACATACTAGTCTTTCTTTATTCTTGATCAGTTCACCTTTTTCATTTAGCTTATTCTAAAAGACCCATTTGATTCCAATCACATTTTTGTCTTGAGATCTAGGAACAAGAGTCCATGTATCATTTTTATCTATCTGTATTAGTTCTTTCTTCATTGCTTCCATCTAATGTTCATCTTTACATGCTTCATTGGCATTGCTAGGCTCGGTCTTGGATATCAGACAATATTCTTCTGCAATTATTCTTCTAGTTTGCACACCTTTGTTCTTGTCTCCTATGATCTGAATTTTAAAATGACTTCTCTTTACATACCTTGGAGTTTTGGGTTTTGTTCTTTCTTCTGCATTTCTACTGTCCTCTTCTTCATGATTTTCTTGATTCACCAAAACACTTTGAGTTTGATTTTTTGTCTATGCAATTTTTCCATTATCAGTACTATCCTTTTGGTCATCTGATTCATATCCACAATACCTGGATGATCTTTCAATATCCTCATCAACTCTGACATTCACACTCTCAACCATTTTCTTCAATCTTTTATTGTAACACCAATAGGCTTTTCTCTTAGTAGAGTATCCTAGAAATATTCCTTCATCACTTCTAGCTTCAAACTTTCCTATATCTTCATCTCTTTTAATATAAAATCTTCTTCCAAATATTTTGAAATACTTAACAATATGTTTATGACCAAACCATAGCTCAAAAGGAGTCTTACCATAATTACTGTTGACATTCACCCAGTTGATAGTATACACAACAGTGCTTTTAGCTTCTCTCTAGTAGAAATGAGGAACACTACCTTCCAACATCATAGTTTTGGCAGCATCTAAGATTGTTATGTTCTTTCTCTAAGCCATTTAGTTTTGTTGTGTGGTCTAGGGAGCAGATATTTTTCTTTTTATTCCATGCTCTTAACATAATGAATTGAACTCCCAAGAAGTCAATTCACCACCTCTATCTGATCTTAGAAATTTTATCTTCAAACCTATCTCAGTTTCTTTGAATTTCTCTAATGCCTCATATTTTTCTCTTAAGAAAGAAACCCAAACCATTCTAGAATAATCATCAATAAGCAGCATAAAGTACATTTCTCCTTGTAGACTTCTAATTCTTGATGGACCATATAGATTAGTATGTACCAAATCTAGTACTCCATTTGAATGATGTTGTTTGCTCCAAAATGAAATTCTTGTCTACTTTCCCATCTGACATTCCTTGCATATAGTGTTAGTAGGCTTCACTAACTTAGGTAGATCTCATACTACTTGTGTGGAGCTTATTTTGACAATGTTATCAAAATTCACATGACATAGCCTTCTATGCCATAACCAGCTTACATCAACTTGAGCAATCAAACAAATTTCACTAGCAGCATTCAAATAAAAAATATTACCTCTTATCTTTGTACTTGAAGCAATCACAATTCCTAAGCTTCCCAATATACCACACTTACCATCTTTAAACTGAACATTGTAACCTTTTTCAACCATCTATCCAACACTCAATAGATTATGCTTCAATCCTTCAATATAAAGAACATCATCATTATTGCATTTTCCACCAAGAGAAATAGTGCCTCTACCACAAATCACACCATAATTGTTATCTCTGAATCTTACAACACCACCATCATACTTTTCCAAGCTTTTTAAACTTTCTTTTATCACCAGTCATATGATGTGAGCATCCGTTGTTGATCACCCACTCATCCTTCTCATCAATTCTGGCTACAAGAACTTTCTTAATATTTTGATTACTAGCCAATTTAGTGGACATCAAACCATTTAATTTGATGGAAATGAATACACATTCATCTTCATTTCCAGTTTCTTTATCAGATTCATCATTAATAACTCCTTCTTCAACATAATAACATTTATTTTTAAATCTAGTCTTATCAAGTTTATACTTAGAGACTCTTTTAGGACATCTTGATGCAAAATGACCTATCTTACTGCAGGAGAAACATTTAATAGGTATCTTTCCTTTGTACTTACCTTGTTCTCTTGGTTCTCTTTTCACAATCAATGCCTTCCAATTCTTCTAGCTCTCTTTCTTCATCTTCAATCAATTTCATCTCTTCTTCATACTTCAATATTTTTCTGGAACTCTCTCTCGGATCATATTTTTGTTGGCTTTTTCTGGATACAGTAGCTTTGAATGCAAACTCTGTCTTAGGAAAGGATTCACCAAATTCACTCAACTCAAAGGCAACAATTTTTCCAATCAACATGTCTCTTGCCACATTTGTTACTATCCTGAGTTCTTCAATAACATGAGCTTTTGGTTTGTAAGAAGTAGGCAGAGATCAAAGTATTTTACCCACAATATCATCTTCCAAGGTTCCACCGGCACATCTAATGTCCAACTTTGTCTAGATCTCATGTGCAGTCTTCAAACCTATCACATTTGTCATCTATGAATCTGTCAAAGCACTTAGCAATGCTTCTATAGCTCTAGTATTAGTTTCTGCTTATTTGATCTCATCAACATTAGAGGGACCATTATGAGGAATTGTATATGCATTCTTTGTAATCTTCCAAAAAGGCTCACCAATTCACTTCAAATGACACTCCATTCTAACTTTCCACAAAGAGTAGTTTCTACCATCGAATCTTGGACTATTCTTCTTGTATGATGCCATCTCAGATCACCTCAAGTTGTTAGACTTCTTCAGAGGAACTAGCTTTGATACCAATTGTTGGAAAAACAATGATAGACAATTGAGAGGGGGGTTGAATCAGTTGTTACAGAAATTAAGCTAATTTTACCTTAAACAAATTTTAATCTTAGATCTGATAATTAACAGTGCAAGCATAAATCAACAACACATCAAAGACACATGAACACCAAGATTTTTATACGTGGAAACCCTGTTAGGGGAAAAACCACGGTGGATGTTAGTCCATAAGATTATACCCTGTTAGAAGTATAATGAAAGAAATGAATAGGGAATGCACATACATTCAAGCACAGTACCTAGAGCTCACTGCTCAAAGGGAAGGCTCATTGTCTTACATAAGACAATCAGATTAAATCCATTTGATGAAGTTGAACTAAAAAATTAGCTTCTACAAAAGCTTGATTACAGTTCCGGTTAGGCATAGAAATAATTCTTCACTCTCTACTTTGCACTTGAATGATCTAATCTTAATTTGCACATATCTTGCATATACATTCATGAACATACTATGACCATCATTTAAAATGAGTAAACAATTGCTCCTATATATCCGCTACATGGATTTACATCATCAACTATGTAGACCAAAAATAAAGAATAAATTACAACTGTTAGCCTCAATACATGAACAAATCTTAATGCACACCAACCTAAGTCGGTCACAACATAGTGAGGACCTAAATCAGAATCCTTGAACATGCCAAACAATAAAATATTAATCCATAAGGATCTGCAACATGTTATCACCATCATGTCGGCCAAGAACATGAAAAGCTTAAGCACACAAGGAAAAATCTTCAATCACGAACACACCGATCAATGTGGATGTACCACACTAATAAAGAATGATCTAGAAACATCACTGAACACCTTAGAAACATACACAACAACTCAATTCACCGGAATTGCAATCTCATCTTCTAAAAACACCTGCTATAGTAACTGAATAATTGTAGGAACACAAAACCTCATAACTTCCTCAAATCCTGATGTGTACCACTGAAACTTTCAGACAACATACTAGATAAGCTTAGCAACAAATCCTTTAGTATGCACCTCCTGATCATCAATGGACACAACTTTTCATCACTCTGACCTTCTTAGCTTCAGTGGTTGTCTACAATATATTTATTACAATTTTCTCAATATCCTCGACATATACAACCTTTAAAATCACCAATGCTAATAGTGTTGACATCAATGACAACGACATATTAGCAACATAACCACAAAATCCAACAGGATCTGCCCGACATTTGAGAAGAATTAATTTTTTTTTAAGCCAACATAAGAATAATCAAATCCTTGATAGTGGATATAAATATGTGATCGGTGTTGTGCAGTTTTTGCACACATGCCCCACTGAAAGTAGGAACCCTTGTTTTTCGCTTTTTTGGTGTCTTGACCCTTCTTTTGGCATTTTTTCTTGCCTGGGGAACATGCTTTGATGTTCATCTTTCCAGTTGGAGTGGCCCATTTGTGAGTTTTATTGAAAACCTTTGGTTCTAGATACAGTTCGGGCTTTTCACTGTTTTCAGAAAAATGCCCCATGGCTGGATTTTCCCAGTTTTCCTTTGGAGTCCAGAAGTGGTTACCTGACTACTCGAATCCAGGGAAATCCATAGTCTCTGGATTTTTCTGAAGTCTGTGGCTCTATCGGATTTCGAATTTTGGTCTTGGTTGTCTTGTCGATCGCATTAATGGCAATTGCACGACTTTTGCAGCGATGATATATTGAATTTTGGGAAGTAATTGGCCATTTGAGTTTGTTTATCTGCTTGTCATTTAAGTCTGGAGTACTGGAGCTTGAGGTGTGTTGCTAGATCATGCATTTCAGAGTGATTTTGAATTGGCATTTGAATTTCATGAGCATTGTTCATATTTTTCTCGCATTTGAGGGTTATTTGTTGGCATCATAGGTTTCAGTTCTTTCTACTCTCATGGTATGTAAATATGCTCTCTTCCGCTGTTGGTTTTAAATCACTTTGCTTCATGTTCTTTCATGTCATTCATTTCTTTGTTCTTGCTTGCGTGTGTGTGCCATGTTCGGGCATTTTGGGGTTTTTGTGTCTTGTTGGTCCGTTTGGGTGTATGTTTTGAATATTTATTGGGCTAGTCTTTTCATTGTTGGTTGGTGGGGCTTGCTTGCATTTGTCCCAAACTCCCTATCTTTGTTTGTAAGTAAGTCATGACTGGGCTTTCTATGCTCCCACAGTGGAGGTCTTAGCGTTCTCATCCTAGGGCATAGCCAATCCCTCTCGAATTGTTGAGAGGTGATTTTTGAGTTCATCATTGATCTGTTGGAGGTATAAGTTTAAACATTGTTGGGTAGCAAACTCATGGTCCATATGCATTTTGATCTATTTTGGGTGAAGACAAGGAAGCCATGGGCGTATGGGTTTTCATTCCCTTTGCGAAATTCTGCCTCGGGTTGATTCCATGGGGTTTCCCTATCTTTCCTTTGTTCTTCATATTTTTCTATTTAAACCAGAATTTGGTCTACCCTGTGGAAATCCACTTCCTCTAGATTTTCTCAGTGTCTGTGGTTGGGTCGTTCTGCCAATTTGAAGCTTCTATGATAAATTTGTTTTACTTCCGCTGAAATCCATTATGTTCGGATTTTCTCAAATGTTCAGTGCCTTCTTCATTTTCTCGGATTGATTAAAACCGTTGCTATTTTCGAGCATTTCCGTATCTGGTGGATTCTTCTGAAGTATTGTGGAAATGAAGAATCTGATGATTATATGAGGAATTCGCTTGTTGATAATGCACTTGGATGATCGAATGAGCTTATGCTAAGTGGTTTAAGGTTATTTCTTGTTTACATTGGTTGGTTGAAATGATATTAAGGAGTTTGTATACTTATTTTGCTAGATTCCGCCTGGTTCGAATTTCCCTGGAATTCTCCTCCAGTCTGAATTCCACGAAGGAGGCTAAGTCCTAAACTTTGAGATATGGATTTCTTGCATTTGTGGTTTCTCAAGGATCTCATTTTAGTTTTCTTTAATTGTTTGTAGGCAGGATCAGGACAGGATGTTGTTGGGCATGGCAAGGGAAAGGCAATCGATCCAAGTGCAGAAAGTTCTGCTATCTCTGATGTAGAGAAGGTAAAAATGGATATAAGGAGTAGGATTACAGAGAGAAATTTGACTTATGTTTGGTCAGGGATCAACGATACCAATGTGGGTATGTTGGATTATGAAGAGTTCAAAGCTGAAATGGCAACACGGAGCCTTCCTTTGCTGGCCAAAAGAACTGTGGAATCCGGATTGGCACATGTAGCAGGTTTTCCCTCCACAGTGCAGTGTTATAAGTTGGTGCTTGAGTGTGGTAGGAACTATGATAGAGGGACACAAAGGATAATTGGTCCCCAAGGATATATTGTGGCAAGCTTTGATCTTGGTTCTATTGCTAGGACTTTTGATATACTTGATAGGTCACATGTGGTGGCCTTTGATATGGACACAACAAAGAAGTACTATGAGGAAAACATAGTTAAGTCCTAGCAGATGATAAATTATTGGTTGGAGAAGCCCAAGTCTCATTTCTCCAAATTGCCAAAGCAACTATTCAGACTCAAATTCAAAAGGGAGTACTACAATGTCATCACTCTCCTCAGTTGGTTGGTAGGGTTCAAGAGTGCAAGAGTGTTTGACAGCTAGATGTTTAATGTCATTACTCTGGTGGAGCAAGGTATAGATTACCACTGGGCATGTTCCATAAGTGCAGTGATCCATGAGCAGATGTGTAGTGTCTTGCAAACCAATACTTTCACCATCACCTCCTACCTGGTGTATGCATTGGCGAGATGTCACGAATATAATGGGTTAAGCACTAGGGGTACATTTGGATAGGATGCAATATATGAGGTGTATCCACAGCTACACTTGGCATAAGGAAGCTATAGAAGAGCGAATGATGCTTTCACAATGTATATTACCATGCTTCTGCAAGGTATAGAGCATGTGAGAATTTCTAACAGGGCCAAGGAATTGATACGAAGGTATGGGGCATGGTTCATTCAGTTCCCCACCTTCTCCTACATTAGGATTGATTTTTGTCAAAGGGCTCCTTACAAACTCCCAAGCTATCCAACTGATCACATCATACTATTGGAGGTCACTAGGCATATTTGTGACTTTGACATAATTGTGAAAGGGAAAAAGCACAAAACAGGGTTTGGGAATTATTTCCCCTTGAAGATTGGAATGGGCGAGGTCTATCCTTCCATCTAGTTAGCTCATGCTTCTTAAGAGGAAATGAGTACTTTTGGCCTCTCTTTTCACTCTAAGAGAGCAAGGTTTGATATCACTTGGGAAGCTCAAAAGAAGGCCAGTAGAGAGTATAGTCACAAGGACAATATTGAAGATTATTGGGCTAACCTTGGTGATGAATTTGATATGAGAAAGAAGAAATTCACTAGGCTATCGGTGGACTTGGTAAGGTTATACAACATAAAGGCCATCCTTGACCAAGTGGAAGAAGATGGAAATTTGATTCAGGGTCATATCTTCGAGGCTGTGAAAGACAAACCCATTGGAGAAGTTGACTGGTTAGAAGAAGAGAAAATAGAATTGGACCAAATCATGACTCTTCTGATCAAGTATAGGAAAATGTGGCTGAAGCATAAAATGCTAGAGTTAGAAAGTAAGGGTGTCTAGTGCACCTACAATTTGATGGGAGACTTGCAGTCTCATTCTCCGTCCGAGGATTCACATGAATAGGATCCTAAGGGTAAAGAAAAAGAAAATTCTCCCTTCAGGATTCAAGTTAGAGATGTTCAAACTAAGAAGACAGCAGAAGCGGGTAAACAAAGAAAGCCTATTACCAAAAAGAGGAGGCATGTTTCGAGGAGAGAGGCTGAAAAGGAAGAGGTAGACGTTACTCCTCCATTGGCAAAGAGAAGAAAACTTGTAAGACTTTCACAGAAATAGGAGGAGGCTCCTAAAACTGATAAAGAAGTTGAGCCACCTATGGTAGAGGTAAAGAGTTCAAGGGAAAGGAAACAGGTGTATATGAGGAGGTCAAGGACTCCTTCCCTGAAGGAAGTTGTAACGAAGGAGAATTTTCCTATGACTGCTCCTATTACTAAACAGGAAAGCATTTCCCTTCCTCAGGATACTGGCATTGTACAAGAGCAACCAATGAAGGATAAAGTTCTTAAGGACTTGGGTGAGAAGGAATTTCAGGAGGGAGACCTCTACAATGTAGAGGCAGAGGTTGATAAAGTGATCTAGTCTCCCTTGGTGGCTTATGCGGATTCACTTGCAAAGGAACAATTGAACAATCTCCTCAACAGGAGGAGATACCATCCAGGATCCCCTCACCAGTGTAGGTTACTGTAGATGGTAATTATTTAAACAAGGAGGATCTAGTCAAGGAGATCCCTAGCATGCCAAGTGTTGAGAAAGATCCACCAAGTGTCTAGTAGGATCAAGATAACCAATATACAATACCAACCGAGTCTACTATTCCTAGTTGGCCTGATAAAGAATTGAAAAGAAAATTGGTGATAGTAGAGGATGCTCCTCCCAATTGGGATGACTTAATGGCCAATATTGAAAAAGGAAACACTAAGAAGAAGGCTAGGGTGGTGTCTCATATTGAGAGAGCTGGTTTAGGCAATAGAGTGGCTCACATTGCTACCTGTGCTCCAGATAAAGATAGAGATAATGTGACTGCAAAAGATTATCATGTGCAGACTATTGACATAGGGCATACTTCTATGAAATAGGATATTGAGGAGTATGAGGGCTCCACTGCTATAATTGTGGGAAGGTTGAAGAGGGTTGTACAAACTAGGCATGAGTTGGAAAGAGAGAATAAGAAATTGAAGAGGTACTTGCAGGAGTTGATGAAACCCTTGCAGTCTATTGGCTCCTCTTCCTCCTCTATCGCGAGTTTCTTACCTCAACAAACAATCTCTAATTTTGAGAAGATGAAAGGCACTACACATGCCATAGTTGCCTAGTTGTATGGGGTTCAAACCAAAGGAGATGGCACCATAAAGGATATATTGTCAACTAGAGGAGATACCATGAGGTCGATAGGCTGGTTAAAAACTGCGCTTGCTCAAGACAAAGAGGATACTAATATCCTACTGCAGAAAACAAAAACAATCATGGAGTTTACTGAGGATAAACTATTAAAGAGTGGGATTCTTCCTTTCCCAAGGGTTTCTGAGCCTTGGGAATGGTTCGATATCTTGCAGATGCGGAAAAGAGCCTTGAAGAAGATTAACAAACAAGGGAGGTAGATTGAGGACAATCTGATTGGTATTTATGAGAAGTGTATCTCTTCTTTGAAACTATGACAGGAAGGAAGAAGTTTGCTCCAAAGCATCTCAATATGGAGCAACTTAAGAAATGGTGGAGAGATGTTTATTCTCCAATTAGTGAAGGTCCAATCACTAAACATCAGCTAGATGATGCTGCAACCTATGTTGCATTTATTGATAGATATTTATTTAATAGGGCTGATTGGGATGGTACAGTAACGTAGGCAAGATATGACATTAAGTCTCTTGAAAGAAGAGTTAGGGTTTCTCCTGTACCACCTATTGCTAAGTTGGACAGAGTGCTACTAGTCGTCCATGGTGAGGAAGATCGAGCTAAAGAAAAGGATGGGAAGTAATTATATAGAGCTACATCAAAGTTTGTGCTTCCCATTATCTACATGCATTGGGCTGACCTTTTTATGACCCTAGGCCAACTTGGATGAAATTGGTGCAAATTGCACATTTCATATTGTATTCGAATATCTTTTGAGGCCAACCTCCTATATGGCATGTTTTTATTGTAAATTCTTATTTTTGGGCAGACCTATCTTTGGGGATTCTCTATAAATTGGGCATGTTGCCTCATTTCATGGTAGGTGATATGTGGTAGGCGTAGAGAGATAAAATAGAGATTTCATATTTGAGCGAATTAGGGTTTATCTTCAAGCAAGTATTGTAATAAAAGGGTGGAATTGTTGCCATTTTGGATGATCTAATATAAGAATAGATGTTGTGATTTGGTACCTTTCTTATGTGTATTTTTATCTGGCATGGTTCTTGTTGTTCTATCTTGAAAATTGCTTAAGTTCATAATTAGGTAGTTTGGTGATGCTTAGGGTTTCATGTTTGGAATGTTCGCAACGATCTCTAGTCCATACTTTTTGTAGTTAGCTGACTATTAGTTGCTTTGCAAAGTTATCCTGGGCTTAAAATTGTGCTTATTTCAATTATAGATGTTTTTTCATCTCCAATCGCAATAGGATTGTTTTGAATGAATTTTTATGATTTGAAAATCTTTAAATACCTTAGAATATTGCACTATTTCTATGAAATTGTAGATTTATTTGGGTCAAGTAGAAAGTAGTTTATGAGAGATCGGTCCATTTTGAATATCTTATCTTTTGGAATTATCAATCTTAGGGTTAGAAGTAGTTTTAGAATTATCTTTCAAACCTTTATCTTTTGTTGTTTATTTATTATCTGGGTTCAATTGAGGGTTCCAAGTATCAACATATCATCATATCTGATAAATCTGAGTCCAATATTTGCTTGTAGTAAGGTCCCTTTGTGATTACTAGTTTTTTCACATTATCTCTGAGTTGTTTTATTTGCATTGTCAAGACCTGACATTAGAGACCTTGGAGTTATTTCTTTTCCCATAGATATTTACCTTTCAAGAGAGATAGGATATCATATTTTGTCTGAGTTGTTGCCGTTCAGAAAACACCATCAACACATTCGTGCTAGAAGGAGGACCTTGAATAAGCAAGTTGGAGCATTTCCTAAATGCCATCTCTCCTGAGAGGCTCAGAAAAAGAACTAGATCTACTCCAGGAGAAGAAGAATTACAAGAATTACAAGCCCCTACTAGGTCAAGAAGGACTAGAGGAGGGGAAGAATCATCATCTGCTTAGCCAATTCCATCATCTCCATCATCCTCACCCTCATCTAACTTTGAAGGAATTCCCATTCCAAAGCCACAACTAGTCATAAATCAGCTATTACCACCCCCACCCCCACCAATGGATTTCCTTGCTAATAATCCATCCCCGTTGATCTTTAATAATTACAATGTCATGGCCAAGAACCCTGAGCATTTTTGCTCTAAGTTTCATACTCATGATCCCAACAGGTCAGCAGAGTAGCATATTAGGATTTTTTAGACTTGTCTGAGGGATAGAGGAATTAACCATGAAGATGTTGCATGCAGGATTTTCCCTTATTCCCTTGGGGAAGAGGCATTTTATTGGTATAATCACTTACTTGTTGTTTCCATTCATAATTGGGCTGAACTAGAGACTGCATTCTTGCAAAATTTTAATATTCTCATTAGTTCCAATGAGCTATACCTGCAATTTACTGGGGTGAAAATAGAGATTAATGAGCCAATAGGGTCATTCAATGATAGGTTGCATCGAGCATATACCTGACTCTAGACACCTTATGCTAGAAATGAAAACACTGCTCTAGAGGTTTATCTTGAGGCCTTGGACATCCTTATAGCCACCTTCCTTAAGCAAAGGACTAATCCTCCAAATACTTCACTAACTGCATACGCAGAAGTTGTTAAGGTCAGCACATTTTTGAGGCAACACTTATCAGCACCTCTACCATCCTTAGGACCTGCCACTCACCCTGGACAAGTTCAATCCCTCAATCAGGCTTTGACCAATCATGCTCCCTCAATGAATCCAATTCCCTCATTGCCTTTCATCCCTCATCTGGGACCTCCATTAAATCAAGCTCAACCTATGACCTACTATCCTCAGCAAAGAGCTAATCAACCCCTTCATCAGAAACAAGTTGGTTTTCCTACATATTTGCGAAATGCAGAAGTCTTGAATCAGGTTGTTGGTTCTGGAGGAATACCTGGATACCCTCTTGGTAATATGAACTCGGCACCACCTAATAGCCTAGATAAGGAACGGTTGGAGGAGTTATCTGAACAAGTAAAAAAATTGAATATGGAAGTAACTTATTTGAGAAATCAGAATATTCAACTTCAGGCTGCTCAAAATAATATGCAATCTAATTATAGTAGGGAGAATAGGAACTATGAAAGAGGGCAGTATCTTACCAAAAATCAAAATTATGACAGAGGACAAGGTTCTGGTCAGAATTTTGATAGAAGACAAGGCTTTGGCCAGAATTTTGATAGAAATCAACAAGGTGGATAAGGATTTGATAGGGGCCAACCACCTAGGCAGAATAGATCATGGAATATTGGACCTAATAATGGAGGGATTCCTACTCCATTGGATCAACCTTCTACTCAGGAGAAGCCTCCAAATGGTGTGTACTTGGCAGAGGTAGCTTTATCTGGGTGGTGCAGACTCCATAAAACAACCTAGCACTCTGAGTTAGATTGTACCTAATTTCAAACTATTGCATCCATTTTTCAGTATAAAGTTGAGAATAATTCCAGTACTCGGGAAATTGTGCCATTGAATCCCTATGATTCTCTAGTCCTGGTTCTCAATCATGCACCATTTCCAAAAGGTGAGGAAAATGACCAAAAAGAATAACCTAGTGACTAGGAGAATGAGGCAGAACAAGTGTTAAATGAGGAAGAGATTTCCCAGTTGTTTAATGAAGAAAATGTGAATGATAATGGCCCTTTGGATGAGGAGGAAGTTAGTGTTGAAGAGGTTTAGATGTTTCAAAAACCAGCAAAGAAATATGTTGAAGAGGTTTAGATGTTTCAAAAACCAGCAAAGAAATATGATTTGAGAAATAAACCCAATAGGAGTCCACAAGCTACAGGTCCTTTCACTACTTCTATCCCTCCTAACAATTTCACTACTCCACTAGATCTGCAAGCTAGCAATAATCCACCTTACCCACACGTACCAACACAGTACTTGGAAAAAGGAAACAATGCTGAAGTTTCGAAAGATAGGCATGTTGGTGACCATAAGGAGACCCATGTTGATCTGAATGTGGAGCAATTGGGTGAATATGTGACTGAAGAATTCAAGAAAGTAAAGGTAAGTCTTTCCACTTTTGAATTATTAAGAGTCCCTACTATTAGGAATGTAGTTTTAGGTTCATTCATTCCAAATATAGTACCATAGGGGGTAACTTCCAATGAAGTTGTTACCAGGTCTTCTACTTCCCAGACACCTAGAGGCCAGATCCCACCTATAGATAGGGTGAGAGATAAAGATAAGGGTCAAGTTGCACAAGCTGACACTCAATTGAGTTTGTTTCAAGGCAAGATGGAAACCCCTCCTTTCTTAATTTATGTTCGTATCTTTGGAAAGAATCTGCATAATTGTCTTCTAGACTCACGAGCATCTACAAATGTTATGCCTTTTGTTGTTTGCAAAGAATTGGGTATTGCCCCTATATCCTCTCAAAAGAAATTTACTCAATTGGACAAAACAAAGGTAAGTGTAGTTGGAGAATTGAATATGATCCCCACGCAGCTTGCATCAGATCCCAGGGTCCAACAAGTGATCAACATCCAGGTTGTTGACATTCCTGATACTTATGGGTTAATTTTAGGCAGAGATTTCACTAAGGCATTGAATGGGTATACCTCTATAGATCATTCTCACATGCGAATATCATGGAAAGGAATTCCAAATCAGATCTTAATTGAAAGATAACCTTGAATGAAGTATGTAATCACTGAATACCAGAATATCTCTAATGAGGTATTGGTGTCTGAAGTTGGCATGGGAAATTATGTATTGGCTGCAGTACCTACAGAGAATGAGGAATTTTTTATGTTATAGGGCCCCCTAGAGAAATTTGTGCCAGAGATTAGTAATTTTTAATTACTAATTGAAAAAATAGATACAACTGATGACCAAGAAGACAGGCATCTTAGTTTGTTGGATAACTTTCAGGCATTTATCCAGAAATGTATGGAGAATCAGATATAGCTGGGAGGAAGGATGACTTTTGAAGAACTATTGCTTCCCAATTGGTGCAGATTCCATGATGCTCCTCATTCTGAGTTAGAATGTGACTTGTGTCAAACTATTGTGGAATAGATACAGGAATGCATTAATCCAGTCCCAACAATTGGGCTTAGTATACAGAAAGGGTTAGATAATGATAGAGATAAGAATCCAATGCTTCCTAAAAAATCCCCCCATTTGTAGCAAAGAGCAAGAAAAATTAAGACCACGGGAACTTGATGGCTGTTGGACATTGAGATTCGATGGATCTAAATCTAAGTAGGGTGCTGGAGTAGGATTTGAGTTGATCAGTCCTAAAGGTAAGAATTATTTTGCTGCTCACAGACTCCAATTCCAATGTACTAATAATGTTGTTGAATATGAAGCTTTGATTCATGGCTTGTTGATGGAATCAAGGAAGAAAGTTAAGATATTACAAGTTTTTGGGGACTCTGAATTAGTATTCAAACAAGGAAATAGTATTCATGTCATGATAGGATAATGACCAATTATAGGCATAGAGTTTCGGATCTCATTGAGGAATTTGATGCTTTCAGTATCTAGTTGATCCCTCGAAACAAGAATCAAGTTGTAGATTCTTTAGCACAAGCTGCTAGCACCTTGCAGCCTTTACAACTCTCAGGATTGAAGAGGTTTATAGTTGAACTCACTTCAGTACCTTCAATGCCTGATAACATTACTAATTTCCAAGTATTTCAAGATGATAAGCATATTTTGGATTTTCTCACGAGTTATGATGTGTTTGCTTCTCAAGTCATTGATGAGATGGAACCCCAAGAAGAAAAGATAGACTTGGGAGGAATCATAAACCTGAAAACCAACACTATTCTGAGGGGTATGGTGCAGCTCGAACGAATCTTTGATTTGGATAAGATAAGAGATCGGGAACAAGTTAAAAGGGAATCTCTCAGTAGCTAGTGTGAAACATATAATATGGGGGCATTGGATGATGTGAAGAATGTTTTTATTGGTAAGGTGTGTACTCTTGAGGAAAGGAAAGGGATTATTGATGCATTACACACATACCCTAATGTGATAGCCTGGAGTTATGAAGATTTGAAAACATACGATACTTCAATTATTACACACACCATTCCTTTGAAGACAGATGTCAAACCATTTAGACAGAGACAGAGGCCAATCAATGCTCTGTTAGAACCCATTATTCAAAAGGAAGTGCAAAAGTTATTATCAGCACAAATTATATTTCCAGTAAGACATTCAACTTGGGTTGTAAATTTGGTTCCAGTAAGAAAAAAGAATGGAGAAATCAGACTCTGTGTGGATTTTAGGAATCTAAATAGAGCATCAGAAAAGGACAATTATCCAGTTCCGTCATTGGATGAAGTACTTTAGATAGTTAGTCTTTCTTGGATGGATATTCTGGATACAACCAAGTTATGGTGCAGTATGAGGATAGGCACAAGACTTCCTTCACTACAAAATGGGGAACTTTTTCTTACAGAAGGATGCCATTTGGGTTAATCAATGCCAGAGCTACGTTCTAGAGAGCTATGGACATTGCCTTTAAAGATATAATTGGTAAGTGTATCATTATTTATATGGATGAATTAAAAGCTTTTTCTAAGAAATGAGGGGATCATGTAACAGATTTATGCAAAGTATTCCAAAGGTGCAGAGAGTTTGGGATTTCCCTTAATCCAAGGAAGTGCATTTTCGGAGTTGCGGAGGGAAAATTGTTAGGACATATCATATCATAACAGAGTATTGCAATTGATCCTGAACAAATACAGGCTATCTTGAAGATACAACCACCTGCAAGCAAGAAAGAGATGAAGTCATTCTTTGGTAAGATTAACTTTGTTAGAAAATTTATCACTAGATTTGCAGAAATAGTGAAACCATTGAATGCTATGTTGAAACAAGAAGCAAAAGTGGAGTGGAACGTAGAAGCTAAGGAGGTATTTACAGAAATCAAGAAATCTATTATTGAGGCTCCAGTATTGGTAAGTCCAAATTAAGCTAAACCCTTTTACATATATTCATTCGCTTTTGATCACTCTTGTGCTAGAATGCTAACCCAAAAGTCCGATCAAGGCGATGAGCATCCTATAGCCTTCATGAGTACTCTTTTAAAGGATGAAAAATTAAGGTATCACAATGTTGAAAATCAGGCTTATGCTTAGGTCAAAGCAGTGAAAAAGTTCAGGCACTATATTTTGAGGAATAAGGTTTTTGGCATAGTACTTGATCCTACAGTAAAGTTGTTAATGCAAAATGAGTTAGGCGAACGAAGAGCCAAATGGGTGACTATGTTACAGGAATATGATATGGAGATTCAACCCATGAAATTAGTGAGAGGACATGGACTTACAAAGACGATGGCTGAGACAGGTCTTGATCTCATGGCTCAACATTATCACCTTTAGGAGGTATCTCTAGGGGATTTGTATGATGAAATCATTTTCTATTTGTTGAATCAACGATGTCCTGATCACCTTAGTACAATTCAGAGTCGAGCATTGCATCTAAAGAGTGGAAGTTTTATGATGAAAGGAGCTATCCTATATAAGATAAATCATGAGGGTGTATACCCGATATGTTTGGGTAAGGAAGAGGCTACCAGAGTGATGATTAAATTTCATGAGAAGTATGGCACATGCCATGGTTCTGCATCATCCACTGCAAATCAGATTTTGAGGGCAGGTTATTATTGGCCTACTTTGTTCAAAGATGCACACCAACATGTGAGGACTTGCCACATATGTCAAACTACAGCAAGTAAAAACATGCAACTCTTCCACTTTAGCCTATCATAGAGGTAAAACCATTTGCTCAGTGGGGCATGAACTTCATAGGTCCAATTAATCCTCCACCTTCTGCGAGCCACAAGTATATTCTTACCGTACCTGATTATTTTACTAGATGGACAAAGGCTCTTTCTTGTAAACAATGTACTTCGGATGTGGTAATCAATTTTCTTGAGTTAGGTATTATTAATCATTTTGATTATTCACTATCTTTAGTTTGTGATAATGGCTATGCATTTGCATCACTAAAATTTTCTAATTGGGCATTTGATCATGGGATTGTTATTAAATTTTCATCCAATTATTACCCTCAGGGTAATGGTCTAGCTGAGTCTTCCAATAAGAACCTACTGATAGTTATCCATAAGTTGCTAGAACAAAATCCTAAGGATTGGCACATCCAGCTTCGATTTTCTCTCTGGGCTGACCATACTAGATAGAAGTCATCCATAGGAACCTCTTGCTATCACTTGGTGTATGGTTTGGAACCCATCTTCCCTATCCAATTGAAGATCCCTACCCTATAGTTTATCAATGAATAGTATAATGAAGAAGATAAACGTGAAGCCCATTTGACTGAGTTGTTACACCTTGAAGAGAAAAGAGATGAAGCCCTAGAAAACTTTCCTAAAAATCAGGCTGTAGTGAAAAGATGGTTTGATAGGAGAGCTAAGCTGAAAGCCTTTATAATTTCTTACTTATTTCTCTACTGGGATAAAGCCCATGACCATAAGGGAGAGCATGGTAAATTTGATAAACTCTAGCTTGGTCCTTACCAGATTTCAGAAATTCAAGGAGATAATGCTTTTCACTTGAAAACCCTCATTGGTGAGGATATCCCGCTACCTGTCAATGGGCAGTATCTGAAGAATTATTTTCAACCTTGAGTTGTTTGTAGCTCATCCTGTACATAGCTTAGAGTAGGTTTTCTTTTTTCTTTGCTTTGCTTGTTTTCTTTGGTTAGTGTAGGTTTGCTTTCGTTTTGTTTTGGCTTTTGGTTTCTTTCTTTCTTGGGGTTGTTGCATCTGTATAACAGGGTATTTGATTGGGATTGTTCTGGAAATTTCTTTTACAAACTCTAATCAACTTTTCAGAGTTAAGTGGTGGAATTCCTTTATCTGATGCCCCTTATACTTAGAATTAGAGTCACTTGTTTGGATAAAATTTGGAACATATTTGGGGTCTCGCACCTTTAACACTAAAATTTAAGATTCTGGAGTTGCATAGGGTTCTTGGGTAATTTTCCCTAGGGAAAAATCATATATTATGCTTTAGTGCCACTGTGTTCCTCATTCCTGGGTGTGAGTTTTGTTACTTACAAGGTGAAAGAAAGGCTCTATTAAATGTTGAAAAAAAAAAGAGAAAGAAAAAAGGGAAAATATTGAAAATCAAAATAACTTTCACCTTATCAGGGGTATCCTAGTATCTCTACCGGGGCTATAGACTCATGGCTGGCAGTAGAGCTATGCTTGGGAGGGTCACAATGATAACCTTGTCGGGGCTATGGACATCTGACTGGTAGTGAGGCTCTATCCAGGTTGCTTTTGAAGTTAGAACTTTTATGTAGCCTGGTCAGATTTTCTCTGGTTCCCATTGCATCTAAGGAATATGAAATAAATGCAAAATACACACATTTGAAACCTGGTATAAGAAAAGGTCTTCTTGCTTGTGGTTTCTGATACTTTGTTCATAGGTGTCCTGATGAAAAGGATTGAAAGTAGAGATTCTAGGTCCTTGATTCTAGTTTGTCCTTGAAATGCTCTGAAGCATTTCCCTAGTGGAGTTGCCATTTATTGTGAAGTTTTTGCACACATGCCCCAGTGAAAGTAGCGACCCTCATTTTTTGCTTTTTTGGTGTCTTGACCCTTCTTTTGGGATTTTTACTTGCCTGTAGAATGTGCTTTGATGTTCATCATTTCAGTTGGAGTGGCTTAATGGCACTCTCAAATTTTGCAAATTTGAGATGCCCTTTTCAAAATCTTGCTTCTGCACTTTAAGAAGTGCACCTAATAAATCAGTCCTGACTGACCCACTTTGGAGGCTTATAATTTAAAGTCTGTTGATTGACATGAAAAACCTATTTGTAGACATATGTGAGAAGGCATTTCAAATTTTAGCTTCCCATGATGAGTTTTTTCAGAGTTTCGAGAAGTGAAGCTGGAGAGTTTTCACATTGTTCTGTTGTTTGCAGACTATTTGTTTTGTGAAGTTGCTTCCTGTTTGAGCTTGGTTTTCGCAACCAGTTCACTATCATGAAAAAAAAAATGTTGTTCCATATTCCCCATATCAAAATGATCTCGGGTGTCAATTTTCAGAACCCCATGATCTGATTTTCTATTTTTAGCAGATCGAAACCAAATGCGGTTTTTTCTATTTTGCAGCTGCATTCCTGACAACCTTTCTAAAAGGCCAACTTTGACTGTCAATAACTTTTCATCACTGATGTTTCAAGAAAATTCTTTTTGTACATGTTCTTAGGGTACCTAAATGATTTATTGTGTCTAATGGAAGCTCGCCAGGAGTTGATTCACTATTTTTACAATTTGGCAGTTGGATCAGTTTGTGTTGGTTCAGAACTGCTGTTGTTTCAGAAAAGTTTGGCTAGGCAACTCTGCCAATTAATATTTTCCACCTCGTGATACATTTTCTTGAGCCATCTTTTGCACTATACTTTTGGGTCAAATGACTATATTCTTGCAAGTTTTAATGTCTCCCAAAGGTCGTTTGACTAGTTTCCCATATTGATTCCTGAGGCAACTTGGTCAATTTTGCCCATTTTCCAAAAAGTGTCAAAAAGAAGATTTTAATGAAAACCCAATTTTTTTTTCAATGGATAAGGCACTCAAAAGCAGTGTTGAGATTGTTTGGATTTGAAGCTTGTTTGAAAAAATTTTTTTTTTTTAGTCGGGCCACATAGGGCGCGACATGCTTTGCAATGTTATGATGTTGTAAATGTTGCACTTGGGTTGTCAATAGACAGAGCTATAAATTTTAATCTTGTTTAATTTCTTGAAAATTTATGTGATTCTTAAATAGAAAATTTTTGATACAAGCTAATAATTAGGTTTCCATCAAATGAAAAAGCTTTCTTAAGAGGCCGGGAATGGGCTAGCTATGGACTAAACAAGTGTGTAACTGTGAGGTTATAGAACTAATTGACAAAGGAGAATTTGGCTTTGCAATGCTTATGTTTCATAAGTTTGAAAAGAGGAAATATGTATTGAAGAAAATTTGTATTACTTTCCAAACTGATATATATAGGCAATCAGCACGTTAAGAGATAACTCTCATCTCCAAAGTCAATCATCCTTACATGGAGCAGTACAAGGAACCCTGTGTAGAGAAAAGGAAAAGAAGTTATGTTTTGGGTGATGAATGAGCATGGACTTTGAAAGTTTTGACTCCATTCTTACATGTATTAGCTCCTTCCTATGGATTCTAAAAGTTTGTATGAATGAGAACAAAGTGAAGATAGAGGAGTCCCAGCGTATAACAGGAAATTGCATTATGAATGGCGCAGCAACTGAAACTTGGCATAATTTTCATTACTTTCTGGAAGCTCGAATTATAGTGGATATATGGGGCATTGGAGGTGATTGCAGATTGTTGGAGCAAGGGCACCATCAAGTTGGTTATGATGGGGCTGATTACACATTGTTGTCCATTTCATGTAGTCTATTGAGGGAGGCACGCATGAGCATCAGGCAGCCCACAACAAAGGAGGAGAAGACTAGTTGGTGATGGGCATAAGCCAATAGAAGGATGGAGGAGGTGCGGCCTTGAGGTATGGACAGCCATCAAAGCATTCCCGCGCCATATTCAAAATGGTTGCTAAGAGGGTGTTAGTATCTTCCTAGCAAATGAAAAGGAGACTCTATGGAGAGGAGGGCTCGTGCGGCTTGCAGTAAATGGGAATAGAGGGCTCGGACCAAAGGAAGTGTGGGGCGCTAGTAATGGGAATACCAAGGAAGGCCCGTATCGGATGGAAATCCATTAAAGCATATCAAAGGAGGCACCTACAGTGATGGAAAGAGGGCCTATGCTAGCATACTGAGGATGCGCGCACAACATGAAGTAACAGGGTAATGAAGACCAAGACTATGGGGTGTGCACACTGGGGCAGGGGTATGTTCATCCATCAAATGCAAATTGAGGATGCGCAGTGAACATATGAGGTAGCATGCACCTCACAAAGGTAAAAAACTCATGCCTGGAGATGAAGGGAGCTCAATGAAGTAGCCAAGGGAAGCCAAATGCAGCCCAAGAGAGCTCAATCAAACAAAAAATGAAATTAGGGCATTTTCAACCCTTGCTCACGGACCTCGCGAGAATTTTGATGACATTGCCCAAAGGAGTGCGAGGTGTGCAAGAACACATGGGGGAGCTTTTAAATTAAAAAAAATTCAAAAGGTTACATAGTTTAAAGAATTGAGGTGGGCCCACAGAAATTATAAATGGCCAAGCATTTAAAATTAAAATGTTTCCTGAGAGTAAAATGTTGGGAAATAAAGTGGCATGGGAAATGTTTGGAAATTATTATCTTTGTTGGGGCTTTATTGTAAAACAAGTGAAACATTTCATTTGCTAGGAATTATAATGTGTAGCTCCAACATTGTAAAAGAGGAGATATTTTTCACTTTTTGGGCAAATAAAAGGCTGAAACAGAATTTGCATGGGAAGGGAGATATTTTGCAGCTAGGGAAAATAATTGAATCTTCACATGGGCATGTTTTTTGTTGCTAGGAAATGAAGAGAAAATGTTGTTTTTGAGGGAATAAGTTTGTTGTTGCAGAGGAAGAGGAAAAGATATTCTTTTCAATTTGATCAACGGTGAATGGAGCTTTCAGATGGCATTTCCAGATTGAATTTAGGGTTGCTCCTGCTTGCCTCTCTTCTTCTATATCTTCTATTATTCTCTCATTGTAAAGGGTTATGAGTTTTTGTATTGCGCTGTGTAGATAGAGATTTGTATTTTCTGAGTCATTGTTTGAGTCTGTAAGCTATAATTTTATGAATTCAAGAGTAAATATAGCCAGTTTATGCAATTAATATCATGAGGTGCTTCCACATTCATGAATTTCATCAGATTGTCTCCATTTTTGTACACTTTCAGTTATATAAATTCAATAATACAAAGTGTCTTTGAGTTTATCATCTCAATTTTCATGAGATTGTTTTGTCTATTCATTGTTCTATTTCAAGGAAATGGTTAAAATGCTTTGAGCAGGTGATTGTGATTTCAAGTGTGCAGATGGGATTTGCTAAGAAGAATCTGATTGATATCAAGAGAAGGATTGTTGGTGAAAGGCACTAACAGTTAGTGCAAAGCATTATCAAGTTAAATCCACTGGTTGAAGACTGTTTGCTAGAGAATTCATTTTATGTGTTTGACTCCATGGCCTAGAACTGGCACTGATCTATTTTTCAGTTTGTGCATCTTTGAAACAAAATTAATTGCAAAATCATTTTTAATCTTACTATGTTGCTTGTGTGTATTGCTTTCCAATGGCTGAGAGAGGGTTGAGTTACTGAGAATTTACCCAAGTTCGAGGTTGTCAATGCTTCCCTTACTGTGTTTTCCTTGGGAATTATCTGCTATAAAAAGCAATGTCAGTGTGTATGGTTGAATTAAATTTTAAACATTGTATAGGTTTACCCACCTTGGTCTTACAGAGCCAGAAGTGTAGGAGATGTCAATTTTTTTGACTAAATCTTGTCAGTTGGCCACTAGCCTTTGTTGTTCTTTAATATAGAGGTTGGCTACCTCTCAGAGAGTTTCAAAGTCTAGCTGGGTTGTTATTTTAAACACCAACAGAATGGTGACTTTACTGGGGAGAATTTGATAAAATTCTAATTGTAGAATCTATCCTTAAGAGTCATTGCATAGAGTCAAATGATTTACCATTCTGATTTAGTTCAAAGTTTGAAGGATTTCAACCTTTGAGAAGAAAGTGTTGCAGTGAACTTGAACAGTTTTGTAATCTATGGTGCTCTGCTGGTGGAAAGGAACTCAGAGAAAAGTTTATATGTAAAAGAACTTCATACTGCTTGAAGTTCAGTCCTCTATGAAAAGAGGTGGCGACTTTGTTGATAGAACCTGTTAAAAATTTGAAGAAAGTTCCAGATCTACAAATATTACCAGTCAGGAAGACAATTTGCAGCAGTTTAAAAGTTTCTAGGTATTCTTCACTTTTAGTTTTCAAGAACTTGTGTATGAAGACCATATTTGAACTTCTTAGAAGAAACTTTGTTTCCCTCTTGAGTGAGTTAGCACTGACAAAGGGAAAGAACAGTAAATTAAGTTTGTACGGTTTTATTTGTTGGATCTGCTGAATGTAATTGCAGTTCCATTGAAAGATTATGTTTAGTGCTCAAATATCTGCTAGTTTGGATGGTTAGAATGCATTTGTGTATCTTAGGGGTTTCCATCCATTTGTATTGTCATAATCTTCAAGCCCAGGTTGTCATTGTGTCAGTAATTATCCCTGTTGTCCATCATGTGGTCAGGCTTGTAATTATGCACAATTAGTGAGCCTTAATTTGTAATATCCATGGATCACCAACATAAAGTAGCATACCAATGAATACTTTGATTCAGCTTGTTAAGAAGTGTCAAGAGTATAATAATCTTCAAGCATCTAATACCCCAAAGTGTAAGAACCCAAGAGTTAATAAGCCTAGGTTCAGTCCTGAATGGAATGATGTATTTGAAAGAGGACTTATAGAAATGGATGAAAGATACCAGCTGTTTCAACAAGCCCAGTCAAGAGACCATCAAACTGTGTCTACTTGTGAAGTCATTGCACCCGTTGTCAATTCCTTTGATCCATTGTATGCTCAGTTAGATTTGTCATCAGTTGATTATGAAACTAAAAGTATGTCAACTCAAGTTTATAAGGAGATGCCTACATTTGATGGGTATACCATATGTGAAGGAGATGCACACATTCAAAGTTTTTCAATCTTCATGGAGAAAAATTCATTCAGAGATCAGGATATGCGGATGATATTTTTTGTCAGATCTCTTGAAGCATGAGCTCGAGATTGGTATCTAGGTTTTCCTGAGAATTCATTTCCTTGTTGGGATGAATTAGTGGCTACTTATAGAGAATAATTTGCAAGAGATCCCTCAGACCTTGTCATGAGGTTAAAGCAGATCAAGAAACAAAATGAAGAGTCAAGTGTTGATTTCATTCATAGATTTGTTGTTTCTCTTTCACTAATCCTAGAAAATTTCAAACCTAGCACTCTTGATTGTATCCATATGTATTTTGAAGCTTATGAAGAAGGAACTAGAGAATTGTTAAAATATTTTGAAATATTGAGCATGCAAATGGCATACACAATTTTGGATAATTTGGAGAAACAGAGGAATGAGTATGTGCAGAGATTGTTGTCTTCAGTTATGGGAAAACCTGTTGATGAAAGCAGCAGTGGTGTGAATGAAAATGAGCAGATGTTTCCAAACAAGTGCATACTTGAGAAGGTAGAAGATGAGAAGAATGCATCATCAAATGATGAGGAAGTTGTTAATGAACAACTTATAGAAGAAATGTACCCAACTGCAAATCAGCAATTGAGTCTTCTGAGCCAAGAACCTGATGAAGAATATGAGTTGTATTTACTCTTTGAAGAAGAGATATATGATCAGCAATATAATGATACAATTGATTATGTCAATCCTACAAGTGTTGAGTGTAGCTTTGACACAAGTCTTCATAATGAGATAAAGGAATTTTCTGATTCAGGAAATACTCTTGAGAACATTAGTGTGTCAGCTGCAAGTAACAAGTTCAGTGATGATAACCCAGTTTGATGTTGAAATGCAAAGTGATGTGGATTGTTTTTAAGACAACCCAGAAAAAAAATAAGAAGGGAGAAGTGGACAGTTTATTCACTATGACTGGTTATGACTTTTCTTGTGATAATGTTGTCAGCAATTCTGCCTCCTATGATTGGGGAGATCCAGTTTATGATCAGCCCGTTGAATTCTCAAAGTTTGAAGTTGAGAATCCTTTGATATGCCCTGATTTGCAATTTGATATTGCATCCAATTCAAGTGAATGTAAAAAAGAGGAAGTGGTTGAAACAATAGATCAAAACAGTGATCTATTGAGTTGTGAACAACTTTCAGATCCGTTGACCACAAGATATCATAAATGTGCACATCAGGACAACTCTCAGTTGTTGTGTGCGGCCCCTATTGACTTTGTGTGCAGCCCCTATTGACTTTGATAGTGGTGGTGACCTTCAAGATGCAAGGTATGATGCAAGTGAATCCGATTCTCTTTCCAATGATGATGATGATATGGATGAAGACAAACAACAAATTGATTGTGATGATGCACTGAATGATGAGTATGAAGATATGGACACTGATGTAAGTTCAGAAATCTCTTTTGATGAGTTTGAAGCAGAAAATAACCATGAGGTTTACATATCCAATGAGTCAAACCTTGAGGATTGTAATGCAGATTTGGATAAGTCTTTTTTTGATGAATTGAATGAGCCTAGTCATGAGTCTTTGAGTGAGAATGAAGATGTTGTTTTCGATCAAAAATCAGATTATGCTTCTGAACTAGAATTGCTTGTTGAGAAAACTTGTAATATTGAAGAGGTTGATACCTTATGTTTAGAGGATGACTATATGATTACAGATGATGATGAGTCAGAAATCCCTAGTGACTCTCAATACCACCATGATGAAGAACAATTACAAAGTGTGCTAATGCATGAGTGTATTTGTTTGCATACACTTGGAGATGGTTTGCATGATGAGCAAGATCTTTTGGTAAGTTCTTGTGATAATTTTAATTTTGATATGCAAACTAGTAATCAGTTTGAGTTTAACAATTCCAGCCACAAGGCAGAATGTGAGTGCTATTTTTGTTAGCTGGAAGAAGTTTTCACAGAATTTGGCAATGTGAAAAACACTGAAGCAAGTTGTTTTCAGCTTGAGAATGATTTAAATAATGAATATAATCAGTTGTTGCCACATGATAATTAGCATTTTGAAAGTATGTCTGACTTTCAGATGCATAGTGATTGTGAACATGTTGATGATATTGTGAATGATTACTTGATAGGGGGTACCAACATGTTTCATCAGGCGGATGGTTGTGATCAAGCTATGCTTTCAAATGGTCTTGATCCCCATTTTCAAATACTGCCACTTAATACTAAATCAAACAATGAAGAAAGTAATAGTGATGTGACATATCTAATTTGGTTGACACTTGATGACAGAGTTGAACATAGAGCAAGTTCACATTTGCACAATGGCAGTTTTGTATTGTTGTTTGCAAAGATTTAGTCACCAGTGTTGTTGTGGTTTGATAAAGGCAAGCATAAGTTGAGGGAGATCAGCTCTTTCTATAGAATTATGTTTGACGGAGGTAGATGTTGATTCCCATTTTTCATTTGGTGACCTAGGGTCATCAGATGAAGTTGGAAATAAAGGTTGAATAAAGGAATAGTTTGAGGACACCTGATGGACTCAGCTTTTGGTCTACTCTCCAGAGATCTAGAATCTTGATATGCCCACAAGGGGCATACATCCCCAGTCAGAGCCACTGATGGCACTCTCAAATTTTGCAAATTCGAGATGCCCATTTCAAAATCTTGCTTCTGCACTTTCAGAAGTGCACCTAATAAATCAGTCCCGACTAACCCACTTTGGAGGCTTATAATTTAAAGTATGTTGATTGACATGTAAAACACATTTGTAGACATACTCAATAGACATATGTGAGTAGGCATGTCAAATTTTAGCTTCTCATGATGAGTTTTGTCAGAGTTTCGAAAAGTGAAGCTGGAGGGTTTTCACATTGTTCTGTTGTTTGCAGATTGTTTGTTTTGTGAAGTTGCTTCCTATTTGAGCTTGGTTTTCGCAACCAATTCACTATCATGACAAAAAAAATGTTGTTCCATATTCCCCATATCAAAATGATCTCAGGTGTCACTTTTCAAAACCCCATGATCCGATTTTCTATTTTTAGCAGATCGAAACCAAATGCAATTTGTTTTGTTTTGCAGCTGCATTCCTGAATGCCTTTCTGAAAGGCCAACTTCGACCGTCAATAACTTTTTATTAGTGATGTTTCAAGAAAATTCCTTTTGCACATGTTCTCAAGGTACCTAAATTATTTATTGTGTCTAATGGCAGCTCACCAAGAGTTGATTCACTATTTTTACAAATTGGCAGTTGGATCAGTTTGTGTTGGTTCAGAACTGTTGTTGTTTCAGAAAAGCCTGACTAGGCAACTTTGCCGATTAATATTTTCCACCTCGTGATACATTTTTCTGAGCCATCTTTTGCACTATACTTTTGGGTCAAATTAATATATTCTTGCAATTTTTAATGTCTCCTGGAGGTCGTTTGACTAGTTTCCCATATTGATTCCTGAGGCAACTTGGTCAATTTTGCCCATTTTCCAAAAAGTGTCAGAAAGAAGATTTTAATGAAAACCCAGTTTGTTTTTCAATGGATAAGGCACTCAAAAGTAGTGTTGAGATTGTTTGGAGTTGAAGCTTGTTTGAAAATGAAAAAAAAATTTAGTCAGGCCACATAGGGCCTGACATGCTTTGTAATGTTATGATGTTGTAAATGTTGCACTTGGGTTGTCAATAGACAGAGCTATAAAATTTTAATCTTGTTCAATTGCTTTAACATTTATGTGATTCTTGAATAGAAAATTTCTTATACAAGCTAATAATTGGGTTTCCATCAAATGAAAAAGCTTTCTTAAGAGGTCGGGAATGGGCTAGCTATGGACTAAACAGTGCAGTGCTATGAGTTGGTACTTGAGTGTGCCAGGAACTATGGCAGAGGGACACAAAGGATAATTGGTCCCCAGGGATGGATTGTGGCAAGCTTTGATCATGTGTCCATTGCTAGGAATTTTGATATACCTCATAGGTCGTATGTGGTGGCCTTTGATATGGACACAACAAAGAAGTACTATGAGGAAAACGTAGTTAAGTCCCAAGAGGTGATCAGTTCTAGGTTGGAGAAGCCCAAGTCTCATTTCTCCAAATTGCCAAAGCAACTATTTAGACTCAAATTCAAAAGGGAGTACTACAATGTCATCACTCTCCTCAGTCGGTTGGTAGGG
This sequence comes from Sequoiadendron giganteum, assembly GCA_007115665.2. Taxonomy (NCBI): domain Eukaryota; kingdom Viridiplantae; phylum Streptophyta; class Pinopsida; order Cupressales; family Cupressaceae; genus Sequoiadendron; species Sequoiadendron giganteum. The sequence continues at coordinate 175,163,580 of CM021109.1, read as the reverse complement.
CTGAAGAGTGCTAAAGTGTTTGAGAGCTAGATGTTTAATGTCATTGCTCAGGTGGAGCAAGGTATAGATTACCATTGGGCAGGTGACATAAGTGCAGTGATCCATGATCAGATGTGTATTGTCTTGCAAACCAAGACTTTCACCATGACCTCCTACCTGGTGTATGCATTGGCGAGATTTCACCCATATAAGGGGTTAAGCACTAGGGGTACATTTGGATAGGATGCAATATATGAGGTGTATCCATAGCTGCACTTGGCAGCAGGAAGTTATAGAAGAGCGAATGATGCTTTCACAATGTATATTGGAAGGCTCTTGCAAGGTGCAAAGCATGTGAGAATTTTTGACAAGGCCGAGGAACTAATACGAAGGTATGGGGCATGGTTCATTCAATTCCCTACCTTCTCCTACATTAGTATTGATGGTTCTCAAAGGGCTCCTTATAGACTCCCAAGGTATCCAACTGATCACATCATACTATTGGACACTAGGCAGATTTGTGACTTTGACATAATTGTGAAAGGGGGCAAGCACAAAATAGGGTTTGGGAATGATTTCCCCTTGAAGATTGGAATGGGTGAGGTTTGTCCTTCCATCTAGTTAGCTCATGCTTCTTAAGAGGAAATGAGTACTTTTGGCCTCTCTTTTCACTCTAAGAGAGCAAGGTTTGATATCACTGGGGAAGCACAAAAGAAGGACAGTAGAGAGTATAGTCACAAGGACAATATTGAAGATTATTGGGCTAACCTTGGCAATGAATCTAATGTGAGAAAGAAGAAATTCTCTGGGATTCATGTGGACTTGGTAAGGTTATACAACATAAAGGCCATCCCTTACCAAGTGGAAGAAGATGGAAATTTGATTCAGGGTCATATCTTCAAGGCTGTGAAAGAAAAACCCATTGGAGAAGTTGACTGGTTGGAAGAAGAGAAAACAGAATTGGACTAAATCATGACTCCTGTGATCAAGTACACCAAAATGTGGTTGAAGCATAAAATGCTAGAGTTAGAAAGTGAGGGTGTCCAGTGCACCTACGATTTGATGGGATATTTGGAGTCTCATTCTACTTCCGAGGATTCACATGAATAGTACCCTAAGGGTAAAGCAAAATCAGATTCTCCCTTCAAGATTCAAGTTAGAGATGTTCAAACTGAGAAGATAGTAGAAGTGGGTAAACAAAGAAAGCCTATTGCCAAAAAGAGGAGGCATGTTTCAAGGAGAGAGGCTTAAAAGGATAAAGAAGAAAAGGAAGATGTAGACATTACTCCTCCATTGACAAAGAGAAGAAAACTTGTAAGACTATCACAGAAATAGGAGGAGGCTCCTAAAACTGATAAACAAGTTGAGCCACCTGTGGTAGAGGTAGAGAGTTTAGGGGAAAGGACATAGGTGTATATGAGGAGTTCAAGGACTCCTTCCCCGAAGGAAGCTATAATGAAGGAGGATGTTCTTGTGACTACTCCTATTACTGAACAAGAAAGCATTTCCCTTCCTTAGGATACTGACAGCGTACAAGAGGAATTTTAGGAGGGAGACCTCTACAATGAAAAGGCAGAGCTTGACAAAGTGATCCGATCTCCCTTGGTGGCTTATGCAAATTCACTTGCAGAGGAACAATTGAACAAATCTCCTCAACAGGTGAGATACCATCTAGGATCCCCTCACCAGCATAGGTTACTATAGATTGGAAGTCTTTAAACAATGAGGATCCAGTCAAGGGGATCCTTGGCATGCCAAGTGTTGAGAAAGATCAACCAAGTGTCCTACAGGAGCAGGATAAGCAAGATATAGTACCAACCGAGTATACTATTCCTAGTTGGTTGGATAAAGAATTGAAAATCAAATTGGTGATAGTAGAGGATGCTCCTCCCAATTGGGATGACTTAATGGCCAATATTGAAAAAGGAAAGACTAAGAAGAAGGCTATGGTGGTGTCCTAGATTGAGAGAGATGGGTTAGGCAATAGAGTGGCTCACATAGCTACCCCTGCTCCAGATAAAGATAGAGATAATGTGACTGCAAAAGATTATCATGTGCAAACTATTGACTTAGGGAATACTTCTATGGAACAGGACATTGAGGAGTATGAGGGCTCCAGTGCTATAATTGTGGGCAGGTTGAAGAGGGTTGTACAAACCAGGCATGAGTTGGAAAGAGAGAAGGAGAAACTAAAGAGGTACTTGCAGGAGTTGATGAAACCCTTGTAGTCTATTGGCTCCTCTTCCTCCTCTATCATGGGTTTCTTACCTCAAGAAATAATCTCTGAGCTTACGAAGATGAAAGGCACTACACATGCCACAGTTTCCTGGTTCCAGGGGGTTCAAACCAAAGGAGATGGCACCATCAAGGATATATTGTCGACTAGAGGAGATGCCATGAGGTTGGTAGACTGGTTGAAAATCGTGCTTGCTCAAGACAAAGAGGATATTCATCTCCTACTGTAGAAAACAAAAACAATCATGGAGTTTACTGAGGATAAACTGGTAAAGAGTGGGATTCTTCCTTTCCCAAGGGTTTCTGAGCCTTGGGAATGGTTCGAGATCTTGCAGATGCAGCAAAGAGCCTTGAAGAAGATTAACAAACAAGGGAGGCAGATTGAGGACAATCTGATTGGTATTTATGAGAAGTATATCTCCTTCTTTGAAATTATGACAAGAAGGAAGAATTTTGCTCCAAAGCATCTAAATCTGGAGCAACTCAAGAAATTGTGGAGAGATGCTTATTCTCCAATCAGTAAAGGTCTAGTCACTAAACATTAGCTAGATGATGCTGCAACCTACATTGTAGTTATTGACAGATATTTATTTAATAGGGCTGATTGGGATGGTACAGTAAGGTAGGAAAGAGATGACATTAAGTCTCTTGAAAGAAGAGTTAGGGTTTTTCCTATACCACCTATTGTTGAGTTGGATAGAGTGTTACTGGCCATCCATGGTGAGAAAGATCGAGCTAAAGACAAGGATGGGAAGTAATTATGTAGAGCTACATCAAAGTTTGTGCTTTGTGTTCCACAAAAACCTGCCAAGCCTTTGCTGTTTTTATCTTTGCGACTGTGCCTTACTTTTCAAATGCTCACTACCCTCGGTGTGCTCCACGTGGCTTCCTCGTGAAGCTTTCTGCTTTTTGGTCGCTTCGATTTTCGCCGATCTCTATCTACGTGCCACGTGGTTTTTTTTTGGATGCTTTCCGAACTAGGCCCACCCTATACTTTCTTTTCACTCAGGGCGCTCCATGTGGCTCCCTTTGAGAGCTTTTCGCTGGGCATCTCTTCAAAAAAAATTTGGGCTCTATCTGCATGACACGTGGCGGTTGCTGTTGCATTGCTTACCTTGAAGTTATTGTTGTGCTTATTGTACTTGCTTGCTACCACATTTTCTTCTATGGCGTCGTGTGTTTGTTTCTGCTGTTACGTGGTTTTTCGTTTCCTGTCATAACTTTGCTGGAATGCTTCTGGGTGATCGATATCTTCTGTGGCGGCTCGAGGTGATCTGGGCCTTCGGTCTCTGCTCACGGTTTTCCTTCTTTTGGTGTGTCTCACAAGGTGTACTGGCCTATAAATTCGGCCATGTTTCTCTTTATTGGTTGTTGATTAATTTGCAAAAGACTCCTGAGCATTGGGATGAAAGCCTTTGTAATAGTTTTATTTAATTTGAAGACTCGAGACTGTGCCAAATAAGTTCAGTCTTTCTATTTTTTCATGCATTTAATGAGACTATTGGTCTGTGTTGTTATCTTCTTTTATTGTATGAATGTTTGTTCTTCAGCTTCTGTAATCCTTCATAGCTCAATGAATACAGATCATGTTTCTTCAACTCTTCTGTGTCATCTAAGGTTATGCTAAAATTAAGTTATGCAAATTAGAGGGTATTCTTACGTTTTAAGTGCTTTTGAGAAAACTAACTTGATGAATAGCAATTTGGTGGTTTGGGCCTTTGCATTCTACAGTGTGCTCTAGTGAATTTATCTAAGAATTTGGCGCATCGCCTGTAGTGTAAATTTTATATTTCTGCTATCTTTCTAACCTTTTACCTCCTCCACTAAATGAAGAGCCGACTTCAGTAAAATCCTGGAGGTCACTTAGCTAGCGCACAATGTCCCCCAATAGCTAAGTTTCCCATTGGACTGCTGCTACATGCAAAATTCTGCGTCAACAGTTCTTTCTCTGGCACGCCCAGTGGGACCACGAAACTAGCACGTTCGCCTGGTTTTATAAATGTGTATGAGCCATCGACCTATAACTAGGTCATAGAATGCAAGTCCCTGGCCAGCTCGTACCACCATTAGTTTTTATGCACATGAGAGGTCGTCGAGGTAGCCCTTCACCTCCTTCATCTCCTCCTTCTCCACCATCACCTACTCTTCCTGTACCTATGGCTACTAGATATTATGTAGCCTAGGACTCCGGCAGTCCTTTAGTTGCACCTGTGCCTCTCGCAGTATGGGCTCCAATCCCTGCTTCCACTCTAAAAGCTATCCCTAAGTATTCCAGGGATGAGTCAAAGACACCAACGAAACATCTACAAGATGTGGCAGATGTATGTCTAGTACACGACGTGTCTAATGAAAATGTAGCTCTTAGGTTGTTAGTCGCCTCCTTCCCAAGAAAGGTGCTAAATTGGTACAGGACTCTTGAAGCTAGTATTATTGCAACTTGGGACCAGCTCAGAACTCCATTTTATGAGAATTTTTTGAATGCTAGCGATAGATCATCATTGTACCATCGACTAGAAAATATAAAGTGAGCTCCTCATGAAGCTCTACCTGATTTCAATGTGAGGTTCCATTCGACTTGGAAGAGAGTGCCTGTTGGAAGCCGACCACCTCCGGATGTGGCGTTCATGTTCTACTTGAATTCAATCAATGTCGATATCTCCATGATGTTACAAGCTCTTGGCGAAGAGACTCTACCTAGTGCTTATGCCTTGGCTGTTACTACGGAAAATAACTTGATTGTTGTTGGAAACTTGACACTGAGACCGATAATGCCATTATTTCTAGAGTGCAACGCCATAGAAGCCAAAGTTCCTTCCACTAGCACACCTATAACTCCTCCCCAATCTATGTACATGTATCCCGGAAGTGCTCCGAGCGTAGCTCCGATAGTAGCTCCTATGCCTAATCCCTTGGCTGTCGAGATGAATGAGATGAGAGAACAGATGTGAGCCATGACTAATGAATTAAATACCATGAAGTGGCAATAATATAACTATCAGAAGTTGGCTTACCAGGGTTACCAAGGTGGAAAATCTTTGTACCAATCAAATCAATGGTAGGATAAGTCAAGTGGAAATACCTCGGCTCAACCGAGTAACCTGATGGTTCCGGTAACCCTGTCGATGCAGACCGTTCATCCTAGTTCGAATAAAGAGCTTATGGCTAGACAAAACAACCTAGCCAAAGATGCCAATTCATGGTGTTTTCCTTGTAATGATGCACACATGCAAAGAAATTGTCCGCGGGGTAATTTGCAACAAAAGATCGTAGACCAACGTATCCAGGGCAACGTACCTGATCCTAGCAATCAATCATACGCCTCCCAGTAGATGGAAAATGTTTTCCTTGCCACCCAAATGCAAGGGATGTCCATCCAACAAGAGTCAAACATTGTTCCAGACCAAGCACTCTTTTCTTGGATGGAAGGAGAAGAGTCAGAATTTTTGAACGACATCCCTATGGATAAAGTGCCCCAAGTGCAATCTGACTATAACACGTGTTCAAAGCACAGATTCACTGAAGATTTCACAGCCTTGCCTACCAATGCTTCATCTCATCTAATGCCTAGCCTAGCGGTAGGCCTATTGCCAAACCCACTAGAGTCTAAAATGATTATTCCTATCTCTATGAATCCACTTCCCCCGAAGGCGAAGTCTCCTACAATCACCCCTGTTGTTGCAAAACAGCCGGATGGACCGGCCATGAAACCCATGTCATCTGCGAAACCTAAAGAGAAAGAAAATGCAACTCACCAGTCGAGAGCGTAGTTCAACATGATCGAACAACTAAAAAATTCATCTGCCAACACTTCTTTGGGGGATGTCTTGGCTATTCCAGAGCAGAAAGTGCTACTGTAGAAGGCATTGTCAGGAGAGGAGGATTTGAAGGTACCCACTTAGTCTAATGAAGAGAAAGTATCCAGTCCCAACCTGGATAAAGTGCTAACAATTCAACCGGAGGAGAAACTCGAGTCTGAAAAAAAGAGTAAGCCTAATCCAGAGCCTTTCTTTCTAACACTTATTATTGGTGACAAGCTGTTACATAATTGTATGATCAACTTTGGTGCTAGCACCACCATCATGCCAAACCAAGTAGTTGATGCTTTAGTTTTAAAATATGAGCCTCTAAACAAAGGAGTCATGCAGCTAGATGGAAATAAGGTTGATACCGTTTGGGTAATCAAGGGATTGCCTATGAATTTGTTTGCCTAACCTAGTATCACTGTAAATCAGGATACCGTACTCATTGATATTCCTCCTCTATTTGGGATTTATTTGTCCCAAGAATTCATAGCAAATGTTGGAGGATATCTAGCACTGGACTAGTCACACCTAATTTTAAGGACCAAACATGGAACCAAGATGAAACTATTGCAAAAACTTTGAAGCAGCACATACTTCAATCACTCAGAAAGAGAGGTTCAATGTGGAATTTCTTGAAGAAGAAGAGGCTACTAGCTCCCAAACGGAAGATGAAGAAAATTTGTAAAAATAGTTTATTGATGCAGACCCTTTCAAGAACTACCATGCAACTAGCCTCGAAACCTATGTTATACATGAAGAGGGGCAGATTATGCCCAAAGTTACTAAGGAGCCAGGAGGTGAAAAAACTTCTAAATTATGGAATTTGTACTTCGATAGTGCAACATGTAGAGTAGGAGCTGGAGCAGGGATTTGTTTGATGTCCCCATCTAAGGAAAAGACCTTGAGGTCATATCACTTCTAGTTCGTGTGCTCAAACAATGAATTTGGAATATGAAGGTCTTGTCCATGGTTTAAGCCTTGCAGAACAAATGGGTGCAAAGCAAATAAGTGTGTTCAGAGATTCAGAGTTGGTGGTCAACCAAATCCGTCGAATTTATATGGCAAAGAATATCCGTATGCGATCCTATCGACATAGAGTCTCGGATCTTATTGACAACTTTGAGGCATTCAATATTCAGGCTATACCAAGGGAGAGGAACTCTGAAGCTGACAGAATGGCAACTATCGGGGCTCAGTTTGAGTCAGCCTCTGAATTATTAAGAAATAAGCATGTGGTGAGGGTAATTGTAAGACCCGCTATTCCAAACAACAATCAAGACTGGAAAGTATTCAATATCAATGCTCATATTGCATCATTCCTACAGTCATCTGGATAATTCACTGATTGGTTGCAACCAAAGATCGCCGAAGTTTATGGGGATCAAATTATCCAGCTAAAATCCAACAAGCTTCTGAGAGGGCTAGTCACTTTGGAGAGCCTGTTTGATTCTGATGATGCAATGAGAAACAAAAGGAAGCTCATGGATGACAAAGGTGATTACACCGATTTGCATATTGGGGAAGACAAAACGCTCAAGGTTGGGAAAGAAGTTTCTAAGAAGAATAGGGACAGACTAAGGAATTTATGTGAAGAATATCTGAGTGTAGTAGCCTGGTCATATGATGATCTTAAAGGATACGATCTCAGGATCATCGAGCATACAATTGAGTTTTCAGAAGGGGCGAAGCCAATTCGTCAAAGGCAGAGACCTGTGAACCCAAAGATAGAGTCTCTTATGTCACAGGAGTTGAATAAATTGATCGCATCCCGAATAGTGTTTCTGATCAAACATAGCACTTGGGTGTCAAACCTGGTACTAGTCTAGAAGAAAAATGGAGATATACAACTATGTGTAGACTTATGAGACTTGAATAGAGCATCCTTAAAGGATCATTACCCCTTGCCTTCAATGGAGGTAATTCTACAAACTGTAGTTGGCTCTGAAATGTTTTCAATGTTGGATGGTTTTTCGGGCTACAACCAGATTCGGGTAAAAGAAGAAGACCAACACAAAACAACGTTCACCACCAAGTGGGGAACTTATGCATATGCCAAAATGCCTTTTGGACTCTCGAATGCCAGAGCCACTTTTCAGAGAGCCATGGATATTGCCTTTAAGGATTTTATCCACAAAATTATACTCATCTACATAGATTATTTGACAGTATTTTCCAAATCTAGTGATGATCACTTTGATCATTTGGAGCTTGTCTTCCAGAAGTGCCAAGAATTCGAGATTTCTTTAAACCCGAAAAAATGTGTGTTCAAAGTTCCCCAAGGGAATATATTGGGGTATGTTGTCTCTAAGGAAGGTATTTCCATTGATCCTGAAAGAGTTGATTCAATCTGGGAGCTCCCGTTACCTGTCAACAAGAAGGGTGTGCAGTCATTTCTGGGTAAGGTCAACTTCATTAGCCAATTCATTGCAGATTTTACAGGGACCATTCAGCCTATTATCTTAATGCTTAAGAAAGACCATATTTTCAAATGAATGGTGGAGGCTAGAAAAGCTTTCGAGCTTATAAAGGAAGCTATTTCTTCTGCTCTTATGTTGGTGAACCACGACTTGTCAAAAGATTTTATTATGTATATTTTTGGTGGTGGCAACAGCATCACCACTGTGCTTATGCAAAAAGATGATGAAGATAAAAAGGAGTCCCCTATTGCCTTCTATTCATGAACCTTAAAAGAGTACAAAGTAAAGTATGACTTTGTAGAAAAGCAGGCCATTGCAATTGTGAAAGGACTTAAAAAGTTTCAGCATTTGATATCATACAATAAGGTGATTATTTTTGTACCACATCCTAGTGTCTAAGATTATATCATGGAGGGAGAAATCACAGAGAAGAGAGCTAATTGGATCACCAAGATCCTAGAATATGATATTGAAGTCAGACTTGTCAAGACTATCAAAGGAAAAGGACTGTGCGAGTATCTCACTGAAAGCAGTGAAACATCGACAGAGCTTGAGGCTCTGAAACCTGTGTTATTGAACGAAGAAAGTTCTCAGGGTGACTGGCTTGAGGATAGAATAAACTTCATGCAGATGGGAAGTTATCCGATCAATCTACCTTCTTTTAAAAGGCGTTTCTATCGTTTACAAAATAGTAATTATGCTCTCCTGGAGGGTGTCGTATTTAAAAGAAAATTTAATGGCATCCTGCTAAGGTGTGTAAATGAGGAGCAAGCCAAGAAAATATTGGATCAATACCACAATAGCCTAGCTAGAGGACATTTTTCTACAAGAACCACGACAATTAAAATTATATGTGCTAGTTATTTTTGGCCAACACTTTTCAATGATGCATTTTTAATGATTAAATCTTGCAATGAATGTCAGTTTTATATTGGAAAGAGAAAGAGTGTTGCTATGCCATTAAGGCCTATAGTAGTAGAAGAACCTTTTGCTTAATGGGGTTTAGATTTCATTGGGATGATTAACCCTTTCTCCTCAGCCAGACACAAATGGATATTGACATCTACAGACTACTTCAATAGGTGGGCGGAAGCAGTGCCATTGAAAAATGCAACAGAAGTGGAGATTGTTAACTTCCTGGAGGAGTTGGTAGCTAGATTTGGCCTGCCCAAAACAATCATCTCTGATAATGCTAAAGCATTCCTTGGCTCAAAGATGAGACGGTTCGTATTAAAGTATGGGGTTTTCCTGAAAACCTCTTCAACTACTATCCCTAGGGGAATGGCCTCGCAGAGTCTACAAACAAAAACCTCATCAGGTTAATAAAGAAAATAGGCTCGGAACACTAGAAAGAATGGCATAGGAACCTCAGAATAGCATTGTGGGTAGAGCGAATCATGCCCAAGCAGATACTGAAGATATCTCCTTATGAGATGGTGTACGGGAAGGAGGCATTTCTACCTATTGCCATAGAAATTCCTACCCTGCAGTTGCTTAAATCTCTGGAGATTGAACAAAATGGAGCAATGCAGGTAAGGTTTTCTGAGCTACTCGAGGTACAAGAAAAAAGAGAGTACGCCCATGAGGTGATGAATAGCCGCTAGCAGGTGGTAATGAAATGGTTTGATAAAAAGGTGTCGGATCAAGAGTTACAATGCGGGAACTTGGTGCTCAAGTTCAATGAGCATGGAGCAAAGCCCGGCCAGCAAGAGAAATTCGACAGCCTTTGGGAAGGTCCTTTCAAAATTACCCAGTGTAATTAGTTCAACTCTTTCGAGTTGGAAGACAAAGAAGGTAACGCCCTAAGTATTCCAGTTAATGGAATACACCTTAAAAAATATCATTAATTCTACCTGTGTGAAGGCTCTGTAAATTATAAATATGTAATTATTTTTCTTGCTTTAAAGTTTTGGGTCTTCTCAGTGCTTTATGAATAACAACAAAGGTGCAAGAAATTGAAGAACATTGTAAATGAGCCAAGATTTCTTAAAAAACATATGTTATATATATTGGCTGAAAATTTACATTATATAAGGTAGAGGCTAGTTGCCTTGTATTGATATTTACATATGTCCGCTATAAAGTAGAGCTTGAAAGTGAAAAAGAAAAATTGGGGACCATTTTCATTCTCAGATTATCAATGGGAGGGACCAGCAATTGTAGCAATAGGTAGCGTGAGATCAGGGAACACCATTCTTTCAAAATCCTCATACCACTGGAGGTTTTGGAATGGTTCAAATAATGCACCCGCATGAGGAAGTAGCAGTCGATGTGGACCTTGGCATGATGCTCCTCATGAGTCTCCAATTCGAAGCTGAAGAGGAAGGGCCTAGTTGGAACAGGTCCTCCATGCAGTTGCAACAAACGAATATTACGAACCGAAGGGATCCCATGATCAAATTGAGCCGCGCACATGATCTGCTCCAGACCTCTAAGGTAGCGTCGAGGGAAAACCCACTTTGTCAGCTTTAAGATCTTACACTTGGAAACACTAATATCCAACAGCGAGGCGACAAAGTGGGAGTAGATGCTAGTGTTTACCCAGTACTGTTCCTCATACTCTACATAATATTTGCCCAAAACCCACTTAATTGCTTTCACATATAGCAGGTTTTTCACACCTGTCATACGCTTTAGGCGCCAGCACCTAATTTTGCCTAGGAAGGCAACTTGAGTCTTCTTGCAAACTAACCTTATTGGTGTTTCCCTGTTGTTTACTTTTTTGGCTAGAAAAATCAAATTGCTAAGATAAGAAAAGATTGCTAAGCTAGGAATGCTAGGAAACATTATGATTTATGATGTTGCCAAGGGTCTTATTTATAGACTGGCTAGGGTTCGCTAGCCGAGGTAAGCCATAATTATGACTGAGCCAAAGTGTGTCACCAAGCCTCATTTTCAGTGTTGCGGTGTGTGAGGTGATGGGAATATACAAGTAAAATTGCAACTTGCTTCATTCCATTTGCCGAATTCATTAGAAGTTGTCCAAGTGCCAACACAAGGAGCCACCATCCCATCCGAATCAAGGAAAATCTTAAAGATAGGCTATTGGGCGACGTTCCCATGTACGTTCAAGAAAAATCAGTAAATGCATAAAGCTTGCGAAGGTGTTTTTGCAAGGTTTTCTTGGTTCGTTGTTCAAGAAAAATCAATCGCCACCTCGCACGAAAATTTGTCTCTTAAATGTAGAGGGAAATTTGGTAGGTTGGCAATCTTTTCACACGCATGAAAAGCTGGTGATGCGTATGGCAACTAGGTATGAATGGCTAGCCCATACCCTTCTCAGTCATTTTTCACGAAGATCAAAAAGGTAGGGTAGGCATGCAGAGCACATTTATTGCAAGGATTTATCTAAAGATAAAATAGCTAACGCATTCGCAAGAGAGAAAGAATTATTCATAAAGCTAAGTCATTTGTGAAATTTTGTGGAAAAATTCTTGTGAATACAAAAAATGGTTGAGATTGTAAAGAACCCAACACAGGCCTTAGCCCCAACAAGTATACTCAAGAAAATGAGGAGGGCGCCCTACATGCAGCTCTAGATAAGGAGTCTTATCCTACTCCAGGCATCCCCACAAAGCCTTGCTAGCCTTTCACCAGTTAGGTGGATCAGAGAATACTAAACACAATTCCTCATAGAGATCAGGCTTTGGTTGCAGAGGATTGGGATAATGTCTTTGATCCTAAGCTATCCCACAATCCTAAGAGCCTTAGGGAGGCCACATGCGAGAAAATGAATAATTTAGCAGACCCTTTCAATAAGTGTTTATGGTTCTGTGGGCTTCCATAGTACATGGTTCCCTTCGTACACCCTTGCCCAAAAATTGTGGTAGCATGCACGGCACGCTTTGACCCAGCCACTGGAGTGATAAGTGGCACTAATTTCAGGGTAGTCATTAGCCCTGAAGTTGTTTAGGATATGTTGTGCGTCCTGCTCCCCTTGACCTGAGAGGTTGAGATTTTTAAAGTGAACAGAATGCAACAAAAGTGGGGAGGGCTCCAAAAGGCATAGCAGTTTTAACGCTCTGAAATTAATCAACTGACAAGTAATTCAGCACCGCCCAAATTCCCTTTTGGTCTGAAGGCTCTGAAAGGTGGGTATTCCTCTGTCACTTCTATGTTGGCGCTGGTGTGTGGTCTGGATACAGACAAACATATTTTAGAGTTTCAAATGTGCCTCAGCTTTATGTTGAAGAAGAATCATGAGGCTCCACTCTTGGATTTTGCAAGAATTCTAGGTCTGTTCTAGGTTCAGGTATTCCTCCTTCCTAGCCTACTTGATATTACACCATAATCTGGATTATTTCTTGACATTTATGTCTCTAGCTATTTTTTACGAAGGTATCTTGAGAAAGCTAGTTTCAACATGGACTCCTATCATGTCGAAAACCTTTGATTACTATGCATTTTCGGATTTTTTCTTGACCCCAACTCTGAGGGCTTTGGATGGAGCTGGCATCAATATGACCGCACGCATATCGCCTTGATAGAAGTCTTGGTTGGCAAAGCTTGTACTGCCCTATGATTGGTTCTTTGGCATGGATTTCACCATACTCCGCATGCGAGGTTTCGCCCGGGAGCCCTTCCGGCTCCCCCATTTTCTTTCAGATAGAGTGTTGGCCCTGGAAGAAATGAGGCAGCTATGTACTATTGATAATGATTACTGGGGGCGAAACATTTAACCTCCTATTTGTTGTTGCCAATCATGTTTGGTTCTATGTCACTGATCAAGAAAAGGACTTCGGAGATTTTTCTTTCGAAGTTGGGACATCTCGGGTTGGTGTTGATAGATGACACCTGGCATTACAACCCCGAAAATAATTTATCAAGGGTTGGCATCAAAATCTCACATTCACCTCAGCCATTCTGGGACCCTCGGAGAAATGTTGAGGAGGGGGATCTAAGTTTATATATAGGCCGTGAATATTTTCCTACTGTGGATGAGTGACCACCATGGCTGAATTTTTACTACATCATGGGGAAAGCCAACCCAAGGCAGAAGATCAACCTGTCCCTTTGCACCCAATTGAATAAGCTCAATTGGACGTTCGAGAAGATTTGAGACTTCTGTATATACCGGTAGGAGACTCCCGCAGCCGATAAGCTTCACGAAGAAGTGGCCCTTGATGAAAGATTTGATGATATCTAGGAGAGGGAGCATCCAGACTTAGAAAGGTCTCTGAACCATTCAACATCCATGCAACATTATAGAATGGAAGAGATTGCCATGGAGCTTGGGGAGGAAGTAATTCAGAATCCCCCTACTGTTGTCAAGAATCCAATGCATGAGAAGGATACTGGTAAATAGCCTACGCAAGAGGAGGATTTGTGTGCACAAACATTGGAGCCATCCGGCTCCTCTAAATCATCAAGGAAGTGGGTGAGGACTACTAGTGGTCGGAGGTGAGTCATTGTTGACCTCGATGATTATCCAGAGGAAAAGCAGCAATGAACCAGAGAGTCCAATGAAGAAGAAGAGCGGCTAACGGAGGAAGCGGTTGAAACATCTGTAGCTTCGCACAAGCCTCAAGTAACATTTCCTCCCTCTTCTCTCTCTACCATGTCTTTGGTCTCTTCTTCATCTGCCCCTGCTTTTTCATCTGCGCCAGTTTTCTCTATCGTCGGATATCTCGGGCAGTCTAGTCTTACTCCTCTTGGTTTGCCACTTTCATCCTCCGCTTTCCATCCCTTACCTAGAACACAATTTCGTGTAAGTGTTGAGCTCATGAGCCAGCAATTATTATCTCCAAGGCTCGGCCCTGCAGTTGGTGCATCTCCAGCTTCCTCTACACCGCATTATCATCCCCTCTTAGTGGTCATTTCATTCCATCACTCTCCCCAACCATTATAACAAGGCCCAGCAAGACTTTTGATGCATTGAGTACATTGTCTTTCCTGCTAGCCATCCCACAGGAGTTCCTTTTTGCTGGTGGCCTAGGCATCCCTGCCTAGGAATATTTTTTACAGGTTGATGCAAACAAGAGCGCTCGGGCTAACTGTATCAATAAAAGAAGATAAAGGGATGCAACTAGGCAGGTGGAGCCTCTCTTGCAAACTGTATTCAATGAAAGTCAAAATTCTTTGATGTTTGCAAAAATCACTCCCAATCTAATTAAACCGGTAGGAGAGATGCTACCGAGTGATTACTCTATAAATGCTATCGGGCTGGACTTGCAAAAGTCCCACCCACGAAATAAGGTTGAGCTAATGGAGGAGACCCAGAAAATCATGACCTCTGATTACCTCGAGCTTAACCACCAAGTGAAGGAAAAAGATGATCAGATAACGGAGCTCAAGGGAAAGGTCGACAACTGGGTAAACAAGTTTAAAGCCCAGGAGAATGAAATAAGGCACTTAGAGAAGGAGAGGAGTTCCTTCGAAATTCAAATAAAAGAGCTACAAGTTATGAGTACAGAGATCGTTCCGACTCTCCAGCAGGAAGTTGAGCAGAGCTGAGCAAGTGAAGAAAAACTCTGCGCTACATCTGTGCAGCTAAGTGAAGGAATGAAGGAGCTCCGATAGAGCACAGAAACTAAAAATAATGAAATGAATGCCACTTTGCAATTGGAAACTCAAAAAGAAAAGCAGGCTGAATTGGCCTTGGAAGAAAAAGAAAAAGAGGTTTCCACTCTAAAGGAGTGGGTGTCCATATTGGACAGAAATTTGTCAGAGCTAAAGATGATTTTGAGCAGCAGGGAAGCTGAATTGGCTACCCTAAAGACCCAACCTCTTGCACCCCAGATGAGCTCATTGGAGATTTCCAAGGAGTTGTATGCATCATACTGGGACAAGGTGAAACCATTGTGCCTTACTCTTCAACCCACTTTAAAATTTATGGTGCAAGCGGCAAGCCTTTGTGGAACAATAGGTGAAACAATATAGCAGATTCAGGAGGTAACTTCTAACAAGGTTCTGGAGGCTAGGATTTTATTGGGAAAGTTGTATATAACTTCCGATGAAGCTTTGAGCAGTGTGGGCATCGAGGACTGAACAACTCCAGCCATGGTTGTAAGTATCCTCATCTCTATGCATGAGGTTGTTCAACAAGTTGCAGAATGCAAGGCTCGGTTAAATCAGGTTACCAGTGACATGCGGGCAAAATTTTCTCGCTTAACTCAGAGAGACCTTCCTTTTCCCTTCATTGCACATTAGGTGGTAGTGGGTGTGGAACACATTGTTGCATTGATCAGGGAGAAGAAGCAGGACATTTATTGTAAGGAAACTCAGGTGCGTAAACAACTTCCTACACTAATCTCTAAAGGAAAGTATTGTGCAAATTCTTTTAAATCCTTACAATTCCAGATTCATTAACAACTTTAACAATGATATTGCATTCATATACCAGCATACAAAAAATAGAGATTGACACAATGATTTACCTTGGGGAAAACCTTTTGGTAAAAAACCCCAGCACTCCAAAACCTGCACAATGTATTATCTTCAACACAACGGTTACAACACACTTGCAATGCAAGTTCTTTCAAGAGACAATCAACACTCAAAGACAAATCTAGTAGCACGAAATCATACCAACAATACACTCTTTTCCTATCACAGTCTATAACCCTAAAAAATGCTTATATCATGTGCTTTCCTTTTTAGGGCAACTTCCAAAGATAGCCATATTAGGGTTTTACCATTCTTCGAGAAAATAGGAACCCAAAAAAATTTTACAGTACTCAACTTTATCAGTTGCCAAATGTCTTGCATGTCTTCACCTGTCATTGAAACTTCTAGAAATAGCTCTTATGTGTCATAGGAATCTGTCATAACCGTTTCAGCCATGATCTCCTTACACACAATTCAAGATGCCGACACATCAAGTGGAGTGACACATCAACATGCCAACTAGACATGTACACTCACACTTAATTACATTATTTGTAAGAAATACATTTTACAAAACAAATGATAAGAATAGGAATTATCCAAGGTTGAGACACCTTATTCCTAACATTCTCCCACTTGTCGAACACCTTGTAAGAGCAATAGGAACATAACAGGAACTAACCGCTATAGGCCAAAAGGCCCATAGACTCCAAACACCATCTGAACTTCACAGTGCCCACTGGTTTCGTTAATGCATCAGCAAAATTCTTCATAGTATCTACCTTCTCCAAATTTACCTTTCCATCTTCCACCATATCTCTCACAAAGTGAAACTGCACATCAATGTGCTTCGTTCTGGCATGGAAAGTTGGATTCTTCGCAAGGCAAATAGGGCTCTGACTATCACACCAAATAGTAATTTTTTCTGCATCAACACCAATATTAGAACACAATCTCCTAAGCCAAATGGCTTCCTTACAAGCATGAGTAGCAGCCATGTACTCAGCTTCTGTAGTGGACAAAGCAACCACAGGTTGTTGCTTACTCATCCAACTGATGGAACCACCAAACATAGTGAACACATAAGCACTGGTGTATCTCCTGCTGTTAATATCACCTGCCCAATCTGAATCCACAAACCCATGAATACAAATTGAATGCAGAGATCTAGAAGAGTTACCATGGTAACATATGGAGTAATCTGATGTACCCCTCAAATATCTGAATACTCGCTTAACTGCATCCCAATGTACCCGTCCAGGCTTAGCCATAAACCCACTCAGGACTCCCACTACTTGGGAAATATCTGGTCTAGTACATACCATAGCATACATAAGACTACCAACTGCACTAGCATAAGTTACTCTACTCATGTCTTCCACCTCACTAGGAGATTTTGGACAATCATCTACAGATAACTTTGTTCCTATTGAAATAGGAACACATAGTGGTCTACAATCTGCCATGCTGAACCTGTCCAACACAGACTTCACATACTTACTCTGACTCAGCCAAAGTTTTTTGTTAGACCTGTCTCTACTGATTTCCATACCCAAGATGTACCTTGCTGCCCCAAGATCTTTCATCTCAAACTATGCTGACAACTAGGATTTAAAATCAGAAATCATACCCTTACCCTTGCCAAACAACAACATATCATCAACATATAATGCAACAATAAGAAGGCGTTCATTTTCAACTCTGAAATAAACACAATGATCTGATTTCGATCTTACAAATCCAATTGACAACACAAAGGCATCAAACTTAAGGTACCACATTCTAGGAGATTGCTTCAAACCATATAGAGATTTCTTTAATCTACAAACTAAGGATTATTTACCTTTAACAATGTAGTGCTCAGACTGTGACATATAAATCTCTTCCTCCAAATCACCATGAAGGAAAGTTGTCTTCACATCCATCTGTTCTATCTCTAAATCATATGATGCAGCAAGAGATAACAGAAATCTAATGGATGGCAACTTTGCAACAAGAGAGAATATTTCACCATAATTTATTCCCTCTACCTGTGAATACCCCTTTGCAACCAATCTAGCTTTGTACCTTTCAACACTGCCATCTGCACAAAATTTCTTCTTGAACACCCATTTACAGCCAATAGATTTTCTCCCTTTAGGCAAAGGTCCAAGGTCCCAAGTTTTTTTTTTCTCCAATGAAGCCATCTCATCATCCATAGCCTCAATCCAGGAACCTGCATCTTCCATGCCCAAAGCCTCTTTCACAAATCTAGGCTCATCAGTGTTAGTAATCAAAGCAAAATCACAACTAGAATCTGACATAGAATAACCAAACCTTTCTGGTTGCGTTCTTTCTCTTGTGGATCTCCTCAAGGGCTGAAGTTGAGGTTGTTCTTCCTCTTCTTCTAAACTATCAGAGCTGCTAGAGCTCTCCTCATCATTAGACCCAACATGGTCTCTTTGTTTAGTCTTCTCAGGGGTAGGAGGAAATTGAACAACATCTTTTTCCTTTTCTTTTTCATCTAGTTGTAGCACAATAGGGAAAGATGTTAGCTCTCTGAAAATAACATTTCTACTATGCAACACCTTACTAGTCATAGGATCCCAAAGCTTGTATCCTTTCACACCAACACTGTATCCGATGAAAATACATTTGACAGCTTTGTTTTCCAACTTAGATCTTTTCTCCTTTGGAATATGTGCATAAGCTTCACAACCAAAAACACGAAGATTTCTAATTGAAGGATTCTTACCAGACCACACCTCCATGGGTGTCTTACCAACAAGAGCTGATGTAGGAGATCTATTAACTAGATAGCAAGCAGTGGCCATAGCTTCGGCCCAAAAGCTTTGTTCTAAACTAGCTCCACCAAGCATACTCCTAGCCTTCTCCATCAGTGTCCTATTCATTCTCTCTACAACTCCATTTTGTTGCAAGGTGTAAGGAGTTGTCTTATGTCTCTCGATTCCTTGTTCTCTACAAAACTGTTCAAACTCTATGGAACAAAACTCACCACCATTATCAATTCTCACACACTTGATTATTTTACCAGTTTGATTCTCCACGAGAGCCTTAAATTCCTTGAACCGACTGAAAACCTGTGTCTTACTTTTCAGGAAATATATCCAAGTCCTTCTACTGTAATCATCTATAAAAGATACAAAATATACAGAACTAGAGATAGAAGGAACTTTTATAGGACCAAATACATCAGAATGAATAAGATCCAAAATTCTAGAAGACTTGTGAGAACTGGAGTAGAATTGAACAGGATTTTGCTTACCATAAACACAGTGTTCATAGAAATAGAATTCGAGATTACAATCATTTAGCCCCTCGACGAGATTTTTATTTTTCAAGGTCCTAAGACCCTTCTCACCAATGTGGCCAAATCTCATATGCCACAACATTGTCTTTTCTGTAGGAAGCTTGCCTTCCAAAGTGTTTGCACCCTTAGGTACACTTACTGCACTACCATTGGAACCCATTGCCACATTCTTCTTTACTGCTCATTCAGATGGTGGGGATGAAGTGATAGCCGCTCTCTTCTTTGAAACAGAAGAACTATTGTACTGAGTAATGCATGCATCAAGCTGAAACAAAGAACCTCTCCTAGTACCTTTAGCGAGCACCATAGAACCTCTCATCATCTTGCATCCATATTTTGAAAAGACAACTTGCACACCTACATCATTCAACATACTTACAGATAATAGGTTTCGTGCCAAACCCAAAATGTGCATAACTCCGTTGATTCCCTTTACTCATCCATCAGGAAATCTAATAGTGACCCTTCCACGTCCAACTATCTTTAGGTGAGAATCATCACCCAAGTACACCTTTCCACCATCAAACTCTTCATATTTTGAGAACCAGTTTCGATGAGAGGTCATGTGAAAAGAACCACACGAGTCTACCAACCACACATCATCAGATGCATGGGCTGCCAAAGCTACAATAAAAGCATCTCCATCTTCTTGAGATTTTTCGGAAGCTGAATCTGAGCCTTTCTTCTTCTTCTTCGATTCTTTGCAATCCCTACGGAAGTGCCCAGATTTATCACAGTTCCAATATTTTTCCTTGGACTTTCCAGGAGTCTTAGAACTCCCACAGGATTTCGATCTACCCTTCTTTGACTTATTGTCATTCTGCTTTCCTTTGTCGTTGGATCTCCCATGAACAGCAAGGGCTTCCTTAGATGAATCTGAAGTCTTTCTTCGCATCTCCTCAGATAGCAGCGAAGACACCACATCATTCATATGGAATGTGACTATAGTACTTTTGAGAGCCATCACAAGATGGTCCCATGAATTTGGCAAGGAACTAAGCAGGGTCATACATCGATCCTCCTCCTCGATCTTGGCATTGGATGATGCCAACTGTGCAATCAATAAATTGAATGCATTGAGATGATCAGTTACGGATCCACCTTCCTCCATTCTTAAAGAATACAACTTCTTTCTCAGGAACAACTTATTCACCAGAGATTTGGCCTGATACACGGACCCAAGCCATTTCCACAAAGAATTTCCAGTAGTCTCATCAAAAACATTCAGAAGAACGGCATCTGCTAGACAGAGTCTGATGAGACCCTTAGCCTTCCAATCCTTGATGTCCCAATCCACTTGAGATATCGTTGCAGGTCTCACATCAAGTGAAGTAGCCTCCAATAGATCATGGTCTTCAAGCATGTCTTCCATCTTGAGTTTCCACAACTCAAAATTAGTGCCATTAAATTTCTCCACCTCCATTCTACTGTATGACGAACTTGCCATCTCAATCTACAAATAAGATTCAGAATGCTCTACACAAAAAAAAAACTCCCACTCAACTTGAGATTAGCTCAAAAAACCCTACCCAACAACTAGGATCAAAAGTTGATCAGGCTTTGATACCACTTGTAAGGAAACTCAGGTGCGAAAACAGCTTCCTACACTAATCTCTAAAGGAAAGTATTGTGCAAATTATTTTAAATCCTTACAATTTCAGATTCGTTAACTACTTTAACAATGATATTGCAGTCATATACCAGCATACAGAAAATAGAGATTGACACAATGATTTACCCTGGGGAAAACCTTTCGGTAAAAAACCCCAGCACTCCAAAACCTGCACAATGTATTATCTTCAACACAACGGTTACAACACACTTGCAATGCAAGTTCTTTCAGGAGACAATCGACACTCAAAGACAAATCCAGTAGCACGGAATCATACCAATAATACACTCTTTTCCTATCACAGTCTATAACCCTAAAAAAAGCTTATATCATGTGCTTTCCTTTTTAGGGCAACTTCCAAAGATAGTCGTATTAGGGTTTTACCATTCTTCGAGAAAATAGGAACCCGAAATTTTTTTACAGTACTCAACTTTATCAGTTGCCACATGTCTTGCATGTCTTCACCCATCATTGAAACTTCTATAAATAGATCTTACGTGTCATAGGAATCCGTCATAACCGTTTCAGCCATGATCTACTTACACACAATTCAAGATGCCAACACATCAAGTGGAGTGACACATCAACATGCCAACTAGACATGTACACTCACACTTAATTACATTATTTGCAAGAAATACATTTTACAAAAAAAATAATAAGAATAGGAACTATCCAAGCTTGAGACACCTTATTCCTAACATTTATGTCTTCCAATCTTTTGATCAATCTTCGACCACCGAGGAAATTGAGGGGATCATGCATCAGCTCGCGCTGTTTTTCTTCCAATTAGAATTGGAAACGAAAGTATCAGGCAAATTTCCTTTCAAGGCAATTATCGATCTCAGGCTGGCTCATGAGAATCTATGAGCTCTCTCTGCGGCATTGAATGTAGTCTGGACCAGTCTACACACTACCCTCTCAAGGTTGTGAGCAGTTTTGGGATGTTGAACCAAATTTTCTGGGGTTCTTCATTCCACGAGTGAAATGCCCCTCTGAGTCGCCAAATTGTTCCACAAAAACCTCTCAAGCCTTTGTGGTTTTTCTTTTTGCGGTTGCACCTTACTTTTCAAATGCTCACTACCCTCGATGTGCTCCACGTGGCTTCCTAGCGAAGCTTTTTGCTTTTTGGTCACTTCGCTTTTTTCCGGTCTCCATCTGCGCACCACTTGGTTTTTTTTTGGCTGCTTTCCAAATTGGCCCTGCCTTCTACTTTCTTTTCACTCAGTGCTCTCCACATCGCTCCCTCTCGGAGCTTTTCACTAGGCATCTCTTCAACTTTTTGTCAGGCTCTATCTATGTGACACGTGGCGGTTGTTGTTGTGTCGATTACCTTGAAGTTGTTGTTGCGCCTGTCGTCGCATTTTCTTTTGTGGTGCCACATGTTCATTTTTGTTGCTGCATGGTTTTTTGTTTCCTATCGTGCCTTTGCTAGCATGCTCCTGGGCAATCAATGTCCTCTGTGGCGGCTCGAGGTGATTTGGGCCATCGGTCTCTACTCATGGTTTTCCTTCTCTTGGTGTGTCTCAGGTTGTGGATTGGCCTATAAATTTGGTCATGTTTCTCTTTATTGTTTGTTGATTAAGTTGCAAAAGACTCCCGAGCACTGGGAAGAAAGCCTTTGTAATAGTTTTATTTAATTTGAAGACTCGAGACTGTGCCAAATAAGTTCGACCTTTCTATTTTTTCATGCATTTAGTGAGACTATTGGTCTGTGTTGTTATCTTATTTTATTGTATGAATGCTTGTTCTTCAACTTTTGTAATCCTTCATATCTCAATGAATACAGATCATGTTTCTTTGACTCTTCTGTGTTAGCTAAGGTTATGCTAAAATTATGTTATGAAAATTAAAGTTATTCTTACGTTTTAAGTGCTTTTGAGAAAACTAACTTGATGAACAACAATTTGGTGGTTCGGGCCTTTGCATTTTGCACTGTGCTCTGGTGAATTTATCTAAGAATTTGGCGCATTGCCTATAGTGTAAATTTTATATTTCCACTATCTTTCTAACCTTTTACCTCCCCCCACTAAATGAAGAGTCGTCTTTAGTAAAATCTCGGAGGTCACTTACCTAGTGCACAAAGTCCCCCAATAGTTAAGTTTCCCATGAGACTGCTGCTACATGCAAAATTCTGCGTCAACACTTCCCATTATCTACATGCATTGGGGTGACCTTTTTATGACCCTAGGCCGACTTGGATGAAATTGGTGCAAATTGCACATTTCATATTGTATTCGAATATATTTTGAGGCCGACCTCCTGTATCGCATGTTTTTATTGTAAATTCTTATTTTTGGGCTGACCTATCTTTGGGGATTCTCTATAAATCGGGCATGTTGCCTCATTTCATGGTAGGTGATATGTAGTAGGCATAGAGACATAGAATAGAGATTTCATATTTGAGCAAATTAGGGTTTATCTTCAAGCAAGTATTATAACAGAAGACTGGAGTTGTTGCCATTTTGGATGACCTAATATAAGAATGGATGTTGTGATTTGGTATCTTTCTTATGTGTAGTTTTATCTAGCATGTTTCTTGTTGTTCTATCTTTAAAATTGCTTAAGTTCATAATTAGGTAGTTTGGTGATGCTTGGGGTTTCATGTTTGGAATGTTCACAGCGATCTCTAGTCCATAATTTTTGCAGTTAGCTGACTGTTAGCTGCTTTGCAAAGTTACCCTAGGTTTAAAATTGTGCTTAGTTCAATTATAGATGTTTGTTCATCTCCAATCGCAATAGGATTGCTTTGAATGAATGTTTATGATTTGAAAATCTTTAAATACCTCAAAAGATTGCACTATTTCTGTGAAATTGGAGATTTATTTGGGTCAAACAGAAAGTAGTTTATGAGAGATCAGTCCATTTCAAATATCTTATCTTTTGGCATTATCAATCTTAGGGTTAGAAGTAGTTTTATAATTATCTTTGAAACCTTTATCTTTTGTTGTATATTTATTATCTGGGTTCATTTGAGGGTTCCAAGTATCAACATATTGTCAGATCCGATAAATCTGAGTCCAGTATTTGCTTATAGTAAGGTCCCTTTGTGATTACCAGCATTTTTGCATTATCTCTGAATTGTTTTATTTGCATTTTCAAGACTTGTCATTAGAGACCTTGGGGTTATCTCTTTTCCCATAGAGATTTATATTTCAAGAGAGATAGGATATCATATTTTGTCTGAGTTGTTGTCATGCAGAAAACACCATCAACAATCAGTTCTATCATTTTTGTGTGTGTCATATGTGGAGAAGTATGTGAAGATAGTGAATGTGAATATGGTGCAAAATTCAATAGATTAATAGTGTGAATTTGTCTGTGTGATGTGAAGAGCAAAGCAAAGTGCAGAGTTAGAAAGTAGATCCAGAATCAAATCTATAAGCTTCACTAGAACTGTAACCTAGCATGAATAGATGCTACTATCTCAGTTCATCCTTCAAATGGTTTTAATCTTAACTTTTGTAAGGAAGTGAGCCTTCCCTTTGAGCAATGATCTCTAGGCAGTGTGTCTGAATGCAAGTGCATTCCCTCTGTGAAACTTTATTTGAGTACTCAAATTGTGGATTAACCTCCACCGTGGTTTTTCCCCTAATAGGGTTTCCATGCAAAAATATTTGTGTCATGGTGTTATGAATTTTTTCTTTGAATACTTTCATCTTCTTTTAATGTAATGACAAAATGGTTGAGTTTCAGATTAATAAGGTTAATATTTTTTGAACACTGATTCACCCCCCTCTTAGTGTTCCCTTGAGTCCAACAATTAGTATCAGAGCTTCTGGTTCCTAAAAATAACTTTAGCATCTTGAGGTGGATCTTCGAATGTGATGGACTCTAGTAGTCTTCAGTAGCAACTTTTGGTGGCACTTCATGACCTTGATCAGTCTAAAGAAGAAGTATAGGAATTGAAAGAAAATCTTAGAGATGCTAAAAAATTCATCCAATCTTTGAAGGATTGGGTTGTTAAATATAGGGAGAAAAGGAAGGATCTTTGTGATCAGATCAAGCAACAAGATAGTGAAAAGATGGATGATGCTCACCTGAATTAGACCTTGAAGGAAATAACCAAAGAATGTGAAAATCTTGCCAGAGAAAATGCTACCCTAAAGCATGAGATGGAATCTATGGTGATGAAGCTAACTAAAGAGATTGAAGAAAGGAAGAAGAATGAAGAGAATCTAGCTCAGTCCTTAAAGGAGAAATCTGATGAACATGGAAGAATAAATTAAGAACTTGCTCAACTGGAAAGTGAATTGCAACAATCTAGAAAAAATGAAGAATAACTTGGTAAGCAAATTGTTATCCTCAGAAATGATCTTATCATTGCAAATGAAAACAAAGAAAATTTTAAAACCAATCTAGTGAAGCTTGATGAGCTGATTCAAGGAAAAAAAAGTTGAAATGATAAGAGAGGTCTCGGATATGAAAAAGGAGAGAGTTCCAGACCTGGACAGAAGATTTTCAGATAAGGAAACCTGATGAACAAAGTTGGAAGGTATCTGGTAAGAAAACCTAATGCTCAAAAATTTAATGGATACTATTTTTCTTGCAATAATTTTGGCCACATGGCTACTTAGTGTAGAAGTAATATGAAATCAAGAGACTCATCATTTTTTGGTCAGTGTTTCAAATGCAAGAAGTTTGGTCACAAATCAAATGAATGCATAAATATGTCAAACTACTCTATCAATAGAAAGAATGTTGAATGTTACACATGTGGAATATTTGGACATATTGCTAGTCAATGTAGATCAAGAAGAAATAAATGGAATCATTGGTTTGTACAAGGAAGTACTATGTGCTACAATTGCAATAGACATGGTCACATTGCAAGATTCTGCAGAGACAAAAATATGGATAGAATAGGTCCAGTATATAGAGGCAGAAATTTACAGGGAAATGACAAAGGAAAAGGAAAAGTGACTACAGATGAGATAAGATATGAGATGAATAATACATGGGTAAGGAAAAATTATTCTAATACTTGGAATAGTTCTACACCAGAACCTGCTTCTTGTAACTCTTTCAGGCTACTAGCCTAGGGGGAATTTTTCAGGGAAATGTTTTCTCCCCTATCTGTGGATGATACTGGAATGTGAAGGATAGTCAAAAAGATGTATTAATGATGTGCAAAGGATTTTTGAGAACCTTCATAAGGAAATTCAGAGGATTCATAGGTCTGCAAGAGAATTTTTCTCTCATTGTCTGAGAAAACAGAGTACCTAGAGAACTTAGGGAAAATGCATTTATTGCACGTGTGTGAACTATAAAAGTTAGGTTGGAATCATCATTCGTCACTTTGCATCAAATAAGAGAAGGAGAGCACTCGCTAGAAAAATTTTGAAGTAGAGAAGTTGATTCACTATCAAAACTCAAAATCTATCAAGTATTTCAATTTTTTTTAGAATTTTCATATAATTTGGTGTGCAGTTGTTAAACCTAAGTGCAAAAACAAAATGGAACAAATCAAGAGGAAAATAATTTTGGATGAATACAACAGATAAAAAATTAGGTCTATGAGGAATTTTTTACTACCCAACGAATTGAAGCAATTGAGTGAAGCCAAACACAAAAATTTGGATATTTGGAATGAGTTTTCATACTTTGAGGATGCGGAGTTTGTCAAATTCATCTTGAGCAGATTACATGATGATACTTTAACTTTGGAAAAACCCTACACCATTTCAAAGGAGCTAATTGAGAATTTGATTGGATTTTACAAAGTCAGAGATGTACCAAGGAAGAAATCCATCTAGAACAAGGAAGTCGAAACCCTAACCAGAATAATCGAAGATCAGAGGGTGTTGATAATTGTGAGAATCAAGAATCCTATTACAAAATGCATGGCACATGGAATTTCATATAAAGTCTTTTTCAAAAACTAAGAAGGAGTGACCTTGGCTAGCACTATCTACATTTCTCACAAGATGATAATTGAAGGTTAGGACTTCGAACTGTGTGGGTTGATAAAGGATCAACTGATGGAGAATGTGCAACTAAAAAAAGAAACAAGCTTCCCTTTCAGGTTCAGTAATGTGATCATATGCTTAGTAATGTATTTATTGAATTGTTTGCCAAAGATCAACAATGTCATATGGAAGACAAATGAACCGGTTCGTAGACAAATATACTCATATTCTAAGAGCTTGGCTGAAAGTGTGGTTAAATTAATGTTTCCCCTCTAGTAAGAACAATGGAAGTTGGTTCCTCTTTCGGAGGCATGAACAAAAAGAAAAAAAAGAGAAAAAGAATTTTTTGAGTACAGCCCTCTGGAATGTAAAGTTCCTAGAACTGAAGGAAAAGGCAAAGAAAAGGATATTGTGGATATTCCAGATGTAATGGAGAAACTGAGGACCCACAGAAGAATGAGTCAGAACCAGAAAAATCCAATGAGGAAGAAGATGATCTAACAAAGGAAATGTTGTAGTAGCTTATTCAAGAAGGTGGAATGCAGAAGATTGCTAGGTTATGGTCTGTTCAAACATCATATGATCAATACATGATCTTGAGTGTATTAAATGCTCATATTGATCATTGTAAGATCAAATTGGAAATTTTTCAGAACATTCTTCTTAAGGAATTGATTGAATGCAATAAAGAATCAATGAACTATAAAGATAAAGACAAAGAAGAAGGTGAAGTCATTTCTCACTTGAAGGAGCGGTTTAGAATATCACTCACCAAACTAAAGAAGAAAATGAATGAATTGAGGCAATGCATAAATTCAGCTAACAACATCTACAACTATTGCATCTGTTGGCCCCATGTAGTTAGTAATTACAAAGAGAAATTGGAATAGATTGAAATAGAGTTGAATGGCATTGGTAAAATCTTTGACATGTTGTAGGATGGCACCATCAGTAGAAGGATTCGGGATTTACAGTTTGAACACACCAAAATTCAACTTACCAAGAAGACACTTGTTGATACTTTTTGGAAGGTGAAGGATCAAACTGAATGCAGATTGGAGCAGATGGTAGAAATACTAAGGAAAGGTGAGAAACTGGAAGAAGCAATAACAATTCTGGAATCTCTAACTAAAATTATCAACAAAATAGTGAAGAATAATAGTTTGATCATTATCATCAGGATCACAATAGATGCTTGGAAGAAATTTCTTTCGAAAATGAAAAAAATCATCAGATAATTTTCTAAAGTTGTTGTCAATTGTTTTCAAATTTTTGAAGTTTTGGTCTAAGGGAGAGAATTATCGGCATATATATTCTGAAGTTTTGAATTTTGAACAAGTGTTTTTTTATTTTTGGCTTATGGCTTCTATTCTTTTTCATTGATGTCAAAGGGGGAGAGCATGCAGTGAAAAATGCCTTATAAATCTTAGGAGGAGAGAGTGCAACAAAGCTTGGCATCATGCTTATAATGATTCTAACACTTAGTCATTTTCCACTTAGTGTTTCCATCAATGCCAAAGGGGGAGATTGTTGGTATATGACCTATAATTGTTGTCATTGATGGAAACCATGGCAACCTTGGCAACCTAATTCAAGCATCTGATCTACAATACAGTTTTGGTTTACACTGGCTAAACAAGGTGAAGAATAGGACATCTAGTTGTAGGCAAAAAATTTGATATGAATACTTCACTGGATTATTATTTTGGGTTGTGGATCTCTGAGGAAGGTTTTTTGATATTTTTTGATGCTTATTCATGAAGTTCACTGATATGCAGTCTTTGGTACATGATCTAGGAGATCTGATGCACTAATCTATTGACTATCTATGCTAGAAGGACAACCTGGTGAATATAAAAATCACAGATGTATAAGGAGTAATTAGTCAAATGTCTTCATGCTCTATTATGTTTTTTTTCGGTCCTCTCTTTGTCGTAACCAACTTTGGAGGATGCACATAAAGATTTAGTGGTGGATCTGGCTGACATTTGAGAAGAACTAAATGTTTTATGAAGCTGACATAAGAATGATCAAATCCTTGATAGCGGATATAAATATGTGATCAATTCTATAATTTTTGTGTCTCATATGTGGAGAAGTATGTGAAGATAGTGAATCTGAATATGGTGTGAAATTCAATAGAGTAATAGTACAAATTTGTATATGTGTGATGCGAAGAGAAGAAAAGAGTAGAGGTAGAGTTAGAAAGTAGATCCAAAATCAAATCTATGAGCTTCACCGGAACTATAACCTGGCATGAATAGATACTACTATCTCAATTCCTCCTCTAGATGGTCTTAATCTAAACTTTTGTAAGGAAGTGAGCCTTCCCTTTGAGCAGTGATCTCTAGGAAGTGTGCCTAAATGCAAGTGCATTCCCTTTGTAAAACTTTATTTGAGTACTCAAATTGTGGATTAACCTCTACTGTGGTTTTTCCCCTAATAGGATTTCCATGGAAAAATCTTTGTGTCATGGTGTTATGAATGTTTTCTTTGAATAGTTGCATCTTCTTTTAATGTAATGACAGAATGGTTGAGTTTTAGATTAATAAGGTTAAGATTTGTTGAACACTAATTCACCCCTCCCCCCCCTCTCAGTGTTCCCTTGAGTCCAACAGATCAGCCTGAGCGGCAAGCTAGAGAAGGTAGCAACCACCAGGGCTAGAATTTTTGATGTATAGGAATTTTTTTATTTTTCCCCATTCTTTATACTAATATACATTCACGGGCTCCTTTTTGATAGCCTCATGGATATTGTACTTTTGATCGATATACATACACTGATCTAGATTTTATACCATGACACATTTTTTTATATATATGATACAGATACAGATGATTCATGTTATGATGTGTTGATTTTATTTCATGTATGGATGAATATGATATGGATGATTATGCGTGACCATGTATGGATGCATTTAATTTTATTCCTATGTGATATGCTATGATATTATGGATGGATGTAATGTTATATTCTTTTTCATTATCTTTTCGCGATATGATATGGATGGATTTTTATGATATGCAGATGTTATGGATAGATTTAATTTTTTTATTTTCTATGCATGTTATGATGATGAATGCAAATTCTTATGATATGCAATGACTTAAGATGCTTAGAATAAAAAATATTTATTATTCATCACAACTCAAATAATAATGTAGCATGTATGATGTGATATGAAAATGATTATGTTGATGGATGTTTTATGCTTATGATATGATAATGTGATACATGCATGTTGATGGTTTGTGGATGTAGGGTGGATGTATTGATGATATTTTTGAGTGTCATGATACTAGGTTAGCATGGAGAAAAGATAAAATAATAAAAAATGAATAACCATTGTTGATGATGATTGCTTCAAAAGATCCAACAAGTCTATGATCCATCGAGACTTTATTAGAGATGGTGACGAGACAATGCAAAAGAATGTAGCATGAAATGCAGGATGGGTGCTCAAACTTCAAGATTGGGATTTTCTATCATTCCATATTTTTGATATAACTCAAAGACACGATGCATCAAGGTATTGATAACTAGGACAACATTGTATCTAGTGTAATGGACTTTGACTTGACAAGCAAATAGGATAGTTCTTTCTCACATCTTGACATATAGAAACATTGTTGGAATGTAACTTATAAGTTTAGAACATATTGGACTAGAGCATACACTATAGTCAACAACATACTCCAAACAACCTTCCTAAACACAACAAATCAAGTATGCACCAAGATTATTTTACAAGAGTATCCACAAACCCAGCAAATGAAAGATAATGATCGATGCCCCATTCTTTTCTCTCAAAATCATTTTAGATAGACATCATTGATAGGTCCTTCGAATGGGTCATTAAGATAAATCATCAGAAAATATCAAAGACAAACAGTCAGAGTTATTTATAGCTCATGCCTAGTTTAAGTTTAGCTTAGGTGATATCTGATGTTGATTCCCATTGCAAGAAGGATACATCCTAGGACATGTTGGTCAGAGGGATGTTTGATGTTAGGATGATGATGCTAAAATGAGCTATTGCTATAAACTTCATTGATGCATTCACCTTTGATTTAGACTTGAGATTTTGACTTTGGAGTTTGCACTTTACAACTTGCTATGCTTTTTTTCTACATGTTTTGCCAAAGGGTGAAGGTGATGGTCGTTTATTATGGGTGAAAGCTTATTACGAGTGAAAGTGAGATGGGATGGATGGAATTTTGGATTTTATAGAATATTTGAATGTTTTTGGTATTTTGAAGTGTTTTGAGGCTATTTTTGGTCTTTTCAAAAGTTTATATGAATGTTTAGGTTTTTTTCGATTTTCTGAGGTTGTTTAGGGTTTTCTAAATATTTGAGGCTTTTTAGGTCTTTTGAACGTTTTCTATTTTTTTCTTGTTTTCTATTTTTTGAATATTTTTGGATTTTCTAAATATTTGGATGTTTTTGGTTTTCTTTGAATATTTGGATGTTTTTGGGTTTTTTTCTAAATTATTTGGATGTTTTCAGATTTTTGAGAATATTTGGATGTTTTTGGGATTTTCTGAATTTCCAAGTTCTGACCAACAACCTAACCTAAAGACCTATCCTAAGGACCTTGAGGGTTGATCAAATATTATCCTTGCCTACGTTATGCACACAGAGACCATGTAGTTTGATTGAATCGACCCACTTTACAAGACAAAGATATGGGCAGACAAGAGGCGACAAATAATTAGAACAAACCACTTATTGACTAACCTAGGGTGTCTCGGGGGCACATCAATGATGGCCTTTCCTATGGGTGATCCCATAATAGTGGTTTACAATTTTTGGCCAAACTGGACACTGAAATTATTATTTTTAACTAAATCTTCATATTCGGGCATCTACAGCGGCTAAACCGTGAGGAATTTGAAGATGATGCAAACTAGAGTCTCATCACATTTTGTCTGTAGATTCTAAAAAATATTTTTTTCAATTTTTTTGGAATCAGATTGCACCTTTTTTTCCATCTCCCATGAAAACTAGTTTTTTTTCAGAAAACAACATTTTGAAAAAGTGACGCTCACCGTACATACAACATAACTTTTTTTGTATGAAGGATAAAATTCTTTTTTTTTTGAATTTAGATTTGTAACTATGATATCTAGCACTTTCATTTGGTCTCATAGTTTTTTATTGAATATTTTTTCCTTAATCAAGTTTCAAAGTCAAACCAATTGCAATTCAGACATAGGCGGACTGTATACAACATAACTTTTTCTGTATGTATCAAAATTCAATTTATTTTTTTAATGGATCAAGGACATCAATACCCAGCCCAAACGCATTTTTTAATATTTTATTTTGATAATCTGTTATTTTTCCACATGTGCAGAATAGAGAGCTTGATTTTCAATGAAAAACCTATGTTCAATAAAACTAAAAAAACACATACATAATAAAACCAAAACATATTAAAATTATATTCGTTGGATAGATCATTCTAAGGATTACCTGATTCTAGTTGGGTTTGTGAAGATTCCTCCATTTTCATCCTCAACCCGAGCTTTGAAGTGCCAAATTTTTTATTTTATTTGTGCCTGAGATGGGGAATGAGCGATAAGGGTGTTCGTTCAAACCCATAGGAGTTCAAGCGAACCTCTTTGAAGGGCTCTGCTTGAACCCCTTTCCTATGCATTGCGTTGGTGTTTTTGGTGGCCAAGATTCAAAGGGGTTCGGTCGAACCTTGGTTCGAGCGAACCCCTTTTTGGTTCAGTCAAACCAGTAGGTTCGTATGAACCCCTAAAATCACTTTTTTTTCCTTGGGGTCATTTTCATTGGTTTTTAGATTTTTTTATGTTTGACCTATTTAGGAATTTTGATGTTTTTTGGATGTTTTGGATTTTCTAGATAAGATTTCATGAATTTTTTTGGTTTTTTCAATAAGATGTCCCATGACCTCAAGATATACAATAACCTTATTGTGACACATAAAAAAATGCTCCTAGTGTGATATGTTAGCCTAATTTGATAAAGGCAAGACAAACTAAACTTGGAATATGCCAAGTAGTGCTAAAGAGTTCATGATACCATATAATAAAAGCCATGATAAGGATGTGGATGGGGGATAAATGGTGATGCAAAGAATTATAGGTCAAAAGAGCCAAAGAATAGATGGATATACCTTATTTACACGAGGCACCTATTTTCTAGGATTTCACCAAGGTACTTGCCCAAAGTATCACCAAAGTGGTTTTCACTATAGCACAATTTTTTTCTTCTTTTTTCAATCATTTTTCTCTTTTTTTTTCGATTTTGATCATTTTTTTATTTTTTTGTATTTTCCTATTTAAACTCTTCATGTTTAGGCATAAAACCTTTTGAGGTGCAAGTTTTTTATTGGCTCTTGCAAGGGTTCACCTTTAGGGGTTGACAGTTGGTATGCTCTTGATCCATAGCTTGTTGTGATGACAAAGGGACCCAACTAGTTAGGCTCAAACTTTCCTTTGCTTGCTTGATCTAGAAGATTCTTCTAATTTTTCTTTAAGACAAGGTCTCGTACCTGGAATGATCGATATTTGATTCTCTTTTTATAGCTCTATTTTAGTCAGTTTTGATACACTTGGAAATTATTAAGGGTGGAAAGATGACGTTCATCCAAAAATTCTAGCTCATTCAGTCAAGACACTCTGTAATCTTCCTCAATTATCAAATTCTTTAATAATACCCACAATTATGGGAGCTCAATCTCAATAGGAAAGATGGATTCTGATCCATAGACTAGGGGAAAATGGGTTGCTCCTGTAGGTGTGCAGATATTGGTTCGATAAGCCCAAAGAGCGAGATTTAGCTACAAATGATAGTCATGACCATCTTAGTTAATTGTTTTCTTTAGGACTTTTAGGATTTTTATTTTTTTGCTTCTGGTTGTCCATTGACTTGGGGATAGTATGGTGTAGAGAATCTCTAACATAGCTCTTTCACATAATAATTTTTGAAGGGAGTTCCATTGTCTGAGATAAGGGTTTATGGTATACCATAACAGAAAATTAGGTAATTTCCGATAAACTTGGCTATTTGCTTCCCTATTATTTAGGTCATAGGAATGGCTTCAACCCACTTAGTAAAGTCCTCAATGGTGGTTATGATAAACATATGGCCATTAGATGAGGTTGGAGTTATTTTTCCTATGAGGTTGATTCCCCACTATGAAAAAATCCATGGTGTGATCATTGGTTGCAATTATTGTTGGAGCATGAATTAGATCCCCATGTTGTTGGATGCATCTCTATACATATTGATGAGCTTCTTTTTTCCATGGTTTGCAAATAGTACCCCATCCTCAACAATTTCTTAGCTAATGTCATACTGCTAGAATGGGACCCACATATGCCATCGTGTAATTTTGTTAAGGTAGTTAAGGCTTCTTCTTTGTTAAGACATTGTAGTAATGTCCCTTCAATCCTTCAACGGTAAAGGGTATCACCTAGGATCAAGAATCAGGATGCCTTTTTTATAAAGGTATTTTTAAGGTTCGAGGTGATATCCAATGGAAGGGTTCCTCTATTAAGGTAAATAAAGATTTCCTAGTACCAAGGGGATCTAGGACCAACAATGACACATATGGATTCAGATTCAAGGATTTCAAAAGTTGGTATGAGAAGTTATTCTACCAAGAATTCACATTGAAGGATGTTGTTCAGCATGTCCAGTGGTGATCCAATTGTTGCCATGGCATCCTTTTCTCTATTATTCATGTGAGGAATTTGTTCAAAAGTTATGTCTATAAAAATATCTTTGAGATTCTCCACCATCTTCTTGTAAGGGGTGAGCTTGTCATCTTTGGTTTGATAGTCATCATTAACTTGGTTGATAACCAGTTGTGAGTCTCCATAGACTTTCATCTCTTGTATGTACCACTAACCTACTATCCTAAGACTTGTGACCAAGGATTCATACTCATCAATGTTATTGGTACATGGAAATGATAGCTTGTAATACTTTGGGATGCAATCACCTTGAGGGGTGATGAAAATAATTTCATCTACTAATCCATGTTGGGTGAACGATCCACCAAAGTACATCTTTTATTGAGTTGTTAGATTAATAAGGAACATTGATTCATCAAGGAACTCAGATAGTAATGGGTTCTCATCATAGATGGGTGCTTCTACTAGCTGGTATGTGATCATTTGTCCTTTCATTAGCTTGCACTCCACATACTCTATGTCAAAAACTGTCAAGATCATTACCCATCTATCCATTCATCCTGTGGGGGTTGCTTTGGGTAACAGATATTTTAATGGATCAATCTTTGTAATGACCTCGATTTGGTGTGACAACAAGTAATGCCTGAACTTTTGTGAAGCAAGAAATACCACTAGGCATGCTTTCTCAATGGGTGAATAGTTCATCTCATAGCCTACCAAGGTTTTGTTGATGTAGTATATGGCTCTTTCTTTTCCGTTTTCATCTTGTTGTGCTAAAAGAGCTCCTGATGCTACTTGTGTTGATGAGATGTATAGGATCAGTGGTTTATTTGGTATCAGTGACATGAGCATTGGAGGTGTTAGTAGATAATCCTTGATTTGTTGGAAAGATTTATCACATTTTTCATCCCATTTGTAAGGTATCCCTTTATAGAGAATATGTGAAAAGGGGTGAGTCTTATCTGATAGCTAAGCTATGAACCTTTTGATGGATTGTACAACCTTCCTTGTAATCCTCTCATTTGTTTCAATGTTTGTGGTGGTTCCATGTCTAAGATAGCTTTTACCTTTGTTGGATCAATTTCTATCCCTCTTTGTGAAATGATGAAGCCAAGAAGTTTCCTTGATGTGACCCCGAACACACACTTTTTTGGATTCATTCATACTTTGTATTCTTCAAGTCTATAAAAGATAGGTCCTAAGACTTGTATGTGCTTACTTCTCTTTTTTTATTTTTCTAAACTACCATCCACATAATCTTCAACTAATTTTTGGACCATGTCGTGAAAGATGAGGGTCATTTCTCTATGATAGGTAGCTCCTGCATTCTTTAACCCAAATGACATCACATTCCAGTAGTAGGTTCCCCATGGACAAGTAAAGGCACTTTTATGTTGATCTTCTTTGGCGATTATGATTTGATTATAACCTGAAAATCCATCCATGAGCAACAACATTTCATGTCCAGTTGTTAATTCCATAATGA
Organism: Sequoiadendron giganteum; assembly: GCA_007115665.2. Taxonomy (NCBI): domain Eukaryota; kingdom Viridiplantae; phylum Streptophyta; class Pinopsida; order Cupressales; family Cupressaceae; genus Sequoiadendron; species Sequoiadendron giganteum. The sequence goes on along the minus strand of CM021109.1, from coordinate 175,127,829 downwards.
GATCAATGTTGGGAAGAGGTAAATCATCCTTCGGAAATGCCTTGTTTAGGTCCCTAAAATTAGTGCATATTTTGATGCCCCTAGTGGGTTTTGAGACTGGTACTAGGTTTGAAACCCACTTGGGATAATCTATCAGTCGAATGAATCCAACATCAAGAATCTTTTGTTGTTCCAATTTTACCAAGAGTGCTATTTGAGGGTGCATCTTCCTTAATTTTTTCTTATTTGGTTTGGTTTCAGGATAGACAATTAGGCGATGTACAACCATTTCTAGATCAAGTTCTAGCATATCTATGTATGGCCATCCAAAGTTATCTCTTCAGTCCTTAAGGAATGTTGCAAGGCTTTTCTTTTCTTCATCTAACAAAGATTCATCATAGAAAGTGATATTAGGTTCTTCTTTTGTTCCCACATTGACTGGCATAGCCTTCTTTGCTAGTACTAATAATTTTGTTGGATGCATTTCACTGAGGGGGAGATTGAATACCTCATCCTTGGGAACCTTAGAGAGGTTTTCAACATTGTATGTGTCCTTTTTTTTTACTATTTTAGGACCAGAGAGTGCCATGAGGTGGTTTTCATTCAAGGATCTGCAAGTTAATTGCATTTCATTTATTTTGTGACTAAAATATTCAATTGTCTCCCCATATTATGCCCCTATAGCAAGCTCTATATCAAAGCCTAATTTGTGATCAGCCCATGATAAGTTGTCTTGAAGTCCCATGAATTCTGAGATTGCTTCATCATTTTTGAATAAATCTAGAATCGGTGGTCCTTGTTGGTCCATGTCAATGAGTTGTGAGTATACCAGGCATATTTCGGTTGGTTGGTTGTTTGAGCCAAAGGATGTTATGGATATCATGAAGAGGGTGTTATTCTCAAATAGGTCACCCATATCAAGGGGGAATTCATCTAAGGTAGTATCACATGATGTAGGTGGCCAAGAGGAAGCCTTAAGTTTTTTAGCAGCAATGCCTTTTCCCATAAGTGTTACCTTGCTAGTAGTACAACCTAAACCAAGATTCTTTAGTCATTTCTCAGGAACGATGGGTTCTATTAAACCATTATCATTTTGTCTTAGCTTCTCATTATTTTTATACCCCATGCTCTACATTAGCTATATATCTTTGTTGTCATCTTCCATGGGAAGAATAGGAACAAGTCGTTCATCTTGATAGAGAAGTTTAGAGATATCTTTCTCATGGATGTATTCTTGGTTCAAATATCCCCATTTGGTGAAGGTAGTAGCTACCATTTTGATAATTTATGGTTCTTTGGTGCTATATATCAGTTTCCCATGTGTTTGAGGAGAAATTGGTAAATCTCCTAAGATAAAGGTGTCTTTCAATATTGTGTAGCTTCCACAACTATCATCTTGGATTACTTCCTTGACATCGAGTATGCATTTTACAAGAGGTTCTTGTGATGCTAAGGTAGAGGCTAGAGATGATGGGTCAACAAATGAGCTTGATGGTGTAGGTCCTTCATCATTTTTAGGTATTTGTGGGATCTTATTAAAAAATGGCTTCAAGTCTCTTGCAATAGTACAAAGTCTCAAGATCTCCATCGATAGTGATTTCCCTGCCTTCGAAAGGAAACTTCACACACTGATGATACATTGAGGCTATGACTTTCAAAGCATGGATCCAAGGTCGACCAAGTAGAATTTTATAGGGAAGATCAAGATCAACTACTTGGCATGTAGTTTTTGGAATAAGAGGTCCCACTTGGATAGGGAGTGCTATGATTCCTTGTGATACCCATTCTTGGTCATAGTATGCTTTGATGGTGGTACACTTTGTCTTCTCAGTAGTATCCTCTGAATAGCCTACATGCTTGATCAACTATAGGGTACAAATGTTTAGACCGACACCTCCATCTACCAAGACTCTTTTGACCTTTTTCTATGAATGGAAACCTTAAGGTGTAAAGCACAGTTATGAGATGGTTGTGATGGTAAATCTTATTCAGAGAAGGTAAGAAGATGGCTAGCAATATACCCTACCATAGCTTGAAACTGATCGGTATCAATGTTCTCAGGAATACAGGACTTAGACAAGGCTTTTCTAGTATTTCCCTATGTGAAGGAGATAATTTCAAGAGTTAAAAAATTGATATCTAAGTGAGGGTTTGTTTAAGCTAATCTGAAATATTGTAGTTGCTAGGATTAGATGTGGTAAAAGTGGATTGTGTCCTAGATTGAGTTGGGGCAGCTCCTTGAATGATTATTTTTCCACATCATGTGGTGACACCACATTCTGTACTAGCTCCTTTGATGGTGACAATAGTGATAACACTATCATAAGAAGCAACTACATTGGAATAAGTATGTTGAACATTGGTGTAATCCTTAGCTTTATCATTATTGTTAGCTTTGTTATGATCAGGCATAAGATTCTTGTATATCTTGAGATCCTAGTTTCCAGTGGGTACCTCCATAGATATGGTATCATTCTCTATAAGATCTTGAATGATATTCTTGAGTTTCATGCAATTTTTTGTATTATGTCCCTTGATTTTATGAAAGTCACAAAGATCACACTTATTGTACCATGGTGGTTTTTCTTTGGGTTCTTTGTAGTTTTGAAAGTTAGGAAGTGTTATCAAATTTGACTCTACCAATTTCTTCATGATTGTTTTAGTAGGCTACAATAACTATGTGTACTTGCATTTGGGATAGTTGTTCCTATTACTAGTTTGCCTAGGTTGCATGTTGTTATTGATCTGATTGTTCTGAGGTGGTACCATTTGTTGCACAACTGATTGGATATTAGAAACTTGATTATTGTTGGGTCTAGAAGCACTTAGTATTACCTTAGCATCCACTACATTGTCGTTTTTTACATTTTTGTTTTTAGCCCATACATGAGGTTTCTCATTTGAACTATTTGAAGGACGGATGTCTTTGTAAGCTTGAGTATTTCCTTGTGAGATTAAGGCTCTTTCAATGTTAAGGTCTCTTGGAATGAGCTCATCATAGGATGTGATGCATTTCATTTTTGAGTGGAATCATAGATTTAGATCAAGGTTGGCTATAATGATTCCCACATGTTCATCAAGAAGAGGCCACTTGATTTTACTACCTCTTTGTCTCCATTATTGTAAGAAATTTGTGAAGGTTTCCCCTAGATTTTGTTTGAGTAAACAACTCTTCCAGACTAACGTCCATGTTGAGATTGAAGGAGAAGTGATCGATAAATTTGTCTGTGATTTATTGAAAAGTTTTGATACAAGGAGGAAAATGAGAAAACAAATCCATAGCAGGGCCTATTAAACTTCAAGGGAAGAGGCACATTAGATATGAATCATTGTAAGCCACTTCCATACACATGACATTATTCTTTTATGTGGTCTACAGGACTTCATCTCCCTCTGTATTTGTCAAATTTAGGGATTTCAAAACTGGGAGGGAATGGTATCATTGATATGTTTCGATCAAATGGGTAAGGACACAAGTTTTTTGTATGAGGTTTCTTGGTCTTTCCCATGCAGAGGTCCTAAATTTCTTGTGAGAGTGCTTTGAATTGTGAAGCTAGATCATCTTGCGGATTGGGTGGCGGAACATATGGTGGGATGAGAGATGAGTTATATGGGGTGTATGAAAATGTGATATTTTGTGAAAGTGATGAATATGTTCCTAATGTGTTTGGATTAAGGATCTTCATATGAGGAAAATAGGAACATTTTTTGATGTTGTTGGGTGTACTATTGAGCTAGTAAGGCTTGTTGTTGAGCTTGATGTTATTGTTGCACCACTAGGGCTTGTTGTTGGACGTGTTTTTGTTGTGTCGGAATGGCTTGTTGTTGGGCCTGATGTTTTTATTGTGCTACTAAGGATGCTTGATAGGCTTCTTGTTGTTGTTGTTGTTGTGCAACTTGTTGTGTTTCTAAAGCTGCTTGTTGAGCTTGTTGCGCAATGGCCGCTTGTTTTTGTTTTTTTTGTTATGCTAAGGTTGCTTGCTAAGCTTGATGTTGTTGTTTAGCTAAGGCTACTTGTTGAGCTTGATGTTGTTGTTGACCTAAGGCTTCTTTTTTATCTTGATGTTATTATTGAGCTAATGCTGCTTGTTGAGCTTGATGTTGTTGCTGAGCTAAGGTTTCTTGTTGAGATGATAGGGCTTCCTGTTGTGTTTGTTGTTGTTGTGCTAACACAACTTGCTGTTATTTTTTCTATTGTATGACTTGTTAGTAAGTTTTTTGTGCTTGTTGTAAGGCTCGGGCATGTGCCTACAATGTGGGATCAGATAGTTTTTCAGACATCTATGAAGGATTAGGTATATTGATATTTTGAGTGGTTAGTGGATTGGTAGTGAAAGGTGGAGGATTCCCTTGGTTTAACATTCCTTGTAATATGGTAGAATGAGGTGGAGGGATGTATTTTTGAGATCTTGAGTGATTTGGTATAGGAAAGGGAGTTGTTGGAAAAGATGATGCCATTAAATTTTGTAATGGAAATGACACACTGGGACCTTGAGCCCATTGATTGAAAAGATTACCTTGTCCTATGTTTGAAGGATTTCCTTGTGTAAAATATGTAAATAAAGGATTTGTTATCAAGGTAGTCCCAAGATTGACATAACTTGTAACCAAGGGATTTCTTTGAGGTGGATTGATAGGAGATGATGTGGCAATGGTATATGGAATGGATGAACCCATCGAAGGGTTGGATAAAGATGTACCTAGTTGTGTTGAGATTTGATCCTGTGATATGGTATTGGCTTGACCTTGTGTATTGTTTTAATATTTTTGGTATGTACCACTTTGTGTGATGGTAGGTACACTTGTGGTAAACATAAATGTAGATGAAGAAGGTTGTCCCCAAAATGTTGAAGTGGTGGTGAATAGTGAAGTTCAAGTGGAGTGTGTATCTATTTTAGATCCTCAAGAATAGGAGGAGCACCAAAGGTAGGTGTCTAAATGGTGGTGGGAGGTGGATGATTGGTTACAAGAGTACTGACAAGTGTATTAACTTTTAATGGTAAGGTGTGACCAAAATCTTTAGCAAGTCTGGTTGCAAGACTAGGTATGTAAGTGTGACTTAGCCCTTGTAATGGAGTTGTGAGATCTTGTGTGAAATAATGTGCTACAAATGATGGGGAGATACGAGCTACACTTTCAAAAAATTGATGTTCTAAAATTTATTCCCTATTGAGCTCAAACAAATTATTGGTGATGTCTTCAATTTCATATGGTCCTGAAGGAGATGATAGTTATTGTGATGGTGTAACTTGACTTCTAGGATCAAATTCTAAAGGATTAGGATCACTTGAGGTAAATGTAACTTTTTCTTTTCCATGATTCTCTTGTGTTGCGATCTTATTTTTATCATAAAGTTTGGGTCACTAATGGGAGAGTTGTGTTGAGATTTATGATATTTGAACTCTCTAGTGGACTCAACTTTAGGTAAAATGGATGCTCTAAATATTTTGGAGCAATGATGGTAATGGGGGATGAAAATATGGGTGATGTGGGAAATGATCTTTGTAATCATTTTGGGACAACACTTGAATTAAATTTGATGTTGTGATGTTGGAATAAAGGATGATAATGAACTTATAAATCTTTAGGGTAGACTTGTGACCTTCAAGATAAAATAGTTCATAGATGATAACTATCTTAACTAAGTGCATAGAAAAGGATACATTTCACATACGAAGTAGCTAAGGTAGCAAGTTGGTTTGAGGTTTTAAGTTCCAAAGTGTTGGTGTATTTGAAATTTTTCAAAGATAGATGAGGTGAAGGATGAAATGTGATGAAGGGGTGAATGAGATGCTTGAGCCAATGTTGACTCAGAATGAACCTATGTTTTCCAAGACCATGGTAGCAAGAATGATACTAGACCTCTAATAAAATGTTCCAATCCTAAAGACTCAATGATTTTTTTAAGAAATCTTCTAGATATTCAAAAATTTGAATGTTTTGGCTTGTGAAAAATGTGTATAGGTCAGGATTTCTTCTTATAGCACATTCTTAAAAGTTTATCAAAATTTATTTTTTGTTTTTGTAGAGTGCCTCAATGCAGTTGTTGATTGTGTTTGTGCTACAATATCTAAGTTTATGGTGATAGCTAGTTGACTTTCGTTTGGGGATCTTTACTTTCTGTGAGATCATTTAAGCTTTTGTTTTGATAAGTCCAAGGTAGTTTCACTTTACAAACCTGGATTGTATGAGAGAAGCTCGGTATCATGGAAGACGCTAGGGTTTTGACTCCAAAAGAAAGCATATAATCCTAGACTATACCTTGAAGCATGTCTATAAAAGTTTTCCCGAGCTTAGAATGACGACTTGTAGATCTTATTTTTGGGATTTTAATCTTGCATGAAATAATTAAAGAAGAAAATAATTATTGTCACATGGGAGGTGGTAATATGAGCCTTCTAGCCAAAATATCTTCTCTTCATTCTTCTTTATCCAAGATAGTTGCAGCAATTCTCCATTGTTCGGATGTCTCTCTAGTTTCAAAAGTAAAGGTTCTCAAACTGCTGATAATATTTGTTTATTCTCCCTCAATGAAGTTAAAGTTTGGATGAATTATAGCACCTGGAAGATCAGGTTGTTCAACGGGAGAAATCAGTCTCCAAATAGTCATGTGGGGTTCATTTTTGTCTAGTTTATCTTGCTTAGATGAATTGATTTTACAACCACTCATATTTTGATTATGTTTTCAAACTAGATGTTTATGTCAAAAACATCATAACTTTCACAATGTCCATTTTGTGAAAATCATGATATTAAAGCCACAATTTTCTATGTTATGTTTGGTAAATATGGGTTTGAGATTAATGTCAAGATATTTAGAAACAGCTAAGGATAAATCCTTAAGATAAGTAGCAATATTAAGCCTAACTCAAGAAGTCCATATTTAAGAGAAAGTGTTTGAAATTTTGGATAGTGAATGTTTGTTTTTGGATCGTTTTGAAATCAAGAAAAAATTTAAACTGACTCAAAAGCATCACAACCCTATGATAGAAAACTCATAAAATGGATTTAATCTAATTATTATATGTAAGGCAGTGAGCCTTCCTTTGAGCAGTGTGCTCTAGGTAGTGTGTCTGAATGCAAGTGCATTCCCTATTCATTCTTCATTATACTTCTAACAAGGTATAATCTTGTGGACTAACATCCACCGTGGTTTTTCCCCTAGCAGGGTTTCCACGTATAAAATCTTTGTGTTCATGTGTCTCTAATGTGTTATTGATTTATGCTTGCATTGTTAATTATTAGATATGATATTTAAGGTTGATTAATGTTGAATAAGTTTGATTTTGGTAAAAACTAATTCACCCCCCCCCCCCTCTTAGTTGTCTATCCTTGTTTTTCCAACAATTGGTATCAGAGACGAGTTCCTTTGAAGAAACCTAATAGCTTTAGGTGATCCGAGATGGCATCATACAATAAGGATAGTCCTATATTCGATGGTAACAACTACTCTTTATGGAAAGTCAGAATGTAGTGTCATTTGAAGTGCATTGGTGAACCCTTCTGGAAGATTACACAAAGTGCATATACTATTCCTTAGAATAGTCCCTCCTCTAAAGATGAGATCAAGCAAGAAAACGCTAATACCAGGGCTATTGAAGCATTGTTGAGTGCTTTGAAAAATTTAGAGATGAAAAATGTGATAGGATTGAAGACTGTACACCAAATGTAGAAAAAATTGGAAACATTGTATGAAGGAGATGCACTAGTGAAAAGTGCTAAGCTACAAAGTCTAAAAGGAAAGTAGGAAGACATGAAGATGAGAACATCCTCTCTTTCTCTCAAAAGATAATTGAACTGGTGATGAGCATTAGGTGTGTCGGTGGAACCTTGGATGAAGAATAAATTGTAACTAAGATACTTAGATTTGTGCCTCCCTCCTACAAAACAAGAGCTCGTTCTATTGATGAACTCAGGATAGTGAAAAATGTGACAAGAGACATGCTGATTGGAAAACTTGCTTCCTTGGTGAATCTTCTCCTAAGACTAAATCTGCATTCAAAGCTACTATGTCCAGAAAAATCCAACAAAGACACAATCCGGGAGACAGTTCCAAAAGGACATTCAAATATGAAGATGAGATGAAAAGATTGAAGATGAAGAAAGAGAATTAGAAGAACTAGAAACATTGATTGTGAAAAGAGAATCCATAGGTCATGGTAAGTACAAAGGAAAGTTACCTATCAAATGTTTTTCTTGCAATAAAATAGGTCATTTTGCATCTAGATGTCCTGAAAGAGTTTCTAAGTACAAACCTAAGAAGACTAGATTTTAAAGGAAATTATATTATGTTGAAGAAGGTCTAACTGATGAAGAATGTGATAAAGAAACTGGAAATGAAAATGGTTAGGTGTCCATGAAATCTACTAGTAATGTGAATGTTGAGAAAGCTCTTAGAACAAAAATTGAAGAAAAGGATGAGTGGGTAATTGACAGCGGATGCTCACATCATATGACTGATGAAAAAATCAGGTTTGTAAGCTTGGAAAACTATGATGGTGGTGTTGTAACATTTGGAGACAACACTCCGATGTGATTTATGGCAGAGGCACTATTTCTTTTGGTGGTAAGCATAATACTGATAATTTTCTTTATGTAGAAGGCTTAAGGCATAGCTTGTTGAGTGTTGGATAGATGGTATACAAGGGTCACAATCTTCAGTTCAAGGATGGTAAATGCAGAATAAGGGGAAGTTCTCAAAATTTGATTGCTTCAGGTACAAAGACAAAAGGTAATATCTTTCATTTGAGTGTTTCTAGTGAAATTTGTTTAATTGCTCCGATTGATGTAAGCTGGTTATGGCATAGGAGGTTGTGTCATGCGAAATTTGATAATATTTTAAAGATAAGCTCTACTCAAGCAATCATATATCTTCCTAAGTTAGTGAAGCCTACTAACACTATGTGCAAGGAATGCTAGATGGGAAAGCAAACAAGAAATTCTTTTTGGAGCAAATAGTATAGCTCTAATGGATTGCTAGAATTGATACATACTGATCTTTGTGGTCTATTCAAAATCAGAAGTCTACAAGGTGAAAGGTATTTTATGTTGCTCATTGATGATTATTCTAGGATGATATGGGTTGCTTTCTTAAGAGAAAAAAATGAAGCATTAGAAAAGTTCAAAAGCTTCAATGTTGTGGCGAAAAATGAGAAAGCTCAAAAGATCAAATGCCTAAGGTCAAACAGAGGTGGTGAATTCACTTCCTAGGAATTCAATTCTTTCTATGAAGAGCGTGGAATCCACAGATAACTATTTGCTCCCTGGACCCCTCAACAAAATGGAGTTGTTGAAAGAAAGAACATAACCATTCTAGACACTGCTAGAACCATGATGCTGGAAGACAATGTTCCTCACTTCTACTAGAGAGAATTTGTAAGTAATGCTATGTATACCATTAATAGGATGAATGCCAACAGTAATTTTGGTAAGACATCTTTTGAGCTATGGTTTGGTTATAAGCCTACTGTCAAGTATTTCAAATTTTTTGGAAGAAGTTGCTACATCAAGAGAGATGATGATATAGGCAAGTTTGATGCTAGAAGTGATGAAGGAATCTTTTTGGGTTACTCTACTAAAAGAAAAGCTTCCCGGTGTTTTAATAAGAGGTTAAATAAAATGGTTGAAAGTACAAATGTCAAAGGTGATGAAGATATTGGTAGACCATCTAGATATGGTGGATATGATTCAAATGAAGCATGCAAAGATGAATATTGGATGGAAGCTATGAAAGAAGAACTAATGCAGATAGATAAGAATGATACACGGGATCTTGTTCCTAGACCTGAGAACAAAAATGTGATTGGAATCAAATCGGTGTTTCAAAATAAAATGAATGAACAAGGTGAGGTGGTCAGAAACAAAGCAAGACTTGTTTGCAAAGGATACTCACAAATGGAAGGTATTGATTTTGAAGAAAATTTTTCCCCTTTGCTAGAATTGAAGCTATAAGATTACTTCTTTCTTATGCTACTTTCAATAATTACAAAGTCTATTAGATGGATGTAAAGTCAGTGTTTCTAAATGGTGAGATAGAAGAAGAAGTCTACATTGAACAACTGGATGGATTTCAACTGACTGACAAAGAAAACATAGTATGCTGATTGAAGAAAGCTCTATATGGACTTAAGCAAGCTCCTAGGGCTTGGTATGCTAGATTGGATAAATACCTATTGAATCTTGGATTCAATCAGGGTACTACTGATAGAAATTTATATTTCAAGTTGGATCAGAATAAAGAATTAATCATTGAAGTCCTTGTTGATGATATTATTTTTGAAGGTGATGATGATTTGTGTACAAAGTTTGTTGATGAAATGAAAAGTGAGTTTGAAATTTCAATGATAGGAGAGCTGAAATTCTTTTTAGGATTGCAAATCACTCAGTTAGACGATGGAATTTTTGTATCTCAGTCTACGTATGTAAAAGAGCTACTGAAAAACTTTGGCATGGAAGATTCAAAGCTAGTTGGTACACCTATGGTAATTGAATGAAAACTTACACAAAATGATGATTCTCCTAAAGAAAATTAAACAAGATACAGGTCAATGATTGGAGGATTACTTTATTTGACCCAAACTAGGCTAGATATAATGAATGTTGTATGCATGGTTTCTAGATATCAAGCTAATCCTAAAGAGTCTCATGTAACTGTTGTGAAAATAATCTCCAGATACCTAAAAGGGATAGTTGACTTTGGTCTATGGTATCCCAAGGATGATGATCTTATCCTGAGTGCTTTTACTGATGCAGATTGGGTAGGATATATGGATGATAGGAGGAGTACCAGTGGTGGTGCACTCTTCTTAGGGAAGAAGTTGGTTGCTTGGCTAAGCAAAAAGAAAAATTTGGTTTCCTTATTTACTACTGATGTAGAATACAATGTTGTTGCAAACAATTGTACTCAACTATTGTGGATGAAGCAAATGCTGAGAGATGTCAAAATTGAGTATGAAGAACCCATTGCTATATTCTATGATAACTCAAGTGCCATAAACATTTCAAAAAATCTAGTTTTGCACTCCAAGACAAAACATATATCCATCAAGTATCATTTCTTAAGAGATAAAGTAAGTGACAAAGAAGTTAGGTTGGAGTATGTGCCTACCAAGGAGAAAATTGTACATATCTTTACTAAGACATTGCCTAAGGATAATTTTGAGTACCTCAGAGGAAAGTTAGGGGTGATTTCCCCTCCTAATTAGAACTAAGTGATGTAGGTCTTTGCATCAGTCCATGAATTTATAGTCATCTTATTCCGGATTGATGTTGTGGTGACTGCTACTCAGGGGGAGTAGTTAGATGGTTCAAATATGTGATCAGAGCATGTGTACCTTTTCCATTGATATCAAAGGGGAGAAGAACAATGTGAAAAACATGGGAGAAGAAGGAAATAGGAAAAGAGTGCACAATTTAAGGGGGAGATTGTTGGAGAAGAGCTAGTTGGGTTGATGGGATTATTTTTCACATAATGTGTTTCCATTAATGCCAAAGGGGGAGATTGTTGGATATTGTGGTTGCATTGCTGATATGTGGTTATCATTGATGTCAACACTATTAGCATTGATGATGCTTAAGGTTGTATATGCTGAAGATATTGAGAAAATTGTAATAAATATATTGCAGGTAGCCAGTGGAGCTGAGAAGGTCAAACTATTGGAAAGTTTTGTACGTTGAAGATCTGAAGGCACACATAAAAGGGTTTGTTGTTGAGCCTATCTAGTGTTTTGTCTAAAATTTTTAGTGGTACGCATCAATAATTAAGGAAGTTATGAAGTTATATGTTCCTACAGTTATTTAGCTACTGTAGCAGGTGTTTCTAGAAGATGAGATTGCAAGTCTAGTAAATTGCATTAGCGTGTATGTTGTTGTGATGTTCAGAGATGTCTCTAGATCATGCTCTATCAGTTTGGTGCATCCGCATTGGCTAACATGTTTGTGATTGAATATTTTTCATTGTATGCTTGAAGTTTTCATGTTCTTGGCCGACATGATGGTGGTAGCGTGTTGTGGATCTTTATGGATTAATCTTTTATTGTTTGGCATGTTCAAGGATATTGTTTTGGGTCCTCACTATGTTGTGATCGAATTGTGTTTGTGTGCATTAATATTTATTCATAAATGAAGGCCGACAGTTGTAATTCATTCTTTATTTTAGGTTGACAGAGTTGTTGATGTAAATCTGTGTAGCAGATATATATGAGTGGTTTTTTTCCTCATTTTGAGGTATGGTCAGTGTTTGCAAGTCATGTACATGTGTGAATAAAGGTAAAATCATTCAAGAGTAGAGCAGAGTGTGAAAGAGATTGAGCAGAGTGTGGAAGAGTGTGTAGAGGTTTTGTTGTGCCTAATTGGAACTAAAATCAGGCTTATTTAGAAGCTAATTTCTCTATTCAAACTCATCAAATGGATTTAATCTGATTATTATATGTAAGGCAGTGAGCCTTCCTCTGAGTAGTGTGCTCTAGGCAGTGTGCCTAAATGCAAGTACGTTCCCTATTCATTCTTCATTATACTTCTAACAAGGTATAATCTTGTGGACTAAAATCCACCGTGGTTTTTCCCCTAATAGGGTTTCCACGTATAAAATCTTGGTGTTCATGTGTCTTTGATGTGTTATTGATTTATGCTTGCATTGTTAATTATCAGATCTAATATTTAAGGTTGATTAATGTTGAATAAATTTGATTTTGGTAACAACTGATTTACCCCCCCTCAATTGTCTATCCTTGTTTTTCCAACAGTATTCCCACTTGGATTTATCTAGTTGTGTTTATTCAAAGTGGATGATTAGAAGCTTGACCACACTGGCTCCCCTCCATGAAACTCACTTCTGTGGGTTAGTCAAGCTTCAATTTCTCATGAATCTCCCATGAAAAACTTTTCATCTCTAATAAGAATCACAAATATGTGGGACGACTTCGGAGGTCCAACCTCCTAACATCAACAAATATTAAGGTATTTTTGGCTACTACACAAGGGTTTGTAATAAGGGCATCTAGTTCAAAGGAAACAATGATAAAATCCATCAAGAGGACTCCCAACCCTTAGAATAAGGGATTTACACATCATAAAGATACAGGGGGAGAGGTATAATGTATCACCTTGTTGATTGCACACTTTCCTTGCAACCAAAAATTGATATAGCAGTTTGAAAGAGCCTAGCTTATGCTCATTACCGCTTGGGTTTTTCCCTTGGGTTGAGTAATTTTTCCCACCAAAACAAGCCCTCTAAAGATGAACAATATTGAGTAAGTAAATCCGTAGTTCGATCATCTTTGTTTGCATACACAAAGAGAGAACACACGCTATACCTTTTCTTACACTAGCATGGTTGTTCAATTTTAAGCCCAAATTACAAGATGGAGATGGTTTTGCAACGTGATGGATAATGCTTCTATTTCTCAAGATCTTCTAATGGTGCGAGTGAATTGCATACGCATTCACTAGCAAAGTTGAAAAATCACAAAGAAAGACAAAGAATTATTAATTTTATCCCTCAAAGCAATAATGAGTTAATTTTAAGCACCAATTGAAGGATGAGTTTGTCTTGTTCAATTTTAAACCCAATTGAAATATGTGATGTGAGGGTTCATTTTTATCGAACTTTGAATGTTCATTTTAAACCCAATGGAAAGCTAGTACGTTTCCTAAAACTGAAAGCAAAAAATCATGAAATTGGGTTATAATTACCCCAAAGCGTTGAATGCTAGTTACAATTATAGAATGTTTAGATGGAAGAGAAGTTCTTCAATTTCGCTTCATGCTTTTAAACTTGTACAACCCTATTAGTCTAACAATGAAAAAATAGTTAGATATCAATCAATGATTAGATAATCAAAAGAAATTAAGTCTCATGTTGAAAAACAAATGTGAAGTTTCTTCCCCTAGTTGAGTATCATTGCACATGATGGCATCGTAATTTGAGATTTGGGTGTCGATCTGGTGAATTTGAGTGTCACTATATAGTAAGACCAGTGAGCATGATTATGTTTCCATTTTAATGGGTGTCATTGTAAATGAGTGTGTCACAGTTTGAAGTTTTAAAGCATCATTTTGGTGAAGTTAAGCGTCGTCATTTTCGTTCCATGATATTTCAAATTTAAATAAGCATTGATATATTTAAATAAACATCATCCAATTAAATACATGTCACTGTATTAAATTTTCTGGGCGTCGCTATATGGCAAAGCTATTGAGAGTGGTTTGAGCATCGTTGTGACCTGCAAAATAGCATGAACATGGATTTCGAGCTAAAAAAAAATTAAATGATTAGTTTTCCCTTCTTCTAGTACTAGAATGTCGATGTGAGATTTACTAGTATGGGCCTAATCACACTTGATCCATGAAGAATCAAAGTATAATGAAACCATAGGTACTTGAATCTCAACAAGATCAATCAATCAAAATTGAATGTAAACATTTTATTAGTAAACCTAACATGCTAAATTTATGAAATCTTTAAAGAAAAAATCTACTCTAATCTATTGAAATTTATCATATTGTGGAACTGGTGTCGCATTGATATTGACTGACGATCCTTTCCCAATTTCATGATACTGAGCTTGCTTCAGTCGATTCTATGGAAGGGAATCGATGAAACCATGATGTTTGGTGTATGAAAACCTAGATTATGATAAAAATGAACATGATGCAAGCTAGGTTACCATGATTTTATGCTAAAAATGATCTAATTATGCAATTTCTACAGTAATGCTAAGCTAATCTATGCTAAAATATGAAACCTTAATTTATTTACAAACTAAGATGGATGCATGGAAGCCATTAATGGATAATCTAATCTATTATGAAACTAAAATAAACTAAAAATAAGCTAAATGTGTGCACAAATTAAGAGTATGGATGTGAGTGAATTTAACAGCATAATTTTTCTCTAGTGATTGTTTGTCATTTTTCTCCAAATAGTGATCTATTTATAGGAGAGCAAATGAAAAATGGGTGGTTGAGATCAAAATCTTAATCAACGATTGAGGATGAAGGAGATGAGGAGGCATGGATCAAGGATTCTCATCAACGGATGAGAATGCAAGATCACATGGATCAAGGATTCTCATCAATGGATGAGAATGCAAGATCACATGGATCAAGGAAATGATCAAGGGTTGGCATTTGCCTCAACAAACACACTTTTGACCTGCTCACACATGTCAATGGTAACTTTCTTAGGAGGTAAATGGTATAAATTCCTTTTCAAGAAAAGCAAGTTGATTGGAAGAGAGGGAATATTCCTTAGAATATTCCATTAGATGAGGATAAAGGTGAATTTATAGATTAAAAAAAAAAAAAATTGTGCAAAAAGGATAAAGAATATTCTATGGGAATATTCCCTTTGATTGGAGAAAAAATATTTTAATTGCTAATTAAACAAGATTTAATTTATGCAATTAGGGATTAGAGGAATTAGACATATTTATTAAATTAGATGATTTAATAAATAGGGGAGGGGTAAAATGATATTTAATTAATTTAGGGTTATTTAATTAAATAAGATGACTTAGGGGATTAAATTAAATATTTTGATTTATTTAATTTAATGAGATTAAGTATTAGTGTGTTGGATGAAAATGGATGGAAATTTCTCAAAACTCAAAGATAATAATGTTGCATGAAGTTGTCGATCCAAAATTCAAATGAGAGCTTTCTATAAATAGAAGAGAATGATGGAGAAAGAGGCAAAACAGATGAATGTGGGACAAAAGACCAACCAATAGGAAGAGACCACTTGTCAACATGTGATTGGAGGAGGAATGGGCACATTTTGATGAATGTGCAAATAAATGTAGTTAGGTGGAATTTGAAATTGTTGAAATGACAAGTTGGAGGGAGAAAGGAATGGAGTAAATGTCACTTGGCTCAAGGCAAAGGACATGTAAGAGGCCTTTAATGCCTTTTTGGATGTATTCATCCCTTTTGGAGGGATTTTTTGAATTTTGAGGAATATTCCCTCATTGATGCCATGTTGAGAGAAAATAGAAGAATTTATAAATCAATTAAATTGATTTATTTGTGCAACTTGCAAAATATAGAGGATTGGAGTGTTTAGGATTAAGATTAAACGGGATTTGATTAATTTAATAGGAGATTAGCTGATGTGACAATTTGATTCAGATTTTTGGATTAATTTAAATCAAAGTTGAGAGGAATATGAATTTAGATTAAATTAAATAAAGTTTAATTTATTTAATTAAAGAGAATGGTGTTAGTTTTTAAATAAAATAAAGATAAATTTAAATTAGATGACTTGGAGATTAATTAAATAAAATGAATCATTTAATTAAAAGAGGGACTATAGGATTAGTTTAAACAAAATAATTTATTTAATTAATAGAAGAGGATGACTTAATTAGATAAATTTGATTTATTTAACTAAGAGATGAAATATGATGAATTTAATTAAATAAAGATTATTTAATTAAATGACTAGTCGAGGAGATGATTCGAGATGAACTGGTGTTAGTAAGATTAGGATCAAGTGTATAGGATCAATCTATATATTTTATGTGTCTATAGAAACAAATTGAAAAAAAATTAATTTCTCCCTAATTTTTTTTTCCGGATAGGTAACTTCAATATCTTGTGCGTGGAAAAAAAATTCAAATTTTGATGTATATTTTTCTCGCAATAACGTTTTAAAGTCAAACTTGTCATAATTTGACAATTTTCACGGGCCGTAAACTATTGTCTATTTTTTTAATTATTTTTAAAAAACAAATTATACCCTTTTGAATAATACTTTCTCCTCTTGTGCCCCATATATATTTTTTTTTAAATTAATATGTATTACTATTTTTTTAATTTCTAATTAGCCTCTTTTTTTAATTTTAGCAACCTACTTGCATTATTTAAAAAAAAAAAATGTATTGAAACTAATCAAAATATTAAAAACATTATATATTTAGATTCACCACTTTGAGCTCTACAAAAGGGTATTTTTATTTTTATTTTAAACCTCATTTTGATTGAAGAAATACTTAGTTAAAGTTGAAAGTTTCAAAAAAAATTGAGTTGGCTGCCAACTAGGATTCCAACTAGACACTTTCAACTGAAAGGGTTTCTATACAAAGGGTTTTAGCCAAAACCCTTTCTATAGAAACCTCACACATAAAATAAGCCAATTTCAAAGCTGTAAAGGGAAAAAATTATTTTTTGGTTTTGGCCAAAACTTTGTGTGCCATGTATACGCCACATGGTTTTGGATGAACCCTGTTTGGCTGAAATATTTTCGGCTGAAAATAGTTTTCTCGGAACTATTTATTTGGCCGAAAGTGTGACACGGGTTTGTGCTTTCACCCTACAAAGGAGTTCCACTACATACATGATTTGTACAAAGACATGTACAAGAAATTATAAGTCTCAATTAAAGTGCATGATGGTTCCATTCATCCCACCTTTGGTGCCTTTTAACCCTCTATGTCTAGGGAGGACCAAAAATCTTGGATGTAAAGTTTGTAATAATTCCTACCTCAGACCAATTTTTTGTTAAGTTAGGTCACCCGTGGATCACTTCCATGAGTGTGGTCCCCTTCATAATCCATAAATGTGTAAATTTTCCATTTGAAGGACGAGTGCACAATATACATCATTATGGTTTCAGTCCCTTGTCCCTTCATGAGAAATTTTCACTTGATTAATTTTGTCCATGCTAGCTAAGCCTATTTAGCCCTGCGATGATGTTATTTTTATCTCTTATAAAAAATTCAAAGCTAGCCAAATTGCTCAGTTATCTATCAACAACCCCTCATATGCCATTTTGTTTGCTACCCTTGAGGTCCCTCACTCTCTTATGGCTATGACAATAGTTCCTCCTATTCCATAAATAGTAAATTAATCATAACCCAAACTAGGCATTATCTCCTACCCTGAGTATCTAGTATCTATATCAAGGTTCCATATTTTGCATCCTATATAGGACTATGAGATAAATGGTCAACACAACCTAGACCTCCTCACACTTCAATGATTTCCTTTATTCCTCTCATATCTTCAAAATATAGAGGAAAGTAGTCTAGTATGCTAATAACTCCTCCCATTCTCTCCCAACCTTTGTTGGTTTATTTTGTTCCTCCTCCCAAAAAGGAAGAAAAGTATCCAACATTAGGAAACACCTAGTTCCCCTACATATGCTTTAAATCATACATGAAAGAAAAAAAAATGTGAAAGAATGCAAGAGATAATATCATGTTATTTCTCTCCAAATTATTGTAGGAAGTGAACCTTTTCCTAATAATCCTTATCTAATGTAGTTTAATCATAACACAGCCCTACTCCTTCACCCACCTTCACCATCCC
Organism: Sequoiadendron giganteum; assembly: GCA_007115665.2. NCBI lineage: Eukaryota > Viridiplantae > Streptophyta > Pinopsida > Cupressales > Cupressaceae > Sequoiadendron > Sequoiadendron giganteum. The sequence continues at coordinate 175,109,541 of CM021109.1, read as the reverse complement.
CTTACTCTAGTTCACCATTGTTGACTAAGAATAAATATGATCCCTAGCTTTCCTAGCCAATCCAAAAACGTAAGTGCTCGCTCCTTTTTCCATTGGTGAGTCTGCAAGATTCTTCTATTCCTCTTCTTAAAGATTCTTCTTCTTCTATGATTGGTATCATTTTCAATAATTTTTTTATAACTACCATATGACCAATTTTGGTATACTTAGATGGTGATTCATATGATACATAGAACCATTGGAAAGCCATTCAAAATTGTCCTTAATTTTTGCACAATCAATAAACCTGGCTTCTAGGGACATGTGTGATGATCCTTCCTTAGTGAATAATTCATCATGTATCAATCCACTTATCCTTGTACTACACTTGTTGCAATCCCTCTAGAATGGTGCCCACCATTTCTATATGATGAGAAGGATTGGTATGAAGATTATTTGATACAGACTAGCTTACAAGCATGGTAACCTCTAACTATGTTATGATTGAATATATTGTTACCTTCATAATGTGCTTCTTGGTGTGTATTTTATTTTTTACTTCTCTTTGGATGACCCTTGATACTCTTGTTGCTACAAAGATACAAAGAGAAAACATATTTATGGTGTTCCTATTTATGTATCTTTGTTCTTTTATTTGTTCTAAATGCAATTTTTATACCTTTTGGGGATGATGAAAAGTGTCAAGATATTTAGGTCTCTTCCATGTTGACCCATTTTTTTTAGTTTTTATGTGCTCTTCTTCCTTTGTAATCATAGTTCTACTATATTTTGAGAATGATGTCAACCCAAAATTATTATTTTCATATACATTATATATCATACATTTATAATGACCCTACATCTTTGGATCCCTTATGTGCAATTGTATTATATATGGTGTCACTTTAGTTTTCTCATCTTAGGGGTAACTCTTTAGTCATGATGTAGATTTCAAAAGCATGTCATTTGGCATATGGCTTTTAGAAAGATCTTGTTTCTAATTTGGTATTTATCACTCTCTCTACCCTAAAAGTGATTTCCCCTGGCCATAATTAGCAATTACTTTAAGTTGGGGGCATATATCCCACTATGTGTTTCACTTTTTCACACACCATAAAATATGTTTGTGCTATCGCAATACCTCTTGATCATCTTTGTAGCACTTTATCAAAGTTATCTAGCAAACAATGCATTTTTCTTGGCTTCTAATTTCCAATATTCTTGACATGAAGCTCACCTAGTAAATAATGTATATTTTACCAACTTGTGTTGTTTTTAATAGCTACTTGTGAAGTTCGCCTAGTAAAAAAAAAATTAATAGCTTATGATTTTTTCACTTGTCCATGAGCCACCTAGCAAACAAAAAAATCTACTTAGACTTATGAATATTACCTTTGATATGGATCCTAGTAATAATATTTGGATCTTACTAGTCCTTGATTTTATACTTAATATATTTTTATTTACTATGTATAATCTACATTTTCTTTTTATATGCTCCATGTTTGCTTGGATTTTTATGTTGCTAAACAAGGGTGTCTCAGCTTAACAAATGTATGTGTATGCACTTTTCTATATCTTATGTGTATATGGAATTTTGTCTTAGCATTGTATTTTGGTAGGATCCCAAACCTAGGGACTATCACATCTCTTAGCTTATTTTTTTCTATCTCTCTAATGTTTTGATAAATTAAATTTGTATTTTTTTGTACCTTGTCATAGGTATCGACTTAATTTTATACCCTTGCTAAAGTGGTGGATAAATTTAGTGTCATAAATTAAACCGGTTCTCTTGTATAAAAGGGGCAGAGGGTCAACTTCTAGAATATCCTATGGGGATTAAGGATTCAACAGTTGACTTCTTTCAAAATTTACTAAATGATTGGGAAGGCTCGCACTTGGGAGCATAGGTAGAATATTTAAGTGGTATACCAAGGCTAATTTCTTCAGTACAGATAGATTATTCGAATGTGAGGTTCACAGAGGAAGAAATAAAGGCAACAGTTTTTGACCTTCACCCAAAGAAGGCATCGGGTTTGGATGGTTTTCTAGTGATTTTCTTTCAGAAATGTTGGGAGATTATAGGCTCAGAAGTGTTTGAGGAGATTGAAGATTCAAGGAGTTTGGGTAGGGTTCTAAAGGAGATGAATAATACACTAATATATTTAATCCTAAAAAAGGAAAAACCTAAAACATGGGATGAGTTTCAGTCTATTTCCCTATGAAATACAATTTATAAAATTTTGGCAAAGGCGGTAGCGAATAGGCTGAAAAATTTGCTTTCAAGCATTATTTCATAAGAGAAAACAGGGTTTGTGTCGGGCAGATCAATCTTTGATGGGGTGATTATAGCACAAGAAGCTATTCACTCGATCCAAAAACTAGAAAAACTTGCAATGTTGTTAAAATTGGATATAAGGAAGGCTTATGACAAAGTTGATTGGAGATTTTTGTTTAAAGTCCTAGAAGCTTTTGGTTTCCAGAAAGAGTGGTTGGATAGCATCACCTCAGTATTATGTTCTTGTGAACGGATCCCCTAAAGCTTTTTTCACTACATCAAGAGGTTTGAGGCAGGGAAACCCCCTCTCCCCATTCTTGTTCATCATTCTAGCCAATCTCTGGGGAGGACAATTGAGAAAGCCAAAATCTCAAGACAGGTGAAAGGCATTCGAGTAACAAGTGGCTTGCCTTTAATTACACATCAATAGTTTGCAGATGACACGATGCTATTTGGAGAGGCATCATTGGGGGAAGCCAGAAATCTTAAAGGTATTTTGGATATTTATTTTAGGGCATCGGGGCAAGAGGTAAGTGTAGCAAAGTCGGAATTTTTCTTTTTTAATACCTCTTGTGTGAAGGAAATGCAAATTTTAAGGATTTTAGGTTTTAAAATAGGTCAATTGCCTTTCAAGTATTTGTGTCTTCCACTTGAGAAGGGTGTTAAATGTGAAGGCACATGGATTTCAATGGTAACTCATTTTAAGGAAGGAATTTATGCTTGGAAAAATAAATGGCTCTCTTGGGCTGGTAGGCTATCATTGTTAAAATCGGTTATTTATGCTTTTCCAGTATATGTGATGTCTTTCCCACCCCAAGTGGTTGGTATAAGTAAATACTTGAATAAAATAATGAAGGACTTCTTTTGGAAAGGAAACTCAGAGAAAAAGAAGTTCCCATTAGTCAAATGGAAAAATATTTGTGGAAAAAAGGAGGAAGATGGGGCAGGTTTGAAGAATCTTCTATTATAGAATAAGGCATTAGGGGTGAAGTTAGTTTGGAAAATACATTCTCAGCCAAATCTCAAATGGGTAAAAATTGTTAGGGCGAAGTATTTGGAAGCGGATCCAAATTGTTTCTTTACGGTAGTTTCCCTTCCTAAGGGTTCTAGAATTTGGAACTTTATTTGCAACTCAAGGGATCTAATTCTGGATTATTTAACTTGGGAAGTGAAAGATGGCGAAGATGATTTGTTTTGGGAAGATTCTTGGGAAGGATTTCCTAAGCTCAGAGAGGTTCCTGAGCTAGGCAGAATAAAGGAAAAATCCAAACAAGTGTGGGGTCAAAGGTTAAGGATTATGTAGACAATTCTTCATCAGAAATAGGTGGACTCATCAAGTGGAAGTCTTTTAGGCAGCTTGGTTTAATAGACCAAGAGGTGAATCTGATAGAGAATTTTTTATCAGAAAGGAGCATTTGGTGAAGAGGAGGTGGAGATAAACTAAGATGGAACACTTCACCCACAAGGGAATACTCTGTCAAACATGGTTATTCAATTTTAACCTCATCTGGAGTTGAGGTTTCAACTCTCCCAACTCATCTCTATTGAATATGGTGTGCTTACCTAAAGCTAAAATGTTTACTTGGGCAGTAGCTCAAGGTAGAATTTTGGCAGGTGAGCATTTTGCCACGTTAGGTTTTCAAGGCCCTTCCCGATGCCCTCTTTGCATTGCAAATGTAGAAATGGTGGATTATTTACTATTAAATTGCAAATATACACAAGCAATTTGGCAATGGTTATGCTCTAAGCTTCACTGGAAATTGGCACTTCCACTCAAGCTACTCGATTGGTTGAAGGCATGGCCATCTGAGGGAAAGTATTCTCTTTTCAAGGATTTATAGATTTCAAGCCCATCGATTATTTTACAGGAGGTATGGAATGAGAGAAATAGGTGCATTTTTTCAGGGGAAGGAGATCTCAATCCCCAAGTTACAAGGTAAAATTGAGGCAAGTATAATTGAAATGTTTAACGCTAGACTGGTAGAATGAAATTCAAATTCAAACAATTTTTTTGAATGGGATGCGTGGATTTTGAAGAATTGGCCAAGTTTGAGAACTCCAGTTCTTGGAAACTCAAGAAAATATGCATCAACAGAAGATAGAAAGAAGGTGAAATGGGCACCTTCGAATCCAGGCTGGGTAAAATTGAATTTTGACAGGGCCTCTAAAGGAAATCCTAGCCCATCTGGAGCTCAGTTTATTATCAGAGATTTTAAAGGAGTCGCTTTGTGGAGGCTATCAAAATCTATACCACCCGAAATAAATAATGTTGCAGAATTTCAAGCTCTTCTATTGGGATTGGATTTGTGTGCGGATTTGGGGACGGAATGTGTGGTAATAGAAGGGGGCTCATCTTTGGTAATTAACTCGTTAAGATCTAAATAGGTTCAGAATTGGAAGTTAGGGGAATTATTAGATGCGGCATTGGTAAAGGTAGAGAAGTTCCAACAAGTGATGTTTAATCATGTGTTAAGGCAGGGAAATTTTGATGCAGATCTTTTGTCCAATATCGGTGTATCGGGCCCAGAAACTAGAGAGATGGGTTGAGGCATGAAGATTTTATGTGGGTGGTAGGGAGGGCATTCCTCTAGGTTGGTGGAGGAAGGTGGCACGTATTCCATGGTGAAGTGATTCAGGTGGGAGTAACACAGGTGTTGTCGAACTGGCAACTAGGGTGGCAAGCTCTGGTAAAGCCTTAAAGGCAATCGTACGAGCCCTGAAACTTCTCGATCTAGCGACAACTTTCTTTCATGATGGACTTTGGATGATTTCAAGCCTATTTCTTTTGATTGAAATATTACCTTAAGTAAGCAAGTACAATTTGCAAGGGTGGCGGTGCTATTGGAATTTGAGTTTTAATCATTTGCTTGGCCCTTCTTCACATTATTATTGCGTGCAGATGTGAGAAGTCTGTGTTTCTTGCCTTCCCTTCTATCAAGTCTCTGATAGAAGGTGGAGGATGGCAAGAAGCTCCAAGTTTGTTGTGGAGGTTTCAGTCACGAGCTTGGCTCGTTCAGAGTAGACACACCAATTTCTCTAGGTTCGTCAAAGGGAAAGAATTATTTTAGGAAGATCGTGGACTAGCGTTTAAAAAGGATTTCGGTGAAGTATGATATGTTGGTGCTAGCGGCGGTGAAGATGGTGTTAGGTATGGGTCATGTGGAGGCTAAGGAATATGGAAGAGATAATCTTCATATTTCTTCCCAGTTTCTTGCCTCGTTGCTTGATTATTTGGTGTTGAAGGCCGAGGCTAAGCAGTTGTTGGTGAAGTTATTCAAGAAGGATCTAGTTGAAGGTGTTGATGAGGTGTTGCGAGTGGTGATTGAAGGAAGAGGGTTTCCTCATTCATGCGATGTGGAGTGGGTCCGGCTAGAGGACACAGTGAAAATTTATCCATTTCTTTTGGATTTGTAAGGTATGGGATTGATGTGGCATAGGGCTATTGTGGTAGTGGCCATTATCTTTCTAAAAAAGAACTTCGAGATGATGGTGGTGGACAAAGAAGACTGGAAGGAGGAGTTTGAGGATTTTGCTGCTTTAAACAAATTTTTGTAAGATGGGGGGTTATACTTTTCAAGAAAGGGGTAGTTTTGGTTGATCTGGTTATGGGTGCTCTAGCATTATTTCACCATATTAGTGGCTAGAATAGCTAGTTTTGCAGTGGTTCCAGCCGTTAAAATTTAGATAATTGTTGTGTTTGAAAAACTCATGGTTCGACCTATTTTGGGTCTTTGGAGGGATGGTTTTTTTGTGCCTTCTATAAACTCTATTTTGTCTTGTTGACACTTGTAAACTGAAAGTTTTATTTTAATACAAAAACCTCTTATGCATCAAAAAAAAATGCAGTGTCATAAATTGGCACTACTTACAATTTCATGCTAGTTTTGGTGCTCACTTTGGCATGTGTATCTAATTTTACTTGCAATGTGCCTATTTTATCACCTTTTGGGTAAAATTGATTAAATCATTTATTATCAAGATATTTTAGATTGAATTATTCCCAAAAAATAGTGCGGTGTGCTAGCATCCTAGTCATACATGCCCAAAAAATTGAATTCAAAAGTTGACCTTGTTGAGATTAAGGATGTGACATTGTTTGTTGGCCAATCCCAAATGGTTACTTGGTTATGTGTTTGATATAATAAATAAGCAACCCCTTCTCTCCTTCACTATTCTAGAAAAGAAAGAGAAAGTTACAAAAAAAAAAGCGAGATTAAAAGATTAAAGACATAATTCAATAAATTTACATTCTACAATCTGACAATTTATGAACTCCATTGTTGCAGCAAGTTTATGTTCAAGTATCATTTGATGTTTCTTATTTATTGTTATTTTTATTGTTGCATGTACTAACACTTGCAAGATCTCCAAGAAGCCTCTTCCTTGTGGTAATCATCTTCCTTGTGTTGATCATCATTATCATTATTATTTGTGTTGCATCTACCCACTCAAAGGCACACACTCTTTGTCATAAATCATCACTATTTTTATTGAGGTGGGAACACCAACATGGTGTTTTATTAAGGAAAAACCTTATACATCACAACCCTTCTTCTCATTTTATTTTGTAGGTGTATATGTCGTTGCCATAGAATGAGGAATTGACATCTCAAGCCTTTTGGAGACTCCTTAACTCTATATCTTGTCTTTCATATTTTTTCATGAGGATATTAGGTCATTCTTAATATAAAGGAATATTTGCATATTGACTTTCAATTTTCCCTTTCATAGGTGTTTAGATAATGCTAATTTTGTACAAGCTACAAATCCTAACTTTTAGCACCTTTAGGACTATAGTGTGGTCATTGGTGTTCATTTAGTTCTCTAGTGTCAAACATAGTCATCTCCTACTTCCAGTGATAGGTTCCTCTCTATAGCTTCTTCTCATATCTAATTTATTTTTTTGTCCATTTATTTTGTAATCTCTACCTTTTGTCATTGTAGCATCAAAAATTGTCACCCTTGACAATTTCACACTAGGTTATGCTCCCCCCTATGTTCTTGGGCCTAGTTGTGCATTTAATTATCCATTTTATAAATATCTTCAAAAAATCAAATAATGGGAAATAAAAATGAGCATTTAAAATTTTCCCTCGACACTTTAGGCCTCAAAAAGGATGGGTCTAGTCTAGGTCACCCCACACCCTTGACCATCCCTTTTGGGCCCAAATCAAAATATGTCAATGTCAGCATTTTATTATTTGAAAATCTAATTTCATTTGTCAACCATCGATATTTGATTTTTTAGAAATTAGAATAATTGCATATAAATACTAGTCTTTTTCAACATTTGAAATTGTAGAAAATCTATTAAGAAAATTGAGGATCCTAAAATCAATCAAGGTAATTCAAGGGTAGAATTATCAACATTATTATATAAATTTCATCAATCAAGTTCAAGCTTGTAAGACATCAATATGGAAGAAGCAATTATGTGCAAGAAGCTATTATGATCAATCATGCAATTTCATAAAGATGTATTGAGTTATCCTCTACATGTTATCTACAACAATGTAACATGTTTTGGGAACTAAACTTTTGCAATTCTATCAAGCAATCAAGGCATCCATCAATCTTTTTTGGAAACTTGTCTGACATTACTTCATCAAGGGTTCCACATCAAGGTAATATTATCATTTATCATTTATCATTACAGTCAATTATCATTGTTTTGGCCTTTTCCCAACCTAGGTTATGCCCTCTTGATCATCATAAATAGTTTTACATAGAGGTAGAAATATCAAAATGGGGTTTTACTTAGGAATTCCCTATACAACACAACCTATTCTCCTATTTTCATGTGTGCAGGTCAAATATGGAAGTTGTAGCAAAATAAAATTCTAAAAAAATAGTGCAAACCATAACCTACAATTAAAACTTTGTAGATCTGAAAAAGAGGAGGCTAGTTTGGGGTGCCCCACGCCCTTGACCTACTATTTTAGTCTTATATTTATGCCATAGGTGCACAATATTCTACCCTCCTTAGATCTTCTTTTTATTTGTGGTTTTCCAATTTTATTTGTGTGATAAATTACATTTTTATATCTAGGGTTATATATCAAAGAGGCTTGTTAAATCACACATCAATTTCATATCTTTTACAACTCAAGACAACATAAACCCTAGGAGGTTGGCTTTCCCTTATGGCAGCAAGACAATCATAAAAACCTAGTTGGTTTATATTTGAATATGGAGATAAAGTGAAAAGGAGATAATCCTAGTTAACTTAATTGGATCTAGGATCACTTTTCCTACATCATAATCATATTTAGCCAATTTGGTTATCACTAGTCTAATTGATTACATCATCACATCAAAACTTACATTTACAAAAAAGGAACCAAAATCTCAAAACAAAACATTCTTGGCTCTCCCTTGAGGATAGTATCCAAGTACAACCAGTTGGTTGATTTTGTGTTCCAATCTTTAGGTGGGAAGATTGGTTGTGATTTAGTCATTTATTCTAGATCCCCCTCCTCATTGTCACTACTAAACAATGACATTTTAAAAATGTATGATAGAGGCAAAAAAACCTGTGTGTATGAACCGCATAAAAGTAGTAAATGAAATTATTTTTTACAGTACTTTAAAGAACATATGTATATGATTTTGAAGTTTGACTTGGACTATTTCTATATTTTAAGCGAATAAATAAATATATTATTAGTTTTTTATTGGGGTTAAAGTCTAAATTTAAAATCTCTCATATATGAATGACATAATTTGACCTAAAATAATTCTCACATGAAAAAATTAATGTTTAGAGATTGATCTTTATATTGGTTACACATCTTTATTTTATAAATTAAAAAACTAAATTTTATTAGAATTACTCATATATGTCATTTCAATTTTATGGCAGATTTTTTTAAAATAATAATAAATATAAATATAGGTTTAAAATTAAAAACATGCATTTAAATAATATTCTTTTTCATCTATAATAGGTTATAATTTTTTAAAAGAATTATTAATATAAGTTTGTCAACCACACTATTGAAGTTAATTATACTAATAGCTACTACCACTCCATCAGACATGTATGTGTAAGGTTTAGGGTTGCGTTCCAAGTATGAAATCAAGTAAATTGTATTGGGAGAGGATTTGGAATCTAGGTGGAATGGGTGTCCACTGTAAATGGAAATGCACTATCTAAATATTGGGTATATGTTACTGATAAATACATTTATGTAATGTTTTTCTATTTATAATATACTCATTCCAAGCCTTTATTAAGTAAATTATAGTGCATGTAGAATACTAAACATTTTTATCATAAGCCAATAATGACTATACAAGAAAAATTGTATGATATGTCTTATAGTCTCTCGCATACATGATTCTATGAGATTTTTACAATTCTTTTCTATAGCAATGTTGATACAAGGAATATTGAAGAATATGAAAAATAATTTTAAAATGGATTCAATCATAAAACCCATTGTTTATGGGAATCAAGTGTAAACACCATTTTTGGGAGGAATCAAAGCATATTTGAGATTAATTAAGCACGATCACCATTTTAAAAATTTATCTTCAAGGAGAATTTGTAAAAATTACATTCAAGAACACATATCATTTTCAAAAGGGGACTACAAGCACAATCACCATTTTAAAGGATTTCATACATCATTTAAAAATAAAAATTAAACTATTTATTTTAATAGTGATATCCAACAAAGGATCTTTAGATCTATTTGTATTCTAGAGAGCTCAATAAGTGGACCTATTTTAGAGATTTCTTATTTATCTTGTTTTATCAATATTTATTCACACATAAAGAGGATGAAATTTATAGTTCCTGAAGCCACACACTTAGGGCATTAGACAAGTGAAGATTTATATCTTGGACACTTGAAAAATAAAAAGGGGAGAAGGGTTTTGTTGTATAGGGTTTGCCTCACTCAAGCCCTTTTGTTGGCATTCCAACCTCCACGATGCTAGTGATGATTGATGATAAAGAGTATGTTCCCTTGGGGGAGTAGAGGAAAAGTAAATGATAATAATGGTGAGCAACATAAGGACATATCTTACCACAAAAATGTGAAACTCTTGTTGGATCTATGTCACCACACAAATAACACAAACAAAGAATGAAGAGGCTTCTTGGAGATCCTAGAAGTGTTAGTACATGCAACAATAATAATAACAATAAATAAGAAAAATCATATGATACTTGAACATAATATTTTTGCAACAGTGGATTCATTAGTTGGTAGACTTTAGACTATAAATTTCTTGAATTATGTCTTTAATATTCCACTCTCTCACTTGCTTTTTTTATTTCTAACTTGCTCTTTGTTTTATAGACTAGTGAAGGAGAGAAGAGGTTTATTATATATGAGATTGAGTAAATATCCAAGTAACCATTTGGGATGGGCTAGGAAACAAGATCACATCCTTAAACACAACAATGACAACTTTTGATTTCAATTTTTTTGGCATGTATGGCTAGGATGCTACCACACCACACTAGTGTCTAGGCATAATTCTCTCTAAAAGGGCCCGATAATAAAGGATTGAACCAAGTTTTCCTAAAAGGTGATAAAATAGGAACATTACAAACAAAATTAGACACATATGTCAAAGTTGTTGGAGTACGGTGATCATTGAGAGGGGGGTGAATCAGTGATCAAAATTTAAAAACAATTTTCACAATTTTCTTTTGAAACAAAAATGGAGAGAAATAAAATAAATAATCAATTCTCACATCCACAAAATTGAGACAATATTTTTTTGAGTGGAAACCCTCATGTGGAATAAAACCACTCGAATTGGCTTCACTAACCTTATCTGAAAAAACTGATTTGTATAATGCCTCACTGGCAAATTTCTTGTCTCACTAACAATGTTGTCTCACTGATAGACTTTTCAAGATTTGCCTCACTGTATTTTTCTCACATGTACAAGTATAAATGAATTTGAATCACAAAGTAAGATCTTTATTTAAATACATCACATTCTATGTTATGTGATCAAATCAATATCAAAGATTTGAAAGTAAACCAAAGCACTAAATGTGCTTGCAAATGAATCAACAGTATGCATTTCAAAAGAACTTTCAGAATGATCTCTCCTTTTTTCCCAACTACAACAAAAAAAATTCTTTCTCTCACTAGATTTTTCTTTTTATTTCATTTTTCTAGCTCTTTTTCTCACTTTTTCTTTTTCGAAACAAGAAGGCATTTTTAACTATTCTTTAAAAAAAACCTTTAGGTACAAACTAAAAATTGAAATGCTCAGTGTCTCTTTTACTATTTACTATTTTTATCAACAAAAATAGTTATGAAAAACAATATCACATTACCCATAATCAAGGATAAGCCAAAGCCCTAACAAATAGACAAGGGTTTCGAAGAAATAATTCATCATAGACCTTTGAAGCAGCATATTAACAAATGCATAATGAGCTAACTGAAATTTTGACATTCTAGGAACCAAAAACCATTAACATATAGATGGCACCATTTAAACACTGAAGATCAATCATGCCATTAACTACCAGAGGATGTTACCTGAAGATGCAGCTTGAACAACAAAACTACCTCTTTTCACTTAGTGGTGGTCGAGCAAAGCCTTGTATGAGGGATACTGAGACTGTCATCCGCAAAATCTAGCAGTCGACAACCTTGCTCTTCAATGATGAGAAGAGATAATGATAACCCTAACATATGCTAAGTCACAAGACTTAGCATTCCCCATTTTAACTTCATTTTATTTTTAACTTTTCTCACCTTTTAGTGCCTGATACCCCATGTGATGGGATTTACAAATATGCCTTTAGTCATCTACTTTAAGGCCTCCTTTGTTTTTAGAATAAGTCATGCAAATATTTTCCAACATCAAATGTGATAGGATTTCAAGGCTTATAGACCTATTCAATAAAAAAATTAGCCACATCCTCATATATTGTATGCTTTGCAAACCACTGCCAATATCAAATGACTTGAGTGGAGCCATATAAATGAAGAATATATAAAAACCCATGCCTTGTAACTTTTAGATATTACTTTCTTAATGAAATCAGTATACCACTGAATAGCTATCAACCAAATATCACCTGTGCCAATTCCCATATCACAAATGTCATGTCGCCTATACATGAAGTATATCACTATTTGCACATCAAGTGTATGTTACAAGGAAAAAAATCATCATGTGTTTTTTGGAAACAAGGACAAACCAAAACAAGGAGGAACAAAGAACAACAAAAGTAAGCACCAAACCTAGCATTAAATTGTAAGTGGTGACAATTTATGATGTTATAGTCACTTTTATAAATCCTACATATATAACAAACTTTCATCATTTGAGTATTAAAATAAATTACACATTTGAAAACTAGGAACAAAATCCTACAATTCATATTTTTAAACTATGTTGGTATTCTATATATAAGTATTTTAGATATTTACCACGGCTATAACAAACTCTAATTTTTAAGGAAATAATATGTTGGGAAAGTGAAACACTAGAATTCAATTAAGATTTTCCACTTTCTAGATTAATATATCATTTAGAATTAGGGGTTGGAAGGGCATGATATTCACTTGCAATATCAAAGTTGAGTCAATCAGACCTTTTTGTGTGATTATTGTGGATTTGGAAGTGGATTTGAAATGAAAATGCAATAATGCAACTAAATAGCTATGAGAATGATCTATTTTGATACAAATGCAGAAAAATTGGAAACTAATAGTCTGATTTAAAGGCTAGAAATGGATAAAGAAGACATGTGTGCACTTGTGATTTAAATCTAGCTGTTAATTTCCAGTTTTGTTGCATTCATATTAGAATAGTCCATTCTTATAGTCATATAGTTGCATTATTATATTTTCATTTTAAATTCGTTTCCAAATACACAATAATCACACACCAAGAGTTGATTGGATCACCTTTTAGGTTGCAATTCAATCTTATACCCTTCCAACCCCCAATTATAAATAATATATTAAGCCAAAAAGTGGCAAATCCTACTTGAATTCTAGTGTTTCACTTTCCCAACATATCATTTTTATGAACCTGACATATCTTACACTTGCAATTTGTTTCTAATTTTTCATTGCATAAAATTAAAAAAATGAATTTAAAACCTAGGTTGCTTGAAAATTTTGGTGATAATTTGAATTTTTTTTTTTTTTAAACTATCCATTTTCATTAAATTTTCATCATAAAAATTGAAAAAAAATTGCAAAAATTTTCAGATTTGATTTTCCTTGTCTAGGGCTTAGATCTGAATTTTTTTCATTAATAAAATTAAATAAAAAATTATTCTACCATTTATGCAAGCATATTTTGGTGAAAAAATCCAAAAAGTGACAAAAATTACATAGTATTTTCATTTCAAAAGATCAAAAAGCATTGCTTTTCTATATATTTTTAGAAAATGAATCAATTATAGTATTTAATTTTTATAAATCACTATTTGAACATATTCAATTTCTCTATAAATATCCAAAATTGAATGCATACATATTCTTCATATAGATAAATTAGGTTTTAGTACATCTCTAGAAAATGTTGACTTTCGAACCTAAACCTCTGAGACATTAGTGTTGGACTAACCACCAGCATCTCCCTTCGGGTTCACGACATGGTTTAACCGCCTCCTGTGGATGTTAATTGATGCTTGTATTGGGCATTGATAGGTCGATCTTTTGGTGCAACGACAAGGCCAACAATTGGTATCAGAGCCGGTCATGAGTTCGAACCCCCCAAGTGACGCCGAGAGGGGGATTGTTGGACTAACTGCCAACGTCTCCCTTTGGGTTCGTGACATGGTTTAACCACCTCCCGTGTATCTTAACTGACACTTGTATCGAGAATTTATAGGTTGATCTTTTGGTGCAATGACAAGGGCAACAATTATACCCTCAAACATTGTTAATAATTTCTAGATTTTAAATTTTGTAAAATACCTATCTACTCTAAGGAATCCTTGTGCCTATTCCACCTATTTTAGCCTAAAATTTGATGTTCACATCTCTTTGTGCACATCCTTTGTCTAGATCTAGTTGTTTTGGAATTTTATTTTACAAACTTGTATAATTTATTGTGCATCACTCACTTGATCCATAGGGCAAGTAAAAACATGTTTCCCATTCAAAGATTTGGTTTTGATATGGTAATGCAAGGCTTGTATAACTTTAATTTTTCTGTCTATGAGAAAATTTTGAGGAAACAAAATGAAATCGTTGGAAATCATGTTAGTTCTTCTCCAAATATCTCTCCTATTTGTGAGAATGTTTTGGTGCAAGAGGATAAAATCATTGAAAATCATTAAAATCATATTTTTTCTTCTCTTGATACCTCACCTACTTGTGAAGAAGGTATATTGGTGTTAGAGGATCTAATCATTGAGCATCGTGAGAATATTTTTTGTTTATCTCCCAATACCTCTCCTACTTGGTAATATATCATGGTTAAAGAGGATGAAATCATTGATACATTTATTTCAAGATAAAGTAAGATGGATTGCATAGATGAAGATTATAAGGTGGCATTAGATCCCCCATTGATAAAATATCATCAACAATTAATTAACTCGGTTGAGGTTATGAGTGCACAATTGGATATTAGATCTCCTTTAATTGTTAGGCCTCTTAAGACTCCTCTAATTATTGGACCTCCTAAGTCACCTCTCATTATAGGACCTCATAAACCTCATGGCCATATCCTAAAATTTTTAAAACAACTCGCTAGTAATCATATGTCACAACAACCAACTTATCACCTAGTTTCTCACACATATAACCCTAGAAATAATAATCATGCAAAATAAACACCAACATCCATCCCATTACCTCAACCATAACTTCCACCCCCACATAATATTCCTCAACATAGTGGTAAATAATATGATCTTGTTGAAAAACTTTGTAATACTACAACGAGGATTTTTCTTTGGGACTTTATTCAAACATCACCTACATACCACAAGATACTCCAAGAGGCTTTGTAGAAGATTGATGTCTCAACTTCTATTAAACCAAATGATTTAGCAACCTTGTTTAATTGTATGCAAGTGAAAAATTTGGGTATTACATTCCCTCAACATGAATTATCCTCACTTGAGATCCAAAACAAACATGAAGCCTTAATGATAATGGTGGCCATTAATAAAACTAGAGTTAGGCATACCCTCATAGACAATGGATCAAGTCTCAATGTTTATACAATTGATATTCTAGAAAAAATTGGTGTGGAAAAGAGTCTTATGGAACCTAATGATGTTAATATTCATAGCTTTTATAATGTTAATAAGAAACCATTATGGGTGATCACACTACCCATTAAGGTAGGGCACATGGTTTTTCCTACTCCTGTCCATATCATGCCAAGACCTCTTTCATATAATTTTCTCCTAGGTAGATTGTGGATTCATGCCATGAATGGAGTCCCATATACTCTCCACCATGAGAAGAAGTATGAATATAATAACAAGATATATATGGTTAAGGAAAATAAAATATATATAATTCACAAGTTCAAGATGAACATAACACTTCCAAATCTCTTAATACTTTGATCCCAACTTGAAAAGTAGAGCCTATACATGTTGAAGATAATCATGATTGTATCTCACCAATAACAAAACTCTTAGATGATTATTGGGGTTCATTATATTTTACACCCTCCTTTATGGGAGAGTATAAAATCTCACAATCTACTCCTAATGAGTCTTGTGCTTCATTTTCTCAATCAAAAAATTCAAAAACATCATCCCATGATGGTGATGGGAGCTCTTTAACTTCCATATCTCATGAGTGAAATATTCCTAGCTTTAAAAAACTTTAAAAGGATTTGTGTTCTCATGAAAGAACCAATTATTCTCATGAGCATGTAGATACATTTTTTTCATATGAGTTGAAAGGATGTTATAGGATTGGATACAAAATTCTTTCTCAAAATGGATTCATGCAAACATGGAACAAAATGATAAGAATAAATTGAAGTATATAACATTCTTTTCTAAACAAAGTCTAGGTTTCCAACCTTTGTCCCCATCTTCATCTAATACTTTACATCTATTGTATTTATGACATCTTGTGGTAAGAAAGAAATATTTTTTTCTCAAGAGAAAAGAGTGTATCCTTATATTGAGCAAGATCATATTATATCAAGTCTTCTCAAATCCCACTTGATTACTCTTCCTCCAAAAACATGAAGAAATTTTGACAATAACTCATTTTGTTCATATCATTAAGTGCATGGTCATTCCACCAATAGATGTTAGGCCTTGAGTAGTAAAATACAATAACTTAGTGATTGTGGTGCTCTCCCATGTGTTCATGCACCTAATTACTCTAAAAAATAATGTTATTTATTCTATGGTGTTGCTCCTCACTATGTGACATTTGTAACTTTATGTGTTTGTTCATTATCATTCATGGTGGTACCATTTTAAGTGTAACCATATTTTCCATGGTAGAAACACAATACTCTATTATGTGGTTTTACTTGTCTCTACACTTGTGGGGAAAAGATAACTAGTTTTGTGATATGTGCATTCTTTTAAGGATCTCATATTCCCCTCTTCTTCCTTTAAATATCAGCATAGCAAGTATGTTGACATTTTAAGGGGGGCATATCCCTAACCATTTCATATATGTCTTGTGAGATTTGACTTATTGACATACCCATTTAGTGGTGGTGTTGTTATAACACCCCTTGAGGTGTGGTTATCAATTCATCCCCTGTGATGTTAAGCATTTTATCATCCCTCATGACGTTAAACTTTGGGCACCCCTTGAAGTAATTTTTGTGGGCTCCCTGAAGCATGGTTTGCATAGTCCTAGCATAATGATGTTTTCTATTCTATGAGTTTAGATAATTTCAACATGGTCACCTAGCATAATACAACTTTCTTGCCAATGGAACCTTGTGTTTCATGAGTGTCTTAGCATAACACATCTTGCTAGCCTTGTGGAACCCATCATAGTGCATTGGCACCTGGCATAAAACAACTTACTAGCCAATAGATCTATGTAGCTCATGAGTGGTTTTACATCCTTATGAGAGCACTATTTAAAAAAAAACATATTTGATGGATGATGTTTGGTATTTGAAGTAGTTTTAAGACTGGAGTCTCTTTGTCTTACTAACTCAAATCCCTTTTAGTACTAACATTTATGTTTATGTTTTATTGTGTTTGTATTGTTTGTCTTATGCTTTCCATGTGCCTACTTTGTGTCTTTGGCATGTTTCCTTTGTGTATTTTATTTATTTTATTCATGTATTCTATGTTTTTGTCTAGTGTATTCATCTTTGCATGCATTGTGTTTGCTTTATGGATGATACGTGTATGTTTTGTGAATTAACATTATGAGGTGATAAGATCCTAAGTTGGGGGCTTCCACACTCCTCAACCTGGTTTCATCTTGTCTCTTTGGGATTTTTATTCCTTGAGTGTGAGTATGAATGTAAGATCATCCTCTCACTAAAGTTGAGGCTAAATGTAGCGACAAAAAATGTCACCCTTGACAATTTCACACTACCTTGACACCATATTTTGATTATAACATTAATTGTAATAATAATTTACCAATTTTAGAACTAGATCAATAAAATATATTTAAATTCCCAACATCTCGATAGTTTTAGGCCAAAAAGCATTAGACAAGGGCACAAGGCGCCCTAGTCCAAAAAACAAAAAATTGAATGTTTAAAATTTTGATTGGTGTGCTTTTATGATTTTAAAATGACCCTAGGTTGGCCCCTACCCAAAAGGATTAATTAAAATACATATTTAAGAATTTTTTCATCTTATGTTTTAGCATGAAGAAGGAAATTATGAGGAGATCAATTGGAAGAAAATCATGAAGAAGTATTGAGTTATACTCAACATGCTAGCTTCAAAAAATTATGGTGTATATGAGCTAAAATTTTGTAGGTCTATCAAGTAATCAAGGAATTTTTTAATCAACTTGTTTGTGGCATCTCTTCTTTAAGGGTTTTCACAGCAAGGTAATACTATCATTTTTCATTCATCAATTTTAGCCAAGCATTGTTGTTTTAGCCTCTGTCCTACCTAGGGTATGCTCTCTTGATCATCATCAATCACTGTAAGTGGATGTGGAAATATTAAAGATAGTGTTTGACTTAGGAAAGCCCCTATACAACACAACCTTTCCCTCATTTTCATGTGTGTAGGTCAAATCTGAAGGTTCAGCTAGTGACAAACTAGAGAAGCAGAGTGTAGACCTCAACCTTCTATCCAAAAAATTCAAATCCATAAAAGGAGATAGACTAAGGTTCCACATGCCCTAGTCTAGTAAAAATCAACTCAGATTTTAGTCACGGGTTCCTCTCTATCATCATTTTAGGACTTGGGTCCATATTGTTACTTTTGGTTGTCATTTCTATGATAAATTACATTTTCAAATCTAGGGTTACATATCCAATAGGCTCATTAAATAATACATAAAATTTATCATCAACACAACACAAAAAAAAACATAAAACCTAGGAGGTTGGATCTCCATTGTGGCAACAAGTCAATCATAAAACCTAGGTAATTTATGTTTAATGATTTTTAAGTCAAAAGGAGATAATCTTAGTTATCCTAATTGGATCTTGGACCACTTTTCCTAAAAAAAATTTACCTTGACACGTCTTTTATTATAACATTAATTGTAATAATAATTTACCAATTTCATGACCAAATCAATAAAATATATTTAAGTTCCTGACATCTCAACAATTTTGGGCCAAAAAGCATTGGACAAGGGCACATGGCATCCTAGTATACAAAAATAAAAAAATTGAATGTTTAAAATTTTTATTGGCGGGCTTTTATGATTTGAAAATGACCAAAGTCATCCCCTACCCAAAAGGATTAATTAAAATGCATATTTAAGAATGTTTTCCTCATTTTTTAGCATGAAGAAGGCAATTTTGAGAAGGAGATCAATTGAAAGACAATCATGAAGAATTATTGAGTTATCTTCTACATGCTAGCTTCAACAATTTATGGTGTATGTGAGCTAACCTTTTGCAAGTCTATCAAACAATCAACGCATCCATTAATCAACTTGTCTGTGGCATCTCTTCTTCAAGGGTTTTCACATCAAGGTAATACTATCATTTTTCATTCATCAATTTCCATCAATCATTATTGTTTTAGCCTCTTCCCTACCTAGGGTATGCTCTCTTGAGCAGCATTAATCATTGTAAGTGGAGGTAGAAATGCCAAAACTAGGGTTTGACTTAGGTAAGTCCCTATACAACACAAAATTTCTCCCATTTTCATATGTGTAGGTCAAACCTAAAGGTTTCAACCAGTGACAGTCCAAAGAAGCAAATTGAAGACCGTAACCTACAATCTAGAACTTTTAGATCTGAAAAAGGAGTCAGACTAACAAAACTTAGCTCATATTTCAGCCATAGTAACTCCTCTCTATCATAATTTTTATGTCCTACGTTTATACTGTTACTTTTGGTTGTCATTTTTTTTTGTGATAAATTACATTTTGAGATCTATGGCTGCATGTCAAATAGGCTCATTAAATCATACATCAAATTTATCATCAACCCAACATAAACACAAACATAAACCCTTAGAGGTTGGATCTCCATTATGGCAGCAAGTCAATCATAAACCCTAGGCAATTTATGTTTAATTTTTTGTAAGTAAAAAGGAGATAATATTAGTTATCCTAATTAGATCTAGGATCACTTTTCCTTAAAAAATAGGAAAAAAAATATTTTTTTTGGCCAAAAGTGGACCCATTGTCTTGTAATTACCTTGGAACAACTATTCCTCAAATAACTATTTCTTTGTAATAACTTTGAACTCTCCTCCCCAACCTTCCCAATAGCCTCATATTGTTTCCCATTGTGTAACTCATTTCTTTCATCCTTTGATTTCTCTATAGACACCTTAGAAATTTTTATGATAGGGATGCCTTCTTCCACAAAGTTGATCACCTTAAAATATTTGTCTTTTAACATTCCTCAACTAAGTGACCTAACCCAGAATAATACTAATAATGAAAAGTATGTATTCTATTATATTTATTGTTTTAATATCCCATCACCTAGTTTAAATACTAGATTAGATGGTAGGCCATACTTAAATTCTAGCTATAATAATATTATGCACATAGATGATAGAATATGTCTTTGTATATAGGGGATAAACAAATAAATTTTCCTAAATAATTTCCAATGGTTTCAAAAGTTGATAGAAGCCAAATATGAAAGGGAAGATAAGAACATCTTGTTGGACTAACTGCCAGCATCTCCCTTCGGGTTCGCGACATGGTTTAACCGCCTCCCATGGATCTTAACTGACACTTGTATCAAGCATTGACAGGTCAATCTTTTGGTGCAATGACAAGGCCAACAATTGGTATCAGAGCCGGTCACAGGTTCGAACCCCTCGGGAGACGCTGAGGGGGGGATTGTTGGACTAACCACCAGCATCTCCCTTCGGGTTCACGACATGGTTTAAACGCCTCCTATGGATCTTAACTGACACTTGTATCGAGCATTGGCAGGTCGATCTTTTGGTGCAACAACAAGGCGAACACATCTTAGTCCAACAAGAAACACCTTGAAGTTTTTTGTGAATAGGTTGAACCCTACATACCATGGCTTTGGGAATAGAGATGGCATGTCCAAGAATAGGGGTATATCTATAATATAAGGTTAATATCCCCAAATGAATAAAAAATAATCACAAATAACCTTGAGCATGTGGATAGATCACAACTAGAGCTTCTAAAAAAAGTTGCCTAGTGGATTGATAGAATGTGCTAAATATTGAAAAATATTGATTTTTGTGGCCCAATAATGTTGAAAAATGAGATCTCCACATTATTGCACTTTCATCTTGATGTGACTATGATTACATGCTTGTATGAATTATTTATATCCTAACAACATTGATGATTAAAATGACAAAGGATGACATGTTTAAATACAATTGCTAAAAGTAGAAAAGTTCAAATTCAAATTCAAATTGGGAGGTCAAATTATCATGACTTAGATAAGATTATAGATCTAACCTAGTCTAAAATATTATGTTAAACATAAATGACAATATATACATATTTAAGATCAAATAATTAAAATTAAATATCAAAAAAAATATCTATAATATTCAAATAAAATCATCTAATAAATATATATACCTTTCTAAATATCAAAAATTAAAGAAAAAAATATTTATGAAAAAAATATTATTTACATAGTCAAATCCATAAACTATCAAGATAATAGAAAAAGATACCTAAAAACCAACCACAAATAAAAACTCCTAATAACTAAATAAAGATGATCAAAACAATTAACTATAATTATTAAGTATTTATATAATAATGAAAATAAATAATAATAGTACATAACATGTGATTATTAAATGTCACCAAATTTTAATTTAAAAAGATTATTTTTATGACATTTTGATTGATAAAATAGATTCTCTAATTCTAATATTTATTTATTTTAAGTGAAAGGCAAAGACCCTATATATTTATATATTATACAGAATAAGAAGTTTACATATTTGCAGAATTCTAATTCTAAAATATAACTAATTATAATATTTTAATTAAAAGACTATTTCTAATATACTCTATAAAAATAATGATACATATAATTCAATTATTTTCATGCTGTCACTAAAACTGTACCATTCCAAAGCATCTTTCTTTTAAATAATTCATTTATTTATTGTTTAGGAAGGTATTTGTAGCAATTTACGTTGACAATTTGAGTAATATAATACATGAATAATTGAATTTGCAAGTTTTACGATATTGATATAAACTAGTTTACGTTATCTTTAGCACATTGAATCTTTCAAGCAAACAAATTTATAGGGTGTGATTTTGTTAATTAAATCCAATTTAATATATGTTTAAATTTCGAGACATGCGATATAATTAAATAATTTGCTTCCTCTACTAGAGAAGTTTATAATGCTTTGTTTTCTAACATCCACGTCATACAAAATAAACACTTATTGAAAGAGTTCTCGTCTTATAGAGTTGGCATCCAACATTGTCTCTTTCTCTACATGTCACTTAGTTGAATTTGTCAAGACGGGACACTATTTATTATTTTTTTAATTTTATTTTTAGTCCCAACGTCATGTTCAAACATTTATTTTTCAATTCAATAATGTTAGTGCAAACATTTTTTTAAAATTTAATAATGTTGAAATGTTAGGTGTTATGTTGCTCACTAATTGCTTACAAACATGTACTCTCACTTAAATTATTAAAATTAAAATTGCTTTAGTTCAAATCTTGATATTAGAGAAGTTTCTTGAGTTCACATTACTTATGTCCTATTTTAAGGTGTGCTATTACAATTTACATTGTTATTTCTAGAATGAAGTTTCTAAGGTATAGAAAATTCACCAACACAAATGAGAGAAGTGATATATTGTCCAAAAATATTTTTCTTTCTTGAATGGTAAAATCTTAATTTTCATTATCTTTATATATGCTATTTCAAAATACTTTTCATTTTGATATATTTTTCTATAATGTGAAAATTATATATCTTGTATTTTTCTTTTTTATTTTAGATTTATATTGATTTAATTATTCTTGACGCAATGATTAGCATATAAGTTGAGTGATTTCTATATAAAAGTTTGCACATAACTTAACCTTAACCTAATTCTATCTACACTCACTCCTAGTTACAAGTATAGATTTCATTGGGGCTAGTTCTACAATTTGTAGAAGAAAATACCAAACTTTCAAAATTCAAATTCAAATTTGTGTCCAAGTCAACCCCTTCCTAAGTGACTATTGTGTATAGACATAATCCATGAAATGTTTCATTTTCACCCTTTGGAGTTGTATTTAAGAGCTAACTCTAATTCATTTAAAAATATAATCAATCTAATTCCTACTTGCATAATTCATAGAGCACTATCAAAACTACATCATTTTCTTGCTTCAACATCTAAAGAATGTTTCATGTCTACTTGTTGTGTTTCATGATTTCTAAATTTTGTTAAATCAATGTTCTAGGGGTTTGACAAAAGAGAGTAAATCAATGACAACTTTAAGAAAATGCCCCTAAAAATTCCTATATAATCTTAGAGAATTCTAGCTAACTACATTAATTTTTATGGTGAATGTTTCCTTTCTTTTTTTTTGAGAAAATATTAACTTTATTGGAAAATTTATGGGCATTGCTAGAAATTCATATAAATTATAAGTGAATCCTAGTAAATACAAGATAAGAGCACTAATTACCATGATGAATCCTTCTTTTCTACAAATTTCTTCCCATAAAAAAATATTAACTTGGGCTAATCATAAAGATAAATGTTATCTAAATTATGGGTCCATGAAAATCCACATAATTGAATGGAACGATCCCCCAATGCATTTTAGTTTTTATTTTTTATGTAATGTTAAAGTAGGGGTTCAAGGGCAATAGCAACTAGTGGATTCAAAGGGGTGATGCCCCTTGTTGGGGGGTGGCATCCTCTTAGAAGGTCTAGAGAAAACAATACAAAAAAAAAGGTTGACTAAATAATTTGCTAACATATACTTAAGAACTTGTAGAATGAAACCTAAATCATCTAATTACATAGTGGAAAAATTGGTGTAAGATGAATGTCCTTTTCTTTCTCACATTCAAATTGCAAAAATGTCCTACTATCTATAGGGGTCTCACTAATTCATGATACCTATAGGTCTAGGAGGTCACTAACTATAGGTCTAGGAGGTCAATAGTGATGGTCTATTTTTGTGATTTCCAACTTGTTCTTGAATTAATCTAAAGAATAGCCAATTCTTATTTTTAAATACTTCAAGGGGTTGGCCAACGAACATGTGATAGATTTGACACTTTTCTCTTTTGCACTTCAAGCTTTGCAAAACCTAGCAGGGTGGTCCTTTAAAATATCTAATAAAATTATACAATTTATAGAAAGATATTGTTACAACATATATGTTCTCTTAAAATAGACCAATAATTGCAAATGAAACACACTTAATAGGCTAGATTCTTGGAGGTTTTATGCATTGTTGGCTTTGAGAACATAAAATAATGTTATGAAATAAGTTACAATAGTAAGGGGAATTTGATTTTAAAATTTGATGACCATGGATATGTAACCAGAACTCATATTCATACCGGTGCCTTAAACCTAGGCTACAAAGTCAAAGAGTAAAAAATGATTGTATATATAGCAAGATATTATTATAAAATATGTGTTCTCTTAAGATAGACCAAGAATTGCAAATGAAACTCACTTAATAGGCTAGATTCTTGGAGGTTTTATGCATTGTTGGCTTTGAGAACATAAAATAATGTTAAGAAATAAATTACAATAGTAAGGGAAATATTATTTTGAAATTTGATGGCCATGGATATGTAGCAAGAACTTATATTCAGACTGGTGCCTTAAACCTAGGAGCTACAAAGTCAAAGAGTAAAAAATGATTATATATGTATACATATGTATGTATGTATGTATGTATGTATGTATGTATGTATGTATGTATGTGTGTGTGTGTTGTGCCTATTGCACACACTCCTCATTCGGAATGGGGACCCCCTCTTTCTTTCGCCTTCGTTGGGTCACTTTTTGCCTTTACCTCATTTTGTGTGCCCCTAATTTTGAGCTTAAAGTGGTTAGGAAAACTCAAGTCATCATTCTTTAGTTGACCAAATTCACCTCCTTAAAATTCCAAAATTTTTTAGCTCATGCGGGCCATTTCATGCAGACTTCCCTTAGTCCATTTCCCTGGCATCCTCCGAACCTTGCGGGTTCACAGTTGCAGGCTGCTCTTTGTGCGACGTTGTTGTCTCTTCGATGTTCCGTGAATGGTTAGCCTAGGACATTCACCCACATGGTGGGTCCCACATCTATCTTCGTCATTGCCTCTTTGTCGTTATTTAGCGACGAGGCCTTTGGGTCATTCTACATTATAGGCTCCACGTTGCTCGCCATTGGCTCATCATTTCTTGTGATCCAACCACTTCACCAATCATTGTACCCTACATTTAATGTGGGTCATAAATGAAGTTTTTCCTATAAATAGGTGGCTTGACCTGTCATTTTCACACTCGCTAGTTCAAATTTCAAAGAGATAAATGGCGAACAAAGCGCCCACGCTCGCACAAGCTACCATTTGATTAAAATATGGATCTCCATCGAATCCCTACATTAATTCCAAGTATGCCTACCATCATGATCTTAAGGTACATTTCTTTTTGTAAGCTAAGTACCATCATGATCTTAAGGTACATTTCTTTTTGTAAGCTAAGTATTGTAAAATGATGATTAAACCCTTAGAGAAATTGATTAAGCACTCGGCGGCCATCTTGGCAGTTGACCCCCCACACTAAAATATCTGAAATTTCCTTAAAATTCATTCAAATAGATGTCCTCAAATGATGCGATACTTGACCTTTTCGTTTCTACTCTTCATAGGGCATAAACCCCTCTACGACCCACAACATCCTCATTGCCACCCCAGTGGAAACTCAATCTATCAAACTTTAAACGAGAAAACCTAATTCTTTGCACCCTTGTGGGTCTGGTCATGCGGTCTACCACTTGTAGGTGGTCGTGTCCTTGACGCCATTCCTAATGGCCATCCTTTGGCTCCCTCCCAAATTGCATCCTCTGCCTCCACCTCTACTAAATTCAAAAATGTTAAAGTTATGCCATGCGGGTGATACCTTGTGGGCCATCATTCACAGCTTGCCCTCACCAGAAGGTTGTTCTCTAATGGTGGAGTTAATTCATCCTCCTGTGTTGTGGAGTCTGCTCCCTCCAACATCATTCCATTTCAGTCCAAACACAAAAACAACCAAGTCATTACATCCTTGTGAGTCATGTTGTGTGGACTTTCATCTACGGGTCACCATCACCTTAGTGCCATCTATTAATGGCAATGATGTTCCTTTCGCCCGCAGTGCCGATCCCGCCCTCTCTATCGTCATTTTTCATGAAAACAACTAAGTCTACTTCTAATGCAGGTCGATCTCTACGAGAGTTAGTTTGCAAACCACTCCTCTTCCTTCGCTACTCCTTAACATCTAAGCAATCTCATTCGTCTGCACTGTGGACTTCGATTGAGCCAATTCCACCCAATAATTTTAACGAAACATATCTAAGTCTTTAGTGTCATGCAAGTCTTTCAATGTGGTTCGTTGCATGTGGACCGCCACTCACCCTCAGTTGTTCAATAATGGCAAGCCCTTAGCGGCCATCTGGTGGATTTTATCTGCATCTCCCACACTCTACGGCGTTGAGCCTAATGTTTGTGGTGCCTACGGGTCCCGTAGTGTGGGTTTCCTTCTATGGGGTGTTGTGTTGTGATTGTTGTTCCTTAATGACAAGGTCTCAAATGTCCATTAGGCCTCTGAAGCTTGCATGCTTTGAACCCACAAAATCCTAGCGATTAATCATATGACTTCAAGAGCCTCATAGCCAATTTTTACACATGCAAAATTCCCTTCTGATGACTTGGACTTCCAAATCCCCATTCCAAAAATTTCAAGGCAGACGACTATCTACAAGTTTTTGCCACCCTAGCTTGTCTTGCTCCCAGTCCCTCTTGACGGCTTCCAGCCTAGGGAAACCCGCACCCCTAGGCCCACATTTTCTTTTCTAGTCCCAAATGAACTTGAAACGATTAATGATTATGAATTTTATGATCTTTTAATGATGTATTATTGGATCTAACCCTATTTTGTAGGATCTGACTAATGTTCACCCTAATTTTTATATAAGTGTACTTACTACATCTTTGCATGTAGAATTTATGGAACCTGTTGTAGGTCTATCAGGGAAGTCTGTAGAGAAAGTTGATAAAGGGAAGAAGCATGCATGTCCACCAAGAGGAAAAGAGGAGAAAGACCACATGAAATACTAATTTCATGAGGTGCAATGCACCTCCAAGCTCAATTCCACCTGGGATTCCATGTTGGATACCAACCTCGGGCATGTGAATATCGATGAATTCAAGCAGAGGGTAATAGTCCACCCCACAAAAAAGAATGCATGAAAAATCAGAGCGAGTGGTCTCGCTAAGGTAGTCGGCTTCCCTCCATCACTCATTGCCCCAGAGTTGGTTATGGCTTGTAGGGAATGTTATCACAACAACAGGAAGATCATTGACCATGAAGGTAGGGTGTTAACAGATTTTCTGCTAGGTCTATTGGAAAAACATTTTGTATCCCCACATTTGATGCCATGGAGGAACCAAAGAAAGAATATTTTGAGAACATGTGGAAGGTAGACCCCCTCAGATGTAAAAGGTTAATCAACCAACATTGGTTGAAGCATAAGAGGGGTAGCGCTGCCAAAGTGCCTCAAGAATTATTTAGGAGTTACTTTTATGAAGAATACGATGACTTGGTCACTCTACTAAGCGAGGTAATGGGTCTCCCTAGAGCTGCTTTCTTTGAAAAATGGATGTTCTACTTCATTGAGGAGATCATCCGAGGCAAGACAAAGTTCCACGTGGCAAAAATAATCAGTGATAAGATGCATGACCAGCTCATGGCTTTGAAGAAAACCTTTAAGTTTTATATGACTTCATACCTGGTATACCTCCTGGCTGAGAAGTTCCCATACAAGGGACTCTTTGTCACAAGCAATCCAAAAGCAAAGAAAGGGGACCTCAAGGTATATGATCGCTACCCTCAATTACAGTACCAAAATTACAAAATAAAATACAGGAGGGTGAACAATGCCTTCATTGGCCACATCATTAGGTTACTTGGAGGAGACTTTGAAACAAGAGTATTGCACAATGCCAAGGCCTCCATCCTCCAATTTGGGTATGTTGTCCCCACGATTGTCGTTACACCAAAAGATTGACTTTATAATGCCTGATACAATTGCCAAAGTTAACAGATCAATGAGAGGCGTTTAGTCCATGTCATGAATCCTGAGGGGAGTGTTGACCATCTTCCAACAATCTCCCCCTCAACATTACAAGAGGGGATTCAAATCTGACACCTTTGGCTATGATACCACTTGTGGCCCCACGGTTGTCGTTGCACCAAAAGATCAACCTGTTAATGCTTGATACAACCACCAAAGTTAATGGATCCATGGGAGGCCGTTAGTACATGTCACAAATCCTGAGGAGAGCACTGACCATATGTCAATAGGGTGTCTATTTATACAATTCCCAAAGTTCATTTATGTCAGAATGGAGGCTTTCTCAGGGAAGCCCTATCGATTGCCTCATTGTGCCAATGCCCGCTTGATTCTGCTCGAGGTCTCCCCATAGCTACAAGATGCCCACACATTACTCAATGAAAAAAATAGGCTTGGGATTCCTTATCCCTTGACCTTCGAGCAAGGTATGTACTCCTACCTCGCCTCCTAATGTGCTAAATATTCAGAAAAGGAATTGGTGGAGTATTCTTTAGATCTCCACACCGACCAAGGGAGAATGGACCCTTATGGAAAGCTGAAGAAATGAGTCAAAAAGCAATATTCCCACAGACCTTAGGTCAAAGACTTCTGGACCAATTGTGCACATGAAAAAGAAGTGTGAATGAGGCACTAAATGAGGATGACAACCCAGTTTGTAAAGTTAGTGAATTTGTTCCCGGTGCCTGACCAGATAGTAGAGGAGGACAACAATATTATTGATGATAGGTTCAACGTTGTGGCCAACTTGCCTCTACCATTAATATATTGGAGTGAAGAAGAGGTCACGAACCTTGATATATTTACAATACCCATTAAGAACATGACAAGGTAGTGGATAGATGCCCAAATCGCTCAGCTCAAAATACAAGGCACAAATTTGACTTATGGTGAGCTCGAAGATGAGCTTAGCAATGAAACAGATAGTGGAGAAAATATTGCCCCATTAGAGGAAGCACCCAAATATCCTCCAATGACAAGATTGAATAAAATGAAGGATGCACCAAAGCATAATCCTAAGCATAAAGTATACTCCAATAAGACTATGGAGGGAGAGTCATCCAAAAGGGCAAAGAGAATAGGGGGATTCACAAGTGAAATGCCTACCATAGAGAAGGATCCCCAACATGAAGAAGAAGAGAACCTCGATAAATCATGCTCACCACCTACCACTTTAGTTCTCACTGCTACTGCTATCGCTACTACTACCATTTCCATCCCTCCACTTTTTTCCTCCCAAGCAATGCATGTCTCGTCTCCACCTATTGTGAACTTCTCGATTCACCTCGCCTCCACCTCACCAATGGCTCTGGTCATGGTTCTTGACTCTTCCTCCTCCACCATGTCCCTGTGGTTATCTTCCTCGATTCCTCCTCCATTGCCCACTCTCTATCCTCTGGTGCCCACAATAGCCACTACCACCATGTTGCCTCTTACTCTACCGCATGCTTTCATGGCATATATGCAAAATGCACCTCGTGATCTTGCTGGAATAATTCTTGACCCCAAAGTCCAAGCTTCCATGGACCATGTTGTTGTTGCCCTGCCTCTTCCACCACCACCTAAAAAACCTCCCACGATGTAAGCCATGATGCAAATTTAAGAAGAAATGGAGAGGCGTGATGCAGAGCAACAAAGGGAGGAGGTTGCAAAGGATATAGTCGAGGAGCCCAAGGAATTTGACCAAGAAGAGTATTTTGAACATCTAGAGGCTAGGCTAGATATAAATTTGGATAAGGTGGCATCTGATGAGGAGAATTCACACTCTTTAGAGGAGGACACCAAGGCCCTCAATGAGTGATATGTCATAGAAATCTCATATCAAGAGTTGAATGAAGAATTGCCCCAGCATCACAAGAGCACAAATGAAGTAGGTGACCCAAAAGTACATCATTTTGAAGAGGAGAAGGCAGACATAGATACAAACATAGAGATATTAGATG
Source organism: Sequoiadendron giganteum (assembly GCA_007115665.2). Taxonomy (NCBI): domain Eukaryota; kingdom Viridiplantae; phylum Streptophyta; class Pinopsida; order Cupressales; family Cupressaceae; genus Sequoiadendron; species Sequoiadendron giganteum. The sequence continues at coordinate 175,079,465 of CM021109.1, read as the reverse complement.
AGAATTCTCTGATTGAACAAGACAAGGGCTTGACCCAGGATGGAGTACCTCCAGGAAAGGAGGAAGAAAAAGAAGAAGAGCAAGAGCAAGAAGAAAAGAGGGACGCCCAAGAGGAGAGATATAAATCTCAAGGCCATGATGAGACTATACATGAAGAAGAGAGGGCACCCCAAGGGGAAAATGTAATTGAAAAGGATGCCACCGCCATTGAGCCAAGCCATGAGGGAGAGGCCACCCTTGAGAAGGAATTGAATGAAAAGGCGACACATGAAGAAGAAGCCCTCAGTGATGAAGAGGAACAACCTCAGGATGAACAAAGAGAAGGAGGTGAGCATGAATCACCCAAGGAATTTGACAAGGTGTTTGAGTCGCTAGAACAACAGTTGGAAAATAAGAAGGCCCCCATGGTTGTTGACCCCACAGCATGACTAGAGGTGATCCTAGCTCGAGTGCAGACCAAAACAAGAAAGGAAAAGAAGCCTAAGGTTCGCTCCCACATCACCATGGATGCCTCCAGATCCAAAACAATATAAATTCCTACCCCTGTAGCAGAAAAAGAAACAAGCATCATGCAAAGCCATAACATTTCAATGATCAATCTAGGCTTGACAACCCGCAGACAAAAAATAGATGAGTCCCATAGATCTATAGCCTCCATCATGAAAAAAATAGATAAAGACCAATCCACTAAGGAGGAACTAAAAGCACAAGTAGCACATCTTACCGCTTACATGCAACAGTGGACAGCTACAAAAGAAGCTCCAATGACATCATCGACACCACCCTCACTGCTCTCCAAGGAAGATATAAGCAAGATGGAGAAGGGGAAGAATTGGACCAAGGCCATGAAAAATTGGTTCAATTGTCTACCATACAATGGAGACATGGGTCTTTGACATGCTTCCCAAACATATAACAAGTTCCAAGAGTTGTAGAAATAGTTTGAGAACTCCAGCAAAACTTGCTATCGATTCATGGAGTTATATAGACTCACCTACCCAAAGCTCAAGAGCATCCTCAAGCTCTCTAAGGGGGTATGAAAAAAGGATTCGGGACTACTAGAGGATGATTATTGGCTCATGGAGGCATGGAAGATGAGCCTAGATCATATAAAAGAGGTCTTGGAGAGGGCTTTGCATGAATTAGAGCTTGACCATGAATGGGTTGTGGAACACCAGACTGACAGTGAAGAATATTTAAAGATGATGACTGATTATGAAATGCTCGCCTTGGAGGTAGATCCGAAAAAGTTTAAGCCATTCTTCCACAAGAAGATGGAACAAGGGGCTATAGATGCATTGTCAGCAGACTTTATAGATTTTTCCACGAGATCCTTTGTCCAATAAAATCAAGTTATCAAAGCCACCCCTAGGTGCACCAAGCATTGGGAGAAGATCACTGAAAGATTCAAGATCAACTTTCAGATTTTACAATCAGATATCATGGAATGGGATAAGCTCCAAGCTTTGATTGGGAAATTTGTGGTGTATGCTACCATCCAAAAGAATGATGGAAAACCTATTATAGATGATGTATTCTTGTCAAAGTAGCCACAAAGGAAGGGAAGTCACTAAAAGACAAAAGTGTTACAACGCCAGTGCCACTAGAAGACAAAACAAGGAAAAAGAAAAAAATGTATTTTATATTGTTACATTTTGGGGGTAGGTGAAACCCTAATGTAAAATGAATCTAGGCCACACAATGAAAGTAAATCCTAGCCATTCATTTTACTTTTGGAAAACTATAAATAGGGGGTCTCCTCTCAGTTTCAAAGAGAGCATTGAGTTGTTGTGTAAAGGCATGCTACAAAATTTTAATGAGAATTGCATTATTTCGATGGATTCTTGTGTTTCTTCACATGTATACATGATTCATCTTCTCAATGTTATATTTTAGCTTTGGTGTTCTAGTTTTAAGTTGCTTTCAATAGTTAGTTTATGCTGCACTTTAATGGTGAAGAATGTTATGGTGTTGATGCCTTTCTTGTTCATGTTTTTTTTTTGTTTTTGATGATGAACAATAGTGTAAAGCTAGTATGAACATTATTTATATTGATGCACTTAAGTTCATCTATTGTTCATGTTTAATGGTGAATGGATAGTTGAAAATCTACAGACCTTAGAAGATTGCACTAGTTCCATGAGAGTGTAGGCTGCCTTGGTTAAGTGGAACTCAGTTTTAGGAAATTTTTCCACTATAGCATCGTCCACTATTACTATTCAACATTAGTTATAGGTCTAGGAAACTTCTTATCTCTTTTCCCTTTTGACTTTTCTTTGAAAACTGAAATCAAAACCAAGCTCTAGCATCATAATCAAGCCAAATTTGATGAATTAAGAGGAGTTTTAGATTGTTGTCTTGAACTTATAGCAACTACACTTTATTTTAATAATTTAATCAAACTCCCTTTTGAAGACCCAATTCCCTCCAAGCTTATGAACCATAATGCCATTTGTGATTACCAGAAAATTACATCAATCAACTGAGTTGTTTTTGCAAGTCATGACCTAACACCCAAGAGACCTTGGGGTGATTTCTATAACTTAGTTGCTGAAGTTAACTTTCAAGAGAGGTAGCATACTTGTGTGCTACGTGTGTTGAGAAAGTGCCAAAATACCCATCAACAATATGTATATGTATATATGTATATGTATATATGTATGTATATATGTGTATGTGTGTGTGTGTGTGTATGTGTGTGTGTGTGTGTGTGTGTGTGTGTGTGTGTGTATGTGTGTGTGTGTGTGAGAGAGAGAGAGAGAGAACATAGGAAAAATAATGTCACTAATGGGATCCTCATGTTTTTTATGTGATTTAAAAAAATCATTGAACTTCAACTTCATATGTGAAATTTGTGTGTTTAAAATTTGTAAAGATTGAGTGAGTTTGAACTATTATACCTAAAATTAAAGAAAGGATCTAAAGAAATGGCTTGTGTTACTATATAGTGTTTTGACTCATATTTTCAACAACTGCCAAAAATTGAAAATATGATCAATTATTTGAAATTTATGCCCATTTTTATAAAACTAGTCTATTGTGTAATTGCAAAGAAGGGTGGCCTTTTATCCCCTAGGGATCTAGCATTTTTTTACCCATGTGATTAAGGGATAATCAAGAGGCCTTGAGAACCTATTTTAGTGGTTCCCCTAGTCTCCAACATGACCAAGGGTGAAGAACCTACAACAATAAAAAGTAAATTAAAGATAAAAATTAAATTAAATTTAATAATAGTAAAATTAAGAATATTTTGAAATATAATTATGGATTTCAAAATAGTCATATTTAGAAAACATTATAAATCCATGGATTTTATTAACAAATAGTCACATATTTTAAAACCTAAAATTTCATGGATTTTAGAAACAATGGTTGGAGATTAAAATTTTGAATCTATATCTTCATAGACTTTTTAACCCTATATATGCATTAATTTCAAACTAAATGCTTATGATCATGAAATTTAAAACATAATGTATACATCATAGATTTTATATAGAAAAATAGATTAAAATATTTTGACAAGTTACAAATATATCTCTTTAATGCCTATATATCCCACTATGACTTGTGTATATCCCTTGATGGGTTGGGTATATTCTTTTACAATTGAGCAAACTATGCAAATTTTTATAGATGTTGATATTTGTCTATATATCAATGACTTGTATATGTATATATTAACAACCCTAAGTATATGTCAATGACCCTATATATCTACAAAATTTGAAAAACTCAAACAAAAAAAAATCAATCATTGCTCAAAAAGGGGTATGATTGGTGTTAGCAAGAAAAATGGGGAGACACTAACTAGAGTTTTGAGTCCCAAGTAATTTATGTGTTGTATTTATGCCCCATACGTAATCATACAAGAGGAGTAAAGAGTTATTTTGGACATAGAATATTATACTAGTTAATAGAATGAAATATACAAAAAGATGATTACCATAGACTATAACATGTGTTAGATATAAGTTTAGATATATTAATATATTAATGTGTGTTCTTCATGTACATAGGTTAGGGGTCATACCCTCTTTATAATCTCTTTACATATATCATACTTCTTATCTTCTATCTCTTATTTACTTGCTCCTTATCTTCTCTTCTACTATTAAATCTACTACCTCTACTATATTATATTATGTCTTATCATATAGAATATACATTTAGTAAGACATGTCCCTTACACTTCACTACTATTTTGTACTATGTCTTTTTAGATAGAAGCTCTATAACCTATTTGTAAAGGTTTGTGGTAGATTTTTCTTGACTTCTTAGTGTTCTAGCTAATTTCCTACCAACATAATTCCCCCTTTCAAAATGTTGGCTTGTCCTCAAGGAAACTCCACTAAAGAAAACTTCTAGTACTATTGTGTTGGGCAAATGGTTTTGTAGATCTCCTGCAGATTGGTAAAAGTGGGATCCCACTACACCTTATCCTACTATAACATGTGATTTTGCACATTGATTTATGTTAGGAGTCATTTTCTTCTTGAAGTGATGAATGGATTTGGATCGATTGGGCTAGCTTTTGTGCATCCTTGAGAAGTCTAGTAACATGTGCTAACCACAAAATTATCATCTCCCTTAATTGTTGAAATATATACCTTAGCTTCTCTCTCTAGTCCTAAAGCTATTGGAATTTTGCATGCAAGGCCTCTATCTATGCTAGGTTCTACCCATCGTTGTCAACCAATGTATCATAAGTAGTGGTTGTGTACAAGATGTGTGCCTCAATCTGATCCATTTGAGCCTTGCTTGTTGTAGTAATAATTGGCCATTGAAAGAAAAACTAGTACAAAGAATTCATATCCCCTTTATATTCTTTAGTGTATTAATATGATTTTCTAATGCAAAGTGGGGCGGTAGCACATTTCTTCCTTTTTTATCCATATTTTCCTTGTATAGGAATTTATTTTTCTTAGTACGAAAGGGGTATTATTATTATTTTTACATAAGTGGACAACTTAACTCTATAATAGAACTAATAGTCTTAAAATCCTCGTATTGCAAAAATGAAAGCTATTTGAACACACACTTATAATGCTTATATTAATTGATTACTATCTTGTTTGGTTTATGATTTAATGTTGGAATATATATTATCAAAGTGAGAAAGTAACAATAGATTTTAGATAACAATCTTGGTACTTAAATGTGAAATTGAGATTGTTTTGATCTTCCTTTGCATACATAAATACATAGTTTCCCAATTTAAAATTATATATATATATATATTATAATGCCCAATATACTAATTTCCTCTAAAATAAGATACTCAATGATTTTAATTTTATCCCCTCTTTAATAATTTCATTTTCTCTGCATGATTCATGAACCAAAAATTTATTTACTTTCTTTATTTGTTTACTTGAAATTTTTCAAAACATGTACATGTTTAGTCTTGCACAAAACATATACGTGTTTTGTCTTTTACAAAACACGTACACATTTTGGATTTGCACAAAACATGTATGCATTTTGGCTTGCACAAAACATGTACGTGTTTTGGCTTGCACAAAATATGTACATGTTTTGGCTCGCACAAAATATGTACGCATTTTATCTTGTACTTAGGCTTGGATGGTTCATTTGCCTCATTTTCACATGATTTTCTCCTCCATTTTCATTTTTAAACTTGGTCGTCGTCAAGTTTACACATTATAAATCAAATCTTAATAAAATTATCACCATAATTTCACACGTTTTCTAAGCTTTGTAACCATATAATCTTTTTTAGATTTGAATTACATTAACACCTTTATTTTTAATTTCTTTTTCTAATGTTTCCATAGTTGTTAGAGACATATGTATTGACTTTTTTTAATAACTTTTTCAACCTACTTGTCCAAATTTGAAAAAAAAATATAATATTGTTCTACACTTTATTCTTTAGACATTAGATTTGTTTTTTCATTTTCAATTAGTTTAGTGCAAGTTATTTGATACACACACTCAGTGATTTTATTTTCAAGATGCATCCACTTTGAAAAATCATTAAAAAAACTCAATAAAAATTTACAAAAAATATACAACTTCTAGTACTCACTCTTAACTATATTTCTACCAATGGGTTTTTGAAAATACTAAATGCAACTAAACAAATTTAGGAGCACACACGAGACACTATGTTATGTTTTTCTGAAAAAATAGGAACACTTTTGTGTGCGTGAAGCATTTGATCCTCTTAATCTTATCTATTTTTGAAAAACTTTAGTAAATTAAAAAGTACATTTAGAGTACTACAATTCTTGTTCTTTTAGTATATTTAAATTCTGGGTGCATGAATCTTAAGTTACTCATCCAAGTTTAGTTTTAACTGATTTTAGAATAAAAGTTTCCACTTTTGACCCCCTTTTTGTGCACCATCTTGGTGCACTTACCCATTTAGGGCATCTGGAGACCATTTTAGAGCGTGAAACATACAATTACCAATCTTCCAGTATTGTTTGCTAATGACGGTTTCTTGCATTTTGTGGTCTTTGAAGAATACTAGGAATGGTCTTTTTTGTATCATCCTACAAAATGAAACTTGAATGCCAAGCTTTTTGACCCAAATATTTTTAATCCATTCATCTAAAAACCTATAGGCATGTAGTTTGTTACAGTCAATCACCACTAAAAAATGGCTATACTTTTTAACCTATCCTTTTCATTATTCAATGCAATAACCATTTTTTGATTTGGGGAATGGATAGTTTCTTAGGGTTACAAGGAGTACACTTACCTTGTTGTCCTCCCTTAGCTCCATTTTCTCCATTCTTGCCACCAGTTTTGGAGATAAAATATGTAGAGGCCAAGATTTTCATTGGTTCTTTTGATACCACATCATAGAAGGATTTGATTTCATCTTGTTATTAATTGTTCCTTCCATGTGATCATATGGGTCACCATCCATAAGTGCAAAGTACAAAATACAACAAATTACATTGGAATCATAAATGCAAAAATTAGAAATTACAATAAAAGCTTGCGAGAGTGAAAGCACAAAATGCAATTAAAGGAAACACGACATACAAATACACCACAATGAATGTGAGGGAAAAAAATAGGATGCAAGGGAGCCACCTATAGGTTGGAACCCCAAACCTTATTGGAGGAGGGCCAATGCCTCCTCCACCACTCCTTTGGATGTCGAAACCCTACCTTGCCCTTACGCTCAAACTTATGGCCTTTAAGATTGCTCACTTTCTAAATAAAATATTTAATAAAGGTTACCAAAATATATCCATGCCACACCTCATCATTTTATCTCATTATCTAATAGTTATTAAATAATTAAACTCACTTTATTAATCTAAGCAAGTTTAATAAAAGTGTAGGAAAAACTTATGGCTAAGGGAAAATAAATTAACCCACTAGAAAAAAAAAAACCTACACTAACATGATGTGCTTGTGAATTGGATTGTTCCAACATATGATCCCACAAATGCTAGTTGGTTGCTAATGACATAGAACTTTGTATATACTCTTATCCTTACTAAATTTGGATCAATAGGATAATAATTATATTCTAAAAGGATTGACTCAAGAATGGGAGATTGAACTTTGAATAAGATGAACTAGGTTGCACCATGCAACCCAATACATGGACTAGCTAACACCATGTGACATATCATAGATTAGTCGTAGACCTAAAGGTTGTTAATCACATATAACTCTATATATAATCTTACCCTTACTAAATTCAAATCAATAAGATAATAATTATATTCTAAAAGGGTTGGCTCAAGAATGAGAGATTAGACTTTGAATAAGATGGACTAGGTTGCACCATGCAACCCAATGCATGGACTAGGTAACACCATGTGACATATCATCGGTTAGTCGTGGACCTAAAGGTTGCTAATCACATAGAACTCTATATATACTCTTATCCTTACTGAATTCAAGTCAATAAGATAATAATTATATTCTAAAAGGGTTGGCTCAAGAATGAGAGATTAGACTTTGAATAAGATGGACTAGGTTGCACCATGTAACCCAATACATGGACTAGGTAACACCATGTGACATATCATAGGTTAGTCGTAGATCTAAAGGTTGCTAATCACATAGAACTCTATATATACTCTTATCTTTATTGAATTCGGATCAATTTTAAAATAAAATAAAATTCTAAAAGAGTTGACTCAAGAATGAGAGATTGGACTTTAAATAAGATGAACTAGGTTGCACCTTACAATCCAATACATGAACTATGGTACACCATATGACATATGGTAGGTTAAGAATAGACCTACAAAGCAAATTGCTTTTATAATCCATAATAGTAGGTGACCTTGTTTTTGGATTCACATGTGGATATATGCTTTTATCTTTTACATTTTGATTCCTAGCACAGCACTAAATTTGAGCTCGCAAGACTTGTCATCTATATATATATATGTATGTATAGTTTATATTCGTATAATTCTGGTGGTGTAAGCTTAGCCGCGTTCTATTCTACATTTAATTTATTTTTCAATTACATGAAATGGCACGCAATTCATAAAATTTGTTGAATTCTCGGATAAATTCTATAGTTAAATAATAATAAATAATATATAAAAAGTCTCTCGTGCCATGACCATTTTGTCTCGTGTTAAGAGTTGAGCAGGCCGACTCACATTTTACGAAAATAATTAATAGTTTATTGAAATCCAAAAAACGTACAAATATGTTTTTATTTGGGTTAAAAAAGCGTGAAAATGGTGGAAGACCACGCGTCTCCCAAGGGCGGTTTCTTTGAAATAATAATGAATGAATTTGTTCATTCCCAAAAATGTACAAATTCCGAAGTGGAGACCACACCTGAATTTGTGAAGTTGTCGTATATTTTGAAATGATGGAAAGTTGAAAGAGTCGTTGTGGCGGATGAATTCCATGCCCTCGCCAGCCTGTCGCGTAAATAAATATGTACGTTTAAACGAATATTTAGGACAGCTGGGCGGGCGGCCAATACCACGTACTACATGTAGTACAAGTAAACATTATTCTGCTCATGCCCTAAATTTGATGGCCTCATGCCCAAGTTTAGGTGTTTTTGTCATAGCATATATTTATTGGAGTTATTACAAGATTGTATCACACGATGCGAAGGTTTCAAATGCATGGTTTTGACTTGTGTGCATTGATCCTTTTATTGCCAAAATATATAGGATTATTATTAGTCTTTCTCTTATAAGGGAGAGATTAATGTTTTCGGTTTAATGTTGTCTATTAAAATGGTGCATCGGGAATCATGTCAGTAAAATATTTATATTGTTATGTTGATGTTTTAGAGATTAATTTATTAAAAGCAAATTATTGATTTTTTTTTCGATTTCTCATTGGCTGTTGGTATTTTTGTCGTGGTTTTGTCATTTTGTTATTTATTTATTTAATTATTGTAACAAACTTTGCTATTGGAAATATTTCATGAGTTTTTTGGTATAGTCGTGGCTTCGCCAACGCGTGGCGTTTTTAGCAGTACATTTGCATTTACTATTTGCAAATTTTTATTTTGGTAGAATGTTGCCTATTAAAATGGTGCATCAAAAATCGTGTGGGTTAAATATATATATCTCTATGTTGATGTTTTGGAGATTACTTTATTAAAAACAAATTAATGATTTTTTTTGCAATTTTCTCATTGGTTGTTGGTATTTTCGTCGTGGTTTTGTCATTTTGTAATTTATTTAATTATTCTAACGAATTTTGGTATTGGAAATATTTTATGAGTTTTTTGGTGTAGTCGTGTCTTCGTAGTCACTGTTTCTAGCGACGCGTGGCATTTAAAGCAATACATTTGCATTTTTTTTTTGTGAATTTTTCATTTCAGCATAATATTGCCTATTAAAATGGTGCATTGGAAATCGTGTTGATAAAATATATATATCGCCATGCTGATGTTTTGGAAATTAATTTACTAAAAACAAATTATTGATTTTTTTGCAATTTTCTCATTGGCTGCTAGTATTTTTGTCGTGGTTTTGTCATTTTGTAATTTATTTAATTATTGTAACGAACTTTGCTATTGGAAATATTTCATGAGTTTTTTGGTATAGTCGTGTCTTGACACCTACGATTTTTGGCGACGCATGGGGTTTTAGGCAGTACATTTGCATTTACCATTTGTGAATTTTCATTTATTGTGAGTAGACTGAAGTGCGGGCATCATTAGTGGCTTATGGTGTGAAGTTTTAAGTCTGTCGAGCAAAGTATTATTTGTGTTGTTTGTTCATTTGCTCAGATTGTTTGATGAGCTTCAAATTTGTGTCTATTGAGAGGGTTTACATCTACCGTGTTGGAAACGACGGAGGTGACGTTTGTAAGTTCCTGTATTTTTTACATTTACATTTTTCATTTTCTCGGATTGTTCGATGAGGGTGAAATCAATGCCTTTTGAGAGGGTTTATGTCTAGCATTTTGGAATTGAAAAACGAGGCACTTGTAAGTTGCTATATCTTTTACAGTGTCGTTTTTGCATTTTTGCATTTTATGGGTCAATGCTTACTGTTCGCTATTTTTGAGTGCATATAAGGGTTAGTCTCTATTGTTGAGTTAAAGGTCCTTAACACCATAATTCATTAGTGTTGACTTCTGTGCTGGTCATGATTAAGAATGGAACTAATATTTTCTCTGCATGCATGCATGCCAAGTGCACTTGAATTTATTAAATGAAAATGAAAATCAAGTCAAAGCAAGTGGAAAATATTTGGATAAAAAATCATTAAATATGTGTCTAATTAAGAGGGTTTATGACTATCATTTTGGGAGTGAAAAACGAGGCGTTTGTAAGTTTGTTTGTCTTTTACAGTGTCGTTTTATAGTTTTTTACATATTTGTATTTTATGGGTTTTAAATGTCTATTGTTTGTTGTTGTGTGCATTTTATGTGTTAAGGTCTATTTTTCACTATCTTTGACTGCTTTTATGGGTTAGTGTCTCTTGTTGAGTTAAAGACTTAACACCATAATTCATTAATGTAGATTTGTCTGTTGGCCATGGTTAAGAATGGAAGTAATCATTTTTTTGCACGTATGCATATCAGCTACACTTGAATCTATTCGATGAAAATGAAAATTGTTTGTATTATTTATTATGGAAGTTTTAAGTTTGTCGAGCAAAGTATTATTTGCGTTGTTTGTTCATTTGCTCAAGTTGTTTTTGTTTGTTTGTGTTGTTTACTCGTTTGCTCGAATTGTTTGAAGAGGGTGAAATCTATGCTTGTTGAGAGGGTTTATGTCTATCATGTTGGAAGTGAGAAATGAGGCATTTGTAAGTTCGTATATGCTTTGAGTGTCATTTTATAGTTTTTTACATGTTTGCATTTTGTGGGTTAATGTCTATTGTTTGTTGTTCTTTGCATTGTATGGTTTAATGCTTGCTCTTCCCTATTTTTGAGTAGTTTTATGGTTTGGTCTTTGTTGTTGAGATAAAGACTTAATACTATAGTTCATTAGTGTTGACTTAAAGAGAGAATTAAATAAATTAAATTGAAAGTTGCACTTGTCCATTTAACTCAACTCAAATTAACACACTATAGTGGTAGCAAATTTTTTTAACTTATGAATACAAATTTTGTACATACAATTTTGATTCAATATCTCAAAATCAATTTCACTTTATCCAACTAAATCTTCTGTGCCCTATATACTATGCTTCTTCATTTCAATTCCTTCATTTATCTACCCTATATCGCTACCAACAACTGTGCAACATCTTTAATGTCATTTATTCCCTTAATTCTATCACATGACTTTCTACATTTGATTTGTAACCTCTCCAAACCTTTGGCATGATCAATATGCGATCTTTTGTCTCTTCTCTTTGTTGACTATCTTTTTAATGGCATTGTCCTTTTATTCTCTCTAAAATTATTTTGTTGACTGATCTTACTTGCAACTCAATCATCACACACATTGGGCACTAGTTATTTTTTATCCTTTCATTCTTCCCCTAGTTCAGAAGCATGTGATTTGTAACTCTTTTCATTTTTTTTTTGTAGTCTCCTCTCACCATGGTAAAATCTGCATTTGAAGAAAGATTGAAATTTCTTCTTGTTGCGCCCAATTCCTTCTCTTTATTAATTTTTTCTTAGGTAATTCTTTGTGCAGCCTATCTTTTTCCATCAATTTCAAAATTTTAAATGGTTCAATATGGGTGCCAGTACCAATTAAAAATGAGTGAAATCTATTATTTAATCTGTGAATGAAAATAGCTATCAAGTTGGTCCCACATATTTTTTCTTGGAAAGATATTGACTCCAATCAGAAAATATGAATTGCACAACCACCTGCCCCAATCATGGTTTTTTTATTTATTTCTGTTTAATTTTATAACTCTGGAATGAATTGATAAATCCTTCTGGTCACCCATTCCATCATTGATCTTTCCTGTTGTGTCTCTTCATTTTTAAGACGGTGGTGCATCAATCAATATCCATGATTTACCATCAATGTTGACATCAACGCTCTACTACTTTTAGTTTGCATTTGATATTTCAACTTTAAGTACCTTTTTCTAAAAAATACAAGCTACTTTTCCAATAAATTTGTCTATTAAATGAAAGTGAAAATTAAGTCTGCATAAGTCCAAAATGTCCGGTATAAAATTATTTCATCAATTCGTAATGTGGTTTATTTGCATTGTTTATTCATTTGCCTTGTTTATTTATTTGCTCCCATTGTTTATTCATTTGCGTTGTTTACAATATAATTTTATAGTTTTTTATATCTCTGCATTTTATGGGTTAATGTCTATTTTTTGTTATTCTCTACATTTTGAATGCTTTTATGGGCTAGTTTATGTTTTTGAGTTAAAGACTTAACACCATGATTCATTAATGTCGATTTCTTTGTTGGTCATGATTAAGAATGGAACTAATCTTTTCTACGCACACATGCATGGCAACTGCACTTCAATCTATTAAATGAAAATGAGAATTAGGTTTAAATAGGTGCAAAATGCCTTGGTATAAAATCAGTTTGTCAATTGCCAATGTTTTGTTTGTGTTGGAAATATTACATGGGTTTTTAATGTTCTTTGATATACCAAGTGTTTTTGTTGATGCATGCCTTTGTAATGAGGAATTTTAGCATTTTTTAATGCCTAATTTTCATTGAGTAATGGATTGTGGTGTCATGTTTTAAGGTTGTCAAGAGGCAAAGATTTGACCCTCATAAATCAATCTATCAAAAAAGGACACATTTGGAAGTTCCTATATCTTTTAAACTGTCATTTCATATTTTTTATGTCCCTCTTATGGGTTAATCTCTGTTGTTTCTACAAACACAGATTTGATCCTCATCAAAAAATTTGTCAAAAAAGAACATGTTTGAAAGTCCCTATATGTTTTACAGTGTCATTTCATATTTTTATTATGTCCCTCTAATGGATTAATCTTTGTGGTTCCTTATCATTAAATTCCTTAATAGGTTCATGTCCATTGTTCAATAAAAGACTTATGACACTTGTTGTTTGCAATGTGTTCAGTCTATGCAAAGTGATAACATTTCACACCATGGTTTTTTAATGCCTTAGTGTATGCCATCTATTTGCAAAATAAAAATGCTCGATGTTGGTAAATCTGCACTTGTCAAGGCTTATGACGATATGTTCATCACTTATTATTTCTTCATCTGTTCATATTACTAACTATTCCTCCCTTGTCACTAACCTATTCTTGTAGCCATTTTTTCTTCGATCCATTCTATTCTAATCAATTAATCTTGTCCACATTCGATATTGATCGAATTAATTGTTCTTTCGTTCTTACTAATCTTGTTTTGTAGCTAATATTTCTTCTATCTAGATGCATTAAATCATCTTATTGGTAAATTTGCATCAATTTTTCACCAAATTCCTTGAGGGTGCATCATAATCCTATTTTTGTAGGAGCAAGATCTGATTAAATTTTTTCTTAATTTTCGTTTGGGACAATTTCCTCTTAAACTTAACTTTTTTATTCTCTATTTTATTTTTTAGTTAACTCTTCAATTTATTTATTTCTTTTTTCACTTGACTGACCCTTTCTTTCACTTGAATGTCTCTTTGTTTCAGTTAAGTCTTCCACTTTACGCTATTTTTTATTAGATAAGCATGGAAAGGGCCCTAATCCCATGGTAATAGCCAAAAGATAGAACAAAAGAAAACAAGGTGGGAAACAACACTACCATCCAGCATCAAGAAACAACAACCAGTGTGACATGCAGGCCATCTTTCAACATCTTAACCATAGACTAGCCGATATTAATAAAAAATAAGAAGTTTCTGCTAGAATACTTAAAACTAGGCAACCCATTGATCAAATCAACAGTATACCAGATAGTCATAAACCATAAGAAGGATATTATAAAATAATAGTCAAAGATATTAAAGCAAAAAGACAAAAACAAGATAGTAGCCATTCAAACAGCAACAGGAAGCCATTACTTGGCTTTTTTCAGTAAGTCCCCATATTCTCCAATGAGGGAAATGTATTCCCTCTAATCATGTCCCTGAGACTTGTCCAACATATTTAAAGCATCAGGCTTCCCCTATTTTCTCAACTTCTTGGAAATTTTAATTTGTCCTAAAACAACGCCCATCATTGCCCTCCGTATCAGACTATTAGTTACCTTCATTAGCATAACCAAGGATTTATCCATATCATCCACCTGAACCTACAAAAAGTTTAGTCTACTTTTCATAAAATCAATGCTAGAGTCCTACGTATTAGTATCATTGCCCATATTCCCTACATCCTAAACTGTCATATTATCATTCTTTTGATCTTCATCAATCTCATTTTTTCTCCTCCTCATCCTCTTCCTTATCTTCATCCAACCCCTCTTCCCCCATATCATAAGTAGAGTCCTCAAAATCCATATCTTCAGAATCTTCTTCCTCTTGGGCTTCAAAATCCTCAATTCCCAAGTCTTCCTCTTCACAAGCAATCATTTTTTGTTTACTTTTCTTGTCCTTAGAAGCAGCTTTAGCCAGGTGGGCTGAACTTCTTGATTGGATTAAACTGTGGTCTTGAATTACTCTTGAAATGGGTTTGATTTAATCTTTAAAAATGGCTTCCTCAGTTCATCCTAAAGTGTCAATCCAAGAACGTAGGATTTTGAACCGTTTTGTGGCAATATACCGAAGAGCTGTAATTAATAAACCAAGGGTTGATGAATGCAAACTAATGTAATCTGCATTTGAACAGAATTCTGATTGGTAGACTTCCTGTCACAGGTGTGACAAGAATCAGTGAAGAAATAGTTCTGAAACAAAAAATAGATTACTGGCACATGACATAACATAATCAAAAATCTATATAGTAGAATGAAAATCTACCTCGAAATAACATGAACAAAATCAAACTTAAACTATTGAATGTAAATATATTTTGACATCAATTGACTATTCAACTTCTTAACTCATAATGACTTATTAATCAACATCTACTATTCTTAATACTGGTAATAAGTAACTGATAAAATATATACGTTGACATATATTAAATGAATCAATAAATATCACACTGACAAATATTAAGCGAATCAATACAGATTAATAATTTCATAGAGATGAATTATACAGATAAGAATCTGGAAAATAACACAGTAATGAAATTAATCGAATAACTATAAAATCATAACATACATTACCACACACATAAATCTAATGTAAAGATCACCAACAATTGAGGAAGTGGACCCTATCTTTTCCAGTGATTGAATGATGAAACTTATGAACACATAACTACTCCATGCTAGCTATCATTCATTCGAATTGCAGTAACAGAGTATAGATTTTAAAATCGCCAAAGTCTGATTTCTATTATGTATATATCTATTCAGTTTTCAGCGTACACACACACACACACATATATATATTGTATCTACCTATACTTCTAACAGTCTTTTAGATGGAAGCAAATAAGCATTTTGGTTGTTTGTGGCTTTCATCCAACAACCATTGAAAGATAATAAAAAATAGTTTAGAGTCTTTGATAGTATTTTGAGAGCAACATAACAACCAAAAACATAATTGCTAATCTTGACGAATAGGACCAAAATGACAAAATGACTTCAACAGCTTAGTCATCCCTCCACCGATGCCCTTCATGCTTACTGTCAACCACTTAAACATTTCCTGTTACCAAAATCACAAAGATAGTTAGCAACAGTCAAAGAAATCATTATTTTCACTAGTTTTTACCTTTCCTTCTATTTCATAAAATACCTTCAATTCATTAACGAAAAGTGACATGAATGATAGAAACACTAAGAAAGATGACAAGGGTTAAAGAAAATAATAGGTAAAATAATGGCATGTTTTGACCCCATCATTTCCCCCAAGTTGAAGACTTTGCATGTCCTCATGAAAAGAGAGTATAAAATACAAACTAGAAGGAGAAGGGGCAAGTTTCTGTAGAGTACTAGTGACCTCTATGACACACAATCGATAGAGTTCCTGCAACTATTTTTCATGCTCCTGAATTGTTACTACAGATGTCTTAGTGACCTTTGCTTGCTCAAGTGTTGCCTTCAACTGACTGATTTTTGTTACTTGAGATGAGTTGAGTGACTACCGTTTGAACTTGTTTCTATAGGGTTTCATTTTCTTCAATCAACTTGGTCACCAAAATCTGCATGCTGCAGATTTCATCATTAGTGAGCAGGGGATGTTCTTCTTCATACTCTTCTTCTACCTCTGATTCCTATTTTTCTTTTTGTTCATGATGAGGGTTTACAATATTTTCCTATTCTTGAATTTCCAATACATTCACTTCATCCTCTACTCTTTCTTCTAATTGATGTTCTTCCCCTTGGGTAGTGGTATGTGGGCTTTGATCTTCAGGGTTATGAAGGCCATTATCACTTTTAACTAGTGTAGACTCATCCTGAACAATATCCTTGTCAAGAATTTCTTCTTGCTTGCTTGATATCTCTTCTGAGACATGAGAATTCTAGGGTGGTACCTCAAGGTTTTTCTCAGGTTCCTCTTGGTGTTGTGGAGAGTCCTCAAAGTCTATCATTTTCCGCTTCTTGCTCTTACTTCTTAATTCTCTAGCAACAACTTTTGTTCTCTTAGTCTTTTGGGTGAATGTTGCCTCTATTGTTAGCTCTCCAACATCCTTAGTTTTCTTAGGACTTAAACCACTTGCTACATTAGCCAAATTTTCTAGCCTATCTGTGAAATTAGGTGATAATTGTTTTTCTTTTAAAACAATAGCCGAGGTAGACCTGCTATGCCGCTTCTTCTGAACCCTAGAGCCAGGTGTAGTGATTTCAATATTTTTAAGTTTAGGCCGTTTAGTGCTGGAGCCCTTAACCTTATTGCTACTTGACCCTAGAGTTTGTACTTTTCCTTTTTTAGAGCTATCGGGAGGAGCTTCGGACTCAGAACCCTCAGTGTGTTCATTACCCTCTTCTAAATTTTTGTGACCATACTCTTCTTCTAAATTACCAGTAGATTTTTCTACATTGTGGGAATCTTCTTCGACAGTGTGTTCTGAAGTATTAGGAAGGGAATTCTCGATAGAGGTTTCAGGGGTTTCATCTACAACAGATGAGTTCCAGTCCCTAGGAGGAAAAAACTTCCTTAATTCCTTTACAATTAACAGTTTGATAAGCCCATGATGTGCTAATGAATTTTCATTACCCCTCTAAATTGATTTTCGCATTTGCATTATGGAAGAATACAAAAAGAAAGGAATATTTACAAACGCACCCCATCTCAGAT
This sequence comes from Sequoiadendron giganteum, assembly GCA_007115665.2. Lineage (NCBI taxonomy): Eukaryota > Viridiplantae > Streptophyta > Pinopsida > Cupressales > Cupressaceae > Sequoiadendron > Sequoiadendron giganteum. Next base: position 175,061,778 of record CM021109.1, on the reverse strand, counting down.
GTATCATAAGCCGAAATTGTTTGGCATAAACATATGCATACCTTCCTTCACAGGTCAAATACTAAATAACAAATTTCACCACATCATTTCGAGGAACTAGGAGCGAACATAACTTTGTGCCTTGACCCGACACTACTTCAACTGACTCCCCACGCTTCAGGAACTTCTTACGGAGAGATTTAATATCTCTTTCTCACGCAGAATTATCAAGAAAATAGCTTTCTCCTATCAATGGCAACCCCATAACATCCATTATGTTTTCAACCGAAACATGAATCTCCAGTCCACAGACTCGCACTCGTTTGTTGTTGCAGGTTGTTGCGAACTCGTGAGACAATTTCCCATCATATCCCATAGCCTCTTAAAATACACATCCCATCCTGCTTGCTTGAATATATTGTAGGCTTTAGACATCACTAGAGCCCTTAGATCATCCATTTCCATTGGCTCATAGCGGTGCCTACATTCTCCTACCATATCCTTACCAGGAGGTGCAATCTAAACAGTTCACAATTCGAGCCCGGTAAAGTGTATGAACAAAACCAGCCATCAAAAGCGGCTACCACTAGGAATAGGACAAACTTAACTAGTCGCGATTTTAGGTGGTAAAAATGGTTTATGGTAGACAGGTAAGAAATGGTGGTTTTAATTCATTATTACGGGTGAATAATAATAATTACTAGCTGTATTAAGAGGGAGTGACCGGATAATGATAGTTATGATAGATCACACTAGAAATCAGAGGATATAGATATGATGGGACATGGTTTTTTATGGAAAGGATGAAACAAAATAATTGATGTGACATTTCCCCCTAGCTTAGCAAGTTACCCATCCACGGGTGACATCACAATCATTGATTGAATGACTGATATTAAATAAAATAAAAGAAAAGAAAAAAAACATGTGAATTACCAATACCGATGACTATTGATGGAAAGGAGTGGCAACATGGCGATGCACGTGGTGAATCCGATGCTAATGCGGATGCCAACTTGGTAACAATGATAGGATGGTAAGAGTTCATCGCAGGAGGTATGGTCATGACAGAGTTGAAACCGAAAGAAAGCAGCTAGCTAGCGAATGTCGTGTGTAGAAGAAAGCACGAGAATAACGTCAGTCAAAAAGTATGGTGGCTGATAAGGTGGCATTCAACTGGCCAAGGCACTAGAAACGATGAGAAAATCATAGAAGTAATCGTGGAGAAAGGAGTACCATCTAGCAAGCAAAAATCTCCTGGCAAAGAAAAGATTGGAAATCCAGCCAAGAGATAATCACAACAATTCTTGGCACAAAGGAGACATGAACAAAGAATCAATCGGAGCAATGGTTGTTGGATGAAAGCCACTAACAACCATTATAAAATGAATGGAAGAAGTAGGAGTGAAGAGGTGTAGAACCTAGCTATGAACAAGTGACAACACCAACCAACAACGACACTAAAGTAAAGGTTCCTGACAAGCAGATGACAGGAACAATGTCAAAGCATATCACTAGAAGACAAAAAAGGATAGGCCATGGTTCTGAATAGGAAGTTGAAGGAGGACCCCAAATGAATGGAATGAGGGACCCAAACACCTATAGCACAAAGTGAAATAGGTCTTGGCAGAAAAATGACAGGAAGGTGAGGTGCCAATGCATGAAAAGATCTTTTTTTTTTTTTTTTTAAATATCGGTAATAAGACCGCTGATTGTCTAATTTTCAATCTACCATCACCTAGTGGCACCGAGAAATCGATTTTCACCACTAAGTCTTATTCAATGAAAAATGCTTGTCAAAAACTAGTTTTGAAACATTAACTGACCAACAATGCCCAAAAAGGGTTTTCATTGTTGGATCTTTTATTGTATTTATTTCTTATTTCTTATTTTTTATTTTTTATCGATCAATCTCGAAGGAGGCCAAAAGAAACAATAGTAAGTTCCTGCGCCACCTCTAAAAGAAAGCTTCTTTGGAAAGAGGCTTCTTGTATAGTTTGAGGTGGTGACCATTGACAAGGAGAGATCTTCTTTTGAAGTCCAATGTACAAAGACAAACAACGCCATTAGCATATATGGTATGGATCTCATAGGGTCCCAACCATCGTGTGTGAAAATTTCCCTTGAAATCTTGGAAGCGGGAGTCATATAAGAGTGCCTGATTGCCAAGTTGGAATGACTGTTGTCGGATGTGACAGTCATGCCATAGAGCACACTATTTCTGAACAACCTCAGTGTGAAAGAGTGCTTCCTGGCGCAATTCATCTAAGGAATGTAGTTGATCAATGCATGTCTTTTGTGCATCAGAAAGACTCATACCCAATTGTAGTGCAGTGCAGAGAGTTTTTATCTCAACCTCAATGGGAAGGACTACCTTCTTACCATAGAAAAGTTCATAAGGGGTTAGACTAGTGGTGGTCCTCCACATTGTTCGATAGGTCCACATAGCTTTAGGGAGTCATGTAGCCTAGTCATGCTTATGAAAAGCAATTGTCTTAGTAAGAATATTCTCAATCTCTCTATTAGTGACTTCTACCTGCCCATTGGCCTGAGGGTGATAAGGTGTAGACTTGCAATGGTGAATTTCATACTCACAAACCAAGGCATAAATGAGCTCAGATGTGAATTGTGGTCCTTGATCTGTGGTTATCTCTCGTGGCACACCAAACCTTGTGAAAATATCAGAGTACAAGAAATTTGCTACTTTTGTATCTCTGACATGCTTCAGAGCTACCACTTCAACCCACTTGGTTACATAATCGATGCATACAAGGATGTATTCCATGTTTCTTGATGACAAGTTGATTGGGCCAACAAAATCAAGGCCCCACTTTTCAAATGGATCTATGGACAACTACGGGTGTAAGGGCATCTCATCCGAGTGTGTGGGTTGGCCCATATGCTAACACTTGTCACAATGATGAACATAGCATTTACAATCCTTGTGAATTGTAGGTCAGTAGTAACCTGCAGTGAGAATCTTTTGGGCAGTCCTCTAAGCAACAAAGTTTCCTCCGCATGGTTTTGTATGGCATGCACGAAGTATATCGAAGACATCATTTGTGGGTACACAATGGCGCATGATATTGTCAATTCCGATGTGAAAGAGAAATCTATTGATCCATGTGTACTATACACTGAGTCCAACTAGCTTCTATTGGTCCTATTATTTGGTGTTTCTGCACATCAACAACTTAGACAAAATAAAAGTTATCCTATCTCTCTTGAAAGGTTAATTTCTATGAAAAAAGAGATAACCCCAAGGTCTCTCAGGTGTCAGGTCATGACAATGTAGTAGAACAAACTCAAGGATAAATTTGAATATGCTGGTAATCACAAGGGGTCTTATGTGCTAATGTTGGAGGCTCTAAACTCATTAGATTTTAGGATATGGTGATGCTTTAACTTTGAGTCCTAACCTTTTAATAAAAGAAACATCAAAAGATAAGGGTTTTAGAAATCCTAACTATTAACACTACTCCTAAGAGTAACCACGCAAATGATGAAAGACCTGGAATGGACCAATCCCTTAAACTAGTTTCTGGTTGACCCAGGCTATACCTGTAATCTTGCAGGAAACAGTGCAATCTTCTAAGGTGTTAAATATTTTCAGACTGAAGGAATGCATTCAGTGAGACTGAATGAATACGTACATTTGAACTAAGCACATGAATATAATGTACAGGTTGACCTTGCACAACATTCCCATGATCAAGAAGCTCCCAAGATATGAACCAAGGATTGCTACAACTCTTCAGATATTAAATCATCAACCACTATGAACTAAATTTAACCTACATCTAAGCATTTCCAAGTGGTTTGAAATATGGGACTAGAAACATGCAAGATTATTTAATGTAAAGGAGGCACCAGTTGTGAAAAAATGTTTGCACTTTGTTATTAAATCATCATATTAGCAACAATTTTGGTATGTTACAACACTTGCTTGAAATGTGAAAATTACTTCTAATTTGCTAACATGCTACCCTACTGCTAACTCTACTGATTACAAGCCCTCTAGCCTAGTATTTCAATCTCTACCCTAGCTCAAACTGAGGTGAAATTTTAACCTTTACACATGAGATAGAGTGCCATACTTATAGAAACATCAGGCCCACATGAAACATAGCTAGGGTTACAAGAAATCAAGGCCACCAACCAGATCGGTCCCAATAGACAACTGTAACACGCTGCTTAACAATGAATGCAACAAGGACCCCATCAGATCAACCTAGGATCGCAAGAAACCAGGGGATGGATCCTCAAGCCACACCTAGCAATAAATGAACACCCACACGAATAGTAGTGTGCACGAACACCAAGAGGAAAATGAGCAACCAACCAAACTAGAGCTGGGCAAACAGATGGCCCAGATCGAACAAAACTAGGTTGAATCCACCAACCTAGTTTGTCCGCCATTAATGAGCACCAAACGTGTTGATCTTATGTGTAGGAATGGGTCTCGTGACAACAACCACAAAGTGTACTCGACTGCACCCACAAATCACGCCCAAATCTTCAAAGTACATCCTGCAAATCTTAGCTCGATCCAACCTGCATTCAAATGGGACACCATTAATGCGCAAGATACCATCAAAATCAAGCGGCTCCATAGAGTTGCTTAGGTCAAAGAATTGCGCAAAAAAAACCAAGGTGGAGGTAGAACCAAAGATAGGCAGAGGAGGAGCCATGAACAGATTAGGAACAGAAAGCCAAGATAGGCGGAAGCAGAGGCGGAACAGGAACGAAAAGGAAAACCAAGAGGAAACTAGGTGAAACGGGAACCAAAACCCACCCTGGCAGAAGCAGAGGTAGAATGGGAATGGTAAAGGGAATCACGAACTTTAGCGAAGTTCAAAATGAAATTCCATCCCGGTCTCGGCCTCGACAAAATGAGAAAAGAGAAAACTGGAGAAAACCCATGAGAAAAGGAAACCAAGCGGAACGAGAACCAAAACCCACCCCGATGGAAAAAAAAATGCACGCGGGGAGGAGCCAAAGCCAAATGGACGAAAAACCAACCCAACGAAAAAAATCCCAACCCGATGGGGGCGAAACTGGAACTAGAATGAGTATAGAACTGGGAACTTTGGAAAAGTTCAGAATCTGATTCCATCCCAGTCCCACCTCTGACAAAGGGAAGGGAAAAGTGACCCGATGAAAGCCTAAGGAAAGAAAATGACTATTAGGTCTAAAAAAACAACACGATGGAGAAAAGCGAGAAAGCGGGAAGTGGAGCTAGAATGGGAACGAAAAGGGAACCCGAAAATTAGCGAAAGCTTGAAGTTCAATTCCATCCCGATTTTGACTCCAACAAGTGAAGGAAAAAAAATAGAGCGAAGAAAACTTAAGGGTGGAGAAAGAAAACCTTAGGATGAAAATGAGCAAAGCAACAACAAAACAAGGAGGCGGGAAGTAGAGCTAGAACAAGAATGGAAACCGGACCATGAAATTTGGAAAGTTCAGAATCCGATTCCATCCCGATTTCAACTCCGATAGAACAAAGAAACCACGAAAACAAGGGGAAAGCTAAGGGGAGAAAATAAACCCTTAGGACCGAAAAAAAAACACCAAGGGAGATGGAAAAAGGAAAAAAGAAGGCCACCCCAAAAGGGGACATCCGCAAGACTCCAAGACCAACAGGAACTCAACACAAAGGCACCCAAAACTAAGGCAAGCACCAAAGACCAAATCCCCAAGATTTTCAAACATAAGCACAAAGAGGGGGCAAGCCACAAAAACGGGCCAAAAGACCAAGCCAAAAGAGGGTCCCCACTTTCAGAGGGGCGTGCATGCAAAACTGCACAATAGGTCCCTCATAGACAAATGTGGTGGGAACTTGCATGTAACCAGATAGTTTGCAATATCGGTGAACCATGGGCTCTTTTTTAATATAGAAAAGAGGTTCTCATCTAGAAATGAATCGTCAACTGGAGTGGGTTCATTGTCTAGTTGTTTTAATCTGGAAAAAAAGTTTGTAACCACATTTTCTTGACTAGGCTTATCAAGTATAGTTATATAAAATTCTTGGATTAAAAGCAACCATCTAATAGCTCTATCGGTTATCACAGGTTTATTCATTAAAAACTGAATTATCGAATGATCTGTGAGGACAAACACTTTATAACTAGTAATATAATGATGAAACTTATTGATTGCATACACAAAAACTAAAAACTCTTTTTCAGTTACCATGTAATTTACCACAGCCCCTATGAAGTTCTTGCTGATGTAGTAGATGGAATAGAAGAGACTATCCTCCTTTTGTCCAAGCACAACTCCCATTGAACAATCTGAGGCATCAGTGTGAATATGAAATGGTAGTTCCTAGTTTGGACCTCTAAGGACTGGTGTGGTTACAAGTTTTGTCTTGATGGCCTCAAAGGCTTCTTGACACTCGAGTGTCCAAGAGAAAGCAACGTCTTTGTCTAGCAAGGCTAACAAGGCAGAGGCAATATTACTAAAATTTTGGATAAATCTCTGGTAGTACCCTGCATGATCGAGAAAACTTTGAACATCTTTTTGGCTAGAAGGTGTAGGAAAGTCTTGGATAATTTGGATCTTTTTAGGATCCACTTGAATACCTTTAGAGGAGATGTAATGTCCAAGCACCATCCCTTTAGTAATAAGTATATGACACTTTTCATGACTCAATGACAAGTTGGCATCTATGCAACACCTAAGTACCTTTTCTAATTTTGTTTTAGCCTCTTCATAAGTATTACCATGGATAGTTAAATTGTCCATATACACCTCAACACAATCATTAACAAGATCCACAAAAATTCTCAAAAATACCCTTTGAAAAGTGGCGGGGGCATTACATAAATCAACTGGAAAGACGCTATAGGCAAAGGTGCCCCATGGGAAAGTGAAAGTGGTCTTGTCTTGATCTTTTGGTGCTATGCGAATTTTATTGTAACTACTGAACCCGTCCAAAAAAGACAAGAACTTCTTACCTGCAAGAGTGTCCAATACTAGATCAATAAATGGTATTGGGAAATGATCTTTCTTAGTATATTTATTTAATGCTCTATAATCAAAAAAAATTCTCCATTTACCATTTTTCTTAGGAACCACAACTAAAGGAGAAATCCACTGACTATCTGAAATAAGATATATAAACCCGACAATTAATAGTTTCTGTAACTCCTTAACTATTTCATGCAAGGCTGGGTTGAGCTGACGTTGTGGTTGCCTAATTGGATGAATACCTTCTTCAATGTAGATATAGTGAGTGTAGGTGTTAGGATGAATGCCACACATATCTTGGTATTCCCAGGCAAATGCATCTTTGTTTGTTCTAAGCATGGCAATAAGATCTTGGATTTGTTCAGGGGTTAACTATGGATTAATGTTAAGTGTGTGATTAGGAAAAATTTCCATAGCTTCTGATTGTGTAGGTGAGTCAATGGCTAAGACTTGTGAGGTGGATGAAATATCATTCAAATTTATAGAAGATAAGAATGAACCATATAAGAAATTATGGGGCAACAACTGATGCAATGTGATAAAGTGCTGAACAAAATGTGAACTTCCCACCAATGGAAAATTCCCAAAAGGACATTGAGTATTTATACCTGAATGGAGGACCATGCTTTCAAATTTTTTATTAAACACATACCTATTCGGAAGGAAATTAACAAGAAAATTATCCTCAGTAGGTTCCTCCATATCTAAGGCTTTATCAATTGTCAGAATTGGCAATGACTCATCTAAGTCACTATCAATCCAAACTGGGTCCTCTATTTCCAACAAGGGTTGTGCTAGCGGGTATAGAGTCAGTTGTTTCTTGTGCTCACCATTAGAAATGACCATGTTCCCTGATCGATAATTGATAAATGCATCTGTGGCTGCCAACCAAGGTCATCCCAAAATCAGGGGGTATCCCCCCAGCTTAATTTTTGGCTGCAAAATCATAAAGTCAATTGGGTATTCCCACGAATAAATAGAAAGGATTACATCTTCAATCATACCTTCGGGCTTGACCTAAGATCTAATTTCCATTTGAAGAACCATGGGAGTAGGTGTAAGTCTATCTAATGACAGTCTTTCCTTCGTTTAATTTGTCATCATAGTAATTACAACACCCAAATCCACAAGGGTATTAGGAATACTTACTTTACCAATATTCACCTTAATGATAGGAATCCTTGGATAAGAATACTTTGGAATGGTTATGTTCCCAAGCATAAGATATTCCAATTGTCCAATGACTTGGATGGTCTTTGGGTCTTGCTTATTTTTCTTCTTTCAGGTACATAGATCACAAATTGTTTTTGTATAGATGAGAATGTCCTTGATGGACTACAATAAAGGAATCTTGATGTTAACATTGCACAAATCATTAACAAAATCAAATTCAATTTGAGAATCCTCCCTTTGTATTGGTTCAGATTAAAATCATTCAGGAAAGGGAGGTTCTTTGGCTGGCTCTATTTCAGACTCCTCGTTGATTTTTATAATCGTGGGCCCTTGAAGAGCCTTCCCTGACCTCAACTGAACTCCATCTATTTCTAATGTATTTATGGGATAGGTGGGGTAACCTATTGCCTCATTATTATACACAGGTTGGGTTGCCTTATTATTAGGGTTTGGATTTGGCTGGGCTAGCATTGATGTAGGTCTTGGTGGCTGTGATGGATGGTTTGTTGGATGACGAGTTGAGCATCTGACGATGGCAAGGCCGAAAGAAGTTGTTGTGACTATTGGTATGGGTTGATCATAGGAGGAGGTGGAAATTATGATTGTGATGGAAATGGTTTTTGTTGGTATGGTGACTGTTGTGGTAGTTATGGCCTCCATGCTTGTTGCCATGACTATGAAGTATACTGATATTGTGGCATCCATTGAGGGTATGGGGGTTGTTGCCAACCCCCATACCATCCCGGTTGATAAAAATTGGGTTGGCTAGGTCCAGGGGAAAGATAATCATTCATCATGTTAGGGTGCAATACTTGATGCGGAAAAGGTCACCTAGGGGCCATGTAATAGATGGGTTCCTCAAAATATCCCATTTCAGGCACACCTACAGGAAGAGGCCTCAAGGTAGAACTCTTACTGACTTCTTCTAGGGATGAGATGTTTGTCCTATTGTATGGGCAATCCTCACTACCATGTCTCTTGTGACATGTTGGACAAAACACGACCAAGGCCTTCTCGACTTCCTCTTGCTTCCTACAGGTGTAAAGAGTGTCTATCTGTTTCCCCATATGACTCAGCAAATTTGTTTTCAAATCCTCATGTAAATTTCCTATTTCCCACTTTGTTATACTTGTTGCATTGCTTGCAGTATAAGGCTTACTTGGATAGCTCCTTCACGAATGTTGAGACCTTGAATAGTTCCTGAAAATATCATAGATATCATCAAATTCCATTTTGGAGATATTCCCTTTTCCTATTAAATTTAATGCTTCCATAACATCATCTCTTATCCCCCTAAGAAATAACATTTTAATAGCATCATCGGTTAGTCCCTATTGGTGATACTGTTGAAGACTAAACATAAAACATTCAAGGTAGTCCTCTACGGACTCGCCTTCCTTTTGAGTCATGTGGAAAATTTCATCCCAAACTTCATTTGTTTTTCAATATTCTTGGTACTTGGTTAGGAATAGTTCCTTCATGAATTTCCACATTCTTATGTTCCTCAGGTTCATAAACCATCATAGGGCGGCGTCCTTTAATGTAGCTGGAAATATCTTGAGTTTCTGTGCATCACTTTGATAGTCATAACTATGGCACAACACGCCAAATTCAAACAAAAACATGTTAGGATCCTCCATCGAAAGACCACGAAAGATAGGCAAAGCTAAATGAGGAATATTATTCATAGGAGCATCTTGTTCAGAATGTGTGATTGGAAGCTCAAAGGTAATCAGATTATTGTTGGCCAGTGCCCTATTATGATTGTTGTTGTTTTTGTTTTTATTGTTGTTGTTATTATTGTTGGGATCCATGAATTCTAATGCCCAAGGGGTAAAATAAGTTTTAAATGGCTCTTGGGTTTCTGAAAATGGACTAGCTTTATCCCCGTAAGACTCTTGGAAAAAATTTCAACCTTTTTGTGTAATATATCATAAGAGCTTGGTTGGGTATTTGTGGGTGTTTGAAAAATAGTGGTCTCAATAGCACACTTCTCAAGATCAGGTTTAGGTAATTCTAATGATGGAAATTTAGTTTTCAATTTCTCTTGAGTTGAGCTACTTCCTTCAATGGGTGATTTTAACTTATCTTGCAATTCTTCAGGTTGCAGACTCTTAATGGATGGTGTTGATTTATTTTTGGGATTTCGGGTTGTGAACTACTTCCCTTTTCTCTTCTAATGAATCTTCCTCTACCATCCCTATTATGATTCCTGCACCTAAATGATCTATGACAAAGAAAACTAAGGGTAGTTGTCCAAATGAAGTCAACTATCGTGTGGACTTTCTCCTTAGTGCAATGCTCCTAACTTAGTTTACTAGAAATGCAGGTCTTTAACACTGTTCCCCAACAACGGCGCCAAAATGATTGGATTAAACTGTGGTCTTGAATTACTCTTGAAATGGGTTTGATTTAATCTTTAGAAATGGCTTCCTCAGTTCATCCTAAAGTGTCAATCTGGGAATGTAGGCTTTTGAACCGTGTTGTGGCAGTATACCGAAGAGCTGAAATTAATAAACCAGGGGTTGATGAATGCAAAATAATGTAATCTACATTTGAACAAAATTTTGATTGGCAGACTCCCTATCATAGGTGTGATAGGAACCCGTGAAGAAATAGTTCTACAACAAAAAATAGATTACTAGCACACGACAGAACAAAACTAAAAATCTAAATAGCAAAATGAAAATCTACCTCAAAATAACATGAATAGAATCAAAGTTAAACTATTGAATGTAAATAGATTTTGATATCAATTGACTATTCAAATTCTTAACTCATAATGACTTATTAATCAACATATACTATTCTTAATACTGGTAATAAGTAACTGATAAAATATATACGTTGATAGATATTAAATGAATCAATAAAGATCACATTGGAAAATATTAAGCGAATCAATATAGATTAATACTTTTACAGAGATGAATTATATAGATAAGAATCTGGCAAATAACACAGTAATGAAATTAATCGAATAACTATAAAATCATAACATACATTACCACACACATAAATCTAATGTAAAAATCACCAACAACCGAGGAAGTGGGCCCTTCCTTTGCCGGTTATTGAATGATGAAACTTATGAACACATAACAACTCCATGCTAGCTATCATTCATTTGAATTGCAGTAATAGAGTATAGATTTTAAAATCACCAAAGTTTGATTTCTATTATGTATATATCTATTCAATTTTCAGCATACACACACACACACACACATATATATATATTGTAGTTACCTATACTTCTAATAGTCTTTCAGATGGAAGCAAATATGCGTTTTGGTTGTTTGTGGCTTTAGCCAACAACCATTGAAAGATAATAAAAAATAGTTTAGAGTCTTTGACAATATTTTGAGAACAACATAACAACCCAAAACAAAATTGCTAATCTTGACGAATAGGACCAAAATGACAAAATGAATTCAATAGCTTAGTCATCCCTCCACCGATGCACTTCATGTTTGTTGTTAACCACTTAAACATTTCCTGTTACCAAAATCACAAAGATAGTTAGCAACAGTCAAAGAAATCAGTATTTTCACTAGTTTTTACCTTTCCTTCTATTTCATAAAATACCTTGAATTCATTAACAAAAAGTGATAGGAACGACATGAAACACTATGAAAGATGACAAGGGTTAAAGAAAATAATAGGTAAAATAATGGCATGTTTTTCCCCTATCACTTCTACCACCACTTCCTCCAATTCCTTGCCCCTCCGTGTCCTCTTTTGACTCCTCATTTTACACACCCTCCTCAGTGACAGTTATGACATCACTAGGATTGATATCTTTCTTAAATTTATTCACTTTGGGAAATTCCAGGAGAAGAGGAGAGTGCTTTCTCTTCTCAGGGCTAGCCTTTAGGAGCTCAGTTTCAAAAATAGATTTACCAACAAATTTATGAGTCGCTAGGGTTGAGGGATTCAAGACATTGGTAGAAAGAGAAGGGATCTTTTCAGAAATTTGCACCCTCCTAGTAGAAATTAAGGGAGGTGGAAAGGGGATAGGAGCCTCAGTAGGAATTTCATCAACAAGGGGTTCCTCATTATCACCATCAAAGCGGTCAAGATTATCATTTCGAGCTTGTAGAGGATTACCATGGGGATTAAGCACTAGATCATGCTTATATAGGGCTAAAATCAAACCTTGGTGCAAAGGAGGACTAGCACCCTTCTCAATATTCAATTGCAAAGAAAACAATAGGTAGAAGGGTATATTGATTCTCTCCATGCCTAATCTGATTAAGCAAAGGGAAATGATATGCATGGATCGACATATATTTGCCTTCTAATGTAAAATAATTCATGACAAAAGGACTAACCAGAGCATAGGGAGGTGGAAGTTCTAACCTAGCACACCCATTTTGAAAATGTTTAAGGTTCTCCCCATCATGCAGGAACTTATCCATGAACTTTTGATAGTTGGCTCCACTCTTCTTAGCCACTTTAAGTCCTTAATTTTTTAAACTAGTAGCCTCTATAATGAACCTCATCATAACCTCAAACTTAACCACCCTGATGGAAACACTTCCTTTCCTCCATGAATTGGTGAACTTAGCTGTTAAGTTCTCATTGTAACCCTTCAGAGATTCAAAAAATGGAACTATGCCCGCATTTTCAAAAAGCCTCCACAAGTCCACATTTTGCTTAAGATCCTGACAATTAGGAGGCTCAGTGGGCTTCCCTGGACCACCCATTTTAACACTCTGCTAATTCTTAGGATACTTTGAGCTCTTCCTCATAACCACCCACCTTCGTCTCTTTGCCCTTGTTGCAGAAAACACTCTTACTCAAAGTAACACAAAAAGCCCATAAAAAATGAGATATAGAGAAGTTTCTTTTAGGGGATGCCAACAACTCAATTCTTGGTACCATAATCTCATCATTTTTGTTGCAATTAATATACAAGTCAATTAATTCATCTTTTCAAATATTTACAAATATAAGGAGTGCTAACAATAGGCTTATCAACACGATTCAAATTGAAAACCCTATGCAACTTACAAATCTCCATGTGATCCTTAATCGCCTCTGAAAGATTTTTTTTTTTAATTTTACCTCCAAAAGATGTCATCAGATGCAACACCGTACACTCAATAACATCATTAATCTATGAGCCTTTAAGAACTTTAGATCTCCCATGCTTCCCGTGTAGCTTCAATACTTCATCTTTGCAAATTGTAATCATTTTCAAACTTTTCATTTAATATTATATCTCTTAAAGACTTTGGCATGTTATTATTATCCAACGGCTCCACCCCACACACCTCAATGCCTCATTAGCCGCACAGTCAACAGATTTGGTGCCTTCTCTGTAGACATGTTGCACCCTGTAGTTGGTGAAATAACTCTTCAGGGCCAAGCACTTATCAATTATATTTTTTAGCTCCCATGGTGGAGTAGCCACCCCATTCAAGATATCCATGATAAGCTTAGAATCCCCTTCCATAATAGCATTTTTAAATCCATACTCCTTAAGGGCTGTGAATCACCCTAAAGCAACCATTGCCTCAGATTTTTTATTTGAACAAACACCCAAGTTAATGCCGAAGCTCACTATGCATTCTCCTTTATGGTTTCTGAGCAAGCCCTCAGCTCTTGTTGTTCCTTGGTTTCCTTTGGAGCACCCATCAAAGTTACACTTTATCCAATCTATTTGAGGAGGGCTCCACATAGTAGCTATTCTTGTTAGCATCTTGGTCCAATTGAGGTTAGTAAGATCCTTAAGCCCCAAATTTTCTTTATCCTCATCTCTTTGTAGTTTGTCCAAGATTTGGAGAAACTATATCTGTTAGTCTCCACATTTTCCTTTATCTGTGTTTTTATTTCCATGCTAACCTCCTTGCTGCTTTTCTCCACTTCCCTAAATATCCTGTTATTCCTTTCCTTCCATAATCTCTAGGTAACAAAGGGGGGGACTTGGTTCTAGAGGTCAACACTGACATTATGGGAGAAAGGGCAATTAGACTGAATTTCTATAAATAGCTTCATAGAGTGTGATGGCACTCTCAAATTTTGAAAATTTGAAATGCCCATTTCAAAAATTTGCCTCTGCACTTTCAGAAGTGCACCTGATGAATCTGCCTAAGTGACCTACTTTGGAGGGTCAGAATTTGAAGCCTGTTGTTTTTCATGCAAAACCCATTTGTAGACATATTCAATTGACATATGTGAACCTGCATGTCAATTTAAGGCTTCCCAAGATAAGTTTTGATAGAGTTTCGAAATGTGAAGCTGGAGGGTTTTTGCACATTTCTGCCGTTTGCAAACTTTCAGTTTTGCAGAGTGGCCTCTCGTTTGAGCTTGCATTTTTTGATTGGTTGAATGTCATGTCAAGACAAGTATTGGTCTGCATTCTCCCCACCTAAATGAGCTGGTATGTCAGTTTTCAGAGTCTCATGATCTGATTTTCTATTTTTAACAGATTAAATCCAAATGAAATTTCTCTTGTTTTGTATCTGCATTGCTGACAGTGTTTCTGAGAGGTCAACTTTGACTGACAATATCTTTTGATGGGAGATGATTCAAGCAAATGATTCTTTCACACATACTTAGGGTACCTAAATGATCTTATATTTCCAGTGGCAGCCTCCCGGGAGTTGATCTGGTATTTTTTCCAATGAGGTGTTTTTATGAGTTTTAATTGGTTCTAAACGAGCCGTTGTTGTAGAAAGATCAACTGAGAAACTTTGACAGCGAATATCTTTCACCTCGTAATTTGTTTCTCTGAGCCATCTTTTGCATTACATTCTCGTGTCAAATATCTATGTGCCTACAAGTTTTCATGGCTCCAAGAGGTTGTTTGACTTGTTTCCTAGGGTGATTCTAGAGCCCACTTGACCCGTTTTGCTCATTTTTAAAAAGTGTCTGAAAGAAAGTTTTAATGAGAATCCAGTTCATGTTTTCAATCTAAAAACATTCTGAGGTTGTGGCAGATCAATTTGAGCATGAAAAATGTTTGAAAATGATTTTTTTTTATCCGCACCCACATGGGGCCCGACATGCTTTGCAAAGTCATGAAATTGTAATTGTTGCAATACTCTAGTCATATCAAGTAAATTGCTTTGAACTAGCCAATGAGAATTATTTCCTTCAAAGGTTTGAGTATAGAGCAAGGTTCATTTCCTATTTAGGAACATGGATTTATAGTCAGGGCAGAGGTTTCAAATGAGAACCAATTTAGCTAAGAACCTATTGGGTTGCATTCAAGGGAAATATTCAAGAAAATCTAAAGAATCTGCTTTGCAATGATTCACATTTTGGTAAGGGCGAGGATATTTGGTGATGGACTGTCCTATTTTCTTCTCCAAATACCATTCCCTAGTTTTTGATATTTTTATATCATTGATGTTTACATGTGCTACTTAAAGCTGCATTCAAAATGCATCTACTTAATTGGGTATTTAAAATTCTCTAAACAATGTATGAATGGAGAGCTTGATTTCTTGAATCAAGGAAAACATTTGCAAGTAATTATAGAAATAAGAAAAATAATAGATGTAGATGGACAGGTTATTGGAGCATTTTATTTTGTGTAGATAACAAGCTCTAGATTGCAGTAGGAACTGACATTTAAAGACAACAAGAGGAAGGAATACCTAACAATTGAAAATGAAAACTGTGCTCCACTTGAGCTTACCATGTGATAAAGTCACACCTCTGCTTAATCTTGCTGGGTTTTCAAACAACTATGTTGAAGTGGAACGCGACCAGTGGAGATATATCAAAATCAGTTGAAGGGGATTCCATCATGAAACACCAAGTGCAGCTAATATACAAAATGTATCTATGGAGAACACTCTAGAATGTTTCAAGCGAATGCATTTGGTGGATAAGAAAAGTTACACTATGATGCCTTTGTTGATGAAAGAAATGACACAAAGAACAAGGTGCAATGTATGTCAAAAGGAATTCACGTGCGAGATCTAAGTCTTGTCCAATTTTAACCAAAGGGCTTCATTATCGATTTGAGGGGTTTTGTGTAAATGATTTGAGCCCGATTCGGTACTCATCAAAAGACAACGTAGCAACATAATGTTAAATAAACTACATCAAATGATTGGGCACGACTGGAAATTAGCATGGACAACCATTGAATCATTGAAGAGGGCATAATTCATATACAAAATGGATTCATAGAATAGAATTTAGGATGCCACACCTACAATGCATTGACAAAATGGTGTATTGAAAATGCCTTTGAAAATTTTAGGCGCATGCAAATGAAGAGAGCGCACAAAGTGGACTATTGAAAATGCATTAGAAACTTTTAAGCACATTCACGCCTAGAGAGTGCGCGAGATTCTATTGGTAATGGATTTGGAACAAGTTGTGGAAATCCATCAAGGCACGATGAACATCTAGTGCCCAAGATAAATGCGGTGATGGCCACCCTACTTGCTGCATACGTACAAAATGAAATGTTACAGACATTTTAGAAACTTTCATACAAATGCACTTGGCAACCAACATGCTTCGGGGAAGTGAGAATGCAGAAATTGGAAGCATAGGAAAATCACACATTCTGTCAAGAATGCCATTATGCATAGCCCCATGGAATGCCATGATTGCAAGATATGCATAAATAGATATGTTGAGAAAGCTTTAGAAACTTTAAAGCAAAAAAAAACAGAGAGCATCCAAACAAAGCATGAGTAAAGGAAGGTTAGGGCAGCGAGTAAATGAAGCCATTCATGCTACTCATGATGAATCAGAGTTATGGAAAGGAGGCTAGGGATCTTTGTGGGAATTGTTTAGTTGATGCCATGTTTGCAAGGTATGCACAGTGGTTGTGTTAAAATATTCTAGAGGCTTTCAAGCATGTGTAATTGGAAAATATACTACCATTCTTTAGAAGCTCACACCTTGTGAAGAGAGCATGGCATGGTTTCAAAGTGAACAAATAGATTCAATGAATCACTACTAGAAGCATCTTGGTTTACTGATTGTTAGGGAACTTTCTTGGCCACCATGATCAAAGAGGGGAAGCTGTAGAATGAACGCATAAGAGAATTAGGGCAAGTGAACAACAAGTTGAAAGTTAATCAACAGTGGAGAAAAAAGATGCAAATGCAACAAAATCTAAACCGTCGCCTGCCATATCATGATCCATAGGTACCCACAGATTAGTGATTGCGGGATGGCGGATAGTGGGAAAAAGGTGGTGGGCCCAAAATAATTAAATGGAATGAGTGGCATTTTATTTGCTCGATGATTTGAGTTTTAAAATATTTCATTTGTTTTTGGAAAAAATATTTTAATATAAATGTTGCCCGACAAGTGGGGGGATTTTAAAATATTTAAAAGCATGATTATTCAAACATATGATTCAATGTAAAAAGTGCAAATATAAAAGTGAAAATCTGAAACATGGGCAAATGTTTTCGTTAAAGCCCAAAGTGAAATAAAAGCCTTTGCTGGGAAATACTCACATGAAAGTGCATGGGGAGTATATTTGTTAAAAGTGAATAATTATTCACTGAGTGGAATGTTTTGGGAAAATATTGTAGTGGTGTGCATATTGGGATGGATTAAATTTTTAATCACCAGATATAGTTTAAATGTTTCCATGTTGAAAGAGCAACAGGTATTAAAAATATAAAATGAAGGCATGGAGATATTTTATAAAGTGAATTTGTTCACTTTATAAACAAATATTATATGGTGGAGAATAATGTGTTGCCACAACATTGTAAAATAGTAGAGTACATATATGAGGCTTTCATGGGCAAGGAATGTTTTCAGTTGCTGGGTGAATCTGGAGATTCTCCACATGGGCATTTTTTCTATTGCTAGGCAACTTGGTGCAAAGGCAGTTTTGGAGGCAGAATAAGTCTGTTGCAGAGAGAGGAGAGAGGCTTTGCAGATTTGTTGATCAAAAGTGAATGAAGATTCCAAATGGCATTTTTGGATGCATATAGGGCTGCTTTTGGTTTCTTTTTTTCTCTACATCTTCTCTTCTTCTCTCTTTGTAAGGGGTTAGCAAGTTAGAAAGTTTTGGTCAAGTTTAGGTGAAGTTGCAGAGAAAATGTAAATTCTGATAATTATAGATAAAATGCAAGTTAGGTTTTGAGTCATTTTGTTGTAGGTTTTGAATTCATGGTGATATGATGTTTTATGACAGTACTGGCATTTGAATTAAATTGATAAATTCGAGCTCATGTCTCTCTTGTATACAAACATATTTGAATTTTGAATAAAATGATCAAGGGTTATTTTGTTCATCTCACTATTGTGGTGTGTGCAATTCTTGTTTTAGCTTTAAATCAAAGAATTAATTAAAATACTTAAATGAGATTGTAGGTTGATATGTTTTGTACAAGGATTTGATAAGTAGTATTGAGTTAGGATGCATATTGGTGATATTGTAAGGAAATGTTATCGAAGATCTTATACTCTATGTGTTGAATCTATTATAAACCCTTAGGTATTTGTGAATTTGACTCCAATGGAAATAGGACACTGATCTAAGTTGTACCTATCTGTGAGATTCAATATATGTTTGTGTTCACCTGGAGCTTGCTACAAGTTGTAAATCAATGAATATCTTTTAATTTGAAGTATTGTTGTGACTATATCACGCTCCAAATGGTTGATATTACTGATGAAAAACCATTTCTATTTAGTATTATCCTATTCTATTGAGCTATTAAGTGAGATTATCTGTTATTGTTAATGTTGTTTATAATAATGGTGTAGACGTTGTAAACACATTAAGGGATCACCCTCCCAGGTCTTGCAGAGCCCAAAGTGTAGGAGTTCTTTAAAATCCTCGTCAATTGGTCTAGGTCCTTCAAGCTACCCTTGATTGGAATTGGCAATTCCATAGGTAGATTAGGAGATCAACCTAGTTAAAGTAAAAACAACCAACAGAGTGAGGAAACACCCAGTCAGTGGATAGCAACAACAAGAAGAAGGCGCACACTTCTTTGGAGAATTGATAATGAAAGAATATGCACATAATTGAATCCTCTTCATGCTTACAGAGGGAGCATCTATTAACCAATTGGAAACCCCTGCTCACCAAGTTGTGAATAGTAAGAATTCTTCCATGAGAAACAACCCACCAGAAATAGTTAATTTTAAGAACCAAGTTCTTTAACCAAACCTTATCCCAAAGATGATCTCTAATGTCACCCAAATTCTTAACCAGTTCCTCATAGGCCTTTTTAACCAAGAAATAGCCTAAAGAGCCACCCTTCCAAAGCCATTCATCTTCCCTTTCTCTATCAAGCCACTTAGCTTCCCCGATTACATTTTTACAACCTTAGAAGGGACAAATCCCAATTGATCTGTCTTTGACCTCTTAGGTTATCCCTCCTTAATAGTATTTTGAGCTCCTTCTAGATAGGTTCATCCATCTCCTAGTTAACATAGTTTGACACCTTTTTTCCATAAATTCTAGTTAAGCTTTATTTGAGAGGATTTAGATCCTCAGATGAAGACAAAGTAGAGTTCTCAATCAATGGGTCCTTCTAAAAGTCAGTATTTTTTCCATTCCCAATTCTCTTTCTTGCCCCCAGTTTCAAAACATTATTTTTTTACAAGGTGATTCCATAAAGCTGAACCACTAGGTAGGTTAGACATGGAGAGAAAACAACCAAGGTTCCTATTCTTCAAGTACTTAGTTTGGAAAATTTGTACCTAGTATTTAAAGCCTTCTAGGAGACTCCGCCCAATTTTTGTAGTTAGGGATTTATTTAGCAATGATATTCACCTTATACCCAAGCCACCCACCCTTTTAGGAGTACACACTTTTTCCCAGTTGATCGAAGATAATCTATTTTTTTCTTCAGTTCTAGACCACAAGAATCTTCTCTGAATCTGTTCTATCTTCTCTCCTATAAAGGCCAAAATTTTGAAGAGAGATAAGTAGTATATGTGAATATTTTTTAAGGAGGATTTCAATAATTGAATCTTCCCATCCAAGCTAAGAAGCTTCCCCTTCCATCTAGCCAACTTGTTTTGGACTCTCTCAATTAGCTGATTCCATTAGTTATTTTCCAACATCTTAGAAATCAAAGGTAACCCAAGATAGGCATCAGGTAAGGCAGCTTCCTTACAACCCAATATTCTAACAAATCTACCCTTGATTTGTTTGTCAGTATTAAAGAACTATAAATTTCTTTTTTCATAGTTGATAAACTGGATAGAGATAGTAGAATAATCATTCAGAACCTATTTCCAAAGCCCCATTTCCCCCATCGAGGCCTCCCTAAACATGAGAGTATCATCAAAAAATTGTTGGTGGGAGTCAGACAAAATAGATGAGGCAAATTTAAAACCTTTTAGTGCTTTAGAATCCATAAGTTTTTGAATCTTCCTTTCGAGATCCTCAACAACAATAATGAATAGGTAGGGTGATAGGGGATCACCTTGTCCGAGACCACGACCACGAGAGAAAAAACCTTGGGGAACACCATTAACCAACATAGAGTGCATGGGGGAAGTAACACAAGTAGAGATCATCTTAAGGAATCTTCCCTCTATCCCAAACTTCCTTAGAACAACAAAGAGAAATGTCCAGGAAACTCTATCATAGGCCTTGGATATATCTATTTTGAAGGCCATCCCAGGATTTTTAGAATGTTCCATTGAGTGGATAATTTCATGGGTGGACATGGCAACGTCAAGGATATTTCTTCCCTGAACAAACCCTTTCCGATTTGGGGCAATCATTTTACAAAGCACAGGTTTAATCCTTAACACTAGAATTTTAGAGAAGATTTTATAAACCATATTGCAAAGGTTGATAGGTTTATAATCCTTCATTGAAGAGGCATCAATATTTTTAGGAATAAGGGCTATAAAGGTGGCATACATTTGGTTAAGAATCCTTCCCGACCTAAAGAAATCTATAGCAATGTTAAAAAGGTCATTTTTGACAATATCCTAGGAGGTCTAGAAAAAGGCAAGAGGAAACCATTCGGGCTAGGGGCTTTGGAGGCCCCAAAGGAGAAAACAACCTTTTTAACTTCTTTCATAGTAGTCAAACTTTTTAAATCAAGAGCAAAAATAACTTTAGGAATCACTCGAGAAAGTCATCATGTACCTGGATTACATTGACTTGGGCTATATGGTGAGAGGAGAAGAAGTTTATAGCTTCCCTTGCAGTTTCCTTTTTAGTGGAGACCGTGGATCCATCCTCTTTCACAAGCGATCTGATCCTATTTTTACTTTTGTGTTTCAGGGTAGATTGATGAAAAATTTAGTATTCCTGTCCCCTTCAGTTAGCCATTGCACACGAGACTTTTATTTGTAGAATATTTCCTCCTTTTTGTTTATCTTAAACCATTGGGATCTGAGGTCTCTTTCTTTAGCACATATCTCATCATCCACCTGACCCACCTCCATTATATCCTAAAATTCCTTTAAGTTGTTTCCTAAGGTATTCTTTATCTCAAAGATATTACCAAAGGACACCTTATTCCACCCTTTCACTCTTTTCTTGATTATAATAATCTTTTTCATCAGAAAATACATTGGGGTACCATTTATTGGTTCCTCCCACTAGCATTTAACAAGAGCAACAAATTCCAGGTGAAGGCTCCACATTATTTCAAATCTGAATGGGAAAGGTCCCCTATTTTGATCCACATTATATTTAAGAAACAAAGCATTATGATCAGAGCCGAACCTTCGGAGAGAAGAGAGAGGAATCAAGAGATATTCCAATTGGTAGAGATTAGACACCTGTCAAGCTTGACTTGGATCAAATGGTTTTCATTCCTTCTATTGGACCAAGTGAACTTAGAGCCTTGGAGAGGGATATCAATAAGACCAACAAAATTTAGGAATTCAGCCAGCTCCATCATGCTATCCAAATAGTCATCCAAACCCCTTGAATTTTTAGAAGGAAGGAGAGGAGAATTGAAGTCCCCTCCTAGCATCCAATGATCATCTTTTATGTTAGTAATAGCGTCATTTAGCTATTACCAGAGAAACAATCTGTCTCTACTCAAGTTAGGAGTATAGATATTTATAAGATTCCATTTCTCTTGGGAAGCCAAATCTTCCAAGGAAACCATCAGACTGTTCCTACTAGTTGAGCACAAAGTTCCTTTTAATTTAGAAGGATTCCAAAGTGTAGCTATACCTCCAGAAGCCCCTTTAGCCTCATTCACAAAAAAATTCACACTAGGCCAGATGCTCACAATAACCTTTACAAGAGTCTCTTTCTTCATCTTAGTTTCTTGGAGGAGAATATCCACTTTATCGTCAAGGATACAATTTTTAACAAAAAATTGTTTGTACAAGTTATTGAGTCCCCTAATATTCCAAGATAGGTACTTCATGATGAAACACATGGTACACCACTGTCCAAACCATCGAGAAACAACCAGAGCTACTTCTTCTTGGACTTCGATCCAGCGATCGAATCAAATGTTCTTTGTTTCCCAATAACCACATCTCTTATAGTTTCTTTAATTCTTGACTCCTTTTGGGAAGGTCTTCCCACCTTATTTTCCCCCCAACATCCAACTTCTTTTTATTTTTATACTTATTTGGAGATTGAGACCAATCTTCTTCATCCTCTTTATCACTTGGCTAAGGGGGAATGCCCATCAAAGCTAGAGAGTCATTCAAATTTCCTGCCTCCTTGTGGGATAAGAAATATAATTCCTCTAATGATAGGTTGGTTTCAAAGTGCACAAACTCTCCTTCTTCAAAGTCCTCTCCATCTCTAGAAATCTGAACCTTATCTTGGGGCTCCCACACATTACCCTCCAAAGGGAGAAGCTCCTTTGGTTTTATCCCAATATTCCCTTCTTACCCACTATCCAACATCACCATATTTGGAAAGGCAGGGGTTGGAATACTGGAAATAGGGGAAGAAACCTTAAGGTTTAGACTACCCAAGACATTAGAGACAACAAGAGGCTCAATTGGAATTGCCTCCCTGCCCAGGACTAGGTTTTCCATCTGAAGGGGGATGGAAACAACAGGGGTAGTAGGAGTTACAGGAATTTAAGAAATTGAAGCAAGTTTATTAGCAAAGATTTCTTCCACAAGATTTTTCTCCTTTGTAGAGGTACCCTCAATGGGTTTATTCCCACAAGAGTCAATGAGGTGACCAAATTTCTTGCACAACTAGCAGAAGAGATAGGCATTTTCATATTCTAGAGGTTGGGTCTAGTTACCAAATTTTGATTTGGGGAGGACAGAAGAAGGTAAGACCGTATCATAGCCACACTAACACATATACAAGCATAAACTAGTCTAGATCTCTCCCGAGTTATCTTATCAATAGCCAATAGACTACCAAGGGAATTTTCTATTGGAAAAACAAGAATAGACAACTAAGAGGGGGAGGTGAATCAGTTGTCACCGAATTTAACTTATTCAACCTTATTAACCTTTAATCTTAGATCTGATAATTAACAATGAAAGCATGAATCAACAACACATCTGAAACACAAGAACACCAAGATTTTATACATGGAAACCCTGTTAGGGGAAAAACCATGGTGGATGTTAGTCCACAAGATTGTACCCTATTAGAAGTATATTGGAAATGAATAAGGAATGCATGTATGCATTCAGGAACACTTCCTAGAGATCATTGATCAAATGGGAAGGCTCACTGCCTTACAAAAACATTTAGATTAAAACCATCTAAAGTGATTGAACTGAGAAATTAGCTTCTGCAAAATATTGATGACAGTTCCGGTTAGGTACATAAATACTTCTTCACACTCTGCTCTACAATCGAATGATCTGATATTTATTCGTACATTTCGCATTCAAAATTCTCATAAAAACATTGAGAACACACCTCACACACTTAAAAATGAAGAAACAATCACTCTTATATATCCGCTTCATGAAATTACATTAACAAATCTGTCGGCCAAAAATAAAAGAATAAATTACAAATTGTTGGCCCAATTGATGAAAAAATCTCAATGCACACCAGTTGTAGTCGGTCACAACATAATGAAGACCTAAAACAAATTACTCAAAAATTCCAAACATTAAAAGATTAATCCAAAAGGATATGCAACATGCTACAACCATCATGTCAGCCAAGAACATGAAAACCCGAACACAACAGAAAAATCTTCGATCACGATCACTCCAATCAATGCGAACGTGCAACAAGGATAAAGCATGATCTAGAAACATAAAAAAAAAAATGCACAAGCATACACAACAACTAGAATTACCAGAATTACATTCTCTTTTCCAAAAACATCAACTACAATAACAAAATAACGATAGTAACACAACAACACACAACTTGCACAAATCATGATGCGCACCTCTAAAACTTCTGGAGTATAGAACATATAGGCTTAGCAACAAATCCTTTAAAGTGAAACTCTTGAATAGAAACACATTGAATTTTACACTACACTGAACTTCTCAGCTTCACAAGAAGCTTCAACATGTTTATTATAATTTTCTCAATATCCTCGACATATACAACCTTCAAGAACATCAAATGCTAATAGTGTTGACATCAATGACAACCACATATCAAAAGCACAACCACAACATCCAAAAATCTCTCCCTTTGGCATTGATGGAAACACATGATGTGAAAAATACCATCAACACAACTAACTCTTTATACTATTATTTTCCCCTTACATTGCTCTTCTCCCCTTTTTTTCTTTTCTTCTCCCCCAAGGTTTTTACAAAAAATTTCACATTACTCTTCTCCCCCTTTGACATCAATAGAAAAGGTACACAAGCTCTGAATTTTATATCTGAATCATCTGACTACTCCCCCTGATTAGCAACCACCACAACATCAATCCAAAACAAGATATGAATATGAATGCATAGATTGATGCAAAGAATTGCATCTTAGTTTAGATTAGGAGGGGAAATCACCCCTAATTTCCCTTTGAGATACTCAAAATTATCCTTAGGAAATGAATTAGTAAATATGTCTGCAATCTGTTCTTTTGTAGGCACATATTCTAGTCTGACTTCTTTATCACTCACTTTTTCTCTCAAAAAGTGATATATGATAGATATATGTTTTGTCTTTGAATGCAGTACTAGATTCCTAGAAATTTTTATGACACTGGAATTGTCACAAAATATAGCAACAAGCTCATCATACTCAATTCTAATATCTCTTAGCATCTGCTTCATCCATATTCCTTGAGTGCAATTGTTTGCAACAACAATATATTTTGCCTCAACAATAGATACATAAATGGAATTCTACTTTTTACTTAACCAACATACCAACTTCTTCCCCAAGAAGAATGCACCACCACTAGTACTTTTTCTATCATCCACATCTCATGCCCAACCTGCATCAGTAAATTCTCTCAAAGTAAGATCATCATCTTTAGGATACCAAAGACCAAAATAAACTATCCCTTTTAGGTATCTGAAAATTCTCTTCACAACAGTCACATGAGATTCCTTTGGATCAACTTGATATCTAGCAACCATGCATACAACATTCATGATGTCTGGTCTAGTCTAAGTCAAATAAAGTAATCCACCGATCATTGATCTATATCTTGTCTGATTTTCTTTAGGAGAATCATCATTCTACGTTAACTTGCATCCAGTTACCATGGGTGTACCAATTGGTTTTGATTCTTCCATACCAAACTTTTTCAGTAACTCACTTACATATTTGGACTGAGATATAAAGATTCCATCATCTAACTGAGTAATTTGTAATCCTAGAAAGAATTTTAGCTCTCCAATCATTGACATTTCAAATTTAATTTTCATTTCATCAGCAAAATTCATACATAAGTCATCATTACCTTCAAAACTGATGTCATCAACAAAGACTTCAATGATAAAATCTTTATCCTGGTCCATCTTGAAATAAAATTAATGTTAGCAATACCTTTATTGAATCCAAGCTTCAACAAGTATTTATCCAATCTAGCATACCAGGCTCTAGGGGCTTGTTTGAGTCCATACTATGCTTTCTTCAAACGAAAAACCATGTCTTCCTTATTAGTTAGTTGAAATCCATCCAGTTTCTCAACACATACTTCCTCTTCTAGCTCACCATTCAGAAATGCCGACTTTACATCCATTTGATAGAATTGTAGTTCTTAAAAGCAACATAAGTAAGAAATAATCTTGCAGCTTCAATTCTAGCAACAAGGGCAAATGTTTCTTCAAAATCAATACCTTCCATCTATAAGTACCCTTTACATACTAGTCTTTCTTTATTTATGACCACTTCACCTTGTTCATTCAGCTTATTCCGAAAGACCCATTTGGTTCCAATCACATTTTTATCCCGAGGTCTAGGAATAAGAATCCATGTATCATTTTTCTCTATTTGCATCAGTTGTTCATTCATTGCTTCCATCCAATATTCATCTTTACATGATTCATTGAAATTGTTGGGCTCAGTCTTGGAAATTAGACAATAATCTTCTGCAATTCTTCTTCTAGTTTGCACACCTTTGTTCTTATCTCCTATAATCTGATTTTCAAAATGATTTAGCTTTACATACCTCAGAACTTTAGGATTTTCTCAAACTTTTGGTTCTTCTGTTCTTTCTTATGCACTTCCACTGGCTTCTCCTTCTTGATTCTCTTGATTCACCAAAACAATTTGAACTTGATTTTATGTCTGCATATTCTTCCCATTATCAGTACTATCATATTGGTCATCTGAATCATATCCACAATATTTGGATGATCTAGTAGTGTCTTCATTAACTCTGAAATTTTCACTTTCAACCATTTTCCTTAATATTCTATTATAGCACCGGTAGGCCTTTCTCTGAGTAGAGTAACCCAGAAAGATTCCTTCATCACTCCTAGTATCAAACTTACCAATATCTTCATCTGTCTTGATATAACATCTACTTCCAAATATTTTGAAATATTTAATAGTAGGATTATAACTGAACCACAACTCAAAAGGAGTCTTACCAGAATTACCATTGACATTTACCCGGTTAATAGTATATACAACAGTGCTTATAGGTTCTCTCCAATAGGTATGAGGAACATTACCTTCCAACTTTATAGTTCTAGCAACATCTAGAATTGTTCTATTCTTTCTCTCAACAACTCTGTTATGTTGAGGGGTCTGAGGAGTAGATAACCGTCTTTTGATTCCATGCTCTTCACAGAATGAATTGAAATCCTAGGAAGTGAATTCACCACCTCTGTTTGACCTTAAGCATTTAATCTTTAAACTTGTCTCATTCTTGGCCATAGCTTTGAAACTTTTCAATTTTTCTAATGCTTCATGTATTTCTCTCAAGAAAGTAGCCCATATCATCCTAGAGTAATCATCAATAAGAAACATAAAGTACCTTTCTCCTTGTAGACTTCTGATTCTGGAGGGACCACATAGATCAATATGCACCAGCTCTAGTATTCCATTAGAATGATTTTGTTTGCTCTGAAAAGAAATTCATGTCTACTTTCCCATCTGACATTTCTTGCATATGTTGTTAGTAGGCTTCACTAGCTTAGGAAGATCTCTATCTGCTTGAGTGGAGCTTACTTTGACAATGTTATCGAAATTCACATGACACAGCCTCCTATTCCATAACCAGCTTACTTCAACTTGAGAAATTAAACAAATTTCACTAGTAGCACTCAGGTGAAAAATATTACCTTTTTTCTTTGTACTTGAAGAAATTACATTTCCAGAACTTCCTAGTATCCTGCACTTACCATATTTGAACTGAAGATTGTATCCCTTGTCTACCATCTATCCAACACTCAACAGGTTATGCTTCAATACTTCAACATAAAGGACATCATTGGTATTATATTTACCACCAAGAGAAATAATGCCTTTGCCACAAATCACACCAGCATTGTTATCTCCAAATCTTACAACACCACCATCATATTTTTCCAAGCTTAGAAAATTTATTTTGTCACCACTCATATAATGTGAGCATCCATTGTCAGTCACCCATTCATCCTTTTCTTCAATTTTGGCTGCAAGAGCTTTCTCAGTATTCTTAACACTAGCAGAGTCAATGAACATCGTACCATATTCCTTGATAGCAATGAATACCCATCCATCTTCATTTTCTTTATCAGATTCATCATCAGTAACACATTCTTCAGCATAATAACATTTATTTTGAAATCTAGGCTTGTCAAGTTTGAACCTAGGAACTCTTTTAGGACACCTTGATGCAAAATGACCTATCTTACTGCAAGAGAAACATTTAATAGGAAATTTTCCTTTGTACTTAGTTTGACCTCTGGCTTCTCTTTTCGCAATCAATGCTTCCATCTCTTCTAGCTCTCTTTCTTCATCTTCAATATGTTTCATCTCATCTTCATACTTGAATGTATTTCTAGAACTTTCTCCTCGATCATATCTCTATTGGTTTCTTCTGGATACTGTAGCCTTGAATGTAGATTATATCTTAGGAGTAGATTCACCAAATTCACTCAATTCAGAGGCAACAAGCTTACCAATCAACATATCTCTTGTTACATTTGTTACTATCCCAAGTTCTTCAATAGCATGAGCTTTCATTTTGTAAGAAGTAGGCAATGATCTGAGCACTTTAGCCACAATCTCTTCTTCATCCAAAATTCCAACAGCACATCTAATACCCATCACTAGTTCATTCACTTTTTGCATGAAAGAAATGATGTTTTCATCTTCACTCATTTTCAAGTTTTTCCACTTACCTTTCAGACTCTGTAGCTTAACAATTTTCACTTGTGCATCTCTTTCATACAATGTTTCTAGCTTCTTCCAGATCTCATATGCTATCTTTAGACCTATCACATTTGTCATCTTTGAATCTGTCAAAGAACTCAATAATGCTTCTATATTTGTTTCAGCTTCTTTGATCTCATCAGGAGTAGAGGGACCATTCTGAGGAATATTATATCTGCTCTTTGTAATCTTCCAAAAGGGATCACCAATGCACTTCAAATGACACTCCATTTTGACCTTCCATAGAGAGTAGTTTGTTCCATCAAATCTGGGACTATCCTTTTTGTATGATGCCATCTTGGATCACCTCAAGCTGTTAAACTTCTTTAGAGGAACCTGCTCTGATACCAATTATTGGAAAAAAAAGAATAGACAACTGAGAGGGGGGGTGAATCAGTTGTCACAAAATTTAAAACTTATTCAACCTTATTAACCTTTAATCTCACATTTGTTAATTAATAGTGAAAGAATGAATTAACAACACATCAGAAACACAAGAACTGTAATGCCCCACCAAGTAACTTTAAAGGAAGTTGCAATTAACATCATAAGCGAACCAATTTTTTTTTTATAAAGTGCATTTAACATACACATTCACTTACTAATTAACAACAACCTCTAAGGCTACAAGGTTAGGATTACTTAAACCCACATATACATATTACATATAACCATAGCCTTATGAACTTTATGAAATAACCATCATACATCATAAGAATACCACATAACATAATAATATAATCAACCAAGATACAATCTCATAATCATTATCTTAATCCAATAGTTACATCACTCATTCCTAGAATGAGGTAATAGTACAAATGTATTACAATTACATAACTCCACCTCATAAACATAAGAGGGATAAAGTATCATATACAAACTGAAATATTACAATGCAAGAAATTACAACAAGAACCGCGAGCTGTCCATCAGGATGTCTCGCCACCAAGTACTGAAGATCGATGGAGACCCAACGGTTTTGGTGCATGTTCCACCCAACCAATGTGGTACCCGAAGGCCCACCCCCCATGCTAGGAGATAGTAACAAAATAACATAGAAAAAGATCTACTACCTCTAACCAAAGGCAAACTCATACTGACTCATACTGTTATAACCAACCAAATGAATTAACAAGTACAACTCATTCACCATACAAGTACGAATCAAGTACAACTCAAGTACAACATAAGTACAAATCAAGTACAATACAAGTACAACTCCAACATTACTGACATAGGTCACATTGCTTCCAGACATAAAGTAGATCAAGTATGTTCAAATAACCATACACATAAAATAATTAACAACAGTTGTCATAGATAGAGTGTCATCGCAAGGTTTGTCATGAGATCTCCTCTGGGCATTCTTCATAGGCTCCGGCACAAGTAATCCTGGTGGCCTCAACCGAATCCCGGCACTCATACTCACTCATGCGGAATCAACTACCTCTCGCAAGAACTAGATAGTTGATCTTGCCATTCTAGGCCTTCTCACTCATCCCAAGTCTAAACAAGCCCTTGCGTCTATGAGTGAGGATTAAATTATCTTGATTAGTGAGAAGTTAGTCCTAATCTTCTAAGTACATTATTTTAATTATCACTTGTTTAAATCACTCCTGAAGGTTATCCAGTTTTCCTCTTTGGGCTCTGGTGCCTAACAGAAGCCACTCTTCTATTCAACAACACATATCCAAACAATCCACCAAGGGAACCGCAAGTGCATACCAACTAGGCATCATAATCCACTCCAAGACAAGGAGGATACAAATAATAGAACTCACTCCAAACATCTTGGAGGCAACAAACACATAGTCCACTCTTTTTACAGGAGGCAACAAGATGAAACCACATAATCAAGATCACTCCATACAAGGAGACATGGATCCCATAATCCGTTCCTAAACCAAGGAGGTGCAAACATCCCCGTTCATGAAAACCGGGTAAAACTGAAAAAACGCCATGCACTACCCAAAGGAAAACAACTGGATGGCATAAAGATTCAACAACCCTTATCCTCTAAGTTCTTCTGGAAGACTTATAATTTAGGACTAACACTAAATCCCAAAACCAACAATGCAACTTGACGACATAGCAACAAAAACATTCAAGTCATCAATCAAATCTAATATTTGGATTTCCTAAATCCATATTCATTCAATAGGTAGTGTAGAAAAGTCAAAGTCATGATAACTAGATCATCTAAAATAATCATAACCCCTATTTCCCTTTTCATTATTGAAAATCTGAAATAATTAAACTTACTTCCCTTTACTGAATACAGAGAATTAAATCCTTTAAGATAATCATAAGGAAGATACTACTTTTGGATATACTAAATCCATATCTTTTTCATAATCCAATCACAATGATTCTACTAATCTAAATAGAAATTAATAAATAACATAATTGATTGCCTCATCAATAAAACAACTTCTTAATTTACTTTTAAATCGACACAAATCCATGCAAGTAAATTCTTTCCATTTCTAAACCAAATTTTGCATCTCATTCAATTTTCTATTTAAAACATTCAATCACTTTAATATAATAACATATTGTTTCTCTATCCATTTTCCATATACACTAATCAATCCATTTTTAAATCTTTATTCAATAATACATTGCATGCATCTCATTAAAATAAAATACGATAATAAATTTTACACTGAATATATATATATATATATGCTCCATATTATATAGACACCATTAATATTCCGTTCACAATGACTAGATTACTCTATGGAACTAAATAAAACATAATAACTATTTGCCTTTTCAATATAGTTAGTTCCTAAATTTACTTCTAATGCAACCTAACACTATTGCAAACAATCTTTTCCAATTTTCTATCCGGAGTCTATGTCTTATCAACTATCCACTTAAAAACATGCAATTTCATCAATGTATAAAAAAATATCTTTTGGCTTATCTATTTGACCGCGCATTCATATTGTTTCTAATTAAATCTCATTAATTAAAACATACATTTAAATATAAATATTTCTATAATTCTTCAATATATTTAAATATCTTTTTCCTTATCAATTTTGACCATACATTCGAAACTTATCTTTTAAACTCTTCATGCAAAGCTAAATTACACGCACTTAAATAAAATAAGGTAGATACTGATTGAAAATATTCATGGATATATATATATATATACATCTCAATATATTTTCTTCAATCATATTAACAAAATAACCATTTCTTTTTAAATCAAGTAATTATTTCTATTAAAAAATATCTTTCTCTATACATTTTCTACACATACTAATTATCTCTTTTAGAACACTAATAATATCCAATTTGCAAACAACAGAATAAAATAAGATAAAATATTATTTATTCTCTCAAATGGATATATATCTTCACTATATATATACTAAATATAAATTAATATATTTAAATATATTTAATCATTAACATATCTTCTATCCTTTCCAGAATATCAAATTGATTAATTCAAAATAAAATATCCTTTATCATCAATATTCCAAAATATAAATATATTTTTTCAATTAAATCAAATTAATAATTGGACCTTTTACATATGGATTTAAATTTCACAATTCAATTTTAAATTATGCATTCTTTAAAACAAATATTTAACTCCTTCAATTAAACTTTAACATGTCATTTTAAAATAAACAATAATTTTCCCATATGTTTATAATTTTAATTCCACTAATCTAATATACAAATTTTATTTAAAATAATATAAATAAATATAATACTTTAGTATTATAAATTGTAATATAAAATATTATTAAATAATATTTTAATATTATAATAACAATACATAAAATATTAATATTTATAAATATCAATTTATTATTATTTTATTTTCAGAACAGCCATGGGAAAATAATTTAATAGCAGTCTCATGTTTCAAGAATAACTCAAAAACCACGATCTGGGTATTTACAATTTTTGGACAGGTGTAAGAAAATTTTAGAATGCAAAAACCCTTTAAATTTCCTAAAAACCCAGTTTGTAAAAGTGAAATTATAGGTGACACAA
The DNA here is from genome assembly GCA_007115665.2 of Sequoiadendron giganteum. Taxonomy (NCBI): domain Eukaryota; kingdom Viridiplantae; phylum Streptophyta; class Pinopsida; order Cupressales; family Cupressaceae; genus Sequoiadendron; species Sequoiadendron giganteum. The sequence continues at coordinate 175,028,966 of CM021109.1, read as the reverse complement.
TCAGACCATTTTACCATGAAAATATAACTATACTGCAGATTTTAAAATCCGTTTTTTGATAATAAACAGAAAGTTTCATTTTCTAAAAACATTCTAAATGCATTGTTCAATCTCTATGTTTAATTTCAATAATAACAAAATTGATTTCCCCAATTAATTTAAATTCAACTAAGGTTTTCACAATTTTCACTCAAGAATTTTCACAAGCAAAGGCTGAAACTTTGTTTAATTCTTTTCTTCTAATATCAAATTTATTTTCTAAAACAGATTTAACAAACAAATCTTTAATCACTACTATTTAAAAAAAATAATCAAGAACAATAAAACACAAAGAGGAAAACCTGGTACAAGAAGCTACAGGAAGAGATGAATTTCTGATGCAAGCCTCCTCCAAAGATTTCTTGAATTTTCTTCAATCCTCTAAAGAATTCAATCCAAAATCCAACAAATGCAAACAATATTTCCTTCAATTAATTCTACAATCGAACTTTCTTCAACCCCTTATGCAATTTTTCCAAAATTTCTTCCCTGCTGTAAAAATATATTTTTTTAAAAACTTTCTGTTGCCCTAAAATTAAAACATATATCCTTATAAATCAAAAATACCTAATTCAACCCTAATTCACATTACATGCAAATTAGATATTTCAATTTTAATTTTAATTTCAATTTCAATTTTAATTTCAATTTCACTTTTCAAAAACCCACTTTCAATTTAAAATGTAATTTGAAATAATAAATTAATTTCCAAAGTTGCAACTAATTTCCCAAATAAACATTTAATTACAATTTCTAATTTAATTCCCACACGTTGGAATTAAATTCCAAAATTAATTCTAATTCTTTTATTTCCTTTCATTCTCTTGCATCACGTTTAATTAATTAATTTAATTATTTAATAACTAAATTCAACCCCTTGGATCAAATTTAATTAATTAAATAAACTAAATATAATTAATTAATTTAAATATAAACTTTTATCCACATTGCATTATTTAAATTAAATAACCATCAACATGATTTAAATGCAATTATTCTAAATATCTATTTCCAAATCAAGAATGCTTCAAAATTAAATAACATCAAAGCAAGATAGACAATGACTCAACACACACAACTGATGACATACTAAGGCTAGGGTATAGACTTGACACATGTTATCTAGCTACTATCTCCCATTCAACTTAACCATTAGATCGACATGCTCAAACCTGTGAAACCAGGTAGAGTCGATGCCATGTACTTGCAATCCTGCAACCAAGTAAACAACATCATACAATATATCTAGCATATAATACACACCGTAAAGAAGAAATTACGGATTCACAGGGTGCTCACAAGCGAGTGATGTGAAACCGTCCTCTTCACCAATACACTCATCAAAACTGACACTTCCATCATAATTCCAATAATCTCATAATAACATCTCATGTTAACTCTACAACATCATTAATCTATAATGCATGTGAAACAATAATCAGATAACTACATCCCACAATAATATTTGTCACTCAATAGTAACAATCAAAACATCATAACAAAATGTATCCAGTATCAAAGTAATTGCAACCAAACATAGCATAAAGCAACTTGAACAAGAAACAAAACAGAGGGGTATTATAAGAACACCAAGATTTTATACGTGGAAACCCTGTTAGGGGAAAAACCACGGTGGATGTTAGTCCACAAGATTATAACTTGTTAGAAGTATACTGAAAATGAATAAGGAATGCGCATGTATTTAGGCACACTCCCTAGAGCTCACTGCTCAAATGGGAAGGCTCACTGGCTTACAAAAAAATTCAGATTAAAACTGTATGAAGTGATTGAAATAAGAAATTAGCTTTTGTAAAAGCCCGATGACAGTTTTGGTTAGGCACATAAATACTTCTTCACACTTCACTCAATCTTCTTCACACTCTACTCTATAATCAAATGATTTGATCTTTATTCACACATTTCACATTCACATTTCTCATACACACATTGAGCACACACCTCACACACTTCAAAATGAAGAAAGAATCGCTCTTATATATCCGCTTCATGAAATTAAATTAACAACTTTGTCGGCGAAAAATAAAAGAATAAATTACAAACTGTCAGCCCAATTCATGAAAAAATCTCAATGCGCACCAACCGTAGTTGGTCACAACATAATGAAGACCTAGAAAACTTCCTCGAACATGCCAAATATTAAAAGATTAATCCAAAAGGATTTGCAACACGTTACAACCATCAAGTTGTCCAAAAAACATGAAAACCCAAACACACAACGGAATTTTTTTTGATCACTATCACTCCAATCAACGTGGACGTGCAACAAAGATAGAGAACAATCTAGAAACATAAAAAAAAATCGCACGAGCATACAAAAGAACTAGAATTACTAGAATTACATTCTCTTCTTCCAGAAACATCAACTACAGTAACAAAATAACTGTAGGAACACAACAACACACAACTTGAACAAATATTGATGCGCACCTTTAAAAATTTCAGAGTATAGACTAGATAGGCTTAGCAACAAACCCTTTAAAGTGCAACTCTTGAATAGCAACATACTGAATTTTACACCACATTAAACTTCTCAGCTTCACAGGTAGCCTTCAACATGTTTATTATAATTTTCTCAATATCCTCAACATATACAACTTTCAAGAACATCAAATGCTAATAGTGTTGACATCAATGACAACCACATATTAGCAACACAACCACAACATCCAACATCCAACATCCAACATCCAACGTCCAACATTTTCTATTCCTTTAAAAATTCCCATCTCCCAGAACTCAAGAGGTAATCTAAGAAGGAAGACCTAGGCTGGAGCCGAGGCACCCAAGTTTGTTGAGGGGTCAAAACTTGGTTTCTATTTATAGAGGGAGAGAAAGTTCTTAAACCTAGAATCAATTTCCCAGGGACCTCTAGTTAAGACCTTCAGCATATCCTCATAAACCATAAAGGAGAAAAGGAAAATACCACTTGGCATCGGATATATGGTAACACTACCTTTGAGATTCCAAGTGGAAGCAACCCATTGAAAAACCAATTCAATATTTTCCCTATAAGCCAAAAACTTACCAACCAACGATAGTTTGAGATTTTCCATCACCTTTAGCATCAAAACTTTAGGGACATCTACTTCCCAGCCAATCACAAAGTAGGAAGTAGGTTCCAACACTCTTTTACCCGAAGTTGGTGAGTCAAAAGCCACCAGTCTATCCATGTAGGAAATTGGTTCTTCCAAAGAGAAGAAAGAGTCAAGACCAAAAGCTGGAGAAATGGGTGACTTCCCAAACAAACCTTCAGTCTTTTTCCTAGAGGAAAGGATGAAAGTATGAGGTGGGGATGTCATATGGGGAATAGAAAGGATGGATGTTGCCACTGTAGGCACAACACCAGACAAGAGGACAACATTCTTGGAATGGGGAGCCTAACCCCCCCCCCCATGATCATCCCATGAAGTAGTCTAATCAAAGGATTAGAAATTCAAAAAAATAGCCAGAGTAGGAAGTTGCAGAGAAGAGCCGAGAGCTGAGCATTGATTTCCAGTTTATGTTGTTCTCTCCACTCATCTTTTACATATTTCTATTTTCTCATTCATTTTTCTTTTCCATTCTTCTTACATTTTCCATTTTTCAAATGAGTAACTTTCCTTTGCACGTTCTCTCACTCAATCTCATCGATCCATCTTTGGAACTTCATCTATAAATTTGACATCCATCTCTTCACAATTACAACCTCCATCTTTGAACTTTCATTGTTATTATTGTCTTAAGTATAAGTGCAAAACCTATCGATGTAAATTTTGCGGCTGTTGGGAGGGTTTAGAACTATCCTGTTGGTATACATGTTGTAACAAATGTGTTTGCATTGTTAGTCCCTTCCTTATAGGTAGGTGACTAATGTATTCAACTCAATGCTTCTTATTAAAATGACATCAGGAATCATGCTAGTATGAAGTATATATCACTATGCTGATGTTTTGGGGATTAATTTATGAAAAGAAAATTATTGATTTTTTTTGCAATTTTCTCATTGGCTACTGGTATTTTTGTCATGGTTTTGTCATTTTGTAATTTATTTAATTATTGTAATGAACTTTGCTATTGAAAATATTTCATGAGTTTTTTGGTCTAGTCGTGTCTTCGAACTAGCTATTTCTGGCGACACATGGTGTTTAAAGTAGTACATTTGCATTTACTATTTGTGAATTTTCATTTTTGCAGAATGGTGCCTATTAAAATGGTGCATCAAAAATAATTCCAGTAAAATATTTGTATCGCTATGTAGATGTTTTGGGGATTAATTTATTAAAATCAAATTATTTATTTATTTGCAATTCTCTCATTGGTTGGTGGTATTTTTATCATTATTGTAACAAAATTTGCTATTGGAAATATTTCATGAGTTTTTGGTGTTGTCATGTCTTTCGACCCACTGTTTCTAGTGATGCGTGGCATTTTAGGTAGTGCATTTGCATTTACTATTTGTAAATTTTCATTTTTTATGAGCTTGAAGTGCAAGTGTCATTAGTGGCTTATGGTGTGAAGTTTTAAGTTTGTCGTGCAAAGAATTATTTGCGTTGTTTATTCAATTTCTCACATTGCATGCATGTTGCTCATGCATCATAACATGTATGGTAAATAAAACATATCTTGAACAAATAGACATCTTTCAATGTCTATCGCTATTTCTATAAGATGGGGTTAGATGAATCCTTGCCTAGATAAAGTGACATCCAACATTTCTAAGCTATGAAACCACACCTAAACAATAGAATACAATGAAAGCATAAGAATACAATAATATCAAATAACAACACTCCCCATGCTTGATATTGAATCACTTATCTTGCTCTATGAAATAATATCAAATAACAACACTCCCCATGCTTTATCTTGAATCACTTCTCTTGCTCTCCTATTTATCCTTATGCAACTTTTCCCTCATATTTTTTATGATACTTTTGCAAAACCTACAAATGGTAAGTAGAAGGTTGGATAATATTAGCTGTTAAATTGAAAATGGAGGAGAATGGTCTCTTTTATAGAAAACCATTCGAACGGACAACCGAGATCGATCCTCTAGAAGAATTCCAAGATCGACAGATGAGAAAAAATGAGGAGGTTATGAAATGAAGGGTCAATATCGATCTTCTAGAAATATGCCAAGATTAACAGTCGAGAATTGATGCACCAAAAAGAGGTGGGCACTGAAGGCTATGATTCTCAACGACTATGATAGAAATGAAGGCTTATGATAGAGACAACTATGACATAAATAAATGCCATGAATAGGGCATCTTTGACCAAAAGGGAGGGATAAATAAATTATTTATTCAAAAATGGAGAAAGTGGACAAGTGGAACTAAATAATTCATTCAAATTATTTATTTGGAGAATGAAAAATGAGCATTTAATTAAATTAATCAATTTCATTAAATAGGAGGGGAAGAACTCAGACATTAAATAATTAATTTGAATTAATTATTTAAAGGGGAGAGGAATGACACGTAGTTAAATAATCCTAATAATTATTTAATTATAGAATAATGACAAGGTCAAACAATAATAATAATTATTTGACTATAGACAAATGACGAATGACAAATAATTAAATAAATAATGATTTATTTAATTATTGAAGAAAGAGGGTGTTAGTGACACAATTTATTTATTTTAATTGATCAAGATAGAATAATGATTAGAAAATTAATTAATTAAATAATTAAAATTATTTAATTATTAGAGGATGACGACCAAGGAAAAATGTTGCTCATAGACCTAGGATATTTTTCAGTGTCTACATTTTCCCCCTCTTTAACATAATGTGATTTGAATGTTGTGTCAAAGAATGAAAATGAAAATGGGGCTCAGGTCATGCCCCAACATGCGCTAGTGAAGAGAATGAGGAAGGATGACCAGGAGGGTTGTGGTATGCCCCCTCGAGAGGATATGTGGGTTCAAAGAACATGAATGTGCTCTCAAAATGGATGATAAGACTAGATGATGAAGGATAGAAGAAATGTTAGCATGGAAAAGATGATTCTTAGTATGGAGAAGATTGATATTAGCATGAAAAATGAAATGAAGATGTAGATGGAAAGTTAGATGGGAGATGATAAGGGACCAACCTTCGTACTTCCATTTTTATATTTATCATCATTGGGCATAAAAGGTATCACAAATGGAACACAAACACCATGGTATGACATATACCAAGGTGTGCAACGTGACCATTTGTGGGAGACAAGCAGTCAAAAGATAGAGCCAAACGAAAAGGAATGCCCCAACTCATACGAAGGATCCAATTATCCCAGTATTTTTGCCAAGACAAACCACATACAACAAACAAAGAAAAGAGGCCATGATCCATCATCGTCCTTCTAAATCCGTTAATAGGAAATCCTTGAGGAGACTAGTAACATGACCTAGAATCAATAAAAAAGATAAGACAAATCCAGACCAACAAAGTGTTTCCTAAGAAAGAGTGTTTTCCAATAATATTGATATGATTGATTAGGTTGACCAAGATGACCGAATTTGATTGATAAGTTTGACAAGGATTGATTGATGACTTGAAAAAGGTTGAAAAATTGATTTGATTGATCATAACTAGCCTCAAGCAAGACACATCCTGATTAAGGCAAGATTGATTGACCAAGACGACAAGATTGATTAATTTGATATGTCACGTACTGATTTTATCGATTATTTAAATGCAATTATTAATCATGAGATTTTTAATTATTATGTTAGATGATTATTTAAAATTGAATTGAAATTGGAATTTAAATTGAAAGTGAAATTTAAATTGAAATTGAAATTTAAATGCAAATGAAATGATTTGAAATGCATTATTATGAAATTCGGGGTTTGTCATGCTAATGAGAAATTGAGTGCAAGTGAACGCAGTAACAGGTGAACGAGAATGAAGGCGAGAACATTGATCAGGTAGGGCCATTTTAGCCATTAGACATTTATGAGGATGATGGAATCTCACACACCACATAATTATTATTTTAATATATTTTTGTGATGATTATTATTGGATTTTTTTTATAAGTTAATTTTGATTGCTCAAATATATGTGAAACAAAATATGTTTGTTTTAAATGGCGATTTGATTATTTTTGTGAGGAAAATGATTTTATTTAAATAATTGAATTCCTTGTGTAAATATTTTATTATTAGTTAAAAATAATAATGCTTTTACTCTAAATTAATGGAATAGACTTCTAATTGTGAAAATATATAAAAATGTAAAATAGTGTATTAATGTAATTGTTATTTTCTCATTTAAAAAATGAGAGAGGAAATATAAATGTTTAAATGTTTAAATATATTAAATTAAGTAGAAAGATTTGTTTGAAGAAATAAATGAATTACGTTCAAAATTTGAAATGAATTCAAACAACAGTTTACAAATTGAGAGAAAATATCTTTCAATCAATTTGAATGAAATTACAAATAGAACTGGGAGTTTTGATAAATTTTGGCTGGAGATCAAAGCTTAAAAAGGGGATCTGAATTTGTTAACAACTCCACCATTTGCATGAGAAAACAAAGAAGAGAAAATTTGAATTAGAGAAGAGAGGGAAGACAAAAATCCATTTTTAAGAGGCAGAAGAAAAATAGATAATTGGGATCATTATTGCATGGATCTTATTTTTGAAGACTGTTTGTTAGATTCGCATGTGAAAGAGTGAGGCAAAGTTTTTTTTATTTTTATTCTCATCCTCCATATACTCCATGCGCAGCTTGGAGAGAGGGCTGAGAAATTTATAATGACTGATCTCCCCATCATGTGCGACCGAGAAGGGAGAACAACTTTGGGTTAATCAGTTTTTGAGGAGACTATTATTCCCCACATGGCTAAAGTAGGAGAGAGTTCTAATAGTTTTGATTTAAGTTGTTTTCCCTAAACCTCATTCGCGGCCATGAGAACCATGCAACATAAACAACATTTGTTTTTATCTGAACTCAGATGTCTCCCAAGTGCACATGGAAGGAGGGAGAGAGGTCTTAAAAATACAAGAGAAATGAGGCAGGGTGCGGCCAATGGAGGATAGGGAGAGGAAAGAGTAACAAAAGAAAAGATTTCTATCTTCCCAAGCGTGACCAAAAGATAGGTGCGGCCAGAATAAGGGGAAGTCTTTATATTATTTTGAATTGGCTTGTCTCCCAAGTGCATGGGAAGGAAGGAAGGAAACATATATTGCTGATTCAAGAATGCTAGAAGACAAAGGGAATTCGTAGAAAAAGAAAATAAAAGAACAAAAAATTGACAGAGGAAGCAAAATAAACCAGATTCAGGAAAAACAGCTAGATTCAAATGATAACTGTTTAATTCTAAAATTCACTATCTCATTTATTATCCAAGTTTAAATTCTTTCTTTCATTTTGGTATACTATCTATTGAAAATTATTACTGTTTCTTTTAAATTAAGAAGGAATTTCATACACCAAACTTTGATTTTATCAAAAAACCATTGAACAACTTGAACAAAAAATTATAAAAGGACAGTAGATTTATTTATTTTTAGGAGATTCTGATTAGTAAATTGAAAAGATGCAAATAGAAAACAATATGTTCTTAGATCTATTTGGATTTAGAAAAGCATCAGAAAAATCTAAACTATGTTAAACTATGTAAATCTAAAATTTGGAAATTGTAAGAAAAGAAACAAAAAAGATAGTGATTTTGATAAAAATACTTTTTGTATATTAAATATGTTTGAAAATAAGAGTTAAAATCAGTGATTTGCTAGAATGAAACTAAAATTACTACGAAACAAAAGTAAAAGTGAGTTGTTCAACATGTTTCTAAAAATATATTATTTTTTTTAATGGAAATGTGAAAAGCAAAATAGAAATTAAGTAAATAAAAAATATAAATTACTTGGGAATGAAATGAATTAGAATAGGAGTATTTCGAAGTGAAAACAAACTATATGAGTAAATTAACCGAAAGAATGTGTGCTCATTTATTCCTATTTAAATATGTACTCAGATTACATACTTGAGATACACCTTCTTTTTGTTATTTTATTATTTGATTTAAATATTAATTTAATGTTATTTATGATTTAAAACAATGAAAATACTACATTAGAACCATTTTTGCTTGAAACAAGATTGCAGTTAAAGATGTTTGTGAAAGATCATTTTTATTTTGAATGGAACCATGGATGCTTGATAAATGAATGTGCATGACATGTGTTTGGAAAGTTACCTTCAGGGACGAGTGCCGAATATGGGTTTCTAGAGAGTGTAGTTTTATTTTTCCAAAACTACTATTATTTGTTGTGCATGACATTTTACTTGGCCAAGTAACTTAAGGGCCATTGAAATAGATGGAAAATATTTAACTCTCTACCATATCCTAGTATCAAACTTGCTTGTTTCTTAAATGAATTAGAAAAATGAAAATACTTGTGGATTTACTAGTTATACTAGGCATGCACTAAATTCCATCTTGCTTGTCGATTGCTTTCTGCTAAGCGATTCGTGCAGGGTTGGGTATTCTTTGATTGACCAAAGAATTCCGGGGAAGCGTAAGCTTCGAGGTTGGGTGGAAAAAGCATCTAAACCTTGTTCTCGTATTCATGTTTGAAGATATGCTATTGGATTGAAGATTTCTTCTTATATCTATTATATTTCATTATTGTATGATTATTTTTGAACTTAAGGTGACAAAATGCCTAAGAATTGAATTGTAAATTTTCTTTTACAATGTATTTGTATTATAAATGTCATGAAAGATGACACGTATTTATGAATGTAATTGGATATATTATGAATCTTATTGTAGACTTTAAGTCAATATTTTGGAATCTTGTGGATTTAACAATGTTAATGAACTTATTAAAGGAATTATAAGATATTTTGGAATTAAAGACTTTCGCTCTTTACATGATAAGGATTGATTGATAAAGTTGACAAAGTTGATTGATTGTTTGACAAATATTGATTGATATGACTAAGCAAAGTGATGATACCCAATTTGAAGAAAGAAATATCTTGTTTAAGGAAAGGATTACATCTGATAAAGTTGACCAAGTACCAAGTATTGACAAGACACCTAACTGCAAGAAAGACACATCCTGCTTAAGGCGAATGACCAAATTGAAAAAGTCTAATCTTAGGAAGGACACATCCTAATAAAAGAAAAGAGATAAGACTGATGAGACAAATGACCTAATGCCCCATTTTGATATAAGACCACTGACCTGATTGATGATAAGAGGATTGATTGAATTGATTGAAAGTTTTGTTGGTTATGTTTGTCTGTTGATTCTTGATTTGGTTCAAATGATGATTGCTTATAGACCAAGAATATGACTAGAATCGACAAACCCTAATGGACTGACCTAGGTGGCCTCAGGGGCTCATCGATTGATGGCCTTGCCTACGTTATACATGCAAAGACCTAATAGTTCAACACAACTCAACTTTGTTTTATTCGACAAAAGACCGAGTCATGATTTTATTTGGATAACCTAAAAGGATTGACCTAATGTCTCGGGGGCTCATTTAAGATGAAGCTTACCTACGTAGAAAATGTGCAGAGACAACATAGTTTGACCACTCTAACATAGATGGACTCTGACTCTATTTTTTGAAGTTTTGATCTTTTTTTATCTTTTTGGATTTTGAGGATTTTCTGATTTTTTTTTTATTTTGAAGGTTTTCTAATTTTTTTTTTGGATTTTGATGTTTTATGATTTTTTTTAGATTTTGATGATGTTTTGATTTTTTGGATATTTGAAATGTTTGGATTTTTTTGGATTTTTTTAAGGATATTTTATGATTTTTATGAATTTTGAAGTTTTTAAAGGACATATACCATGTGTTATTTCCCTTGAAGATGTAAGTCACGAAATTGCCTCTAGTCAGGTATAAGACCCATTTATAATGTGCGAGGGGAAGCAACAAATGCAACAAATGATTATGAAAGAAAAGGATACTAAATGTCAGTGGTTTTCATGCCATGGTAGAATGACAAAGCTTTATTATGAATGAGGGATAAGTGTGAACAAACGAAAGACCAGATGGAGTGACAGTAGACAGATGAGCATAGACTAACTACACATGGCGCTTGTTTGCCAAGTTTTCACCATGGTACTTATCCAAAGAACCACTGAAGTGGTTTTCATTTTTGGACAAATTATTTCTCTTTACTATTTTTCTAATTTTTGATTTTTTTAATTTGTTTTTGTGTATTTTTGAATTTTTAAGGGATACTTTGAGAATCAAGTGTAATACTTGTGAAGATGCATGTTGTTGATAGGTTAAGACAATGGTTCTCCTTAAGGAGTAGAAAGTTGATGAGCACCAAATCCATATGTTTCTGTGACAATAGACGAGCCCAACCAATTAGGCTTAAACTTCCCAGGTTTTTCTCGTTTTGCTTGATTCTTTAGATTTTCCTTTAAGACTAAATCGCCAATGTAAAAAATTATAGGAAAAACCTTCTTATTGTAATTGTGTCGGAGGTGATTCTGATATGATTGCAAATGTGTCAAAGTAGTATGTCTCTTTTCATCTAGTAACTCTAGCTCTTGTACATGGGATACATGATATTCTTCTTGATCAATTAGGCCTTGCATAGAGACTCATAGGGATGGTAACTCGACCTTTATCAGAAGTATTGCTTCAGATCCATAGACAAGGGAATAAGGTGTGGCTCATGTAGGGGTACAAATACTAGTGCGATAGGTCCATAAATCAAGGTTAAGTTGCAAGTTTCAGTCATGGCTAGCATCATTGACAATCTTTTTAAAGATTTTTTAGGATAATCTTATTAGACCCTTTAGCTTGATCATTACCTTGCGGATAATACAAAGTAGAAAAATGATGCTGAATATGGAATTTGTCACAAAGCTCATGAACATCCTGATTTTTGAAAGGGGGACCATTATCTATAATGATGGACTATGGGATACCATAATGAAAAATGATGTGATTAAGGATAAATTTTTCCATCTACTTATCGGTAATGTAAGTCAGTGGGATGACTTCAATCCATTCTGTAAAGTACTTAGTAGTGACAAGGATAAATTTATTTCTATTGGAAGAGGTGGGTTGGATTTTTCCTACGAGGTCAAGTCCCCATTGAGAAAATGGCCATGACGAAGTAAGTGACTGCAATTCCTGAGTTGGTGCATGTATAAGATCTCCATGAATCTGACATCAGTGACATTTCTTCACAAAGTGATAGGCATCGCTTTCCATCATAGGCCAATAATATCCTGTTCTCATGAGATTTTTGGCTAAGGTAGGACCAGCAAAGTGAGCTCCACATATACCATGATGTAGCTCTTGTAAGGCTATTTGTGCTTCATTTGAGTCGATACATTGAAGGAGGGTAGTATCTAAGCTATGACAATAAATGGTACCTTTGATGATGGAATATTTAGATGCTTGTCAGATAAAAGTTTTGCATTGGTTAAGGGACAAGTCAGGAGGTATAATCTGGTCATTCAAATAGGCATAAATGTCTTTGTACCAAGATGAATTGAGACCAACAAGTTCACACAAAAGTTCAGTTTTGGGGACATCGAATGTAGGGATCAACAGTTGTTCTACCAAGAACTCGTATTGTGATGCATTATTAGGAATGTCCAAGAGAGATTTGATGGTAGCCATTGCATCAACTGCTTTATTTTGGATTCTCGAGATCTGTTCAAAAGAAACATTATCAAAGTATAGTTTGAAACTATCCACCATGCGCTTGTAGGGAATCAATTTCTCATCCTTGGTATCATAATCATAATTAAATATCTTTATCACTAACTGTGAATCACCATAGACTTAAAGATCCTTGATTTTCTATTTTATTGCTATCTAGAGTCCTATCAACAATGCCTTATATTAGGAAAGGGTAAGAATGCTGTTAGGAAAGATTCCAAAAGGGATACGGTTGTGGGGAACACAGAGATGACTAGAGGGGAAAGTGCTAGGAGGAGATCTGGGAGGCTGGCCAAGAACAACAAGAAGAGGTTAATCGTTGAGGATTCTGAGGAGGAGCAGTCAGACAACAAGGGTTACAAGGAAGAAGAGTCTGAAGATGTGGAGGAAGATATGGTGGAGAGGCCCCAACTTCCTCCGGTGGACAGCAAGCTTCCTTTTCATGGCTCTGGTTCACACTCTCCACACCCACTAGTGGATGAGCCTGGTGAGGATCAGGGAGCTATGGATGTTGGGGTGAATTCGTGTGAGGTGGTGAAGAGATTGGACACTCTTGACAAAAGATTTTGGGGGTTAACCCGTTTCACCATGAAATTGGCTCACTTTGTTACAAGCACTCTGTCTAATAAAAGAGGAACTGGAGGGGAAAAATAGCCAAGAAAATAAAGAGTGGGTGGGAGACGAGGCAGTGGACCTCCTGATTAAAAACTGGGATGATGCCAGTTAGTTGCTCTCGGTGCCTGTCTGTCGGCTGTTGCTGTCCTGCCTTTGGGTTGTTTCTGTGTTTTTTTCCTAGTTATGTTAGCTATTTAGTCTCATCATTTTTTAGCCCTTGTGGCTCGTTGTGAGGGGTACAACGCCCTGTAAATGCTGTTTAACTTTTCAAAAACAATGCCTCATGTTTTGCTATGTTATTAGTGTAAGGGAATGCTATTCAAAATTGATGCAACTAGGGGAGGTCCTGCAACACAACTCAGCACAAAATCACCCAACACAATAATTCACAAGTCACAAGTCACAATTCTCAAATTCTTCTCTTTTCACCAATTCAACTTAATTCCTTGTAACATTACCAATTCATTCAATCGGGTATTACCAGTTAACAAGTTTCTTTTAGACCAAGACTTGAACCATTTCAAGGACCCATTAGGGAACCTTTCAACATACCACAACCACACAATAGACCTCTATTGAACAATTTCTTCACAACCTTGCTTTTGCACTGACTAGACCCCAAAAAGGGCTATTTTACAAAGGGACTCTACTTTAAAATTTCCCTTTCACTCAAAATTCAATTGGGAAGCAATACATATGTGTCAAAACGAAAGAATCCATAATCATTTGTGAGAATTTAATTCAACAAAGCATCAAATCCCAAAGCCCTCTTTTTAAGCTAAGAAACTAGGGTTTTCATGGAGATCACATTCCCAAACCCCCAAAAAACTAGCTACCACCTCAAAAAAATCCAAAAACCTCTAGATATTCTTAATCAAACCAAAAAAATGCTTCCCCAATCATTTTCTTACTTTGACATGTGAAAACCACTCAAATTCTCAAAGAAAACTAATTTCTAGCCTAGGGCTTCATGCCCAACATACTTTTAGACCTCCCTTGCACTCTCAAAAAATTCCCACACTAATTTATTGATGATGAAAACCCATTCCTCAAATTACAGTGGCCACAGTGAGAGGAATGGGTCAAAATTCCATTTTTATGACTTTCAAAACCTTAAATCTATGTGTTCAGGCTGATCTTGAAGAATCAACAATAAAATGAACTAAAACTAATGAAAATCCTTCAAAATGGATTCAAAGAAAAGGTAAGACAATATACTATGATATTCCATAACAATTTGAATCAGGAAGGTACTGTACGGGCCATACAGTTTCTTCTAACTTTAGGAAAATATAGAAAAATGGAGTTAAACAAAATATTATTTAAGTTTCAAACTTAAAAAATGCTTCAACAACCTTCTCATCAAGTTCTCAAACCTTTTTAAACATGTTTTCCACCAATATAATTTTTTCAACATCCTAAACTACCCTTTCAAATAAAATGACCCTTGGTCTTCTTAACTTGTCCATTTACAACATTTTCAAATTTGCAATTTTGCACATTTTGCAACTTTTCCAACATTTTTGCAATTTTGGAAAATAAAACCTCCTAAACACCTAGGACCCATCAATTATGACCTATTACAACCTCAAATGGTCTTCAAGACCTTATTTATGCAAAATCTCCTAAAATCCTAAAGCCTAGACCTTAACAACTTGAATTGACAAAAAGCTTTAAATGGTGCCCCTACACCATATACCCCAACTTGTAATTTTTCCAAGTCCCTTGGAAATGGTACTGCATCTTGTAATCCTTAGTATTCCTCATAGCTCTTACCTTCACACTTGTCTTCAACAGGTCCACTTTGTTCTTGACTCTCACTATCCTTACCATTATTGACCTTGCCTTCTCTTGATTCTTTCTTCTCATTGTCATACAGTACTGTGGGGTGTCTTTCATCCTTTCCATCTTCAAATACTATTATCTCACCTTCCTTTACACCTGTACTCAACATTTTCTTAATTTTCATCTCTTTATTCTTTCCTTCTTGTTCCATCCTATGTCCCATTCTCTTTTTGACAACATCCTCACCACTGTCAGTCTCATGAACTCTTGTACCATTACTCTTTTCTGTCTCTATCAGACCTACCACTATCTTTTCCTCTATACCAACAACCTTACAGTCCCCCATCCCTTCATTATTACAGATCACTGTCCTTTTACTAACTATGTCACCAATTCTATTAAACTTTGTCATAACATCTCTTGACTATTTTTTCACTTCTTTCCCTATTATAGGGCACATAACCATTCCAATCATGATGCCATCACTCTTTTATTTCCTTTCCAAAGGCTCTTCAACCTTACACTACACTTTACTAGTCTGAAACTCATTACCTTCAACTTTCTTTTTCCACAAAAAAGTATTCTTCTTTCCAACAACTGATTGCAAGTCATTTTCATTTCTTCTATCCATTGTCTACACTCTATCAAGCCTTGCATTGGCTACCAAACTCATGTTTTTACCTTCATCAAGATTTACATATTACTTTCTCCCTAGCATGATAATCTCACCTTGTTCTTTTTCCTCTTCAACCAATGGAGTTAAAATGAACACTCTCCCATATTTTTCAATTGTATATATATTTTGTCTTCCATTGTATATGAATGACCTATCAAACTGCTAGGGTCTTCCTAGCAACATGTGGCAATAATTCATGGGTAATATGTCATAGAGAAATTTATCTCTATATGGACCAATCTAGAATTCAATAGTAGCTTGTTCACTCACCACCAAATATTGATTATCACTAACCCATGATACTTTATATGGTATCTCCCTAGGTACTCTTTGCAAATGCAATTTATCCACCATCTCACTAGAAACAATGTTATCAGTACACCCTGAATCAACTATTACTTTGCATACCTTATTTTTATATCTCCAGGCTTTCTTAAACAATGCTCTTCTTTGAAGCAACTCTCTCCTTTTTTCTTCAAGACTTGTCTCTTCACCATCAACATCTCACCTAATTCAAGAGCAACACAAACTGTATTGAAGTTTGAACTTTTAGCTTCATCTTCATGAACTATTTATGCTCTCCTATCGTTCTTCTTTTCTCCTCCACTTGAAGTTGAACCAAGTTTTTCAAGGCACTTCCAAGCAAGATGGCCATATTCATGACAATGGTAAAACCTACTTGAAAAAGTGTTAGAATTCCTTCCACCTCCAAATATGCCCCTTGTGCCTCTATATTCACCTCTAAAATCTGCAACTTGTTCATCTCTTTTGCTTGGCTCTTCTTGATTTTCATTTGCTTGTCTTGGAGTAGAGATAGATCATCTTCCTCTCATTGTGTTGCCTTTTACTCTAAGTATTTTCTCTTTTCTTGTTTTTACTTTTTCTTCAGCCTTCAATGCCATTTGATAACATTCCTCCATGCTCCTAGGATTTGTCAAAGCCAACTCATCCTGTATGTTCATTCTCAAACCACCCAAGTACCTAGAAATCTTCTCATCTTCCTTTTCATTATGGTTAGATCTCATACTTAATTTGTAAAATTCCTCAGTGTATGCCTTTACATCCATTTCCTTTTTCCTTAAGCTTTGAAACTTCTTAAACATTTGAATTGAATAATCTGAAGGGAGAAGCTTACCTTTCAAACTAGCTACCATCTTGCCCCATGGCACAATTTTGGACTTTCCTTGCTTCCTTCTTTTCGACTACAAATAATCCCACCATACAAGTGCATGACCTTTTAACTTTGTTTTTGTAATCTTGACTCTCTGTTCCTCTGGAATGTCCTCACACTCAAAATAATTGTCCAAAGATGATATCCAATCTAACATCTCTTCTTCATTCAAGTTTCCTCCAAAAATTTGAACATCTATCTTCACCTTGTACTTATCACTCTTAACTGCCTTCAACAACTTGGCCATTCTCTAATCTTCTGGATCAAGTTCTTCTTCAACATCTTTGAACTCTTCTTCATCTTCATCCTCTGATTCACTGCTTTCAACTACTTCTCTTCTCTTATTGGTTTCAAAGGCTTCCAAAATTTCTCTCAATTCTCTGATCTCTCTTATGTACTGATTCTTCAAGTCATTCATCTCCTTTGTCATATTCTTTCCTTTTGGATGCATCTTCACAATCTTGCCTCTTCACCTTTTAAGCTTTCTTTCACAATCTTCAATCTTCTTCCACAAAGATCTAGTACCTTTTATCTGATACCACTTGATGCAACCAAGAGAGGTCTTGCAACACAACTCAACAAAAAATCACCCAACAACAGCAATTCACAAGTCACAATTCTCAAATTCTTCTCTTTTCACCAATTTAGCATAATTGCTTGTAACATTGCCAATTCATTCAATCGGGTATTACCAGTCAATAAGATTCTTTCAAACCAAGAATTGAACTATTTCAAGGACCCATCAAGGCACCTTTCAACATACCACAACCACACAATAGACCTCTATTGAAAAATTTCTTCACAACCTTGCTTTTGCACTGACTAGACCCCAAATTAGGCCTATTTTACAAAGGGACTCTACTTTAAAATTTCCCTTTCACTCAAAATTAAATTGGGAAGAAATAAATATGTGTCAAAACCAAAGAATCCATAATCATTTGTTAGAATTTCATTCAAAAAAGCATTAAATCCCAAAACCCTCTTTTTAAGCCAAGAAACCAGGGTTTTCATGGAAATCACATTCCCAAACCTCAAAAAAACTAGAAACCACCTCCAAAAAATCCAAAAACGTCTACATATGCTTAATCAAACCAAAAAAAATGCTTCCTCAATCATTTTCTTACTTTGACATGTCAAAACCAATCAAATTCTCATGGAAAACACTAATATCCAACCTAAGGCTTCATGCCCAACATAATTTTAGACCTCCCCTGAAATATCTCAATATTCCCACACTAATTTATTGATGATGAAGACCCATTCCTCAAATTATAGTGGCCACAATGAGAGAAATGGGTCAAAATTCCATTTTTATGACTTTCAAACCTTAAATCTGTGTGTTCTAGCCGGTTTTGAAGAATCAACAATAAATTGCACTAAAACTAATGAAAATCCTTCAAAATGGATTCAAAGGATAGGTAAGACAATATAATATGCTATTTCACAACAATTTGAATTAGAAAAGTACTGTACATGCTGTACAGTTGCTGCTAACTTCAGGAAAATACAGAAAAATGGAGTGAAACACAATTTTTTTTAAGTTTCAAACTTCAACAATGCTTCAACAACCTTCTCATCAAGTTCTCACACCTTTTTAAAAATGTTTCCCACAAAATCTAACTGTTTCAACTTCCTAAATTTCTCTTTCAAATAACATGATCGTCGGTCTTCTTAACTTGTCCTTTTACAACATTTTCAAATTTATAATTTTGGAAAACCAAACCTCCTAAACACCTAGGACCCATCAATTATGACCTATTACAACCTAAAATTGTCTTCAAGACCTTATTTTATGCAAAATATCCTAAAATCCTAAAGCCTAGAGCTTAACAACTTGAATTGACAAAAAGCTTTATATGGTGCCCTTGCACCAAAAATGACTTGGGAATGGAGTCTCCTTGAGGTGTGATGAATATAATTCCATCTCCTAAACCATGAATTGTGTAAGATACATCAAAATATAACTTCCATGTATTTGGTGCGTCTATACAAAAGATTGATTCGTCTGGGAAATTAGATATCAAAGGATGATTCGCTTTTACGGGTGCATTTGTAAGTTGATCTGCTATCACTTGTCCTTTTATTGATTTTTGATTTGCATACTCAATGTCATATTAACTTATCATCATAACACACTTAGCTAGTGTGAATGGTGTTTCTATACCTGCACAAACACAAAGAAAGATGAAAATGCAAGTAAGAAGCAAAATTCTCAATGAAATTAGATTTAAACGTCAAAATAGGAAAAGAAATGAAGAACAACACAAATGAAAGTAATTGAATCCTATTCTAATGAATGAACTATCAATCCCATAGGGGAATTGGTGCCATTATGTGTAGGAAATGGCCCTTTCCCAACTCCTTGATGTAATTTGATGAACTTTGATGATGATTCTTGATTCCTTGATGCAAATTTGGGAAAAACTTGATAAAGCTATGAAACTATGATGAAAATGGATGAAGTTGCAAATGAAATTAACTATAGTAAGCTTGCATGGATTGTGGATGAAATTGTGGATCCTAAAATCAATAGAGAAGCTCTCTATTTATAGGAGATAAAGATGGAGGAATGTGAAATAGGATGAATGTGGGATTAAAGATAGACCAATAGCATTGTGCCACTTGTCAAGATGTGATTGGAGGAGGAATGAGCACATTTTGATGAATGTGCACATAAATTCTATTAGATTCAAATTTGAATTTGATGAAAAGAAAAGTTGGAGGGAGAGAGGAATGGAGTAAATGTCACTTGGCTCAAGGAAAAAGACATGTAAGAGGCCTTTAATGCCTTGTTGGAAGTACTCATCCCTTCTGGAGGGATTTTTGAATTGGAAGAATATTCCACAAAAGATGCCCTTTTGAATGGAAATTGATGAATTTATAAATAAAATAAATTGATTTATTGTGCAAGTTGCAAAATATAGAGGATTGGAGTGGTTAGGATTAGGATTAATCATGATTTGATTAATTTAGAAGGGGATTAGCTGATTTGACAATTTGACTTAGATGTTAGGATTTAAATAAATCAAAGTTGAGAGGAATAATGGATTTAGATTTAATTAAATAAAGATTGATTTATTTAATTAAAGAAGATGGTGTTAGATTAAGTCAAATAAAGATTAATTTATTTAATTCAAAGAGATGACTTTAGAGATTTAATTAAATAAAGTGAATTATTTAATTAAAAGAAATATTATAGGATTAATTAATCAAACTGATTTATTTAATTAATGGAAGAGAATGACTTAATCAGATAAATTTGATTTATTTAATTAAGAGATGAAATGTGATGATTAGAAAGAGATGATTCAGGATGAAGTGATGTTAGTAAGCTTAGGATCAGATGTGTAGGATTGAAAATGTATTTTTTTTGTGTCTACATTTTGCCCCTCTTTGAAGAAATGCACTTGTTGCATTGGTTCAAAGAATAAAGTACTGAGATCAAAATTCAATTTTTTATTTTATTTTTCAGATGCCCCATTGCTGCCCCGACGAGAAGGATTAGACTGGTATACTGCCCCCTTGAGAGATTGAGTGGAAATGTTAATTTTTCGATCAAGATCATAATAAAATGCGAGAGGGTGGTTCTATTGATCAAATGATGAAAGATAATTCTGTAGAAAGATCAGATATTTGACATAGACAACTTTGATGATGTATAGATAGTCACTTGCCATGGGTAGCGTCATGTATATTTTGATACAACACACCAATTTTGGATATAAATGTTAGTAAAGATAGGAGAATAAGAAGAAAAGAATGATGACAATAGGATCCAACAAGTCCATGATCTACGAGACTTTATTAGAGATGATGATGGATGATGATGATTGATGATGATTTGCTTATCAGGAATTGGGATTTTAAAAGGGCCATTTACCTTATGTTTGATAATACACATAGGTATGATGCATCAAGGTATTAAGAACCAGGATTATGTTGTACCTAGTGTGATGGACTTTGACTCAACAATCAGATAGGAGTACCCTTGTTCACACTTGACATACGAAACCTTATTCAGGATGTAGTTTAGATATTCTAAACATCTCGAACCAAAACATAGAAAAGAAAGCCTTCCTATGTGGTCAACAAGATACCTAAAACATCCTCACTACAAACCAAACAAAGCACGCATGACGAAGCTATTTTACAAGGATATCCAACAAGCACAATAGATAAAAGAGAATGATCTTTTCTCCATTCCTTTCTCTCTAAACCATTTTGATTAGGCATCATCGAGAGGTCATTGGAATGAATGCAAAATAAGATAAGTCAAAAGGACCAAGATAAAGTAAACAAACAAGCTAATGTTTTTCATAACGCTAGCCAAGACTAAACTATCGTGTTGCTTGATATTGATGTCCATTGTAGGAAGGATGCATTCTAGAACATGTTGTGATCAGGTGGATGAGATTTGATTGGATGATAAGATATTGATACTCCGAGTTGATTAACTTGATGAATTACTGACCTAGACTTGAGACTTTGATGATTGAGCTTTCACTTTAGATCCTGCTAGACTTGCTTCCAATTGCTTTACCAAAGGATGAAGGCGGTGGTGATTTATTATGGATGAGATTATTGTCGGTGAAAGAGAGATGAGATGGATGTACCATTTTGGGTTTTTCAAATATTTGGATGTTTTTGGTGTTTTGAAATGTTTTGAGGCTGTTTTTGGGATTTCGAGATTTTTTACGAATGTTTTGATTTTTAAATTTTTGATTTTTTTTTGGTTTTCTAAGTTTTATGAATGTTTTTGGATTTTATGTCTCAGGAGCTCATCAATGATGGCCTTGCCTATGTTTAAGCTCAGAGACAATGTAGTTTGGATACCATGTTTTTTTTGATGTTTTCTGACTTTTTGACCTATTTTGGGGTTTTTTGATATGATTTGGATGTTTTTGGATTTTTGCATGATTTTGACGATTTGGATATGGATATGATATTAGTGCTCTATTTTGGGAGTTTTTTGAAAACCAAGCTAGGGTTGATTGATCAGGTTGATGGATTGATGATGATAACATTGTTGAGGAAACACAACAATGCAAGGATAGTGTTAAGCAACATGAGGATTGGGAAGGATATCCCAAGATGATGATGGATTGGTTGGATTTGATTGATAAAGATTGATGATGATAACATTGTTGAGGATACATAACAATGCAAGGATAGTGTTAATCAACACAAGGATTGGAAAGGATATCCCGAGATGATGATGGATTGATTGGATTTTGATTGATTAGGATTTTGAAGCTTGATTTGGAACAAAATTGTTTTGATGATTTGATGTGACGCTGAAGTACACATTAGATGCAATTGATATTAATTTTTTGGATTGATGTTTGACGAAAGATAAAGCTTGATAAGGAACATCATCTTGTCAAAAATATGCCATGGGATAGTGATTTGGATTTTTTTCTCACAAATGCTTGACCAATTTGATTTTACATTTTTCCCATGTTTGGATCACCACATAAGTTGGAGGATATAGATCAAGATTTATTCTCGAAGCAAGATGTAAATATCTGCCCCCAGTGTCTGGAAATGTATGGAATGCCACATATGGATGCTTGGATAGATGTATGGATGGATGGATATGGTAAGCACACAAAGGATGCCAAGGATTATCTTGTGATAGGATAAGGTGTTCGAATAGAGGATGTTCATTTGGATAGTGCTTCATGGCTCAGATAATGTTGGATTGGATAAGATCAATGAAAATGACCCATGTCAAGATGTTCACCACAAACAAGTGTAAAGTGTATACCAAGATTTTATCAAGATCAAGATAATGTGGAAGATGGATGCAAATAAATGAAAATGGATTGGATAAATGGTTAATGGATTTAAGATGGATGGAATGTTGGCTTTATTACAGTTGGGATGAGATGCTTCCAACTAAACTGGCACATGTAGATGCTTGATTCTACACATGACACATGTTTTCTAGGTTTTTCATCATGGTACCTAGCCAAAGCACCACCATAGTGGTTTTCACTAGAGGATTATTTTTCTCTTTACTATTTTCAATCCTTTTTTCTGATTTTTTTGGATTTTTATATTTTTGGATTTTTTTGGATTTTTTTGATGAAAGATTTTAAGCTCATGTTGAATCACCTAGTGGTGCCGATGTAGATGATTCTATCATAATTTTCCATCGATATCGTTCTTGAAGAAGTTGTTTTTCCAAGATCTGTGCACTTGAATACAACTTTTGAGATTCCTGATCTACTTTGTTGATACAAGAGTTAACTTTGTCTTTGTGCGCATGTCACAATAGAATGCATTCTAAATCCTTATGATGAAGGGTTGTTTCCAATAGATTTTCAATGTGAGAATTGGATATCATGCGTGGAGGTGTGGATGGTGTTATGTGTTTAGGAATAGGAGATGGATTGGTTGATAGTTTGGAACCTTTGACTCTCCAAACTTGAGAAGATGAGCAATGATGGGTGGATACAAACGTGTGCATGGAATTAGGACTAACTACTTGATATAATTTTTACATCACTTGGGAAGCTTGCTTATGCCTTTTTGGACATCTTGGATGGATACTTTTCCATTTTTTATTTTTCCCCATAATTTCTTTGACTAATGGAGTTTGATAGGGATAATCTTTCTTTGTATTCTTTGGTATCCATGTGTATTTGATTTGTCCTTCATGCTTCACTACTTCTTTTTCTTTGATTACGTTATTCGTGCTTTGATTCAAATATTTCTTTTGATGTTGGTCCCACTTTGTAGATGGGGTGATGGGTGGATGAGATTCGTGACGTGGTGGGTTGTAGTATTGGCATTAGTTTCATCATAAGGATTCTTCGTGCTCCCTATGTTGACGTTTTCTTAACATGAAGTTTCCCCCAGTTTTATAGAGGTATCACTAATATGTTTAGATCCCTTAATTATCGCATAACCAAGATCTTGATACTTAGGATTGCTAATAATCTGCACTGGTTTCAGGATACCTTGTTCATGTAGGCCTAATCCTCTACCTTGATAATTCATCTGTTGAAAAAAAATTGTTTGCAATAGGATATGATTTATCTTGGAAGTAGGGTGTTAATCCTTCTTTGCTCTATCATGGATCTTCAAAGATGATAGCTTCTTCATTGATAAGATAATTTTCCCTTAAAAAGGTGAGTGATCCAATTTTATAAGTGATAGGATCCTTCATCTTTGGGATAACTCCATGATTGATATATTTGGCCTGATCTTGTGAAATATCCAATTTTAATGCTTCTTCAAGTGATGTTGATGATTCACTATCCATGTAAAAGTATCCCTCATGATTCATTTTTGATATGCCTTCACATGATGTTTCTGATTCACAACTCCTATATAAGCCTTTTTCATGACACATTTTTTATATGTCTCTAGATTTTTCTATATCTTGATCCTATGTATATATGTTAAGAGTAGGGGACTCTTGTTCCTTGGTAATGATATCAAGAGTATGAGACTCTTGTTTTGAATGAAGATCATCTACTTGTCCATCCAAATAAATCATCTCACAGGTAGATGAAGGGGTATGTACTATATGGATATGATCATCATTTGTGACATCTTGTATAGATAGGAGAGTGTCCATTAGATCATTGTAGTATCTTGGAGATACAAATTCTTGATCTTGATTGATTTTAGAATTGATTTTGACATGATTTGGATCAGGTTCTTGGCATGGGTCAATTTCAAAGGATGAATTTCTTACAAAGGGTTCTTGGACATCGTCATTAGGCATGAGAAGTGGCTCAATATCCTCTTGATCTTTGTGTGGATTTGGATCAAATATTGATTTGAGGATTCCTTCAATATTCGCAACCATGAGGTCGAAGGATGTCAATATGTCTTAGAAAGAACCATTGGTAGACTTTGGTGAAATATGTTGATCATGATTTGGGGTAAAATATTGAGATATGTCCTCTAACTCATTAGGTGATGTAGATACACTTTCAACATGATCACTGGTGGAAGGATCACCAATTATAGGATCAAATAATATTAACACTCCTTTGAATAGATAATTGTTGGATATTGTTGAGGGGTATTTATCATGATCAAAAAGTGACTCTTGATGTATGTTGAGTTGATGTTTGGATAAGGTAGAAACATCTTCAAGATGTTCATTGATGGATAGATCTTGATCATCATTTTCAACAATTGTGGAGGAGATATTGTCACTACTATCACTAATGGTTGAATCCTGATCATTGTCCCCAATAGTTATTATTTTTTGATCAATAAGGTCTTGGATGATATTTTTAAGTCGAATACAATTTGATGTTGTGTCCCTTTACTTTGTGAAAATCATAAAGGTTCTTCTTGTTATACCCTAGTGGTTTCACCATGGGCTCTTGATAATTCACATAAACGGGGATTTAAATGATATTTTATTGTATCAACTGTTGCCTGACCGATTCAATTGGTTCCCCAAGTGGTGTGTATTCTTGTTTGTTACCTTATGGTGATTGATTTTGGAGATGTGGCGATTGATCTTTGAGATGTGGTGATTGATCTTTGAGATGTGGAGGTTGGGTTTGTTGTTGATGTTGTTGATCTTGATATCCAACTTCTTGAAATTGGAGATATTGTTCTTGATGTTGTTGGGGACACAACCCAATGCTTTGATGACATGGTTCAGCCAATGGAAGAGTGTATTGATTTTGGGGTGGAGATGTCTCTCGGCGATCTGAATCAACTATTTTGGTAAGTGCAACAATTTAATCCCGCAAAATGTGATTTTGATTTGGATCTTGACACCCTTGATATAGTTGATTTGGTTGTTGAGCAAGCATATTCTACATGTATACTTGTGGTGTTTGCATGGGATCATGGATAAATTGATTATGGACAATGTTATGATTTGGCATTATAGGTTGAATTTGAACATTATTTTGGTTTGGAAAAATATTGCTTTGATTTTGAATGGTGTTACCTTGACTTGGATTAATACATGGATTTGTCAACATATTTCCTGGATTTTGACCAACATTGGTGGGATTTGCAAACATATCCATTCCAAAGTTTACCAAGTAAGGATTTGATATGTATATGTTTGGTAAGCTTGGATTTGGTACAATCACATTTGGCATGTATGGATTTGGTGGTATAATGTTGTTTGGAAGACTCATACCTTGATTGTTTGGTTGATAGATTTGTAGGTTTTGACTTTTATTTAAATCTACCATAGGGAAAGGTGGTCCAAGA
This sequence comes from Sequoiadendron giganteum, assembly GCA_007115665.2. Classification (NCBI taxonomy): domain Eukaryota; kingdom Viridiplantae; phylum Streptophyta; class Pinopsida; order Cupressales; family Cupressaceae; genus Sequoiadendron; species Sequoiadendron giganteum. The sequence goes on along the minus strand of CM021109.1, from coordinate 175,002,816 downwards.
TTTAGATTGGGAAAACCCACATTTTTTTGTATCATTGAGGTTTTGTGTTCTAAAATTCAGATTGGGAAAACTCACATTTTTTGTATCATTGAGGTTTTTAGGAGATAAATATCCCATGTATGGATTGTACAAATGTGAGTATTGGCTTTGATAGTTTGGTTGAATTGTATTACTCATGATGTATGAATTGAGCTTATATTCCATGTTTTCTTGTGTTTTGACCTTGTTGACCTCTAAGGGATTTAGGACCAATGATGGGATGAAAGATCAAAGGGTGAGTGACATGGGCGTTTGAACTTTTAGGAACTTTGGATCAATGTTAGACTTTGGGATTTTTGGATTTTGATTTTGATTTGTTTTTTTTGGACTTGGATTTGGATTTGGATAATGAACAAATAGAGCCCAAGATGTTGGATGTTATCTATGGGATAAAATTTCTCATAAGATGATAATTTGACTAAGTGTATGGAGAAGGATGCATCTACACACACCTAGCCAAACAAGATGACTTTGATGTTGATTTGAAAGATTTTACCCAAAGTCTAGTATGAATGATTTTTCCAATGGTTCAAAAGTTGTTTTTGAGATGGAGATGATAAATATTTGGATTGATGAATTGGTTGATTTTGATCCTAAATGAATCTAAGAAGGACTTTGTTTACTAGACCAAGATATTGAGGAACATACTTTTTGGTAAGAGTATTTCAAACCAAAAGACCAATGTTTGCATGAAAAACCATATGACCAAAAGATACCAAGCACATGTGTGGGGTTCAATTGTTCTTAAATTTTCTTAATGAGTTCTTTTTACCACAAACACTCTCTTTATTAGCTCTTCAAACTAAATGTATAATGTCTAAAATTCTTCTCATCCCACAAGGTTCATTATGTAAAAATCAAGGAAATCAAGGCAATAGTTTTCTTATGTTGACTTTAGTAAAATAAAATTGTGATTAAATCCATATACTTAGAAACCTCTAAGGATGAAATCCCTAGGGCAAGCAAGAGAACTTGGATTCTTCAGAGGTATTTTCTCCCCCTAAAGGGTTTGACATTTTGAGGATTTTGTGAATGTTTGTTTTCAAATTGTTTGATAGCCAAGCAAAGTGTTTTGATTTTAAAAAATGATGCACAATCCTAGGATAAAATGAGGCAATATTTGTTAGGTTCCCACTTGGATAAATCCAACTACGCTTACTATTAGTGGATGATTAGATGCTTGACCACATAGGCTCCCCCTTATATTGCACTTGCTTCTCGGGTCAGCCAAGCATCAGTACCCATTAAACCCCCATGGCATACTTCTCATCTCTACTAAAAGTCGTAAGAATTTGGGATGGCTTCAGAATGACTATTCCCGCACCAACAAATAGATAAGGATTTTGGCCTTTCTAGACAAGGGGTTTTAATGTGGGAATTCTATTTGTGGGGGACCATCTATGTGGTAAGAGACCATTGTCTCCCTTCTTGTTGGAGTGATCCTCATGATACTCAAACTTTCCTCGAGTACCCACACTTATATACCGGTTGGAGGTCGCTTGGATTTAGCATGTTCCGGGTTGGGTCGTTTCCTGGGGTGATTAATTTTTCCCACCAAGAAGGACCTCTATAGATAAACAAAAGCGAGCAAGTACATCCGTAGTTCGATTAATCTTTGTTGAGAAACAAAGAGAGAACACTCACGATGTACTCCACTCACACTCACAATATTTTGTTCAATTTTAGGAACCCCAAATTGAAATGTGGAGGTAATTACTTATACAACTTAATATCACAAAAATGACTTTTAATTTTCAAGATTGCTATAAAGTGCGAGAGAAGTGCATACATCTTTTTAGATGATATTAACTTTGATAAGGGATTACAAAACAAAGAATACACGTGTTCATTTTAACCACAAATAAATGATGTGAATTCTTATTAAACACCAATTTGGAAGTGTGAGATTTGTTTGTTCATGTATTAAGTCCCAAAATTTTTTTTAGTGAGTTTGCCTATGATTCTTTTTAGCTTTTTGTCCTATTCTTTTTAAGCCCAAATGAAATCTAGTGAGTCTTAAATATGACAAATCCTTAGAAGAGGGATTATAATTTCTCCCTAAAGTTTTTAAAAAAACTTGATACAATGAGTTGATAAAATCATAAAGAACCCTTGGCCTTCACTTTTGATCAAGCCAACCTTTTTTTGGTAGATTTCAACAATTGTGAGATTTTGCCATTTTTGGTAATTTCGCATGCATAACTTTGAGAGTCCTGTTTTTTCCCAAAAACTTCCTAAAACTAAGATAGGATGAATTTACAATTAATATCCTAAATTCGAAACATGAGTTTCGAGTTATTAACAAAAACAACTTTAAAAAAAAAAAAAACACTAAATTGCCATTTTGAGGGCCAAGATGAAAGTTTCAAGCCCAGAAAAAGTGCCAAAATGGCCACCAACCAACTCAAGGTCAAGTGGGAATCCACATGCCACCTCATAATGAAACCACCTATAAAATTTCAGCCCAAAAAGACATTTGATTCAAAATTTATGACCTTCGAAAGTCCCTGCATGACAAAAACTGGTTAATACTGTAAAAACAGAGGCCAAAAACTAGTTAGAAGTTAAAAACAACAAAGTGAAAAATGCACATGTTAAAAATAATATGAAATATGCTTTTTACCCTACTCCAACAGAACAATCTGCATATGCGGCACAATTTGAGGAAGTTAGTGATGTAATATAGTGTTGCTGAGGACTGAGAGTGGCAGTCTGTAGAAAAATAGTGAGTGTGATTGCGGCGCAATTTTAGCCAGCGACGCAAGTTGAAATTTGGAAGCCAGCATCGGAGTTAGAAATTCAAATTTTCTAGGTGGGAAGACTCCAACGGTGTAGTTTAGAGTTTAGAAGTGGTGCAATATAGCACCGTTGGACTGATAACGATGCAGTTTGGCATTGCTGGACTGATAGCGATGCAGTTTTTCTAGACACAAAATTCAACAAAAAAATCACAAATTTTGTAGAAAAATGTGTTGATTTTCTCTAGATTCGCTCTCCTTCTAGCGCCAAAATGTGAATGGTGTTTCTATAGCTACACAAACACAAAGAACAAACACAATATTAGATCAAAATGCAAGTAAGAAGCAACATTCCCCATGAAATTATATTTAAACATCAAAATAGGAAAATAAATGAAGAACAACACAAATGAAAGCAATTAAATCCTATTCTAATGAACAAACTATCAATCCCATGGGAGAATTGGTGCCATTTATGTGTAGGAAATGGCCCTTTTCTAAGTCCTTGATGTAATTTGATGAACTTTGATGATGATTCGTGATTCCTTGATGCAAATTTGGAAAAACCTTGATAAAACTATGAAACTATGATGAAAATGGATGAAGTTGCAAATGAAATTAACTATAGTAAGCTTGCATGGATTGTGGATCCTAAAATAAATAGAGAAGCTCTCTATTTATAAGAGATAAGGATGGAGGAATGTGAAATAAGATGAATGTGGGATTAAATATGGACCAATGGCATTGTGCCACTTGTCAAGATTTGATTGGAGGAGGAATGAGCACATTTTGATGAATGTGCACATAAATGCTATTAGATTAAAATTTGAATTTGATGAAATGACAAATTGGAGGGAGAGAGGAATGGAGTAAATGTCACTTGGCTCAAAGGAAAGGACATGTAAGAGACCATTAATGCCTTGTTGGAAGTACTCATCCCTTTTGGAGGGATTTTTGAATTGGAAGAATATTCCACAAAAGACGCCCTTTTGAATGGAAATTGATGAATTTATAAATCAAATAAATTGATTTATTGTGAAAGTTGCAAAATCTAGAGGATTGGAGTTATTAGGATTAGGATTAATCATGATTTGATTAATCTAGAAGTGGATTGGTTGGTTTGATAATTTGACTTAGATTTTAGGATTTAAATAAATCAAAGTTGAGAGGAATAATGGATTTAGATTTAATTAAATAAAGATTGATTTATTTAATTAAAGAAGGTGGTGTTAGATTAAATCAAATAAAGATTAATTTATTTGATTCAAAGAGATGAATTTAGAGATTTAATTAAATAAAGTGAATTATTTAATTAAAAGAGAGATTATAGGATTAATTAAATAAAATGATTTATTTAATTAATGGAAGAGAATTAATTAATTAGATAAATTTGATTTATTTAATTAAGAGATGAAATGTGATGATAGAAAGAGATGATTTAGGATGAACTGATATTAGTAAGCTTAGGATCAGATGTGTAGGATCAAAATGTATTTTTTCCATGTCTACAACTAGCATTCCTATCAGGGTTGGTTTGCTGAGAAGATATTTCAGAGGATCAATTTTGCCAATCAATTTTGTCTTATGATTCAACATGTAATTTCTTAGTTTCTATCCTGCAAATACCACTACTAGACATGTTCACTCAATAGGACTATAGTTCAACTCATATCCAACTAGGGTATGATTGATGTAATTTATAGCCTTTTCTTTGCCATCATTATCATTTTGTGATAACAATACCCCCAGTGCTGATGTTGTTGCTGTCACATATAATATAAAATATTTTCCATTGATTGGAGGCATAAGAACTGGTGGATTCAGTAGGTAATTTTTGATCTGATCAAATGCTTCTTGACACTTTTCTGTCTATTTGAAGGGAATGCCTTTTCTTAACAGATGTTGGAATGGGTGGATCTTGTCTGCTAATTGAGTAATGAATCTGTAGATTAATTGTAGTCTTCCTTGTAATATCCTCAAATGACTGATATTGGTCAGTGGTGGCATTTCTAAGATAGCTTTGATTTTTGCAGGATCAAATTCTATTCCTCTATGTGAGACTATGTATCCAATAAGTTTTTCTGATTAGACCTCGAATACACATTTCTTTGGATTTAACCTGAGTTGGTATTTTTCTAGTTGTGTGAAAATCTTATCCAATACTGCTAAGTGTCCACTTTGTTCTAGAGATTTAGAGAGGTCATCAACATAGTCTTCCATAAGCACATGCATATAGTCATTAAATTTTTTTTTCATTGTTGCCTGATACGTAGCTCTGAGATTTTTTCAGTCCAAACATCATATTCCAACAAAAAGTTCCCCAAGCACATGTAAAAGCTATTTTTGGTTGATCTTCAGTAGCGATTCTTATCTGATTATAACCCAAGAATCCATCCATGAGTGATAGCATTTCATACCCAGCTGTGAGGTCTACTATGATGTTGATGTTTGGTAGGGGAAAATCATCTTTAGGACAAGCTTTGTTGAGATCTCTAAAATCTGTGCAGATTCTGATTTGACCATTTGGTTTAGTGACATGAACAAGGTTTGATATCCAATCTGCATAATCAATAGACCTAATGAATCCAATATCTAGAAGTTTCTTCAATTTTTCCTTGACAAGGAGTGAAATTTGTGGATGCATTTTTCTTAGCTTCTATTTGTATGGTTTAGTATTATGTAGTAGTGGTAAGTGATGTAAAACAAATTCAGGATCCAATCAAGGCATGCCAACATATGACCAAGCAAAATTGACTTATCTTTTCACAAAGAATGTTGTGAACTCAGGCTTTTCCTTAACTGTTAAGGATGCTACTAACTGTATGATTCTGGAGTTATCTTGTGTTCCAATATTCACCTCTTCTGTTTCTTCTATTAGCAATGACAATTTCTCTTGATCTATTGCGAGATAGTCCAATCCTCCATCCCCAAGCACCTTAGGGAGATTTTCACCTTCAGATACATCCTTTATTTTTACTTTTTCATGGTCAGCAAATGTCTTTCGGTTTTCACCTGAAGACCTATTATTTTTATTTTTACTTTTGTCATTTTCACTTTTGCAACTAGAGGATAGGACAACCTCACCAAAGTATGCCGCATAATCAATTTCTATGGTAAATCCAGCCTTATGATCCCCACTAGGTATTTCTTCACAAAGTCCCATAAACTTAGCAATTGCTTTTTCATTATTGAAAGTGTCCAAACTTGGTGGGTCTTGTTGATCCCAATCTATGATTTGTGGGTAGACAAGGGGTAAGCCATCATTAGTGCTATCAAGAGTCATGGTGTAGGTAGATAGAGTAAAGATGGAGGTGAAGTCATCAGGTTCCCAGGAGGCAACATCAATGGTTTCCCAAAAGTGTTTTATCCATTCTTCTCTTTTCAAGGGGGCTTTTGGACGAGGGCTTGGTAGGCTTAGCAGGGAACCAATTGTAAGAATTTGACTGAATTTCATTTCAAGAGGAGGCTCATCAAGTATTCCAAATAGTTTATCTAAGTCCATAAAGGTAGTGGAGGATAGGGAATCGCAAGGGTCTTCATATGTCTCAATCTCATCTAAAGCGCTAGCAACCTTATTCGAAGGTAATCTGATACCTCAGATAGCCACTTTTATAGGTACAAAACCTAACCCTTGGTGTTTAGTCAATTTAGTAGGTTGCAAGGGTTCCATCATTCCTTGTTTATTTAAGCCAAGACCATTGCGTGCACTATATCCTTGTCACTTCATTATTCAGAAACCTCTTAGATTTAGTGTTCTCCTCTTCTTTGTTTATGCCATGTGAGGATATGATCATCTAGAGATTCTTTGGCGATTTCCCCCCATCTAGTGAAAGTGTTAGGGGGATTATGGATGATAACCTTAGGCTACAGGGGATGTCGTTTGCCATATGACTTTAGTGATTTAGGTAATTTTCCGATGAAAAAGAGACTCTTCATGTTATTTTCTCTGCATCCTTTGTCTTGGATCTGGATCTTAAGCATGGAAGGTATGGTGAATAGAGTGGATGATTTGACTAAAGTAGATGGGTGAATGTAGTGATATGGAGTGGCAGATGAAGTGGAAGGCGAGGCCTCTTGATTGATGGGCACTTGATGTTCAATAGTTCCTCTTATTTTTGAACAATATCGAAAAGGATCAAGGTCACCTGGAATTGTGATTTCAGTGCCATTGTGTGGGAATTTGAGGCATTGATGATAGCTAGATGGAATGGACCTCATAGGATGAATCCAAGGATGACCATGGAGAAGATTGTAATGAAAATCTAGATCTAAGACATGAAATATTGTATCTTGCATTGTTGGGCCAAATCTTATAGGAAGTGAAATTACACCTTCGGATGAATGCTCAACACCATCATAAGCTTTGGTAGTGATTTTCTTTGTTTGGTCTATACAATTCTCAGAGTATCCCAATGATTCCACCAATTTTAGTGAGAAAATATTCAAACCTACTCCACCGTCTACTAGTACTCATATGATTTTCCATTTATCAATACAAACTTTGATATGTAGGGGATCATTATGATGAGATTTTGGTGTGGAAAAGTCTTGCTCGAAGAAGGTGACATGATGTGGCATAGCTAGGTATCTAACCATGGCCTAAAATGTATTCACATCTAGGTTGGCGAGAATAGACACATCTTGTAATGCTCTGTCAAGGATATCTTTATGCTCTGGGGATGTGCAAAGGAGCTCCAAGATAGAGATTTGTGCGAGAGTTTTTCCCAACTGCTCCAGAAGATTATATTGACTCTTTGGATGAGAATTAGGTGAAGGTCCTAGAATATTTATCTTGGTTCTACAAGTAGCAACAACATAGTCTGAATTTAGATTATTTATGGTGATGGTAGAAATGCGATCATCAAAGGGTGTTATATTCAGAATAATAGTGCTATACTCATGTTTGACTGCGACATGGTTGACACTATTATTGTTCCCTAAACTAGAGGCTTTCCCTTTATCATGGTCTTGCAAGGGAGTCTTGAATACGGTATGATCAACATTGGTTTTACCTTATAAATCTCCCAATGATATGGTTCATTTTCAATGAGGTCTTGAATAATGTTCTTGAGTGTCCAACATCTAGCTATTTTGTGTCCTTTTCCATGATGGTATTCATAGTATTCATCTTCTTTCTACCAATCAGGTTTGATCAAGGTAGGTTCATAATTATTGGTGTCTATAAGTGAGATGATATTAGATTGCAAATTTTGTTTGAGGATTGATTCAATGGGTTCATCTAATTAGGTGTATGTTATTTTAGCAAGAGGAGGTCCTCTTTGTTGTTGGTTGTTTTGGACAACATTCAATGTTTGGTTTTTAATTTGGATCTGTGTATTTGGTGTGGTTGGTGTATTTGATGAGGAGGTACCTTTAAGATGAATGGTTGGACCTTTGGTTATCAGTTTGACATCAACAACTCCATAATTTGTGACATTTGTTTTTTGAGACTAGTATTTTCTTTTGTCATTGTTGGATTTTAGATTTTCTTTATTTAACTTGAATAGTCCTTTGGTGATAAGACCTTTCTCCATAAGGACACCTTTCTCAAGGATCTCTTCAAAGGTTGTGCAAAATTGAATTTGAATTTGGCTCATGAGTTCTCTCTTAATATTTTCCACAAACATGGTGACCAATTTTTTTTTAGGAATATGACAAGGGAATTTTCTAACCAAATCTCACCATCTTTGGTAGAATGAGGTGAGGCATTATCCTTCTTCTTGTTTGGTTGTGCTTAATGTTTCAAGGGTGACATAATTTTTAATTTTGAAGGCAAAATTATTGATGAATTTTTTGGCTAGTTCACCCCATTTTCTTATTCTTGGAGAAAGGTGTGCAAACCAATCTAGAGCTATCCCCGTAAGGCTTCGTAGAAATAGTCTCATTAAATAGGTAGGATCGTATGAGACTTCCATACATGATGTGTTTAATTCTCAAATGTGTTCTATTGGATCCCCTGTCCCCTTCTACTTAGGTAAAGGTGGTGTTGTAAAATGAGGGGGAAAGGGTGGTATGTATAAATTTTGATCAAATGGAAAGGGGCACAATTCCTCCATGGAATAGGTCTTTTTGTTGGTCCCCAATTGCATGTTTTTCATCTATTGTTGAAAGGTCTACACTTGTTGTATCAAGAAATTTGCAAGATATGGTGTTGCATAATTTTAGTTTGGTGTCACGATGCTAGCATTAAGGTCATAGGTTGGATTTGAGTTAGGATTGATGCCTTGTGACGTGAGACCTTGGTTGCCATATTGATTTGTATTGGTTTGATTTGGAATGAATTGGCATTTAGGTTTGTTCCAAAGGCCATTTTTGCATGTGGTATAGTTTTTTGGAATTGAGGTATAGACCCTTGATTTGTGTTTTGATTTTGAAAATTAGGCCCTTAGTTTACAAATGAAGCTGTTGGTCCTTGATTATTGTTTTGTGATGAAGGAATGATCCCTTGGTTGGTATTTTCAAACGAAGATGTAGGTCCTTAATTGAAATTTGTGATGAAGGAATGGTTCCTTGGTTATAATTTTGGAATGATGGAAGGGACCCTTGATTATCATTTTGGAGTGATGAGATAGATCCTTGATTATTATTTTTCTTTGGGATTTCCTGTGAGACAACATGAACCTTTCTAGGTTGACTTGATGAAGGCGTACCTTGAAATTGAAATAAGGATCCTTGATTTGTGTTTTGAAGTGTAGGAATAGGACCTTGATTTTCATTTTGAGTTAAAGGTGTAGGACCTTGTGAAGTAGAACCTTGATGTGTGTCTTGAAAAAGGGAATTTGTAAAGGTATTACCCATGGAGTTGGAGGAGCTTCCAAGTGTAAAAGGTTGTCCTTTTGTAGGGGCTTGAGTTACCTTGTTTCCAAATCTTGGGTTGCTTGGGATATTTGTGGTAGTGGTACTCATGTGTGAAGTTATCCCAAGGGGTATGTTTGATGTTTGTTGATATGAAGGCATGCCAAGGGTAAATGAATTTTTAGTTTCCTCTTCTACAAGGGTTGATATATCAAAACCTTGAGGTAGTTTGGCACCCTTTTTAGCTAGGGCATAGAATAATTTGTTAGGGTTGACACTAACAAGTTGGTCAACCATGCTTAAGATTCTTGGATCTTGATAAGCCCTTTCAATTTCTTATGGAGTCAATTTTTTGTTGAATTATTCTAGGCTCATGTCTTCCCATGCATTGGTTTGGTTTCCTTGGGATATGTCCCTTGTAGGTGTAGAATGGTTTGAATTTGTTCCGAGGGTAGTATCATGAAAAGGGTCATTTGAATACTCCATATCCTTTCTTTTGGATTTTGACCTTGTTTCAACCATGTGAGACTTTTGCAAGTTTAGGGATAATGCAAGATGCAAATGATACTAAACTATTTTTTTTGGATTTTGAGATTTTAGGATATAAAAATGCAAAAATGATAAAGTAGGGATGATAATTCAAGGACAATAAAGACCAAAGGATGGGGATAATGAATAATAAGGGATGATAAAATTTGATTTATGATCAAAGTGAGTGACAATGTGATTAGATGATGCCAATTGAAGATCAAGGTAATGATGAAATTGAAACTATGCTATGTTTTTTTAATTTTTGGAGTATAAGGATACAAAGCGCAATATAGGCAATATGGGTCTAAATGAGAGTAATGTGAAGGAATTTTAAACTAAGAGCAGCAATTAATCTAATGTGAACCCAAGGCAAAAATTTCCAAATGTCATTGACCATAAGAGAACAACCAAGACTAGGACACAAGACTAAGATCAAACTTGATAAAGTGACAATGATAAGACAATGACAATGACAATGGTCAATGAAAAATATAATGTGTAACCTAGAATTTAAAGCTCAAAGGTCTCCCTATGTTCAAAATTCGAAGGTCTAAATGCAACCTAAGGGTGAAAGTATGATTTGTGTAATGAACAAGATGGATGAATGCAACCTATAATGTAAAATAATTCTAAAAGGAATGCTAGAATGAGCAAGTGAAGCTTGCAAGTCTTTGGTTTATCAATTAGAGTCCAATGTGAAATTGTTTTGGTCAAGTTTTGGACACAGATTTTAGAAGTTTTTGTGTAGCAGATAATTGCAGATTTATTTTCAAAAGATGCATTTCACAGTTGTTGCTTAGGTTGTCAAATGTGGCTCAATTTTCAATAATTATGTTTTAGAAAGTCAGTTGTAGTTTTCTAGGTCTCAGTCATGGTTCACAATGATAGTTACGACTCTGTTTTCAGTAGATGCGGTTTTCCAGAATGTGGTTTTGACAGTTTTAACATTTTTAAATGGTTTTTGATCTAGATTTTGAGTGCTTCTAAAGAAATATGATTGGAAAACACAACAGATAGGATCAAGCACTTTGTTTTGGTCTGGTTTGATGTGAAATTGTAACAAGAAAATAAGCACAAATCCTAGTTGGAAAGGGTTTGTATACTTGGTATAGGCCCACTAAAATACCCTAGATTAGTGCTGAACATCTCTCTTTCTCGAGAGTGGATAGCTTAGAAGTTTGGTGGCACCAACTCCCGTCCATGACACTTACTTCTACGGGCACACCAACTTTGAATTCCCGAGTAGTCACTTCTTGGGAATTTTCTATCTCTACTCAAGGGAGTTAGTAGTGAGTAACTTTAGGCATGTTATGTACACTACACCATACCAAGCAACGATCGAAAGGCTAGGCTTCTAAAAAAAAGAGGTGTCTAGTAAGGGCATTCAATTGAGGGGATATGATGATAAAATCCCTCGAGAGGTTTGCCAACCCTTAGAACATGGGTTTTATATATCATATATATATTGGGGGAGAGCTATCATGTACCATCCTATTGATTGCAAATTTTACTCACAATCAAAAATTTATATAGTGGTTTAGAAGGACTTGGCTTTAGCCTGTTACTGCTTGGGTTGTTCCCACCTTTCAAAGCAGGGTGGTAGGCCCTCTAATGGGTAAACACAAAAACAAATGGGTCTAGCTTTCTAATCATCGAGTTTGCACAAGGTGAGAGAATAATACCTACCATTCTTCAAACACTAAAACATGTGGTTCATTACTCCCTATTTAAATCTAGGTGAGAGAAGAAAATCGTTCTTTTTAAAGCACCAAACAAAGTGTTATCTAATCTAAAGAAAACAAGATCGTGTTTTGAAAATGTAGCCTTGGACAAATGAAATCTACAAAACCACACATTAGTAGTTTCTCAAAACTATCTTTGATCAATGAAAAGCTGCAAAAAACTAAGTTAGCACAAGAGATTAAAAATCAAAATAAAAAATCAAAGGTTAACAAAAAGTTAAACTAGAAAATGAAGATGCTAAACTGAACTAAGAAAAATCTTAGAGAAAAGTAAAACTAAGAGCTCGATTTTTTTGTTGTTGCTTCTAAAGAAGTAGTTTTAGGAGCTCCATTCCAAGGCCATAAACTATAAAAAAAAGATTAGTAACCTCAAAAACAATAATCTAATGGAAAAAAATGAAAAAGAAAGATAGAAAGGGCACAAAACTAGAACTATGTACACAACAGTTGTGTCATGTTTTCAAATTTAAATTTTTCCACCCAACATGTCTTCGATAGATGCGTCGATTCTCATCAAATGCATCATTGCATTCATAAAATGCATCATATCCTAGAAAATGTGTTACTGCGCTTAATAGTTGTGTCGTTCTGTACCTAAAATCTACAAAAAACAAGCAAAATCAGTACGAAAAATTTGCAAAAATAAATCTTGGCATCGGGTTCACTAATGTAAGATGGGGTTAGATGAATCCTAGCCTAGATAAAGTGACAACCAACACTTCTAAGCTATGAAACCATACCTAAACAAGAGAATACAATGAAAGCATAAAGAAAAAATAATATCAAATAACAACACTCCCCATGCTTGATCTTGAATCACTTATCCTGCTCTCCTATTTCTCCTTATGCAACTTTTCCCTTAGATTTGTTGTGATACTTGTGCAAGACTTGCATATGGTAAGTAGAAGGCTGGAAAATATTATTTGTTAACTTGAAAATGGAGGAGAATGGTCTCTTTTATAAACAACCATTCGAAAAAATGAACAATATTGATTCTTTAGAAGGATTCAAAGATCGATAAATGAGAACGAATGAGAAGGAGGTTACGAAATGAAGGGTCAAGATCAAGCTTTGGAAAGATGGCAAGATCAACAGTTGAGAATTGATGCACCAAAATGAGGTGGGCAATTAAGGCTATGACACCGAAGACTATGACACTCGATGACTACAAAAGAAATGAAGGCTTATGACGGAGAACTATGATAGAAATAAAGGCCATGAACATGGAATCTTTGACCAAAAGGGAGGGATAAATAAATCATTTATTCAAAAATGGAGAAAGTGGACAAGTGGAAAATAGATAATTCATTCGAATGATTTATTTGGAGAAAATGAAAAAGGAGCATTTAATTAAATTAATCAATTTCATTAAATAGGGGGGAGGAACTTAGACATTAAATAATTAATTTGAATTAATTATTTAAAGGGGAGAGGAATGACACGTAATTAAATAATCCTGATAATTATTTAATTATAGAAGAATGACAAGGTCAAATAATAATAATAATTATCTCACTATAGACAAATGAGGAAGGATAAATAATTAAATAAATAATGATTTATTTAATTATTGAAGAAAGAGGGTGTTAGTGACACAATTAATTTATTTTAATTGATCAGGATAGAATAGAGATTAGAAAATGAATTAATTAAATAATTAAAATTATTTAATTATTAGAGGATGATGACCAAGGAAAAATGTTACTCATAGACCTAGGACATTTTTTAGTCTCTATAATTTTATGAACAAATAATTAATTTGGATTGAAAAAATACAAAACCATGACCAAAATATCAAAAGCCAATGAGGAAATTATAAAATCATATATATAAAAAATATACATATATATAAGTATATATATTGGTATATGTGCATAGATATATGTGTATATACATATATATATATATGTGTGTGTGTGTTTGTTCATATATATATCTATGTATGTATATATATTTATATGTACATATAAATATGTATATATATGTATGAATGTGTGTTCTACATTTTGCATTTATCTAGATCTGATTTTCATTTATTGTGAATAGATTCAAGTGCAGTCACCATTAATGGATTCTGGTGTTGATTTTTGAGTCTTTCAAGCAAATGATTATTTACATTGTTTAGTATATAGACATACATATATATATATATGTGTGTGTGTGTGTATATGTGCATATGTGTGTATGCATATATATATATCTGTGTGTGTATGCATACATATATGTATATATGTATTTATATATATATATGTATATATATGTATGTATGTATGTATGTGTACATATATATTAATTTATATGTATGTATGTTACTATTTGTTAATTTTAATTTATTATGGATAGACTTAAGTGCAACCATCGTTAATGATTTATGGTGTGAAGTTTTAAGCCTATTGGATTATTTATTTTTTTAGATTTTTTGATGAGGGTGAAATCTCTATCTATTGAAAGTGTTTGTATCTATTGTGTTGGGGGTGCTAAAGGAGGTGCTTGTAAGTTCCTATATCTTTCACACTGTGAGTTCATAGTTTTTACATTTCTGCAATGGTTTAATGTTTGGTGTTCCTTATCAATGAGTGTTTTTATCGGTTGATCCCTTCTTTTGCAATTTACTTATTCACTTTTAATGTTTTAGTGATGGTTTGATGTAACATGGATGTTTTTATGCTAGAAGTATTACAATGAAGCTTATGCTATTTTTTGCAATTTGTATTTTTTCAATCCAAATTAATGTTGTGTACATTCAAAATAGTGTTAGACATTGAAAGATGTCTATCTGCCCACGATATATTTTATGTACCATTGATGTTTCAATCCATGCATGTCATGTATATCTTATATAGATAATAATTCTTTCAAATATGTCTATTTTGAACTATTAAAATGAAGTTTGTGTTTTTTTTTTTGGCAATTTTGTCATTGGCTATTAGTGTTTTGTTTGCTAGTGTTGTATTTTCACAATTACAATTTATTATTGGGAGCAATGGAAGAATAAAAATTCATCATTTTCTAATGATTTATTACTATACATGTGTTCTTACTGTAAATGTTTCTGTGGACATGTATGATCACATTTTGCATTTATTTTGACCTAATTTTCACTTATTGTAGATAGATTCAACTGTTGCTACCAATAATGGATTATGGTCTTAATTTTTACGACTGTCAAGAAAAAAAGATCTTGTGCGTATATATATGTATATATATAAGTATGCATACATACATATATGTATGTATTTATATGTATTTATATATGTGTATACACATACACATACATATGTGTATATATATGTATAATTATGTATACATATATATACATATATATTTATATATGTACATATATATATGTGTGTGTGCATATATATATGTGTATTTATGCATATATATGTATGTATATATATTTATATGTAGATATATATGTATATATATGTATGTATGTATACATATGTGTTTATATATGTGTGTGTTTTGCATTTTGAATTTATTAAGATCTGATTTTCATTTATTGTGAATAGATTCAAGTGCAGTCGTCATTAATGGATTATGGTGTTGAGCTTTGAGCTTGACAAACAAAAGATTATTTGCATTGTTTATTACATGAATATGTATATGGATGTATATATATAAGTATATTTACATACATATATATATATATATTTCCATATATATGCATACATATAAAATACATACATATATGTATATATGTATATATGAATGTATATACATGTACATATATGTTTATATCAGGGATAACTTTAGTGGCAAATATTTGAAATCAGGACCTCCAAAAATGGCAAATAATACAGGCTAGAAAGGATGCCGAATCATCAGGTTTTTACAATTTTTTTTTGTCTCGATTAATTCACCAATGTATTATTTTTTAAATGACACATCATCGGATTTGATTCGCCAATAGTTTATACTATAATTTCAAATATTACTTATATTCGCCAGTAATTTTATATTCTTACAATGAATTTTTATGGTATATTCGCCACTAATAATAATTTACCATTTCATTTTAGGGATATTTTAGCCTTTAATAGTTTTATTATTTATTGTCATCGATTAGCTTTTTAATCGAATGGCTACAAGTGAATTCCGTGACTTTATTTGCACGTTCCTTTTAAAAAGGTTGTTGAGGCCTGAAATTTGTTTTGGGCCACACGATTAGATTTGATCATGTGGTCCAAAACAAATTTCGGGACTCAATAACCTTTTTAAAAGGCACGTGCATATAAAGTCACAAAATTCACTAAGTGCATATTAAATCATTGTATCGGTGAGACATCCCTAACTGTCCCACCGATGATGTTAACTCACACCGATAAGGCTTCCATACTCCTCCCGGGGTCCACCAAGGCACAGGTACACCACTTGTGTAATTCCGAAGAATCATGAAGGGAATCTACAATATTCACGCAAAGCTCCTGGAAAGACATTCGATCAAAGCTTTGTATCGTTGTATCGACAGGATATCCCTAAGTGTCCCACCGATGATGTTCACTCATGCCAATATTCGCTCATGGAGTTGCCCCCTTGACCCCCACAAGGGGTGCTGCCCCTTGACCCCGCCGGTGGCTGTCGCCCCCGGACCCCTACTTCAATATTTAAAAAAACAAAACAAATATGGGGGAACTGCACTGACCAAGTATGTAAATTTTTAAAGGAGAGATTCGCCATTTTAATGAACCGTTTTAGTGATTATTCACTAGGATTCGCCAATGTGATTATTTCTTTTTACCAATTATCCATTAAGATTCGCCAAGATTTTACAAATTTTTGAATAATGTGCATAAGATTCACCAAGGAAAATTAATATATTTTTCAAATAAAAGGAAAGATTCACCAGGATTTTACACCTTTGCTGAGGGGGGGGGGGTTTCTTAAAGTTATCCCTGGTTTATATATATATATGTGTCTGTTTGTATGCATATATATATGTATGTATACATATCTATATTTACATATATATGTATATATGTATGTATGCATATGTTTTTGCATATATGTATGCATTTATATATGTGCGTATGTATATATGGATGTGTACATATATATATGTAGATATATGTATGTATGTATGTATTTATATCTATATCTGCATATACATGTGTAATTCCCCGCCAAGTAACCCTAAAGGAAGTTGTAATTAATGACTTAAGCGAACCAATGTTTTTTTTATAAAGTGTATTTAACATACACATTCACTTACTAATTAACAACCTTTAAGGCTACACAGTTGGGATTACTTAAACCCACACATACATCTTACATATAATCGTAGCATTAAATTACTTTAAGCAATAAGTGTTACATCAACATAAATGTATAACATAAGATAATGAGATAACCATCCAAGATACAATTTTCATAATCATTAACATAATCAATAGTTACATCTCTCATTCCCAGAATGAGACAATAGTAAAAATGTGTTACAATTATAGAATTCTACCTCATAAACATAAGAGGGATAAAATAACTTATACAAATAGAAATATTACAATGCTTGAATTTAAAACAAGAATCCACGAGCTATCCAACTAGATGTCTTGCCACCAAGTACAGAAGATAAAGGGGGACCCAACAGTGTATGGTGCATGTTCCACCCAACCAAGTGGTACCCGAAGGCCCACCTCCCATGCTAGGAGATAGTAACAACATAACATGGACAAAGATCTACAACCTCTCACCAAAGGCAAACTCATACTGACACATACTGACTCAACCAACCAATGAACTAAACAAGTACAACTCACACATCACTGACATAGGTCACATTGCTTCCAGACATAAAATAGATTAAGTATGTTCAGAGAACCATACACATAAAACAAATACCAACTGTTGTCCTAGATAAAGTGTCATCTCACAACTCATAATGAGTTACCCTCAATGGATCTTCACAGGATCCGGTGTTCCTAGTGACCTTTACTGATCCTCGGCCCTCATACTTACTAATGCAGAATCAAATACCTCTCATACTGACAAGATAGATGACCTTGCCATTTTAGGCCTTCCCACTCATTCCAAGCCTAAACAAGAACTTGCGACTATGAGTGAGGTTAGAACTTATCTTTTTAGTATGAAGTATTCCCCAAATTTTAGTACAATTTTAGTTATCACTTGATTAAAATACTTCCAAAGGTTACCCAATATTACCTCTTACAAGCTCTGGCCCCTACTGGAAGCCGTTCTTCTATTCGACAACACACAAACAAAACTCATCACCAAGGGAATCACAAATGCATACAACCTAGGCATCATAACCACTCCATCACAAGGAGGAAACAAATAATGAAACTCACTCCAAACAACTTGGAGGCAACAAAACACATAGTCCACTCCTTCCAAAGGAGGCACAAATCTTCCCCATTTGTGGAAACTGGGTAAGTTATTGAAAAGACACCATGCACTACCCAAGGGAAAAACAACTGCCTAACATAATGAATTGACAACCCTCATCCTCTAAGATCCTTTGGAAGACTTACAATTTTGGACTAACACTTAACCCACTTCCTAAAACACAACTTGACGAAATAGCTACAAAAGCATTCAAGTCATTAATCATATCTAATATTTGGACTTCTTCAATCCATCCTCAATCAATAGGTAACAATGACAAAGTCAAAGCACAATAACAGGGTTAACTCAAATAATCATATACCCCTTTTTCCATTTTCATAATAGGGAATCTTAAACAATTTAAACTCACATCCCTATGCGAAATATGAGGAAAATAAATCTAAAAGGCAATCACAAGGATATTACTATTTTTGGATATACTAAATCCATATCTCTTTCATATTCCAATCACATTAATTTAATTGCTCTAATAGAAAATAAATAAATTAAAATAAATAATTGTCTCTTCAATAAAACTCCTTTACTTTTAAAATGGCATGAATTTATGCAATTAAATCTTTTCAATTTTCTAACCATATTCTATATCTCTTTCAATTTCCTATTTAAAACATGTAATTTATAAAATATCTTTTTCCTTATCATTTAACCATGCATTCAAATCTTATCTCTTAAAATCTCCATCAAAACCTAATTACATGCGTCTAAATAAAACAACATAAAATATTGCATATACTCCCAATAGAAACTACTCTTCTAATATATACATTAAATACATATCCATATATTTAACTGTATATATACATTCATTATAAAATCTACTATCTTTTACATAGTATCCATTTGATGTTTTTCAAATATAATTAAATCTCTATTATTAATATTCCATAAAATACATATATACATTATATATAAATTTATATATATATATATTTAATATATATTTATTATTGACTTTAAATAATATTTAATTCCGAATTTCTTTTGGAGACTGGCGGAATTGTCCATAGGTTTGAAAGAAAACAAATATAAAAAAAAAAATTATTTCATTGGGGAGGGGTCGGCTGTAGCCGAACCCCCGCCCCACTCCATGGCGTGGCCTCCCCAAAGGGGGTTACGCTGCCTCAAGGCAGCGCTCCCTCCACTTAGTGGAGGATGCTATCCTTGCGATAGCCGCACCCTCCAAGCAAAGGGGGTGGTGGGGTGTGCATAGTACCCCCACCCACATACCATCACACACAAAAAAAATAGTGAATAAAACAGAATTCGCTTTTTCACATTTT
This sequence comes from Sequoiadendron giganteum, assembly GCA_007115665.2. Taxonomy (NCBI): domain Eukaryota; kingdom Viridiplantae; phylum Streptophyta; class Pinopsida; order Cupressales; family Cupressaceae; genus Sequoiadendron; species Sequoiadendron giganteum. The sequence continues at coordinate 174,983,322 of CM021109.1, read as the reverse complement.
TATGAGTTTTAAACTTTTTTTTAACCAAAATTCGTCGGCTGTACGATGGCAAAAATAAATTCAATATAGTATTTTTTAAAATAAAAACTGTATATATATATATATATATATATATATATATATATATAATTCATATGTATATATATATAATATATATGGGCATGTGCAGGATCATCATGGAAAAAACAGGCCGTTAAGTGACAATAAAATTCAAAAAAATCAGAGTTAGACAACTTGACGTAAAAATTTGAATAAGTCAACTATATTATTTCTAAAATATGTAAGAATAGAATCTGTTGCAAATTGAATATAGTTTCTAAACTACTAGGTTTATTTTTATTTTTAAAAAATCTATTTGGTGAAAATTTGAAATTTCATTACAGTAGTACTTAAATTTCAGGGAAAAAATAAGTAGGTGTCTGTCTGACCACCTTAACCACAATAAAATGATAATATTTTTTTATAATATTTTAGATATAAGTAGAAGACTCATGTCCCAATGTGATGAATATTTTTTTGTAATTTTTTCCCAAGTAAATAATAAATTATGATATTTTTATTACAACTTTTAAAAAATATAAAAACTCGTACGTCTGACCACCTTAACTTGTTCAGAACTTCATGAAATTTAATTCTTTTTTTTAATCCTATAGTATGTGAAGCATATAATGTGACTCATGTTTCAGATTCCAAAAATAATGATATCCTTTGAAAGCTATAGATGTTTCTCAATTAGCCTATCAATCGGGACTTTAGTTGTAATTAAAATAGAAAATGAATAATAATTATTTATTAAATTCAAAGTAAAACATAATTTATATTGGTGGAAAGCTAAGAATCTCCTTTAAAAACTCTTTTCATTTCATCAATTTTGGGTAAAAAAAAAAGACGTCAGCCACATGGTCCATCATATCACTTACATATCGCCACTTTTTGGCCCATCATGATCCTGCACACACACACACACACACACACACACACACATATATATATATAAACGGATTTAACATAATAAACAAGTTGGAGAAATTTTGTGAAAACATTCATGTACAGGTGAAATTATGCAATTTTTCCAGAGAACAACCAAAATTCATAGAGGTTCAAAACGAAATCTTTTAATCAATTTTCTTGAATTCATATACAATAAAAGAACAAGAAAACTAAAAGGGATATAAGTTATAACTAGAAGTTTTCAAATCCTCTAGTTTTCTCCACTGCAATTTCTACAGAGGTTTTAGAAATAAATTTATTTTCTACAATGAATTAAATCTTCTAAAACAAATCTAAATGTGTTGTTTTACCCATAAATTTGATTTAATAAAGAAACAAACAATTTCCTCAAATAAACTAAATTCAACACATAATCTCCTTGAAGGAATTTCACGGGAATAACAAAAGCTTCAAAATTTAATTAATTAATTTCTTTCTTTTAACAACAAATTCTTTTCCTAAATAGATTTAATGAACAAATCTCTAATCACTACAATTTTAAAAGCAAACCAAGAACAATACAAAAACCATAGAAGAAAACCTGAGTCAAGAAGCTCCAGGAAATGGAAATTTGATGCAGAGCCTCCTCCAAAGCTTCTATAGCTTCTATCCAACAATCCAGTGATTCCAACCAAGAAAGCAATCCACAACCACAACAAAACTCACCAGAATTCTCCAATGTAAATCTACAGCCAAAAATTTCTTCAAACAATCCTCTGTGCCATTTTTTCCAAAAATATCCTCTCACACCTGAAGAAGCTTTTCCTCTCCAAAATTCTCTCCATGAATGAATTTGCAACAAACTCTTCTAATTAATTAAACTTACACATGTTGGCATAAGTGAAAATATCTTCAACAACCAAATCTAATATTATTTAATTTATTAATTCCAAATAATAAATTAATTCCAAAAATTGAAAATTAATTTCCCAAATACAAATTTAATTCCCACTAATTGAAATAAAATTTCAAAATGAATTAAATTCTTTTCTTTCTTTTAATTTACTTAACATCCCATTAATTAATTAATTTAATTATTTAATAACTAAATTCATCCCCATGGATTAAATTTAATTTAATTAATTAATTTAAATATAAACTTATATCCACAATTTCAATTTTAAATTAAATAACCATCAGCATAATTTAATGCAATAATTCTAAATATTTATTTCCAAATCAAAAATCTCTTCAGAATTAAATAACATTAAAACATGGCAAACAACAACTTGACACATACACTGCCGACACACTATGGTTAGGGTGTAGACTCGAAACAAGTTACCTAGCTACTATCTCCCGTTCAACTTAACCGTTGGATCGACACACTCAAACCTGTGAAACTAGGTGGAATCGAGGTCATGTGCTTGCAACCTGAAAACCAAGTAAACAACATCATATGATATAAACATCATAAAATGCACACCGTGAAGAGGAAATCATGGAATCATAGGGCACTCGCAAGCAAGTGATGCGAACCCGTCCCCTTCACCAATACACTCATCATAACCAACTCTTCCACAATACTTCAAATAATCTCATATGCAATCACATGTATATCACTAACATCATTACACCAATTAAAGCATGTAAACTAAAGCATCAAATAAACCAAATCAAATCACATAATAGTTCGTCACTCTATAAATAACGATCAAATACACACACAAGATAAAGTATCAGAATATCCAGAAACATAAATCAAAGCAAAACAAGGACACATTGTCTAGTCCAGAAAGCAAAACGGAGGGGTGTTACAACATGTGTATGCATGTATGTATGTATGCATATATATATATGTGTGTGTGTGTGTGTATGTGTACATATATATGTGCATATATATATATATATATGTTTACGTATATCTATATATATATCTCTGTGTGTGTGTGTGTGTGAATCAACCTATTATTTATGCATATGTGTATGAAACAAATACTAAATAGTATTAGTTTTTGAAATAAAAAATTATATGGCAGACATTTTTACAAGTTGCTAGATAAAATTGTTTTAGAATGTAGCACCCCTCCATTTTGCTATTTTGATCGAACATTGTTCTTCTTCGTTATGTTTTATTTTCTGTTAGTACTTTAACTATGGTACTCGATTACTATTTGATCGCTAACTGTAAAGAAATGTGATGTTAGATTTTGATGTGATGGTATTTTATTCTGATGTTATCATTATGGCATGCTTTAGATTAGCATAGAAGATATTTGAATTAATGTTATTTTATGCCTTTGATTAGATTATTGATGTTAGATTCGTCAGTTTTGTGACACTGTATTGGTGAAGGGGACGAAATTGCACCACTCTCTTGCGAGTACCCTGTGATTCTGTGATTTCCTCTTCACGATGTGTTTTATTATGATATATTTATGCATGTTCGATATATGCTTTGTTTTCAGGTTTATAGATATAAGACATCGACTCCACCTAGTTCTACAGGTTTGAGCGTGTCCATTGCCCAACAATATTTGATTGGGAGATAGTAGCTAGGTTTTCCGTGTCAAGTCATCACCTTGGTCATAGTGTGTTATTGGTTTTAAGTCTGGTTCGGTTGTTTCAATGTTATTCAATTTCATCTTGATATTATTTAATTGCAAGTTGAAAAAGGTAAATAAATGGCATTAAGTATTTAAGCTGTTTATTAAATTAATCTGGTTTATTATGTTAGAAGATATTATTTAATTAATTAATTAATACAACTTAATTAGTAAAATAACTTAATCTTTGGATTATTATTATTTTATTGAATTAATTAAATTAATTGAATTGAATTAAGTTATTTTAAAATTGATAGATATTTTAATTGAAAATTAAAAAAAAAAAATTTAATTTGCATTTTTGAAAAATTTGAACGCAAAAAGAATTTTGAAGATATTTTTTGTTTTTGTTTTGAACAATTTATGTTGGTGGTTGAAAGAGATATTTTTTTCATGGAGTTAAGGCTTTAACCATGGAAGTTAAAAATGGAGAAAATTGAAAGAGGAAGAAGAAGGATTCTAGTTTTGAATTTTGGTTTTTAATTGTGGAAAACCTCTATTGGATTGCTTGGAAGGAGATGGAATTTGTGAAGGAATTATTGCACCATTTGGCATCCTCTCAAGCTTTTGGAAACTAGGTTCATGTTTTTTAAATTAATTTTGATTTTGAAAAAAATTCATAGTTTTGATATGTTGTTTGCAAAATAATTGTTGGAGAAACTTAGAAATGGATTTTGATAAAAAAAAATCATGTTAAATCTTGTGTCAAATTCTTAAACCTCTGTTTTCAAATGATTTTTCTTAAGAAAAATTGCATACTTGACTATAAATGATCATTTTAGAAATTATTTGCTCAATTGGTTTAGTAAATTTCATAAATTTGTAAATAAATAAATATATATGTATGTATATATATATATATATATATATATATATATATATATATATATATATTGAGAAAAGTATATATATATATATATATGAGAAAAAGTATATATATATTATATATACATACATACATCTATATATATATTTTTTAATTGTAAAAATGGTTGTTTAAACAAAAAAAAAAAACCTGGTTAAAAAGTTATGGATTTTGAAATCCGCAGGTTTTGGTCTATTTTTGTTTTTTATTATGAAATAAAAAATATATATATAAGTTTTGGGGGTTGCTGGGGGCTCACCCCACATCCGCCCCCATGGGAGGCGTTGTGGGGGAGCCGCGCCCAGTGTGCCCCACACGACCGTGCCCATACATATGGGTTCGACTGTGTTTAAACACAACTATACCCACTGTTGGGGGTGCGATTGTGTTTAAACACAGTTGGTCCATATGGGGTTTAGTTGTGTGTAAACACAACTTCCCTAACACCAAACTTTCAGTGCGCTTCCCAAAATCCGTGCCCTAACTCTTTTTCAATTTGACTTTAAAAAAAAAATAAAAAAAATATTTAATATTTAATATTATATTTATATAATATTAAAATATTCAATATATATAAATAATATGATATATATATGTATATATATAAATATAAAAGATTTATTTATATGTATATATATATGTATATTAATGCATATATATATATATTTGTATATATGTTAATATATATATATATATATTTAATTGAGGTTTTAAATAATGGCATGTTTTAAATGCAATTGAGGAATTTAAAATAATATGTTAATAGTTGAATTATTGGTTTTATTTTAAAATAATACATATTGATAGAACGATATATTTGATTTTAAAATAATATGTTTAATAGATGAATTAATTGATTTTAAAATGGTTTATTTTGAAAAGAAGAAATAGGTATTTTTAAAATGTTATGTTCTCAATAGAAGAAGTAAGTGTTTTATTTTATTATTATTTAAAAGCAATTAAGGAATTAAATATATGGTTTAAATTTCATCCTTTGTCTGAAAGAGACATTAGTAAATTAATTTTATTGAGGCAATAAACTACTGAATTTTATTAAGGGAAGTGGATTTAGGAAATCCAAAAGCAGATTTAATTCCTATTTAAATTGCTCTTTTAAATATAAATTTCTTTTGTTTTCTCTTTGGGGGAAATTGTTTAGAAGGGTTAATAAGTCTTCTAGATGGGGTTTTTAGTTATTTGGTGTTTTCATATTATGATAGTTAGCCTTTGAATTGCCTTTGGTAGTACGTATAGTTGTATCCAGTTAACTACCCGGTTATCACGAACGGGGATGTGTTGCTCTTATGTTGTGGATAGGGATTTAATATCCATAGGTCGCACTAGTTTACCCTTGGGATGTGGAGTTGTTCCACGTGTTGTCTTAGAGGAGTGGCTTGCAATGAGGGCTGACACACAAAATGGTGCCAAGGTAGCTCATTGTGAGTTAGTTAATCCAGTGATAATGTAAATAAACTTATTAGAAGAATAGGTAGTATCGAACACTTAATAAGAATAATTGTGCCTCGCTCATGGATGGAAGGGCTTGTATAGACTTGGGATGGGCTGAGCATGCCTGGAATGGCAAGATCATTATCTTGTCTCTACGAGAGATAACTGATTCCTCATTGGTTTGCATGAGGGTTCAGGAGTCGTTAGAGGTTTCTAGGAGATCTTGAGATGGGGGTTGAGGCCTAAGAAGACTTACCAAAATATCCCATGTAGCATTGTGATGACACTTCTCCTAAGTCAACAGTATGTTTGTAACAGTGATGCAATTGATCTATTAACTCTGGAAGCATTGTAACCATTGTGTTAGTGTTGTTATTGTATTTGATTAAGTTCAGTTATGTTTTAGCTTGTGTCTAGAGGTAGATGGTCTTGTCTAGGAATCCTTCCTACTATCTCCTAGCATGGGGGGTGGGCCTTCGGGTACCACTTACTTGGGTGGAATGTGCACCTTACTCCATTGGGTTTTCTTCTTGCTCATGTTGATGAGGTCTCGAGTTAGAGAACTCATGGGATCTAGTTTCATTACATGCTTTTATTCATTCTAGTTGATTCTTGTAATTTATTAGCCCTCATTGTAATTGATGTGGAAGATTGTAATTTGTAATCATGCTTATTGGTTCTACCTCATTTGGGGAATCAAAGATGTAATCTTCTTGATAAATTATTGGTATATGCAATCTTATTGTATCTCTTATTTTTATGATGTAATTTATCATGTATGGAATGTATGTGTTCTTAATTTCTTATGTAGATAAATGTTATGGATTCAGTTATGTTGTATGTATGGATTTTAAAGTTATCTCAATATCATAACCTTAGAGGTTGTTGGAAATGGGTAGTGAAATTTCATGTTAATTGTACTTAAACAAAAAAATTATGTGTTTGAGTTGTTAATTGCAACTTCCTGTAGGGTTACGTAGCGGGGCGTTACACATGGTATCAGAGTTGAGGTTTAAACATTGAGTACTATGGGATTATGATGAACCCATTAAGCTTTTAATTGTGTACGTTTTAAGTTGTGTACCTTACCTAATACCTTGGTGTGTCTGTGTAGGATTATGCCTCCCAAACATGGAAGAGGTAGAGGGTGAGGACGTGGCCGTGTAGGCAGTCACGATGGGAGTTAGGATGACTCTCCTCATGATGTTCCAGATATTCCAGATCATGAGGAACATCAAGCATTGCAGAATGCCCCAAGGGGTAGTGACCGACAAAAAAATGCTCTAGGGATCGAGGCTGCGCACAGGCCACTTGAGGAGGCATTAGTGCTCCTTGGTCAGAGGCAGGCTAGGGTTCAGTGTAATCCTTGTGAGAGGGAAGTTCCATGTCAGTCAGAGGCACATACGAGAGATTTACTTATGGCACAAATACCATTGCTTGATGGAGTAGGCACTGGGTTAGAGGCTAAGACTTGGCTTATAGACCTCGATAGGTGCTTTTCTATGCACCCTTACGACAACAATACCAAAGAGTAGTGCGCTATCATGCATATGCGAGGGTTCGCATCCACATGGTGTAGGCTGGAGGAGTAGAAGCTCCATATAGATATTACCTCAGTGTCTTGGGAGATTTTTCTAGAGCAGTTCAGAGCTCATTTCCTATCCAACCACTGGCGTCAACATTGAGGTGATGCGTTTCATGCCTTGCGATAGTTAGCCTTGATAATTGAGTAGTATGAGTAATGATTCTATGAGCTCAAGTATTTTGCAAGTATAGGAGACAATGAGGGGACATTGGTTCACCACTTTGTTAGGGGCTTGAATGCCTATCTTAGTGAAGGTGTGAGGGTTTTCAAACCCAAAACCATGGAGACAGCGGTGGAGAAAGCATGTCTAGTAGAGGAGAATCTGGCCATGGCACTAGGAGGCCATATGGGTGTTTAGATCGATAATAGTTCAGTAGAAGGGTCTCGTGCACAAGGAGGTCAAAATCAAGGAGGTGCACCTTCCAGGGCTCAGCACGGACCTTCACAGAGTGGTGAGTAGCAGTAGGTTTCACACGGGAAATGTAAAGGTTTCCAACAGAGGTAGGGGACAAGAAATCGAGGCATATGAAACACTTCAACTTTGAACAGTTAGCGTAGAGTTCGCAGTCCACTTTCAGGGCTAGCACACAGTAGTTTAGCGCACCACCTAGAGGTAGGGGTATGGTAGAGGTACTGGATGTTTCACATGTGGCCAACAGGGTCATATAGGTAGAATGTGTCCTAATAGGGGCACATCTATATTTTCTCAAGGACTAGTGGCATCTAAGCCGATAGTTGGGGATGCAGGAAAAGGGCATCATGTTTTCGCAACGACTGGTAACCACTAGGTAGAGCATCAGGATACTATCATCGAGACATTTGGTATGTTTTTGGGTAACCTAGTTACTATTTCCTTTGTCTTTGGAGCATCAGACTCTTTCATTTCTTCTTCCATCATGACGCGATGTAGACTGGGGGTAGTAAGGCAAGTTGATAGGTGGCAGGTTGAGTTAGCCTCGGATGTGAAAGTCACATCTCATTCCCTTGTACTAGAGTGTAGATTGGAGGTTGGACCTCTCCATACTACAATGGACCTTCGAGTTATTCCATTGGGTTCTTATGATGTTGTCATAGGGATGGATTGGTTAGAGGTGCATAGAGCAGTCATAGATTGTTAGCGTAAGTTGATTCGATGCATTGATGCATCTGGAAGAGAGGCAGAGATAGTGGGAGTTAAGAGGTCGATATCCTTGAGAGTCATCTTAGCTATGCAATTGAGAAGGTGTGTGCGTCAGGGTTGTCTGTTATTCACTATTACAGTGGATGATTTTGATTTAGGAGATGGAGAAGAGATAGTCACCCCATTCTTTAGGAATATTTCGATGTCTTTCTAGATGAGATTCTAGGGATGCCACCTTAGAGAGACATAGACTTCAAGATAGACTTTGTTCCTGGATCAGAACCCATTTCACGAACTCCCTATCATATGACCACCTAGGAGCTGAAATAGCTTCGCTTGAAACTTGAGGAGTTGTTAGCAAAGGGTTTCATTCGCCCTAATGTTTCTCCATGGGGAGCACTAGTTATCTTTTTGAAAAAGAAGGATGGTTGAATTCGGTTCTTATTGATTACTGACAGTTGAAAAAAGTGACTATCAGGAATCAATATCCACTTCCTAGGATTGATGATCTATTTGATCAGATCAAACGTGGCACAATCTTTTTGAAAATTAATTTTAAGTCGGGATATCATCAACTTCATATTTTCAACTTAGATATACATAAGACAGTGTTTCGAATGTGATATGGTCACTATGAGTTCACAATAGTACCATTCAGGTTGATGAATGCGCTCTTTGTGTTCCTGAGTTTGATGAATGGGCTATTTCATACATACTTAGATAGATTTGTCCTTGTGTTCCATGATGAAATTTTGATATACTCCAAGACAATGGAAGAGCATGAGGAACATTTAGGGAAGGTATTACAGTGCTTACGAGATAATCAGCTTTATGCTAACTTGTCGAAGTGTGAATTCTTCAAGACTGAGGTCTAGTACCTTGGTCATGTGTTCTCAGGGGAAGGTATTTCAGTGAATCCTACAAAGATCCAAGCGTTCTCAGATTGGCCTGCACACACAAATGTGGTAGAGATACATAGCTTTATGGGGCTAGCAGGTTATTATAGATATTTTATGCAAGGCTTGTCAAGGATAGGGTATCATATCACCTCCCTTCAAAGGAAAGGAAAAAGGTTTGTGTGGTCAGAGTAGTGTGAGGTAGCATTTCAAAATCTTAAGGAGAAGTTGACCAGTGCACCAATACTTTCGATACCTGATTCAACTGGGGACTTTGTAGTTTGTAAGGATGCATCCTCTGAAGGATTAGGAGCAGTGCTAATGTAGGAGGGTCGTGTCATTGCATATGAGTCATGAAAGCTCAAGGATCATGAGTTGAACTACCTTACACATGATCTTGAGTTGGCGGCAGTTGTTCATGCATTGACGAGATGTAGACATTTCCTTCTTGGCCACAAGTTTGAGCTGCACAGTGATCATAAAAGGCTTAAGTATATTTTCATGCAACCCAACCTTAATGCTAGGCAAAGTCGTTGGATGGAGTTTCTCTATGAATATGAATTTGAAGTGAAGTATATCTAGGGAAAGGAGAATGTCGTAGCTGATGCACTCAGTAGAGGGAGACATGAGATATTTGAGTTGACTCTTGTTGTAGATTTGTGGAGTCAGATCTTTTATGCCATTCCAGCGGATAGTTGGTATCAGGAGGTTAGGACAGAGATAGAGGCAGGAAGACCTCTTGAGGGAAGGTATTCAAGATATTCTCTGGATCTAGATGGGATATTGAGGCACATGGGACACATATACGCTCCTTCATCAGGTGATCTTCACACCTTGGTTATGACTGAGGCACACTATGCACCTTATTCAACCCATCCAGGGGTGAAGAAGATGCATACAGATCTACATCAGTTGTATTTTTGGCAAGGAATGAATCACGATATTGTGGATTACATGTCGCGATGTCTAGAGTGTCAATGGGTGAAGGATGAACACCAACATCCAGAAAGGATTTTGCAACCACATTTTTTACCAAAGTGGAAGTGGGATATAATCTCATTGGATTTCATTGTTGGTTTACCCAACTCTTCAAGACATCATGATGCGATTATGGTGACAATTGATAGGTTGACGAAGGAAGCACACTTCTCACCTATGTGCTCTTCCTATAATGCATCATCTGTAGGCAAAGTGTTCATCAAGGACATAGTGAGGTTACATGGTATTATGCGTCAGATTAGTTCTGACAGGGATCGAGTGTTCACCTCAACTCTTTGGACTTCATTACAACATGTGATGGGGACATAGTTGAACTTCAGTTCAGCTTATCACCCAGAGATAGATGGACAAACTAGGAGGGTCAATCAGATCCTCGAGGATATGTTACGTATGTATGTGATGGACTAGTAGATGTGATGGGAAGATTATCTCTATTTGGCAGAGTTTGCTTATAATAACAGTTTCTAGAGTTCTATTGGCATGCCTCCATTCTAGGTATTGTATGGGTGACCATGTCACACTCCCTTGAGTTGGGATCAACTGGAGGATAAAGTAATTTTGGGTCTTGAGATGTTGTAGGATATGGAGCAGTAGGTGGTTCGTATTAGAGAGCATTTGGTGGCAACTCAGGATAGACAGATGAAGTATGCAGATGCGCATAGGGTGGATCGATAGTTTTCTGTTGGTGATAGAGTCTTCTTGCGAGTGCATCCACAAAAGAGTCAGATCCTCTATGGGAAGGGCTCTAAGTTGGCAGCTCGCTTTGTTGGACCCTTTGAGATACTTGAGAAGATTGGTCCAGTTGCTTATCGACTTGCTTTACCGACCAGTCTCTCGTGTATTCATGATGTATTTCATGTTTTTGTTCTTCAAGCATACCATCCAGACATTTCTCATGTCCTTGATTGGAATGCTTTATAGGTAGAGGATAGGCAGCTGGCTTTGGAGCCCATGGCCGTAATGGAGCACAGAACGCTCGCTCTTCAAGGGCAAGATATTGATCAGGTTAGGGTCCAGTGGGATCCTAGGGATGAGACATCATCCACTTAGGAAGATGTAGCTAGAATGAGGGAGATCTATCCCTGTTTGTTTGCAGGCTTCCAGGAGTAAGCCTGACCCTAGGGGGGAGGATGTAGCACCCCTCCATTTTTCTCTTTTGATCGGACGGTGTTCTTCTTTGTTATATTTTATTTTCTGTTAGTACTTTGACTATGGTAATCGGTTACTATTTGATCACTAACTGTAAAGCGATGTGATGTTAGATTTTGATGTGATGGTATTTTATTCTGATGTTATCATAATGGCATGCTTTAGATTAGCATAAAAGATATTTTAATTAATTTTTTTTAATGCCTTTGATTAGATTATTGATGTTAGATTCATCAGTTTTGTGACACTGTATTGGTGAAGGGGACGAAATTGCACCACTCGCTTGTGAGCGCCCTGCGATTCCGCGATTTCCTCTTCATAGTGTGTTTTATTATGATACATTTATGCATGTTCGATATATGCTTTGTTTGCAAGTTTATAGGTATAGGACATTGACTCCACCTGGTTTCGCAAGTTTGAGCGCGTCCATTTTCCAACAGTAGTTGATTGGGAGATAGTAGGTAGGTTTTCTGTGTCAAGTCATCACCCTGGTCATAGTGTGTCATTGGTTTTAAGTCCGGTTTGGTTGTTTTAATGTTATTTAGTTTCACCTTGATATCATTTAATTGCAAGTTGAAAAAGGTAAATAAATGGCATTAAGTATTTAAGTTGTTTATTAAATTAATCCGTTTATTATGTTAGAAAATGTTATTTAATTAATTAATTAATTTAATTTAATTAGTAACATAATTTAATCCTTGGATTATTTTTATTTTATTGAATTAATTAAATTAATTGAATTGAATTAAGTTATTTTAGAATTGATAGATATTTTAATTGAAAATTGAAAAAAATGTTTTAATTTGCATTTTTGAAAAATTTGAATGCAAAAAGAATTTTGAAGATATTTTTTGTTTTTGTTTTGAAAAATTTATGTTGGTGGTTGAAAGAGATATTTTTTTCATGGAGTTAACGCTTTAACCATGGAAGTTAAAAATGGAGAAAAATGAAGGAGGAAGAAGAAGGATTCTGGTTTTGTGTTTTGGTGGTTAATTATGGAAAAACTCTGTTGGATTGCTTGGAAGGTGCTGGAATCTGTGAAGGAATCATTGCACCATTTGACTTCCTCTCAAACTTTTGGAAATCAGGTTCATGTTTTTTAAATTAATTTTGATTTTGAAAAAAAATCATAGCTTTGATATGTTGTTTGCAAAATAATTGCTTGAGAAACTCGAAAATGAATTTTGATGAAAAAACTCATGTTAAATCTTGTATCAAATTTTTAAACCTCTATTTTCAAATTAATTTTCTCAAGAAAAATTGCATACCTCGCTGTAAATGATCATTTTAGAAATTATTTGCTCAGCTGGTTTAGTAAATTTCATAAATTTGTATATATATATATTTATGTATGTATATATATATATATATATATATATATATATATATATATAGAGATATATATATATATATATATATATATTGAGAAATTATATATATATATATATATATACACACATCTATATATATATTTTTTAATTGTAGAAATGGTTGTTCAAAAAAAAATAAAAATACCCTGTTAAAAAGTTATGGATTTTGAAATCCGCAGGTTCTGGTGTTTTTTTTTTTTTTTTATGAAATAAAAATATATATATAAGTTTTGGGGGTCATTGGGGCCTCACCCCACAACTGCCCCCATGGGAGGCATTGTGGGGGAGTTGTGCCTAGCACGCCCCACACGGTTGTGCCCATACATATGGGTTCAACTGTGTTTAAACACAACCGTGCCCACTGTTGGGGGGGCGACTGTGTTTAAACACGGTCAACCTATATGGTTTACACACAGCCGCCCCAACACCAAAATTTTGGTGCGCTTCCCAAAATCAGTGCCTTAATTCTTTTTCAATTTGAATTTAAATATATATACTTAATATTTAATATTATATTTATATAATATTAAAATATTTATTATATATAAATAATAATATATATAATATGTATATATGTATATATATAAATATCAAAGGATATATATATATATTTATATATATATATGTATATTAATGCATATATATATATTTATGTATATATGTTAATATATATATTTAGTTGAGGTTTTAAATAATGGCATGTTTTAAATGCAATTGAGGAATTTTAAAAAATACGAATTATTGGTTTTATTTTAAAATAATATATATTGATAGAATAATATATTTGATTTTAAAATGATTTATTTTGAAAAGAAGAAATAGTTATTTTTAAAATGTTATGTTCTAAATAGAAGAAGTAACTATTTTATTTTATTATTATGTAAAAGCAATTAAGGAATTAAATATATGGTTTAAATTTCATCCTTTGTCGGAAAGAGACATTAGTAAATTAATTGTATTGAGGCAATAAACTACTGAATTTTATTAAGGGAAGTGGATTTAGGAAATCCAAAAGTAGATTTAATTCCTGTTTAAATTGCTCTTTTAAATATAATTTTTTCTATTTTTGCTTTGGTGGAAATTATTTAGAAGGGTTAATAAGTCTCCCAAATGGGTTTTTTAATTATTTGGGGTTGTCATATTATGATAGTCAACCTTTGAATTGCCTTGGGTAGTGCGTATAGTTGTATCCAGTTAACTACCCGGTTATCACAAATGAGGATGTGTTGCTTTTATGTTGTGGATAGGGATTTAATATCCATAGGTCGGACTAGTTTACCCTTGGGATGTGGAGTTGTTTCATGTGTTGTCTTAGAGGAGTGGCTTACAATGAGGGACGACACACAAAGTGGTGCCAAGGTAACTCATTATGAGTTAGTTAATCTAGTGATAATATAAATAAACTTATTAGAAGAATAGGTAGTATCAAACACTTAATAAGAATAATTGTGCCTTGCTCATGGATGCAAGAGTTTGTATAGACTTGGGATGGGACGAGTAGGCCTGGAATGGAAAGATCATTATCTTGTCTCTACGAGAGATAATTGATTCCGCATTGGTTTGCATGAGGGGCTGAGAGTCATTAGAGGTTTCTAGGAGACCCCGAGATGGGGGTCGGGGCCTAAGAAGACTTACTGGGATATCCCATGTAGCATTGTGATGAAAGTTCTCCTAAGTCAAGAGTATGTTTGTATTAGTGATGCAATTGATGTATTAACTTTGGAAGCATTGTAACCATTGTGTTAGTGTTGTAATTGTATTTGATTAAGTTCAGTTATGTTTTAGCTTGTGTCTAGAGGTAGATGGTCTTGTCTAGGAATCCTTGCTACTATCTCCTAGCACGGGGGGTGGGCCTTTGGGTACCACTTTGTTGGGTTTTCTTCTTGTTCATGTTGATGAGGTTTCTAGTTGGAGAGCTCGTGGGATCCAGTTTCATTACATGCTTTTATTCATTTTAGTTGATTCTTGTAATTTATTACCCCTCATTGTAATCGAGGTGGAATATTGTAATTTGTAATGATGCTTATTGGTTCTACCTCATTCATGGAATGAGAGATGTAATCTTCTTGACAAATTATTGGTATATGCAATCTTATTGTATCTCTTATTTTTATGATGTAATTTATCATGTATGGAATGTATGTGCTCTTAATTTCTTAAGTAGATAAATGTTATGGATTCAATTATGTTGTATGTATGGGTTTTAAAGTAATCTCAGTCTCATAACCTTAGAGATTGTTGGCAATGGGTAGTGAAATTGCATGTTAATTGTACTTAAACAAAAAGAAATTATGCGTTTGAGTTTTTAATTGCAACTTCCTCTAGGGTTACAAGGTGGGGCGTTACATAGAATGTATATTATCTATAGCCATATGTCAGATTTATGTGTAATGTTGAACTCTTTTATTTAGAAGCATTGAATAGTGTGTTTTCCAGTTGTCATCAATTTTATAGGAATCTATGCCAAGTGTTCATTGTTTGGCATCTTACCTTCATTGTAGAAATTTATATACTGCTACAACAATATGGAGAGGTATGCTCTAAACCAGTTTGTGCATTTGTGAATACTATGACATGAGATGTGTAAGAAAGAGAACATAATATTTAATGCAGATAGACTGTTTTAATAGCTTTAACAATTACATTGGCACTAAGTATATAAATTACTTCATTTCAAAAATTTCAAGTCAATTGTATGTGCTTGAAGCTTAGATTTTGCTACAGTGACATTCATTTCATAGGTTTTTGGAGTTATGTTACTCGTTTCTTTTCCCCATATATGATGCATCACATTTACATAGCCTAAGTTATTTTGTCTTCGGTTTATGTTTTGTTTTGGTTCTAGTCTTCCTACTATACCAAACACGCTACCAATCGAACGGATTTGTTACTTTTATCCAATAATAAATCAAAAGCTCACATGGATTTAGAATTTGTTAATCTTAGGATAAAAATAAATATATTGATCAAATATCTAACTATTATTTTCACTCTATGGTTGATAAACATGATAAATTGTTGTCTAGGTAAATTTCATTTCATTTCCTTTTACAGGTTTAACAGTTCTACTTAATGCATTGTAGTATATGTTCGTGATCTTGTCTTTGAACCAACTTTGAAACTGATCATAGATAGAGAAATTGAAATTGCACAAGAATTTGCACCTGTGACAATGTCCACTAATAAGGAAGTAGAGATATTTTATTTATTTCATCTTATATATTAATTTTTAAATGTTCTCTGAATCATGTGAAGTATGGATATTAAGATTAAAGCTACAATGAACAATGTAGTGTCCTTTTACATTTTTTCTCATTTAGTCTTCTTTTGATTTTTACAAGATTATGGATATAGTATTACAAATATATAGTCTATTTAATAAGGCTTTGTAGCTTTTCTGAATGCATAGATTCTGTATTAGATTACAATTTAGCTTTATTTGGGATCATATCTCGTGATTTGAAAATAATTCATATTTATTATGTGTTATGGAAATGTCCTTATTAGATGTTCTCTTATGAAGTTGATGTTGTTTCTTTTGCAGTTATAGTTATAATAGTGTTATATGCTATGGGACATATTCCCCTGCTCACATGAATCTCGCCATTGATGTTGCTTCTTCAAATGTTGGAAAATCTTGTCTCAAATAGGTATCTAGAATCACAAGCATCAATATCCTATTTTCTTCAAGTGATTTTTTAGTTTGCTAGATACAACTATTGATTTCCTTATAGAAGTAAGCTATTGCTTCTATTATCAAGGAAAATATCAATATTAATAGTAAATAAAATCTATGTAAGCATGTATTTCAATTTTGAATCAGACATGTTGTCAATTACTATCATAAATGCAACTTACCCACCAAAGATATCCATAGTGATTTCTTGAACATGTGCATGATGTCCATGGATCAAGAAATAGATAGAGCATTAGGTATATCTTGAATAGGTACACATATTTCAATGAATTTCCCTATTTCATGGACATACAATTAATTTGGATTGAATTGAAAATTTGCAAAAAAACACCCTAGACTCCCTTTCATTAAAATAATGACAGAAACCATAGGATAAATTTTAGTGCCATGATTTCTAGCAAATGCATCAATAGGAAATTATGTGTAGAAAATATTAGTGATGTAAAAATCCATAATATGAGACTCTAAAACATATAGGAACTTACAAATTCCTTGTTTCTCGCTTCCAACATGATAGACATAAAACTTCTCAATAGGTAAAAATTTCACCCTCTTCAAACAATCAGAGCATACGACTAAACAACACAAATAGACACAAACAACCTAAGAAAATGATCAAACAACACAAATAATACTTTTCTTGAAAAACTTAAAACTTTGATAGCAAATAATACGAACAATTCTTATTTTCATCCAATAGATTCAAGTGCATCTAACATGCATGTGTGTAGAGAAACGATTACTTCCATTCTTAATCATGACCAATAGACAAATTGACATTAATGAATTACTGTATTAAGTCTTTAACTCAACAACATACACTAACCCATAAAATCAGTCAAGGATAGAGAACAAAATACCTTAACACATAAAATGCACACCAACAAATAATAGACATTAACCCATAAAATTCAAATATGTAAAAAAACTATAAAATGACATTGTAAAAGATATACAAACTTACAAAAACCTCTTTTTTCACTCCTAATATGATAGACATAAACCCCTCAATTGACATAGATTTAATGTTTTTATACCTAGACATTTTCCACTTACTTAGACCTAATTTTCATTTTCATTTAATAAGTGCAGTTCGCATGCATGCATGCATAGAAAATATTAGTTCCATTCTTAATCATGAGCATCATAGAAGTAAACACTAATGAATTATGTTGTTAAGTCTTTAACCGAACAACATAGACTAACCCATATATGCACTCATAAAATGATGGTGTAAAGGATATAGCAATTTACAAATGCCTCTATTTTAGCTTTCAATAAATACAAATATTCTATTTTTAATATTTTGTTCTTTGCTATTGTTGAATTTTTTTATGGCTTAATGTTGGTAACAAAATCCTTGGAACCATACAAACACACAACTATATTTCCAATAGGAACAATTCTGTTTTGCATCTAATAGAGTGAAGTGTAGCTGACATGCATGCTTGTAGAGAAACACTTACTTCCATTCTTAATCATGACCAACAAAGAAGTCAACATTAATGAATTATAGTGTTAAGTCTTTAACTCAACAATAGAGACTAACCAATAAAAGCATGCAGTGATACAAATCAACAAAGATTGACCCATTAGAGGGAAATAAAAATAAAATGAAATGACAATGTAAAAGATATAGCAACTTTCAAAGTCAAGAGAAATAGGTTTCACTTTCATCAAAAAATATGAGCAAATGATTAGACAACACAGAGAAGACAATGTAAAAGATATAGGGAATTACAAATTCCTACTTTTTTGATAGATTTCATTGTCATTAAATAATCAGTGAAAATGATTAGATGATGCAAATAATCCTTTTCTCAACATTCTTAAAACTTGACACTAGAATTCATTAATGCTGTTTGCACTTCAATCCACAGACAATAAATGAAAATTATTGACTAGGGAATGCTAAATTTCCTTGTTAAAACAACACACATTGAGATGAACATTTGATGCTAGGACACGACTATATCAAATAACATTAGAAAGGTATGAAATATTTGCATAAGAAATAAAACATTGCCAATTGATAAAATTATTTCATATGGAGACATTTTGTACTCACCTCGGCCTAATTTTCATTTTCATTTAATAGATTGAAATGCACTTGGCAAGAAAGCATGCATAGAAAAGATTGCTTCCAGTCTTTATCATGGCTAGTAAAGAAGATGGCATTAATGAATTATGGTGTTAAGTATTCTACTCAAGAACAAAGACTAATGCATAAAAGCATTCAAAGATATGGAAGAGTAGACACTAACCCACAAAATGCATAGATCAACAAACAATAGACATTAAGTCATAAAATGTAGAGATGTAAAAAACTATAGAATTACATTGTAAAAGATATAGGAACTTTTCGCTTCTAATATGATAGACATAAACCTTCTCAATAGACACAAATTTCACCCTCTAAATCATTTTTTACACTTTTTCTATGGTTTAATCTCTATTGTTCCTTATGAATCATTGTTCTTATGAATGAATCTCTATTTTTATAATTTCATCATTGGATATTGATATTTTTGGTCATCATTTTGTATTTTTCCAATCCAGATTAATTGTGTATTCATGAAAGAGTGAGACATTGAATGATGTCAATTTGTTCAAGATATGTTTGATTTACCATGTATGTTTTGATGCATGTGCATCATGCATGTAATATGAGAAAATTAATAAATAACACAAATAATAGTTTGCTCAACAGACTTAAAAATTCACACCATAAGCCACTAATGATGTTTACACTTCAGTCTACTCATAATAAATGAAAATTCACAAATAGTAAATGCAAATGTACTCCTTAAAATGCAACGCGATGCCATAAACAATGGGTGCGACGAAACGACTATATCAAAAAACTCATGTAATATTTCCAATAGAAAAGTTCGTTACAATAATTAAATAAATAAATTAAAAAATGACAAAAGTGGGACAAAAATACCAGCAGCCAATGAGAAAATTGTAAAAAAAATCAATAATTTTCTTTTGATAAATTAATTCCCAAAGCAACAGCATAATGATATATATTTTACCAGTATGATTCCTGATGCACCATTTTAATAGGCAACATTCAGTCAAAAGCATTGGTACACGCACTAATAAGCATTGCAAAATCTAGATTGTTGCATACAAAAATGTGATAGGCTTATGCATTACAAAAGCATGATGATAATACCAACAACCAATGAGAAAATTGCCAAAAAAATCAATAATTTTATTTTGATAAATTAATTCCCAAAACAACAACATAATGATATATATATATATTTTACCAACATGATTCCCAACACACCATTTTAATAGGCAACATTCAACCGAAAGCATTGGTGCACACACTAATAAGCATTGCAAAAACTAGATTGTTGCATAGCAAAATATGATAGGCTTATGCATTGCTAATGTTTTGTTGCTATAAACATGTTTTCATTTCAAATAATTATGTGGATAGGTGGCATTGTTCATAGTATTCCACATGCCTTCTCTAAAACTAGCTCTAAAGTTGAGCATTGGAAATTGGAATGCATTGTTATACATATTTTCTATTTATTTTTAAGATTGATAGGTGCCTTGTTCTTTTCAGGTGGCGATTATTACTTAGACCATTTGCTACGCACATGAGTACATAGTAGATCAAGTTTATAACATGCTATGATCTAAATTTGTAAGTTCACTCTATTTTTTATTCTTATTTTTATATAATCACAACCTATTCTTCCTGCAAGAAAATTATTCTAGTTAAATATAGAAAATATCCTAGATTATAGTAATAGTCATACATCAAGCTTGTTTTCTCATGCTATTCCTTGCAACTATATTCCTTTTGCACTTTTCTCTTGTCTTGCTTTGTGATTTATCCACTATTGTTATGTTCTGTTTCTATATTATTATAGTGATTCAACAAAAATATTTTGTACAGTTGGTAATTTCATATTTCAATGAATATTTCACTTATATTTATAGTTATACATAAAAACACTTGATCATTTTCTTCCAATTGTTTGTAATAGAACCTGTTTTATTACAAGAATCAAATTCAATAAAGAAGAAACCTTTGGCATGATGGCATTCATGGTAAAAAATTAGAGACTATATAAATTCACTAGCTTCACAAAATTGGAGACCTTTGTGGTTATCTAGGCATCGATGTTGGTCACTGCTACTCTATTCAAGTTACTAGTAATCAGTCACCCAAGTCTACATTAGAGTGATATGCTTATGTTTTTATCGCATCAAGGAAAACTATTATTTTGTAAATACAATTTTAATGCAAGAATTTGGTAAAGTGTAGTTTCCATGGACCTTGAAACACTATTTCTAATTAGATGTCGAGACAATGGAATTGGCTTGGACAATGCATGGTTGCTGCTCCTTAGGATTTGAGAGCACAAATTTTTCTTGCATATTGCATTTCAAAGTTTCCCTTCCCACAACACATTGACATGGGATAATATTATTTTGTTCTTTGATGTTGTAATGCCCCCCCACACAACCCTAGAGGAAGTCGCAAACAACTACTTAAATAGGCCAATTTTAATTTTTTTTTTTAAAGTACAATTAATAAGCAAGTTCACTACCCATTGCCAACAACCTCTAAGGTTACAAGACAGAGGTTATATAGAACCTCAACAAAACATGAATATAAACCAAAACATTTATTTACTTATGAAATTAAACGCATACATTCCAATTAAGATAATTTCATCAAAGCATAATAGATAACTTTCAATTTCATTAATCCATTCATTAAATAGTAAGGTTACAATACTCATTCCCTGAATGAGGCACTTCCAATAAATAAGTTTATAAATACAACTTCCACCTCGATATCAAATGAGGGGTAAAATAATGCAAGAACAACTGAAATGAAATAAAGTAGGAACTGATACTGAATCAACCGAGCTCTCCAGCTAGAAGTCTCATCCACACGAACATGAAGAAATCCCAATGGATTTAGGTGCACGCCACCCAACCATGTGGAACCCAAGGGCCCACCCCTGTGCTAGGAGATAGTAACAGGGAATCCTAGCCAAGACATCTACCTCTAGACACAGGCTAACATAAACTGAACCCAACTGAAACAACCAATCACATGTACCACAAAAGTACAACACAAGTACAACACACATACACCACAATTACAACTCAACATGGTTACATTGCTTCCAAATATAAAGTAGATCAAGTATGTTAAGGGAACTATACACATAATAATCAAATACCAACTATGGTCACATTAGATATGTTATGGAAACCATACCCACAATAAACAAGTACCAACTGTTGTCCTAGACATAGTGTCATCACACAGTTTGTCATGAGTTACCCACTGCGGATTGTCAAGATGGTGGCCTCAAACCGATCCCCGACCCTCATACTTACTAATATGGAATCAAATACCTTTCATACAGAAAAGATAGACGACCTTGCCATTCTAGGCCTTCCCACCCATCCCAAGCCTAACCGAGCACTTGGGTCTATGAGTGAGGCATAATTATCCTTTTTTAGTGTGAAGTACTACCCAAAATTTTAAGTACATTGATTTATTTATCTCTTAATTACACCACTTCTGAAGGTTACCCAATCTTACCTCTTCCGGGCTCTGGCCCCAAATGGAAGCCAGTCTTCTACTTGACAACAGACATACCATCCAAACTCCAAGGGTAATAAAGTGAAAACAAACGAGATACAATGACCACTCCTTTCTTAGGAGGCAACCTAAGTTCAAACCCTCTCCAAACACTGGAGGTAACAAGGTAGCAAATTCACTCCTGACAAGGAGGCACAACTCATGTAATCCACTCCTAATCCAAGGAGGTACAAAACATCCCCGTTCATAGAAACCGAGTAAATAGCTGACAACTTCCCATGCACTACCCAAGGGATTCAAAACAAGTTGACAATATGACACAACAACCCACATAACATAAAACCCCATCTGGAAGACTTATTTAAATTCTATAACACCATTCCCCAAAACAAGAACATGATGGAAAATTTCACTAAAGGCATCTGAAAGAAACTACCTTTGGATATTCTAAATCCATTTCCTCATTTCATTCAATAATTTATTGCATTAGATAAACTGGATTGAATATGTCTTTTTTTGACAAGATGAAATTTAACTCAAAATCACATTCTCTAATTGTTTTCAATAATTATAAAATAAACATTTATTCCCATTAATTGAAAAGCATCATTTTAAAAATAAATATTTGGTTTTTCTTTTCACCATATTCATTTTTTAAAAACAGTTAACTTAACTTAATCAACCAAAATCAAATCTACTTTTCCATTAAATCCATTATTTTAAACTAAAATCCATAATTTGACTTAGAGCATTGTAATTTAAACTCAGTAGTCACCTCTAAACCATGCCATTTAAATCAACAATTCTTATGCATGTTAAATTTACATCCCCACTAACATATATATTAAAATTATATATATACATATTAATATTTTAATACCACATAATATAATAATAAATATTATATTATAAATCCTATTTTATTAATATATAATAATATTTTAATATTATATAAAAATATAATATTGAAAATATTAAATATATTTTAATATTATAAATTTATAATATTGAAAATATTAATATATATATATATATAAAATGAAATGTTAAAGCAAGCCTAGGGATGCGCGCCACGGATTAGGGCTTGGGCGGCCACACCTTTCTTTCCCTGGCCATGTGGACAATACCCAAGGTGGCAGAATTTTTACTAGGGCCATGTGTTTTTGCAGGGGCCAACAGTTAAGGTGGGGCGGCGACGGTGCTGTGTGCACAACCGACCGCCATTACTACTGGCACTGTGCTATGCACAACCGCCACTAGTAATGGTGGCAACAACTGTATAACACAGTCGGCCGTGGGGAAGGGTTGTGGGGGTCGCACCGGGCACGACTCCCCCACACACCTACCATGGGGGGATGAAGGGGTGAGCCCCGATGACTCCCCCATTTTATTTTATTTTTTATTTTTTTATAAAAAGCCTACGGATTTTTTGTTCGATTTTGCTCCCAGGCTATAAATTTTTAACCCCCAAATTTGACAGTAAACCCAAAATGAGATCCAATAAATTTATATATATATATATATATATATATTTCCAAATAAGAATTTTCATAACAGAATGGGGAAAACCCTTTATAAAATAACTATTCTCAGTCAAGATTATCTTTTTTTCTTAAGAAAATTCAAACATAAACAAAGGTTTTTTTTTTGCAACAAAATTCATATTCAACATGGGTTTTGTTTTGCACACAAACATCAGATTTCAAATGATTTCTCATCAACACACAAGCCATTGAATCCAAAAAGAAAACCAAATACAAAGATAAGAACCTTTTTTTTTTGAAGTTTAGAAAAGATCCTGATGGTGCCTTGATTCCCCCTTCAGTTCCACAGATTCCTTAAGCTTTAATCCAAAAACCCACAAAGTTGAAAAATTTCTCACTCTTTCAATTACAATTTCTCCAAAACTCCATGAGCCCAAATTGTGAAGAAATTCAAAGATAATGAAAATTTTATCAAAAAATATTACAACCATCCTCATTAATTCTCCAAAACAAAAAATGGAAATATCTCATTTTTCAATTTTTGAATTTCAAATTTCCTAAATTGACTTTTTAAAACATTTTCTTTTATTTTCAATTTCAACAAATATAACAATAACTTCAATCATAAATAATTTAACTTATTTCAACATCATAAATTTAATTAATTAATAAATAAATTTAATCAATCATTAAATTATTTATTAATTAAATTAAATTAATAATAAAATAAATTACATTTCAACATAATCTCAGATTAAATTAATCAACAACTTAAGTGCATTAAGCCATTTAAATTACCCAATTTACTTTCAATTAAATAAAATCAAGGCCAATTTGAACAAAGTTAAAACAATCATAACCCGATAACACCTGAAGACACACTAAGACTAGGGTGACGACTTGGCACGAAAAACCTAGCTACTATCTCCCAATCGAATACTATTGGGCAATGGACACGCTCAACCCTATGAAACTAGGTGGATTCAATGTCTTGTACCTGTCAACCTGAAATCAAGTAAACAACAACATATAATATAAACAACATAAAATACACACCGTGAAGAGGAAATCTCGGAATCGCAGGGCACTCGCAAGCGAGTGATGCGATGCCGTCCCCTTCATGAATACAGTGTAACTAACTAACAAATCTAACATACTAATATAATCCAAAGTATAAACATCATTAATTCGAATATCCATTTATGTTAATCCAAAACATGGCATAAGATAACATCATATTAAAATACCATCACATCAAAAGATAACATTAATGTCGATTTATAGATAGCGATCAAATAGAAGTCGAGTACCATAGTCAAGGTACAAACAGGAAGTAAAACATAAGAGAACAAAACACTGTTCGATCAAAAGGACAAAACGAAGGGGTATTACAGATGTTGCACATATTGTCCATTGGTTTTTTGGACCAAATAGATAAAGCATAATATCCTTCTATCTAGCAAAGTTTCTGCTCTTTACAGATTGATAATGCATAATTTTCTTAGAAGTTCCAAGATTGAAATTGCATTAATACATATATATATATATATATATATATATACATATGTATATGTATATGCATGTACATGTATATATATATATATATATGCATACGTCTATGTGTACACATATATGTATCTAGACTCAAATCATATGTGGATTCAAAAAATATAACAAGATTACTACCAAAATTGATCGATTTATTTTCTTATGCTTAGTTATCTTACTTTTTTTTGTATTCATTTTCCACCACTCAGTTAATTTGGTTTCTTTTTTGCATATTGTGCACTACATAGGATTTCCAATTCCATGATATTATGCTACATTTTGCATTGTTGTTGATCAATGTGAGTAATACATAATCATTCTTGTTTCTCTTTTTTCTCAATAGTCCTAAAATAAGTTTCATTTTAGCCACATGAATTTATATTAATAATTTTTTGTTGCATTGTAGCCTTTTTAGTGTACAGTAGTTGACCAAAGGCTATAGTTAGGAATCTTGCATTGCTATTGATCATGCTGAGTAATTGCCTCTTCAATTTTTCTTTGTATGTAGTCAATACTTCAAGCTTCACACATTCTTTTATAGTAATTATTGTACTAGGTAGTCTCAATACAATTCGTATCTTTTGTCCTTTCACATGAAATCTTCCAATATTGTTACAAAAATTTATCTTAAAAGAAAAAGGCTATCATAATAGCCAATTTTAGTAGAAACCTACAAACCAAGTGCGAATGCACCTTTCACATCGATTGATGAAGCTCTACACTATGCACATTATTTTCAAATTGACTTGTTCAATTACAAAGTTGGCGATTGCCTATTTGACACTGTACATGTTTTGCTTCATTTTTGTTATACATTGAAATAACTACATAATGGTTTCGTGGATCATTTCTTAAATTGACTTCATAGTTGTTTTCATATAGCATTAAGGTCCTATGCTACTGACTTGCATCCAACAATGCTAATGAATTTGCATAATGCACATGAAAAAAAATTGTATCTACAAGGAATGAAGCTTTCAGCCACATAAATCAATAATAGTGGTGAAACTAGGCTTTGGGGTGACACATTCTATCTAAAATGATTAGAATATTAGCTAAACATACCAATACAAATTTGGTATTTAACATATAAAATAATCTACTTACATTTCAACAAGCATGCATGTAATCCTACAATATCTATTCTTTTCCATGATACAACTCCTACTACTGGCCACTATGAGCCTATGTTCTCAAGGATAAATACATACAATCACACTAAAAATATCCAACCACACTTGCAAATCACATACTGCAATTTGGACAACATTTGGTATATAACAACAAATGCATTTGAAAAACTTGAACTTTGTAGACATTTTGCATTTTTGTTGATCAATGTGAGTAATACATAATCATTCTTGTTTCTCTTTTTGCTCAATAGTCCTAAAACAAGTTTCATTTTAGCAACATGAATTTATATTAAGAATTTGTTGTTGCGTTGTAGCCTTTTTAGTGCGCAGTAGTTGACCAAAGGCTATAGTTAGGAATCTTGCATTACTATTGATCATGCTGAGTAATTGCCTCTTCAATTTTTTTTTGTATGTAGTCAACACTTCAAGCTTCACACATTCTTTTATAGTAATTATTGTACTAGGTAGTCTCAATACAATTCGTATCCTTTGTCCTTTAACATGAAATCTGCCAATATGGTTACAAACAATTATGTTAAAAGAAAAAGGCTATCATAATAGCCAATTTTAGTAGAAACCTACAAACCAAGTGCGAATGCACCTTTCACATCGATTGATGAAGCTCTACACTATGCACATTATTTTCAAATTGACTCGTTCAATTACAAAGTTGGTGATTGCCTATTTGACACTATACATGTTTTGCTTCATTTTTGTTATACATTGAAATAACTACACAATGGTTTCGTGGATCATTTCTTAAATTGAATTCACAGTTGTTTTCCTATAGCATTAAGGTCCTATGCTACTAACTTGCATCCAACAATGCTAATGAATTTGCATAATGCACATGAAAAAAAATTGCATCTACAAAGAATGAAGCTTTCAGCCACATAAATCAATAATAGTGGTGAAACTAGGCTTTGGGGTGACACATTCTATCTAAAATGGTTAGAATATTAGCGAAACATACCAATACAAATTTTGTATTTAACATATAAAATAATCTACTTACATTTCAACAAGCATGCATGTAATCCTACAATATCTATTCTTTTCCATGATACAACTCCTACTACTGGACACTATGAGCCTATGTTCTCAAGGATAAACACATACAATCACACTAAAAATATCCAACCACACTTGCAAATCACATATTGTAATTTGGACAACATTTGGCATATAACAACAAATGCATTTGAAAAACTTGGACTTTGTAGAGTAACTACATTTTCTTGTACATGTGGTGAAAACATGTTTGCTGCTATAGCATTTTTGCTTCATGAAAAATTTGATCTAGTTGATTTGCAATTATTCATGGTGCATTCATTGGCCAATGCATTGACAGTTGAAAAAAAATGCAATTGCTTATTTTGACACTTTTGGTCAATCTAGTATACAAAGTAACAATCTTCTATTGCAATTGTAGTTACAATAATTGGTTTCTATAATTGGGATGCCACATCTAGAAACTAGCCTTGAAGGATATGAATTTTGTGCACTATGGATGTCCCATATGTTTGATGCAACAATACACATATGGCAAGCATCTCCATTTCCCAGGGCCAAAACATACTCTAATTGCATGAAGCCAAGAATAAATCGAACTTAGTTTGCTTTCCAAGTAGCTTGGGCCATTGTCATTATGAACCACTTCAACAAAAAGAACAATTGACTCAGAATATTCATATGAAGGATCCACTTTATGTTTAACATATGTTAAATCACTTTCAAATCAGAGACAACAAACAATATGACTATTTCTCATAAAAAACAAATAGTTTCAACAATAGATACACTAGCTAAAGAAAATCTAGGATTGCATGATACATTATGCTCCCTAAAATAAAAAAAAAGGAATGCACAAGCATCCCATGAAAATGTTCCACAAACTACAACATCTAGTTCTATCCTACCCATTATCAACGTCACAAGAATAATTTAGTCCTACCCACCTAGTAAAATTCAATTATGTGATTCTAGCCAAAATCCAACACAACAACAAACATTACATTCATTTAAGAGATAAATACAAAGTGTAAAAAAGGGTTATGCTTTACATTTGGAAAAATTTAAACATAGATGATAAAGATATTCTATGCTTCAGAAGACAAACACCACTTATCAACGAGCAAAAGAAAAAGGAACTTGCATAAAAAACAACGCAGTCCAAAAATCTATTAACTCACACCTGCAAATGATAAATGAAACACCCATTCAATCATGCTCTATTTGTGACATGCTCCATTTCCATCACAACATTTGTAAAGTTTACAATGCACTTGCAAAAGCTTTATCTTTTCTATTTACTTAGACATATAAAAAAATAGCAATAGAGTAGCCCATTTGCAAACAATTTATAAAAGCCACACTAGATGGCAAGATTCCATATTTTCCATGCTTGCAAGAATAAGACAAAATACACAAATAGATGTTATTCACTCTTTAACTTCTCTAGAGGAAAGGCTCATGTCTTTGCACATAGCTTTTGCACAGATCAGGAAATTGGGATATAAATGAGTATAGTATGGATTGCTCGGGACAATTATCAATGTTCCTATAGATTTTGATAAAGTGCAACAAGCATTACCTAGGCAAGTATATGAAACCACAATAGTGGCAATTAGATTGAAGTGAAAGCTAGAATATGATAATCCATATGCACAAGGAAATGTTAGACCTACCATAGTCATGGATGCTTTAATTGCACTATCCAAAACACCATTATACAAAAAGATAACGCCTCTATAAATAGAGACTGACACGAGATGTTGGAAAAAATGACAACACAAATGCAAACATATTTCGAAACATAATCGACTATGCAAGATGACACATATGAAGATGATGAGAAGCCAATAAGTGAATCAATTATACATTGGTTTAATGAAACACAATCAATTAAAGACCTTGACACAACAATCATTGAAATTGTACCATTAGAAGGGTTTAAACCTCTTGGTATTTTCTAGGAAATGTATGTAAAGGAGATAAAAGTCTCGACTTTATTCTATGGTTCAGCTCATCCAATTGACATTACTAAAAATTTGACATACTAAAAAATTGCAAGATGGGAGCTTATGCATAAAGAAAATGAATTTGCAATACACATAACAAATATTTTTTTTAAGGCTATTAAAATTATTTTTCACCAAGTATCCTCGCTAACATGGATTTGCATATAGAAAAATGAATTGAAACATGAGAAATTGTTTGCAAAAGATGTGTGCAATCCAACAAAACTTGAAAAAATATTGCGATCTCCATTGGGCTATAGAACATTAAAAAGAATTTGGACATCACCTAATATCTTGAAAACACTAAAAAGAACATATTTGCAATGATATAAGACAATTGGGACCTCTAACCTTTTTTGTAACAGTAACAAGTTTTGAGCATTTTTTGGAGCCATTGTGCAAAGCTTTGCACCAAATATGTAGTCCACAACAATCAAAGTGTAATGAAACTATAGAAGATAGAGAATTGGATTTTAAAATTAGAAAAAATCCAATGATTTGCAGCCATTATTCCAACCATAGGGTCAACACATTTCAGAAAATGATGCTAAAAGACCATGAGCTCTTCGGCCAAGTCACAG
This sequence comes from Sequoiadendron giganteum, assembly GCA_007115665.2. NCBI lineage: Eukaryota > Viridiplantae > Streptophyta > Pinopsida > Cupressales > Cupressaceae > Sequoiadendron > Sequoiadendron giganteum. The sequence goes on along the minus strand of CM021109.1, from coordinate 174,953,297 downwards.
ACTTCTTTTGTTACAAAATTTTAAAACCAAGGCAATGAACATGTTCATTTTCTATGGATAAAAGATGCACTTGTATATGGCAATTGCTCAAATACTGAAATAGAAAGCTTTGTGGAAAAGTATATTTCATGTGACTCATTGATACTTGATACAAATCTTGCCAAAATTCAAACACATCATCATACGAAGACTTGCAAGAAATAAAAAAGCTCAAGTTGTAGATTTAGTTTCCCCTTGCCTTCGATGATCAAAACAACATTTTTAGAAGCACTTCTAGTGCCTAATGCTACAATCAAGGAGAAAGCAAAATATATTTTTAAGCAACTGGAAAATAAACATTACACAAAGGAATTTTCATTTGAAAGTTTCTTGCATGAATTGGACATGGATTAAAATAAATACATTATAATGCTTCAATCAACATTGTCACACAAAATTGTCATGCTCAAAAGAGACCCATCCAACATTTGGATAAATGCATTTGCAAAAAAAGTGCCCAAAATATGGTATGCAAATACAGATACATAATTTATTTTAGATGCATATGTTGTTTCATCTTATTGTAGCTCATATATGACAAAACAAGATAGTACATTGTCTCTAGCATTTTAGAAATTGTGACATGAATGCACTACTGCTTATGATGGAAAAGTGCAATTTATACGAAAAGCTTGGGAATACATTGCTTGACTATCAAAAAATGTCCAATCATCATGCTATTCATATTATTCACTCATTGCCACTATGTAAATGCTCAAGGAAAATTGTTTTTATCAATACTGCACCATTGGAAAATAGAGTGTACATGTTAAAAACCATAAGCTATTGGAAAAAGAGCAAGACGATTATGAAAACATCATGTGTGCATCTATAATAGAAAAATAAATGCAATGGCCAAAAGCTCTTGAATTTTTTTCATTGGCTGAATACACTGCTTTTTCCTCAGGTGACCCCAAAAATCTGCAAAGAAGAGTAACTCCGTAGATCATACACTATGTAAGATACAATCCGTACATTGACCCTAAGAATTATTACAGAGAAAAACTTATGTTGTATGTTCCTTTTAGATATAGTCAACAAACCTTGTTAATTAGATATGAAACATGGAGTGCAACATTCAATGCAAACAAAGCGTAGATTGCAAATGTCAAAAAGTTGTATACTACACAAATTGTTCCTAAATGGGGTGACATTGATGAAGCCTTCACAAAAGATGAAAAATGATAATTGTCCAACAATAGACATTATAGATGAAATCAGTACAAGAAAACAAGAAAATGGCATGGAAAAGTATGACATCATTAGTGACTTAAACCATATGAAGAATACAAACCTCAAGGATTCTATCTGCAAAAAACTATTCTCAGAAATTGCACATCCATTTCTATTAAGCAATGAAGAATACTACAAACTATGAAGACAATTGAACAACAAACAATGACCAATAGTAAAGGACATACTAATGACAAAAAGACTTGCTCCAAAAAAGCCATTGTACTTTTTCTTGATAGGTGGAGTAGGGACGGAGAAAACCTTCATAGTAAAAATACTTTTCGAGGCAATGATTTGATTCTATGATAAACAACTAGATAGTTATCCACTCAAGCCTAAAGGAATTATTGTTGCTTTAACAAGAAAATCTACATTCAATGCAGGTGGCATTACTGCACATTCAATCTTCCAATTTCCACACAACTCTTCAAAAATCTACCTCTAGATTCAAACATAGCCAATGTATTGAGCAAAAAATTAGAGCAAATGCAAATTCTTCTTATTGATGAAGTCTCATTGATTGGTTCAAAAATGATTTACAACATTGATAGAAGACTTCGTCAAATGAAGCACACACCGAAAACACCTTTTGGAAATATATATATCATTTTCTGTGGAGATTTCTACCAAGCACATCCTATTTGTGATACTTGGATATTTGAAGAACCAATAATAGATAAGGAGAAAATGTCATACACCTTTTGGACCTAAAAGGAAAGAGGGTTGGATCGAATGACCCAACAGTGTGGAAAAATTTCCCTTAACACCAATACAACAGAGGAGTGGAGCATAAACTGATTCTAATAGCTTCTAAAACCACTTGAGATGCATAAAAATATTGAAATGAAATAACAGAGAATGAGCAAACACAAATAACACAATATTTTATGTGGAAAAACCTTTTTAGGTAAAAACCCACCACACAAAGTCAAGTCTATTGTATTACAGTAATGAATTGATTACATACAATTTTCAGACTTCTCTATTCTGCTCATGATTATCTAGAGAGATTCGGATCCACTGTTACAATGTTTTCTCAACATACAGTTTGAACTCTCCTTGCAAGAACTCATGTTCTTCTTCTTCTTTAGCTCTTCAACCTGTGACTTCAAATTGTTATGTCTTTCCTACAACTTACACAAGGCGTATATAACCAAACACTTGCTAGATAGTGAAGGTCAAACTCTGTAATCAATGCCATCAGCCAATGGCCGACCAAGAAAATCCAACTGAACACGGAATCAGAAGAGCCCATGCCAAGCCCTGCATTGAGCCACCCATGCATTCAATGTGATGCCAAAAATGGGTTCAGATCTGCCAACTTACGTTGGCCATGCACCTACAACAATAACTATTTCGGTAACCCTCTAATCAGCATTCGGTCAGATTGCCACATGTCACCATCCCATTACCTATCGCAACTGACAGAGAGATCAACACATCTAATCAGACACTGAGCACGTACAAGACTTCCATGTCTTTTACAACTCTGTTGGAGCCAGAGTCAGAACGAGAATAAAAAACGGAAACAGGACTTTACCAAAAGTTTAGGTTCAAGAACCTTTTCGGTTCAGCCTCCGCCAACTACAGGGAAGAGCAAGCCCGAGGCAGTTCAGCCCGGAGGAAGTCAACGCGAAGTCAAACAAGAAGACAGGACTGGAGTCGGAGTCAGAATCGGAAATAGAAACATGACTTTACCAAAAGGTTCAGGTTCAAGAAGAATTCCGGTTCCGCCTCTGACAACTGCAAGAAACAGCAAACCCGAACTGGAACGAAGTGGAGGAAACCATCCCAAGGAAAATCCAAACTACAAGGAAGACCAGATCACACAAGTAGGAATTGGATCCAGAGCCGGAATGGAAATAGAAATGGGAACCATACAAACTACCATAGTTAAGTTCCAAAACTATTTTTTCCTTCGCCAGAGACAAACTGACGAACCTTAAGAAAGCGGGGAGTGGAGCAGAAGCTGGATCGGGAATAGAAACCAGAACAAGGCAAAAGGAACAATGCCAAGTTCCATCTCGGTTCCGCCTCCACCAGAAAAAGTAAAAGGCATAAGAAAATCACCAAGGAAAAAGAATGAGGACTTCAAGCTGGAAGTTGAAACACAATTTCTCAACAATCTCCCACTTGGTGAATACTTCTAGCTTCCTCATGATATCAAACCTCATTGATGATCATAGGCCCCAAGGCCCATAGATTTTATGCACCACCTAAACTTGTCTGTGCTCACTGGCTTTGTCAAAGCATCTGCAACATTCTTCAAGGTGTGAACCTTTTCCAAACTGACCTTGCCATCTTCAACCATATCGCTTATGAAGTGATATTGCACATCTATGTGCTTGGTCCTGGCATGAAAGGTAGGATTATTTTCCAAACAAATGGCACTTTAATTATCATAGCAGATTGAAATCTACCCAGCATTGAATCCAATGTTTGAACAAAAATGCCTTAGCCACATTGCCTCCTTGTAAGCATGAGTTGTTGCCATGTACTCAGCCTCTATCATGGATAAAGCAACAATAGCTTGGCTTTTTCTCATCCAACTGATTGCTCCACCATTAAGCATGAAAGTGTATCCACTGGTGGATCTCTTGCTGTCAATGTCACCTACCCTATCCAAATCAACATATCCTTGTATGCTGAGAGTCCTTTGTGATGCAACCATACTACCATGGTAGCACAAAGCATAATCTGAAGTACCCTTCAAATACCTGAACACTCTCTTCATAGCATCCCAATGTGATCTCCCTGGTTTTTCGATGAACTGGCTTAGAACTCCCACTGCTTGGGCAATGTCTAGTCTTGTATAGACCATGGCATACATCAAACTACCTATTGCACTTGCATAAGGCACACTGGTCATGTCCTCCATCTCAGTAGCTGACTTTGGATAGTCTTCAGCAGATAGTTTCAATCCTTGCATGATTGGAACAACTAGCTGCTTGCAATCATTCATGCTAAACCTCTCTAGAACTATTTTCACATACTTACTCTGACTGAGCCAAAGTTTTCTACTTGTTCTATCCCTGGTTATCTCCATTCCAAGAATGTACCTTGTTGCTCCAAGATCTTTCATTTTGAACTTAGTAGACAACTAAGTTTTAAGGTCAAAAATCATAGTCTTGCTATTATCAATGAATAACATGTCATCCACATACAAAATAATAACAAGCACACAATCATTCTCACATTTGTAATAGATGCAATGATCGGATTTTGATCTCACAAACCCAATTGACAACACAAATATGTCAAATTTCTGGTACCACATTCTAAGAGATTGCTTTAGACCATAGAGAGATTTATTTAACTTGTAAACCAGATTTTGTTTACCTCTTTCAACAAATTGCTCAGGCTGAGACATGCAAATGTCTTCTTCCAGCTCACCATGGAGAAATGCTATCTTCACATCCATCTGCTCAATTTCAAAGTCATATATAGCTGCCAATGAGAACAAAAGTCTAATGGATGTCAACTTTGCTATAGGGGAAAAGATCTCTCCATAATCAATTCCCTCAACTTGGGAAAAACCCTTTGCAACCAGTCATGCCTTATACTTCTTAACACTACCATCAAGGTTTGTCTTCCTTTTGAATATCCACTTACAACCAATTGGCTTTTGCCCTTTAGGCAGTGGTACCAACTTCCAGGTATCATTTTTTTCAAGGAATCCATCTTCTGATTCATGGCTTCTAGCCAAAAACTTGAATCAACCATGCTGATTGCTTCTTTCACAGTCCTAGGCTCATCAGTGCTGGTTATTAAAGCATAAGCATAGTTTGAATCTAACATAGAGAAAACATACCTTTTCGATTGCCTTCTTTCTTGTGTAGATCTCTTTATAGGCTGAGGTTGTTCTTCATCATCAGAACTTCCAGAGCTACTTGAGCTCTCCTCAGTCTCAGGTACACCATGCAACTCTTCCCTTTCTAGAGTTTGGGGAATCTCAATTGCATCCTTCTTTTTGTCACTCTAATTTGTCTCAAGTTGTTGATCACTTACTAGAGGTTTCAGCTCACGAAATATCACACTTCTTTTGTACAAAACCTTCTCAGTAACAGGGTTTCAAAGCCTGTATCCTTTCACACAAACTCCATAGCCAATGAGAATACACTTGATAGCCTTGTTATCTAATTTAGATCTCTTTTAATTTGGAACATGAACATATGCCTCACAGCCAAAGACACAGACATGTCTCAGAGAGGGCTTCTTCTCAGACCATGCTTCCAAAGGTGTCTTGTCAACAAGAGCAGAGCAGGGAGATCTATTTAATAGATAACATGCTGTAGCCACAACCTCAGCCCAGAACTTCTGCTCCAGACCAGCACCACTCAGCATACTCCTTGCCTTTTCCATCAACGTCCTATTTAACCTTTCAACAACTCCATTTTGCTGTGGAGTGTAGGGGGTTGTCTTATGTCTTTGAATTCCATGATCAGTGCAATACCTTTCAAAATCTGCAGAATAGAACTCACCTCCATTGTCTGTCCTTAAACACTTTATGTTCCTTCTAGTCTAATTTTCTACCAAAGATTTGAACTCTTTAAATCGACTGAACACTTCTGATTTACTTTTAAGAAAGTATACAAATTCCCTTCTCGAACAGTCATCAATAAAGGAAACATAATATCTAGACTTCGATAACGAAGGAACATTAACTAGACCAAACACATCAGAATGAACATAATCCAGTATACTAGAAGATTTGTGAGGACTAGAGGAAAAAGAAACATGGTGTTGCTTTCCATAGATGCAATGTTCACAAAAATTGAACTCAAGGTTACAATCATCAAGCCCTTCTACAAGATTTTTATTCTTCAAGGTTTTTAAACCTTTCTCACCAATGTGACCAAGTCTATGATGCCATAACATGGTCTTCTCTACTAGGAGTTTTACCTCCAAAGCATTTGCAGACAGAGAAGAGTCTTCATCTTTCTCTACAGGTGCAAAATTACATGACTTTACAGAGGCACTGTTACAAAGAATAGGACGTGCATCCAGCTTGTACAGAGTTTCAGTACGAAGACCCTTAGCTAGCACCATGGCACCTCTAGCCATTTTACAACCTTTACTAGAAAAAGAAACATTTGCCCCAACATCATTTAACTTACTAACAAAAAGAAGATTTTTAGCCAAACCTAGGATGTGTAGAACACCACCTATTCCTTTGACTCTCCCGTCAGGAAACTGAATTTTGACTCTTCCTTTTCCAACAATATCCAGAGTTGAATCACTTGCCAAAAACACTTTGAGAACCAATATCTATTGGAAGTCATGCGAAAAGAAGCACTTGAATCAACCAACTAGACATCATCAGATGCCTAAGTTGTCAAGGCTGTTGCAATGAAGGTGTCTACATCACTATGAGAAGATTCATTATCAGAAGCATTCTTCTTCTTCTTCTCTTTACAATCCCTTTGGATGTGACCAGGTTGCCCACAGTTCCAACATTTCACCTTGGACTTTTTACTAGGAGACTTTGATCTCCCTTTAGACTTGGATTTCGACTTGTTGTCTTTCTTCTTGCCTTTCTCCTTTGGTCTACCTCGAATAGCAAGAGCTTCTTTGGCCATCTCAGAAGATTTCCTTTGCATTTATTCAGACAGAAGTGAAGCAACCACATCATCCATCTTGAAAGCAGTGGTTGTGCTTCCAATAGCCATCACAAGATGATCCCAACTATCAGGTAACGAACACAACAGGAGCATGCAATGATCCTCCTCCTCAATCTTTACACCTATAGATGCTAGCTGAGTAACACTCATGTTAAACAAGTTCAGATGGTCTACAATAGATACATCTTGGTCCATCTTCAAGGAATACAACTTCTTCCTCAAGAATAACTTATTTACTAGAGACTTTCCCTGATAAATGTCACCAAGCTTTTTCCACAAAGAAGCTACAGACGTCTCCTCATGAACATTCAGGAGCACAAAATAAGCTAGACTCGTTCTTATCAAACCTCTTGCTTTTCTATCAGCAAGATCCCAAGCTTCTTGGGTCGTATTTTGTGGCTTAGTTCTAGACACTGCAATCCACAGGTCTCTATCCACAAGCAGGTCTTCAATCTTGAGTTTCCATAACTCAAAGTTGCTGCCATTAAACTTCTCAATCTCAAATCTACCAGATGTACTCACCATCTCAAACCAGAAACAAGTTTATCAATGCAAGACTCCATTGGAAACAATATTGGCACAAAAAACTGTGCTTTTCCTTCAAAGATAACAAAACTGGCCAAGCTCTGATACTAGTTTGAAAGGAAAGAGGGTTGGATCGAATGACCCAACAGTGTAGAAAACTTTCCCTTAACACCAATACAATAGAGGAGTGGAGCATAAACTGATTCTAATAGCTTCTAAAACCACTTGAGATGCATACAACTATTGAAATGAAATAACAGAGAATGAGCAAACACAGATAACACAGTATTTTATGTGGGAAAACCTTTTCAGGTAAAAACCCACCACACAAAGTCAAGTCTATTGTATTACAGTAATGAATCGATTACATACAATTTCTAGACTTCTCTGTTCTACTCATGATTATCCAGAGAGATGCAAATCCACTGTTACAATGTTTTCTCAACATACAAATAAAAATCTCCTTGCAAGAACTCATGTTCTTCTTCTTCTTTAGCTCTTCAACCTGCAACTTCAACTTGTTATGTCTTTTTTGCAACTTACACAAGGTGTATATAACCAAACACCTGCTAGATAGTGAAGGTCAAACTCTGCAATTAATGCCATCAACCAATGGCCGACCAAGAAAATCCAACATAACATGCAATCAGAAGAGCCCATGCTAAGCCCTGCATCAAGCCACCCAGGCATTCAAGGTGATGCCAAAAATGGGTTCGGCTCTGCCAACTTATGTTGGCCATGCACCTGCAACAATAACTATTTCTGTAACCCTCTAATCAACATTCGATCATATTGCCACGTGTCACCATCCCATTGCCTATCGCAACTGACAGAGAGATCAACACGTCCAATCAGACATCGAGCATGTACAAGACTTCCACATCTTTTACAACTCTTTTGGAGCTGGAGTTGAAATAGAAACAGGACTTTACCAAAAGTTCAGGTTCAAGAAACTTTTAGGTTCGGCCTCTGCCAACTGCAGGGAAGAGCAAGCCCGAGACAGTTCAGCCCGGAGGAAGTCAACGCGAAGTCAAACCAGAAGATAGAACCCGAGTCAAAGTCGGAATCAGATACAAAAACATGACTTTACCAAAAGGTCTAGGTTCAAGAAGAATTCCATTTTTGCCTTCGACAATTGCAGGAAACAAAAAACCCGAACCGGAACGAAGCGGAGGAAACCATCCTGAGGAAAATCCAAACTGCAAGGAAGACCAGATTGCACAAGCAGGAATCAGATCCAGAGCTAGAATGGAAATAGAAATGGGAACCATACAAACTGCCACAGTTAAGTTCCAAAACTGGTTCCGTCTCCACCAGAGACAAACCAACGAACCTTAAGAAAGTAGGGAGCAGAGGAGAAGCCGAAACGGGAATAGAAACCAGAACAAGGCAAAAGGAACAATGCCAAGTTCCATCTCAGTTCCGCCTCTGCCAGCCAAAGTAAAAGGCACAAGAAAATCACCAAGGCAAAAGAATTAGGACTTCAAGCTGGAAGTTAAGACACAATTTCTCAATAGGACCAACAATGTCAAGTGCTTTGAAATCCATAGCATCATTAGATAAACAAATCATCATTTCATTTCCATACTTATGTTGAACATCCAGAATACTAAGAGGGGAGGGGTGAATTAGTGTTCCTCTAAAAATATTAAAAACTCTAAATAGCTATCCACATAACATAATTAAAATTGCTGAACAATAACCAATATAACACACCACATAATACTGAGATTTTTATCATGGAAACCCAAGATGAGAAAAATTATGAAGAGGGTTAGCTCTCAAGTATTAAGTAACTGGTTACATAATACATAGGTGGCTCACTACTAAGTTGGATCATTGCTGGGTGGCTCATTGTCAGTGGGCTCACTGCCCAAAAATACAAAAAACAACTATTACAACTACGAGACAGCTTACTTCTGGAGTATATGTTACAAAATTGAACTTCTATAATTGCATCTACATATGCATGAATAGAGCCTTCACTGAAGCACAAAGTTCTTCTATACAAGCACTACACTAGGCTACTATAGCACATATATTAGTTCACAAGATAATATCAACAGATCGCTATCATACATCACATATCATATGACTACTTATAATGCCACTTCATATATTTATATATATACCAAATCTACTTCTCCACTTATTTGTCTTGCATCAGAGTGTTGGAGATGTTGGCATAGATGCAAAAAGAATATCCCACTCTGTACCAAATAGGGCTAGACCAAAAAAAAATTCTGTACAATATTGCATAGACCAAAACTTGTGCTGGTAACAATGTTGTTGGATGAAGGGATAAGCCTGAGGTAAGAACAATGAAGATATGAGTACTTGACCGAATAAAGACATCAATGAAAAATATCAACAATCTCTCCCTTTTTCATTGATGGCAAACAAAATTCAAAATTTTGAAATGATGAAGGCCCCAAAAATAAACTCCAGAACTCCCCCTAAGATGACTATATCTATTTTTTGTTGTTTTTCAAAAACTTTTCTTTTTCCTTTATGTTTTTCTCCCCCTTTTGACATCAATGAGTAAGGGGTGCAGAGTGAAAACATTAGGATGCACCTGATGCACCACTAGAGAAAGACTACTTGATTCTCTAAATATGGGTGACCCACTTACCCTTATTATCATTCCATTGTAAAATTGCTTTGGTTAGAAGCTGTGCATGAACTTGAATGGATGCAAGTAGAGATTCTCCATCTTCAATGGAGCAAGGATCAAAGAGATTTTCTTGTTGTGCCTTAAGGAGGGCACGATTCACCAGTGAAATGTTATCTGCACATATCTCCCAGAGATTTCCTAAGGGAAAAATGAAGTTGTCCCATTGCTCTTGTAGTTTGAAGTAATTTTTATGCAGTTCCTCAATTGAGGATCTCCCAAATACAGATAAATATCCAGATAACTTAAAGGAATGGTATGCCTACTGTATTGTTGACTCAATTGAGTCAAGTTCTTTTCTGATGATGGTTGTGGCATTTGGCCACTGCAGGCTATACAAATACAAAGGATTCCCTTCCCCGAGAAGGTCTTGACCTTTCCTAATTAGCTGATGAAGGTTGGAGAAGGCATTTGCACATCGATCTTTTAATTCCTGCAAGATCTTATTCTTTTCAACTTCCTTTACCCTATGGATATTTTCATTGATATAGGCAAAGTGCTGCAGGAGCACCCATAGGTTGTCTAGGGAAACTAAGTTCTATTTTTGTTCAGTGTGCCTTAGTGGCATTTTTGTTGTGATTAGATGAAGGTCATGTTGACCATAGAGTAGGTGTAATAGGGTTTTAGATCAATAGGAGGTTTAGGACTTTTGCAAGGTTGAAGTAGGGCTAAGAGGTTGTATTGCAACTATGCAACATTTGAATTGCTGCTCAACAACATTGATAGTTGGAGCTACAACCGACCAAGAAGAGCCCAAGGGAGAGGATAACTATTTGGTGACCCTATTTATGGGATGCCTTAGCATTGGAGTGTGGTTGGAAGCCTTTCATACTGTTTAAGTTTTTTTTGAATTCAAGGAAAGCATATGTGAATTATGTGTGAAATTTCTATTTTTTGTATTACATTGATGCTTTAATGGAGTAGTTTTGGCACTGTAACTCATGCATGATGTAGGGTAGTTTTTTTTTGAATTCAGTGTGGCATTAGATAGTTTTTTTGTTTAGTTTCAAGCACTTCTTGTAATTAGATTTGTGTTCTACACTGTTGCTGGTCTGAACTAGACAGTTTGTAAAGAATGGAGTGTTATTTCACTTTCCCACCGTACAAATTGTACGACCCTTTGGGATTAGTGACTAGACTTCATGGATGTACATATAGTAGGAGTTGGGGCCTTTGAAAGAAGAGGATCTATTGTGGAAGTCTTATCCTAGGCGAGCCAAAGAAGAGCCCGGTTAGGAAAGACCATAGTGCAAAGAACTTAATTTGTAGAGGTGTTAAGAGACAAATTTCCCTTTGGAGAAGTAAGATATGAGTCTTACCAGTTATGGTAAAGAGGAGGAGTCTCTACCAATCCGTTTGTGAGGAGAGAACTTAGCAAGTTGCAGAAAAGATAGGAAGGGCCTAAAAAGCCTTAATTTTGCTCATTTTCAGGTTAGGGCATTGTATGGCCAGTTGTGGCCCAAGACCCCAAAAATCCTTGAGAGGTGGGCATATGAACTAGGAATCCCAAGAAAATATTAGGATTTTCTTTGGAAGGACTTTGGGAAAAACCTTGATTTCTCGGAGAAGGAGACCTAATAGGGCTAGTAGCCTTCTAGGCCTAATGAAGGAGTTTGGTGAAAGCGACCCACAGATGGAGCTAGGTGGATCCCTAACACCCCTAGCAGGATGGATTGAAGCTTTTGGAAGCACCTCCACACCTCTGTAAAACCATTTCAAGAAATTGGAGGTTAGTAGCCTTTAAGGTAGTTTAAGGGCTAATGACTAGTGCTACAAGATTGCACCAAGTTTTGACTTGGGAGAAGGAACTTTGTTGATAGTTGGGTTGGAAAGGAGAACTAGGGGATCCTAAGAAGGAAGAGGTCCTATAGGTTGCAAGTGATGGAGAAAGACGCCCTAGAGGTCTTCCAAGAAATACTTAGAGCATGAATCAGTGAGTGATTCATCTAACCTCCCTATCACAAAGAAGTCCTTCACAAGATTAAACAGTGTTCCTAATTTATCTATGTTGCTTCCAAACTAATCTATATTACATTTTGGAATAATACTTTGGAGAGTAGGAATAGTCTCTTCAATCAAATTATCTTTTTCCTCTAACTCCTTAAACATTTCAAATTTGGCCAAAGCCTGAATGGACTCACTGATTTGAAATTGCTAAAAAAAATTAATCTTCTCAAAGTCAAGAATTAGCTTGGAAGAGGTGATGGGTCAGAACATAAGTGGTGAAGTGAGTAAGTTCTTCAAAGTGTCATCAAATCAGGTATTGGTGGAGTTGCTAATAGTGTCACGTACTGATTTTGTCGATTATTTAAATGCAATTATTAATCATGAGACTTTTAATTATTATGTTAGATGATTATTTAAGATTGAAATTGAAATTGAAAGAGAAATTTAAATTGAAATTGAAATTTAAATGCAAATGAAATGATTTGAAATGCATTATTGTTAAATTCGGGGTTTGTGATTGCTGATGAGAAATTGAGTGCAAGTGAATGCATGAACAGATGAATGGGAATGAAGGCGAGAACATTGATCAGGTAGAGTCATTTTAGCCATTAGACATTTATGAGGATGATGAAATCTCACACACCACTTAATTAATTAGAACACAATTTGCATGATTAAAATATTTAAATTTTAATTATTATAATGGTTATGCATTTGTTGAACGAAATTGCGAAAAAGAATTTGGTTGTTTTAAAATGGAAATTTGATTATTTTTATGGGGAAAGTGATTTTATTTAAATAATTAATTCTTTATTTAAATCTTTATTTTCAGTTGAAAATAATAATACATTTTATTTTAAAATGTTGGAATAAACTTTTAATTCTGAAAATGTATAAAATGTAAAAATTATGTTATTGATTTATTTGTTATTTTCACATTTTATAAATGAAAGAAGAAATATATATGTTAAAATAAGAATATATATTAAATGTGGTTATTTAAATTGAAAATAAATAAATATCAAAACAAGTTATTGAAAACAAATTAGAAAACATCAATACGTTTGCAATTAAAATTGAAATTGAATTCAAAATAGTAGTTATCAAATTGAAAAAAAATATCTTGCAATCAATTTGCATGCAATCAAGGAATGGAACTTGGAGTTTTGGCCATTTGGCTAGAGATCAAACTAAAATTGTGGATCTGAATTTATGGTTAACAACTACCATTTGCATGAGATTACATATAGAGAATAAAATTCGAATTAAGGGACATAGTAGAGTAAAATACATTTTTGGGGAGGAGGCTGAAAAGTGATATTTTTCTATCATTTATTTTGATTATTACACACACCTTTAAGGCGCGGCCAGGAGAGACAGGAGAACGGTTTTTAAAATTCATTTACTTGGGACTTGATTTCCCCATATATGTGAGAGCAAGGAGAGGATTATTTTAGGTGAGAGGAAAAGTCTACCCCCATGCACATGGAAGGAAGGAGGGATTACAGATTGAAGTTTCCCATGTGCGCAGGAGGAGAAGAAGTAAAGAGAGGGCATGCAACAGGGAGAAATGAGTTGGGTTATGTTTTATATGAAACAAAACATAAGAACTATGAAGGGTGCGTGGGAAGTAAGAGAATAGAAGTAAGAAGAATAGAGGTAAGAAGGTGAGAAAGAGAAGAGAAGGGAGGAGCCAGAGCAGCTATAGAAAATTATAGAGGGAATTCACAACAAAGAGAGATAAAAGGAGAAGACTTGGAAAGCACCCAATAGAAAAACTGACAAAAAAGATACAAAAACTAATCTCCAGATTTAGGAAATTACCAGGTAGAATCAAAGAAAGTATTATTTATCAAATTCATGATCGTAGTATGTTTAATTTGAATCATTTTCCTTTATTCTTGTATTTAAACTATTGGAAATTATCACTGTTTTTATCAAATTTAGGAAAAAAAAACAAACACCAAACTATGTTTTTATCAAAAAACTATGGAACAACTTGGACAGAAAAGATAAAGAAACAATAGATTTATTTATTTTATTAAATTCTAATTTAGTAATTTGAAAAGATTCACATAAAAAATGTAATGATTTAGATTTATTTAGATTTAGAAAAGCTTAAGAAAAACCAAAACTATCAGATAGATAATTTCTCAGAATAATGCAAACATAAAAGATAGTGTTTTTGGTTTAAATAAAATTGCTGAATGTTTTCTAGAATGATAAGATTTAATATTTTTGTGTATTATATATGCTTGAGAAACTTGAGTTAAATTTGATAAATCTTTAGGAATGATTCTAAATTTTTTTTGCCTTCAAAACAAAATTAAATATGAGGTTTTATGTTTTTGGCAAAAATAATATTTCTAATGGAAATAGGAAAAACAGAAAAGAAAAGAAAATAAAGTAAAAATATAATTACCTTGAAATTAAACGAATTAGAGAAAGGCTATATTAAAGTTTTATTAAATTTCATGAGAAAATGAACCGAAAGAATGTGGGCTCATTTATTCATTCTTGTTTAAATATGTACTTAGATTACATACTTGAGATACACCTTCTTTTAAATTTATTTTATCATTTTAATTTAATTGAACTTAATGTTGATTAAGATTTAAATTTGTGAAATTATTGCATTAAATACCATGATTGCTTGAAAGATAAAGTGCATTTCATGTGTTTGTGAAAGATCATATTATTTTTGAATGGAGCCATGCATGCTTGATAATTGAATGCGCATGACATGTGTTTGGAAAGTTACCTTTCGGGACGCGTGCCAAATATGGGTTTTTAGAGAGTGTAGTTTTTCTTTTCCAAAACTACTACTATTTTTCGTGCATGACATTTTACTTGGCCAAGTAACTTAAGGACTATTGAAATAGATGAAATAAATTTAACTCTCTACCATATCCTAGTATCGAACTTGCTTGTTTCTTAAATGAATTAGAAAAATGAAAATGCTTGTGGATTTACTGGTTATACTAGGCATGCACCAGATTCTATCCTACTTGTCAACTTCTTTTTGCTAAGCGTTTTGTGTAGGGTCGGGTATTTCTTGAATGACTAAGGAATTTCAGGGAAGCGTAAGCTTCGAGGTTGGGAAAAAAAAGTGCCCGATTCTTGTTCTCATCTTCATGATTGAAGATATGCTATTGGATTGAAGATCAAAGGATGATTTCTTCATATATGTATTATTGTATTCTTTAATTAAGTATTGTAGAGCTTAAGGCAACAGAATGCGTAAGTCTCGAGTTATAAAATTTTGCTACATATGCTTTGTATTATCAATGTCGTGTATGAATTTAATTGGAAGTATTTTGAATCTATTTGTACAATTTAAGTCGCTATTTTGAAATCTTTTGGATATTATTGTGAATGATAAAGAATGGAGTTTCAACTTCTTTTGAATATAAATGAATTTATTTAAGGAATTGTCATTGTTTGAATTAAAGAGATTCACTCTTTGCAAATAGTTTCTTCTCTTTTCTTAGTTGTCCCTACTACCGGTACTTCACCTTTTTCTTTCTCAGTGTTCTCTTCCTATTTTTCAGTATCAATTTCCTCTATAGTTACCTCTTCTCCTTTTCTTCCAATTTCCTCTCCTTCCTTTTCAATTCTCTCTTCTTCGCTTTCAACTTGTTTTTCTTGTTCTTATTTTGCATTCACCAAAGCAAAATCTTTATCTAGAGAATGAGTGTGTTCAATTTCTAGAGGATTCGTATCAAGATTGTATACTTCTGCATGAGTTTAATTTGGTAAAATATTGTCGACATTTTTAGTATCCAATTTATCATGAGAGCATGAGGGGGTAGAAGATGATGGAGTGGAGCCATCACCGGATAGCATCCCAAGTCTTCCTTCCATGCTTGTAAGTCTGCCAATGATTTCTTCTTTCAATTTATTTGTAGCTTTTTTGTTCTCCATAAAAGAATTTTCCCTTTTCTTTCCTCTCAACATTGAATCAATGAGTTGCTTAAAACTTGCTAAGTGTTCCTCTTTTATGAGTTTAGAAACAATAGAGAATGCTTCATTGATGATATCCCTATCTATTTCCCTAAGATTTTCTTGGATTATGTTTAGACCAATCCGGAGACTATTAGGAATATCCTCTTTGAAATTTTCTATATTTCCATCTAATCTTGAATAGTACTGAACAAATGCCTATGTTATATTTTATTTTCCCTTGGAAGTAGAAGAATTGTACAAATCACTAACCTCTTTGGCATTTCCTTCTACAAGTAGTTCAAACAAAGTATCTATGTCAGGAGGATCGTGAGTTACCTCTTTGGATTCCTTTTCCTGGAACTTAATTTGGAGGTTGTATGTGTCTTATTTTACTTTAGATTCTACATGAACAATATTAGCCTTAGTGGCTTTCACTTCTTTTTCCTTATTCCTTGTAGTAGGTGGAGGAAGACCTTTTGTTCCTCTTATTAGACGAACTTTCCATTTCTCCCGAAGGTTCAAATGATTTTGCGGAGGTACTAGATGAGCTATTGGTTGTACTCTGAGTAATTCTTTTGAGTGACACAAAATCTTCCTCTATCATACCCTCTTTTTCCCTAATCTCTTTCAGAGTCTCCTATGCTCTCTTATTAATTTCCTTTGAGATCTTCTCTTTCTAGATTTCATTGGAATTTTCTTCTTCTGTGCCAAACCTCTTATGAGAGGTGTCTATCAGAATCTCTAATAGAAATTTTGCAAGTTGTTCTACATGCTCTTCTGACACTTCATACCCCAATTCAGGTATCCACTGAGTTATTAGTAAAAAAAATTCCATTATACATTTTTCAACCATTAATATGAATGTGATATCATCCTTATATTTCGTGACTACATATTTAGGGATTCTCTCTCGGTTGTGCATCGTATACTGTAATAAAGAGAAAAATTAAGTAAATATCATTTCTTGTGCAATAGTGTCAACATACCTTCTCATTCACTCAGTAATTTGGTGAGCAACCGGTTCTTCAGATGACCAGACTACCAAACCAAGACCAAGCATCTCACACATGAAGTAGAATAGAAAACAAAGCACAAGGGTTCCAAACCAGAATGTGACTTTCTTCTTACTTTATTTGCACTAATTCAAATTCTCAAGGAATTGCTCTCTGATGAGCTCACATAGGTCATAGTCCACTCCATTAACCACCATATCATATGTAGTGTAGACCACAGTAGAAAATATGGAGTTATCTTTGTTGGAGTAGTAGATTTTATTTCCAATAATCCCAGCAACATATTTCACAGCTATATTTGAAACTATGTGAATCACCAAAGACCTACCATTAAAAATGGCCTGAGTTAGCTTTTTGAATTCCTTGTTTTTGAATACCTTTGGTGTTGGAAGAATGCCAATGTCATTCAACCTAGCAACAACCTTCATTACTTCTTTTCTGATAAGATGAGCTTCATATAACCACAAGAATGTGTCATGGAACCTTCTCATAGCCATTTGCATCCATTTATCATTAAAGCAGAAACATGGGAAATCATTCTAGACATGTAGCTTCTTTTCAACCAGAACCCTGTATTCAGGTTTGAAATTGAAGTCATCACCAATGATCTCATTTATCCACACATTAAGTAATTTCTTGTGTCTAAATTCCTCGAGCTTTGAATGAGTGTAATCCCTAACATCTTCTGTAGGAAGGGCTTTGTGAGGGATTTTTGACAAATAGCTGGCCATATCATTTTCAATTGATATATCCAGATACTTCTTGAATTTGGGATGAGGCTGAGATGTCACATTGACCAGAGTGGGAGTAGCCATAACTACAAGTGCAGAGAAATAGAAAAAGTCAATATAAATACCTCTTGTCGATTCACAAACCCTAGGATGCAAGTCGGCTCCTTTATTCTTAGCTCCTTGTAATCCTTTCACTTGAGTGATCAAAATGACTTGTTGATTTTTCTTTTAAGCTAATTTCACAATAAATGCACCTTTTTGCATTAAATGCATTGTAAATCCTTTTGTGGTTCCTTTTTCATCATACATAGGAAACTTTACTAAATGTATGCAAGTTGATTGTTCAAAATTCCTATCTATCAGAGACTGCTTGATCAAGTAGATCTGACATGCTTGTAATATTTTTACTCTTGAAGGAGGAAGAGGCAGACTCTAAACTTTTCCTCCCCCAGGTAATAGCTGGAGAGCCAGTAGTTACTAGAGCAGATGTCTGCACCAGATCTGGATCCATTATCTTCTTTCTTTCTCCAAATATTCTTCATTTTAGCCTTAAATTCTTCCTTATTGATTTTATTTGTTGGTTCGATTAGCTTGACTGCATCATTTTTACAAAATCTTGCAATGTGTCCAATTTTATTGCAATTATAACACCTATTGGTTTTCTTCTCTTGCCTTGACCTACACTAGTTAGTCTTATGTTCATATGCATAACATGTGTAACAATAACCACTAAAATAATTGTTTCTATGTGGTTTCCAACATTGATTACCTTTGTGACCATAATCATTGCAATTATAACATCTACCAGAGTAAGATCTGGATTTCTGATTCAAACTATTCTTGGAATTTAATGCTTTATGACCTAATTTATTTCTTACCTTTGTCTTCTTTGTTGGATTCAATTTTAGCTTCTTTTACTAGTTCAGGTTCCTCATTTTCATCGGGTTGATTTTGTGAGCATTCGCCAATTTCACAGCCTAATCCTTTCTTGTTTTCCAATGATCTTTGAGCTGCTAGAATTTAGTCAAGATTTTTGAACTTGCTTTGTATTTGATCTCTTTCTTCTTTGATTCTTCTAAATGTGATTTGAGAGATACAACCTCTTGCTATAGGTTTTTGCATTCATAAGATTTGTCCTTGATTACATTATTCAAATGTTCCTTGGTCTTTCCATCTTCTTCATTCTTAGCTTTCAAATCAAGGATAGTAATATTTTCCAACTTGAGTTCATTACTAACCTCCTTATGTCTTAGCTTGAATTTTTGGATCTGATCTTTCAGCTTATTGACGCAATCATTTCCATTTGAATATTTTCTGTGAGTTCCTTATTTTCATCTTCAATAGCTTCAATATCTTCAAGGACAAATATGAGTTGAATCTGTTCCATGGGAGATCTGGGTACCATATGTTCAACCTTTTAGATGTCCTTTGAATTGTTAGACTCTTCTAAAGGATCTAGCTCTAATACCACATGTTGAACATCTAGAATACTCAGAGGGTAGGGGTGAATTAGTGCTCCTCTAAAAATACTAGAAACTTTAAATAGTTGTCGACATAACATAATTAAAATTGTTGAACAATAACCAATATAACACAACACAACACCGAGATTTTTATCATGGAAACCCAAGATGGGAAAAACCATGGAGAGGGTTAACTATCAAGTACTATGTAACATGTTACAAAATACATAGGTGTCTCACTATTAGGTGGCTCACTACCCAAAAATACAAAAACTAGCTATTACAACTGAGAGATGGCTTACTATTAGAGTATATGTTACAAAACTGAACTGCTATAATTGCATCTACATATGCATGAATACAGTTCTCACTGAAGCACAAAGTTCTTCTGTACAAGAACTACACTAGGCTACTATAGCACATATATCAGTTCACAAGATATTATCAACAGATCACTATCATAGATCACATATCATATGACTACTTATAATGTCGCTTCATATATTTATATATATATCGGATTTGCTTCTCCACTTAGTCAGCTTGCATCAGAGTGTTGGAGATGTCGACATAGATTCAAAAAGAATATCCCACTCTATACCAAATAGGGCTGGACCAAAACAAACTTTGATTCAACATTGCATAAACCAAAAATTGTGCCGGTAACAATGCTCCCAGATCAAGGGATAAGCTAGAGGTAAGAACATGGGAGTTAGGATTACCAGACTAAACAAAGACATCAATGACAAATATAAAAAACTTAATCGCACTAGGATTGTTCAACAAACCAATCAATACATTGGATATTTGAATGCAATGTGCTATAAGACACCTCCAAATGATCCATGATTTCCATACTTGTTTCATAGAAATATAGCAATTGACATGCACAGCAAAAAAATGGTAGACAACATATCAATAAAGCTTTATGCATTACATGCAACTAATAAACAAGACACAACAATTGATAACATTCAATGTCAACCTCCAAAATCATCATTGCCTAGCACAATTCTACTCAAACACAATTTTTTGGTTGAATTGATCGCTTACAACATTGATATAGAAGATGGTCTAGTTAATGGTGTAGATGACATGTTGAAATTTCATACAACTGAGCAAGAAGACATCATCTGGATAGAATTCAATGATTCCACTATTGGAAAATTGCATTGACAAAGAATGAAAAATCTATACACGAATTATATTATGCCTTCTTGGACACCCATAAAGAGAATCACTAGAAAAATCAAAATAGGTACAAAAATAGTCACTAGAGCATAATTTCCTTTGTAACTTTCATGTGTGTGAACCATTCATAGAGTACAAGGTCTGACAATGGACGCTATTGCTTTTGACCCATGTAAGGTCAATCAACATGGCCTTGTCTACACTACTTTATCACATGTAAGAAAAATTGAGTCACCGTATCTCATGCATAAGCTGCAACAACAAAACTTTAGAGTTTCAAAAAAAGTGAATGGCTAAATGCAACACCTTATGACCTCAACACAATGGAAAATAGAGAACAACCTTTTGTTTGTCTCTCCAAATTATTTTATCATATGCTCTTTGAATACATCTAGATTTGCATTGCATGCACAAGAAATAGCCCATGACCATCACTTGCTCTAAGCAACTTTCTTTTGCTTCCAAGAAACCAAACAAAATCTACTCGACCATATTGGCTTCCTTGACAAAACATACAATTGCTATACTACAACATGCATTCATGGCCTATTAACATGCTACAGGAAAACCGTTTTAGTGGAAAACTTCTAGATTTTTTCAACAAAATATCTAGAATCAATAACCATTGACCTATTGCATATGCATATTACGATGCACATCATAAATTTGTACTTGACATCGAACAACCTATTCATGATCTTTTTAATTTTATACAAACCACTGTTACCTCATTGCCACCTAGTTCAAAATTGATTATTGCTGGAGACTTTCACATTGACATGTTAAAATCCATAAGACCAAAAGCACTCCTTGAATTTATGGAACAAAAAAATTTGTCACTAGTTGTTGACAAGACAACAACACATGCAGGTAGTCTATTGGATCACTTTTGGATACATAACATCAAAATTTTTACTATCAAATTCAGAGTACTAGATGCATATTTGTCAGACCACTTTGCAATATCCCTTGAGCTCTAGTCATCACTACATAGTATACAATTTTGATACTACAACTGTTTACTATCAACATTCTCTCTATAGTTTGCTATTATCATTGCTGCTCACTGCTACAAAAAACCAACTTGAAATTTCTGTGAGTATAAAATAATTGTTGCTTGAATTATTATTGATAATGTTTGTGCCTCTAATCACAATACTTACTCTTCCACTATTTTGCTTATGCAGATATTGATTTTTCTATTGTCCCTAGTTAGGACTATCAGGCATGCTCTTCTAAACCTCTGACATGCTTATGCAATTGATATTCACTATATATCTATTCTGAAACAAGTATGCTATTATGCACATTATTGATAAGCCTTTGCATATTATATATTTATTCATTAGAAAGAAATTATAAACCTGAGTTTTTTTATGGATTACAGAACTACCTTGAGGCACATTCAGATAATGCTTAATTCATGGATAAGAACTTTTAAAATTGATTCCATATATTTTTCAAAGTCCTATTTGATTTATTGTTTATACTATCTAGTGTAGTTGCTATAGGCTTCTTGTGTCACTGCTTTTGTTTTCTACTCATGCAAATTTTAGGTCTACCTATTGTTCCAAGAGAATAGTATCAATCATATTGTTGGAAGTATCTTACATGGCTATGCTATTGTAAATTACTACATAGCTGTTTTGAAGCAGGTATGCTACTATGAAAAATATTACTAAAGCATTGCACACCATTCATTTCATTATTAGAAATAGATTGGAAAGTTAAAATTGCTATGTATCATAGAACTAGGTTGCAATAGAACCATATAATATTTTTTATACATATATCACATTTCTAAATTGCCAGCTACAAGTTATAGATCTCTTGCTACTTCATAGAACATATATCTTAGCATTTCCTAGCTTGCACCATAATATTTAGAGCATCTACAAACAGGTAAATACTTGACATTTGACACTAGAAAACTTTAGAATCATATAAGACCTAATTAATGTTTTCTTTTGAATTTTTTTTAATATGCGACTCACATAAATATCTCAGTGCATATTCTTGTAGAAACATTTGGAAAAACACAAACCACATTTCTTGCACAACAAAAGATGGATCATTAGGCTGATAAACAAGATGAAAAGAGGAAAGTACTATATCCCATTTCTATCATATATAGGTTGACTCTTTATATTTTTAATTATCAATTTAGTTTTTGTCATTGCTCAAATCACAATGTACAGATTGAAAGAAGAAACTGCACAACCATCAAGCATCCTAGACATATGCACAAAACAATCGAATTTAGCATTTGAAGGCAATATTTTAGCCATTTATGGCCCCTCTATTACCATAAATACTAGAACACCACCAAAAGAAACAATTGTGTATGATGATTTAGTTGACAACCATGGTCAAATGAAAATCACTATAAACATCAAAAACAAACTAATTGATGAATTTCTACCATTGTTATCACTTGATACAAGCGTCCATTTCACAAATATTGTCATTAGAAAAAAAAAACAATATGAAAGAGGGGATGTTGATTATTCTCCTTCTTTAACTGCTAGAAGCACCATTGAACCCATTGACAAAGCCTGTAAAGAATGCAGACTAATTCCCTACACAACCATCTCACAACTCATCCAATCATATGACAACTACTCTATTGGAACAATTGGCACCGTTGTTACTAGTAATCATCAAGAGCCAATGCAATATGAGCTGCAAATTAAAGATGGAGGGACCCAAGATGAATTCACCACTGTAATATGTTCTGCACAATTCATGTCGATATCATAGAATTTGATTACTTTGCTTTTTGGACTTTACCAAAGACTTTTTACAATTTGTTTTCCATACAATAAACTTGCTTAGAAAATTATTTTTTGTATTGACAACATTTACATTTGAATAGTCTCTATTTGATTAGATTAATATATGCATTTTTTGAACATATATTTATTACTCTAATTCAATTCCATCAAATTATTAAAATGATTTCCCTTAGAATTTTTCATTTTGATAATTTTTTATTTCACAACTTATAGTCCCCATTAGTCATACAAAGGTCTATGTGACACTTCAACTGATCTTGACATCAACAAAACCCCTTTCGTATTATTCAGAAATATTATTTGTTCTGGGCCAAAAGGCACAAGTTTGATGAAAACAACACAGTACAACTTCATTGATGAACTCAATGATGCATCTACAAAGGCCTCCTTGCAACCACTAAAGTCCTCAAACATGTAAGTAAACACCTGAATCCTTTATGTTTTACACAATAGTATAGATTTCTTATACAAAGTGGTTGTCATGTGTTCCTTGCAATCGTGAATTTCCTAAATGGTGCATTGTTGTAATTTGTCATTGATTCCATCTGCATTACCATTGTAGGTGATTGGAA
The DNA here is from genome assembly GCA_007115665.2 of Sequoiadendron giganteum. NCBI lineage: Eukaryota > Viridiplantae > Streptophyta > Pinopsida > Cupressales > Cupressaceae > Sequoiadendron > Sequoiadendron giganteum. The sequence continues at coordinate 174,929,551 of CM021109.1, read as the reverse complement.
CACTAAGATATAAAAAACATCCACTTTACCCCATACAAACCAATCAACACTTCATGTAAACAAAGAGCTTTTTTTACACAAATTCCAAACAATGATGTTGCGCGGTGCACAACATGTGGTGCTGACACAAAATTTGAATATGTGTATTTTTTGCAATGAACTGTTCAAACAATAGGTGGACCTGTGGACTGTTATCTACACAAAAAATAGTTGCAAAATAGCTTCCCCCAACTAGTTTCAATTCCATTTCAAAATTACAAGAAAGAAATGTATGTAGTGATGTTCTTGTTGCGGAAGTTTTGACTGCAAGGAAAATTCATGATTGTAGTCGATAATTGTATCATACAAATTTTTAGTGAAGGAAGAAACAAAGCATCTCCACCAACTTGAGAAAACATTTGTAGTTTAGCACAAGTGCTTACCCTAAACTATTCCAATTTTTATTCTTATTCCTTGGAAGCATATCATAAAAAATGCACTATGAGGAGTGTAATTCTCATTGATTGTGAAGCAAGATCTAGGATTCGAACAAAGAAAAATATGAATTAGCAAAATGTCTAAGAGCCTACACAACAAAGCTATTGTTGACAATGTCAATGACAAGACAATTGTGTTAATTATTTTATCAAGACTAGTCTCATAGTTTATTTTCACCTCTTATATGCACCATATAACTTGAAAATTATGTTTTCATTCCCTTCAAACATACACAGTATAGATGTGAACAACATTTTTTGCAATTTCATAAACAGTTATAAGTTATTTTTTATTTTATTTTGACTTCTTATATGCACCACATAACTTCATAGTTGTTTATTCATATGTTTGAAACATATATACCATAGATGTAAACAAGTTTGTTTCCATTTTCACAAACATTTATAAGTAATGTTCCATGTGTAATGATGTTTTCTCTTTGCAAATCATAGCAATAAATGTTTGTGACCAAACATAAGCTATAGTGATTTAATATTTCTTTTATGTGAAATAGAAAATGTCTACTAAAATTCTTGCTGATTTTACATATCGTGCTATATTCTTCCAAGACTTATTTATCTAGAAAAATGATTGTCACCTTGTTTCCAAGGCTATTTTGAAGTGCATAGATTATGTTTTCCAAAATTCATGAATGCTACACATTCCTCCCAAGAATTATTTATCTAGAAAAATTATTCTAGGGTTGTTAGCAATGCTATTTTCAAAAACTTAATTTCTATTTTCCAAAATATTAAAAAGTCAATCACTAGGTCGATGGGGACATTTAGACACCACAAATATATTATTTTGATTAAATTTTAAAAATAAAATTATGAAAATTCTGAATCACATTGTTTGTTCAAACATTGAAATTGTTCATTCTATCTGTGAAAAAACCTACACTATAGTTTCAATCTATAGATTTCATCTCAAAATAAATTATAGTTATTGATGCTAGTTAACATGTATTTTGTCTCCAAGGACTTTATGCTTTTATTTTTCTAATTTACGTTGATTACAAATGGGTAAAAAACAAAACATGTGAACCTTCCTATATCTTTCACAATGTGTTTTTATAGTTTATATGCATTTGCAATTCATTAATGGCTTATGATGTGAAGTCTTAACTCTGTCCAGTAAAAAATTGTTTGTGTTTGTTGTTCAAATGCACATCAGTCATTCTTGTAGGTTCACTAATTCTCACATCCCATTCATTCTCTCTTAGTTTGGCTTCATTCTTATATGTTTTACATCTGAGTTTGGCTTGAGTCTTACACGCATTGCATCTAAGCTTGCCAGGATAAAGAAATGGGGGACCTTTTTACCCCATAGAATGTAGTAAAGTGTTACAAATTCATGGAAAATATCACGAATTTTATAACACTTTTGACTGCATCCTCTGTAGGGTAAGAGTGCTTTGATGCATCTACCTCATATTTTTCCCATTATAATAAAATAAAGGAAGAAGACACTTGTCTCTTTGGCTAGATGAACAACAATCTAAACAAATTTATGTTCAAAATTCATATATGTAGGTCCTATATTTGACGATCAATATTTGAAGATAGAAAATTATATAGACTAAATATATGATATAATCATGTAGAAATTTTGATAGACAATCTAAATTTTTTGGTATCAAGTGGTTTAGTCTTTTGTTGATTGTGTACCTTCCTATATATTTCACAATGTTATTTTACAATTTACATGCATTTGCAATTCATTGATTGCTTATGGTGTGAAGTCTTAACTCTATCCAACAAAATATTGTTTACATTTATTTTTCGTTTGCTTTGATTCTTTGATGAGAGTTAATTTCATCTCAATTGAAATAGTTTATATCTATTGTGTTAGACGCAAACAACAATATATTTGTAAGTTTCTATATCTACAACACTATCATTTTCTTGTGTTGTCTACTCAATTGCTCACATTTTTTCATAACGGTGAAATTTGTTACTTAACATGTCTTTTGTCTCCAATGATGTTATGCTTCACCTAGTTTTCATTCATTGCAAATGGATAAAAAATAAGGCATGTATACCTACCTATATCTTTCACAATGTTATTTTATAGTTTATATACATTTGGAATTCATTAATGGCTTATAGTGTCAAGTCTTAAATCTATCACGCAAAAGATTGTGTTTCTTATTCATTTTCTCAGATTGTTTGATGAAAATAAGATCAGTCTCTATTGAAATAATTTGTATCTATTGTGTAGGATGCAAAGAGCAAGGCATTTGTAAGTTCCCATATCTACTACACTGTCATTTTCTTAAATTGTCCACTCATTTTCTCACATTTTTTTATGAGAGTGAAATCTATGTCTTCTCATAGGGTTTATGTCTATTGTATTAGAAATGAACCATGAGGTATATGTAAGTTCCTAGATCTTTTGCAGTTCGGTTTGATAGTTTTTTCATGTACCTACAATTTTAATGTGCCTTGTTTTTTTCCAAACTTTTCCTGACGTGATAAAGTGGAAGACTTGTTCAATTCCAAATGTTTAGTTGCTATTCGACATATTACATGCCTTTGTAATGCTCATCGATATAGTCATGTCTTCATGTCCAATGTTCCTGCCTATGCATTCCATTTTAACAAAGCCATAGTGCTTATATAGTGCCTAACTTCCATTTATTGTGAATAGACTGAACTGCAAGTGTCATTAATGGCTTATGCCATGAAGTATTTAGTCTGTTGAGCAAAGGATTCTTTGCATTTTTTATTCATTTTCCCATATTATTATTTAGAGAGTTTATATCTATCACATTGGAAGCAAAAAATGAAGCATTTGTGAGATCCTATATCTTTTACATTGTTATTTTTCCCTTGTTTATTAATTTTCTCAAATTGTTTGTTGAGCATCAAATTTTTCCCTATTGACAGGATTTATGTCTATCATGTTAGAATAAAAAAGTGAGGTGGTTGTATGTACCTATATCTTTTATAGTCTTCTTTTATAGTTTTTGACATTTTTGCATTATATAAGTCGATTTTCTATTTGAAACATTTCATCAATAAAAATTGTTTTCTCCTTACCACCTAAACATTTTACAAAAAAATTAAGTATTCTCTTGTCGACTATTGGTATTTTTCATGTGCTTTTGTATCTTCCCAATTGCAAATTATTTTCCACACAATAAAGTCTTGGCACCCACTATTTTTGTGTACACATGGAATTTTTAAAAGAGAATTATGCATTTATTCATAGCTAATTTTCATTTACTATGAGTAGACTCAAATGCACGTGTCATTAATGGCTTATGCTATGAAGTTTCCATTCTATCCAACAAAGGATTTCATTTGGTTGGATTCTTTGATGAGAGGAGAAGTGTCATCACAATGCTACATGGGATATCCTGGTAAGTCTTCTTAGGCCCCGACCCCCATCTCGGGATCTCCTGGAAACCTCTAATGACTCCTAAAACCTCATGCAAACCAATGTGGAATCAATTATCTCTCGTAGAGACAAGATAACGATCTTTCCATTCCAGGCCTTCTCGTCCCATCCTAAGTCTATAGAAGCCATTGCATCCATGAGCAAGGCACAATTACTCTTATTAAGTGTTTAATACTACCTATTCTTCTAATAAGTTTATTTACATTATCACTGGATTAACTAACTCACAATGAGTTGCCCTGGCACCACTTTGTGTTCCGACCCTCATTGAAAGCCACTCCTCTAAGACAACACATGGAACAACTCCACAACCCAAAGGTAAACTAGTGCGACTTAAGAATATTAAATCCCTATCCAGAACATAAGGGCAACACAATCCCATTCGTGATAACCAGGTAATTAACTGGATACAACTATATGCACTACCCAAGGAAATTCAAAGGTTGAATTTCATTATACAACAACCCCAAATATTTAAAAACCCCATATGGAAGACTTATTAACCCTTCTAAACAATTTTCCCCAAAACTAAAATAGAAGAAATTTACAATTAAAAGAGCAATTTAAATAGGAATGAAATCTATTTTTGGATTTCCTAAATCCACTTCCCTAAATAAAATTCAGTAGGTTATTGCCTCAGTAAACTAACTTAATAATGTCTTCTTCAGACAAAGGAGGGAATTTAAACTATATATTCAATTCCTTAATTGCCTTTAAATAATAATAAAATAAAAAATTTAATTTCTTCACTTCAAAACATATTACTTTTAAATAATCCATTTCTTCTTTTCAAAATAAATCATTTAAAAATCAATTAATTCATCGTTTAAAACATATTACTTTAAAATCAAATAATTGTTCTATTAAAACATATTATTTTAACATCCAATAATTCGACTATTAACATATTAATTTAAAATCCTCCAATTGCATTTAAAACATGACATTATTTAAATCATCAATTAAATATATACATATTTAACATATTATATTATTAAAATTTCCAAAACCATAATATAATAATAATATAGATAAATATATATACATAAATATACATATATATACATATAAATATATATTACTATATACTTATATATATATTAATATATATAATATATATATATATTTTAATATTATAAAATATAATATTTAAAAAAAATAGATTTAGAAAAGTGAACCCGCATAGGGTTTATGGGAAAATGCACTACCATTTTCCATTGGGGTGACTCTGTTTAACACAACCAACCCCCATATGGGGTGACTGTGTTTAAACATAGTCGCACCCCCAACAGTGGACGTGACTGTGTTTAAAAACAACCAAACCCCTTAGTAAGGGCACCGCCATGTATGGGGTGCACTGGGCGCAGCTCCCCCACAATGCCTCCCATGGGGGCGACTGTGGGGTGAGCCCCCAATGACCCTCTGAAATATTTTTTGCATATTTTTTTTTTTAAATAAACAATAACCTTGCGAATTTCAATTTCTTGCATTAAAAAAAACACATAATCTTTTCTCAAAATAATATTTTAACAATGATAACATATATATATATATTTATATACAAATTTAAGAAATTTACAAAACCAGTTAAGCAAATAATTTTTAGAAATGATCATTTACAGCCATAAGACCAATTTTTTGAGAAAAATCATTTGAAATGCTTGAGAGGATGCCAAATGGTGCAATGATTCTTCCACAGATTTCAGCTCCTTCCAATGAATCCAACAAAGCTTCTCCACAAAAAAATCCAAAACCAAAACCAGAATCCTTCTCCTTTTCTCCCTTTTTTTTCCTTTGAAATTTCATGGTTAAAGCCCTTAACTCCATGAAACAAATATCTCTTTCAACCACCAACATCAATTTTTGAAAAACAAAAACAAAAAATATCTTCAAACTTCTTTTTGCATTCAAATTCTCCACAAAATGCAAAATAAAACATTTTTCAATTTTCAGACAAAATATCTATCAATTCTAAAAAATAACTTAATTCAATTAAATTAATTTAATTAATTCAATAAAATAAATATAATCCAAACATTAAATCATTTTACTAATTAAATTAAATTAATTAATTATTTAAATAACATCTTCTAACATAATAAACCAGATTAATTTAATAAACAACTTAAATACTTAATGCCATTTATTTACCTTTTTTAACTTGCAATTAAATAATATCAAGGTTAAATTGAATAACATTAAAATAACTAAACCAGACTTAAAACCAATGACACACTATGACTAGGGTGATGACTTGACATGAAAAACCTAGGTACTATCTCCCAATCAAATGTTGTTGGGCAATGGACATGCTCAAACCTGCGGAACCAGGTGGAGTCGATGTCCTGTACTTGTAAACCTACAAACAAAGCATATATTGAACATGCATATATATATATATATATATATATATATATATGTCATAATAAAGCACACCATAAAGAGGGAATCATGGAATCAAAGGGTGCTCACAAGCGAGTGGTACAATTCTGTCCCCTTCACCAATACAGTGTTACAAAATTGACGAATCTAACATCAATAATCTAATCGAAGGCATAAACAACATTAATTCAAATATCCTCTTTGCTAATATAAGACATGCCATAATGATAACACCAGAATAAAATACCATCACATCACATTACAATTAGTGATCAAATAGTAACCGAGTACCATAGTCAAAGTACTAACAAAAAACAAAATATAATGAAGAAGAACACTGTCTGATCAAAAGAGAAAAATGAAGGGGTGCTACATGTCTCTTCACAAAGTTTATATCTATGCAAAGGAGAAAGTTCTTTTAAGTTCCTATAACTTTATACTCTTACTTTTTGCATTATTTATTCATTTTCTTAGATTATTTGATGGAAGTGGAATCTATGTCTATTTCTAGGGTTTATGTCTATTATACTTGAAGCGAACAACAAGGTGCTTGTAAATTCCTATATCCTTTACACTATCATTTTATAATTTTATACATCTCTATATTTTATGAGTTCCTCCCTATTGTTTCTTGCTCTCTACATTTTATGGCTTAATCTCTATTTATCCCTGTCTTTGAATTATTTTATGAGTCAGTCTCTATTGTTGAATTAAAGGCTTAGCACCATGATTCATTATTGTCAACTTCTTTTTTGCCCACAACTAAGAATTGAACTAATATTTTCTCTCCATGCATGTATGCCAACTGCACTTGAATATATCAAACTCATTTCATCAACTGATAATGCTTTGTTCTTGTTGCAAATGTTTCTTACCTTTGTAATGTTCTTTGATATAGTTGTATCCTTCCACTGAGTGTTTCTATCAATACCTCATGCTCTAACACGAAAATTTACCATTTTTTGGTGCTTGATTTTTGTTTACTACCATTAGGATCAACCATAGTTGTCATTATTAAATTCTGGTGTCAAGTTTTAAGACTGTTAAGAAAAGGATTATTTTCTATAACAAACACCTCATCAATATACTAAGTCTTTAACTCAACTAAATGCATTCAAAAATAGTGAATAGTAGGCATTAACCCATAAAATGCAGAAATGGAAAAAACTATAAAACAACAATGTAAAAGATATAGGAACTTACAAATACCTTGTTTTCCAATTCCAAAATGCTAGACATAAACCCTCTCAAAAGGCACTGATTTCACTCTCATCGAAAAATCCAAGCAGATGAGTAGACAACATAAAAATGTAAGTGTAGAAGATGTAGGAACTTACAGATGCCAACTTTTTTGCTTCCAACAAGGTAGATGAAAACCCTCTCAACAAATACTAATTTCAGCCTCATCGATCAACCTGAGCAAATGAACAAACAACACAAATAGTAATTTTCTTGACAGACTTAAAAATTTACACCGTAAGCCACTAATGATGACCACACTTTATTCTACCCACAATTAATGAAAATTCACAAATAGAAAATGAGATGTACTGCTTAAAATACCACACACCATTAGAAACAGTGGGTGCTAAGACACGACTATACCAAAAAACCCATGAAAAATTCCAAATAGAAAAGTTTGTTACAATAATTAAATAAATTATAAAATGACAAAACAATGATGAAAATACCAACAACCAATGAGAAAATTTCAAAAAAAAATCATAACTTTCTTTTAAAAAATTGATCCCTGGAACATCAGCATAGTGATACATATTTTGTGGGCACAATTTTTGATGCACCATACTAATGGGTAGCATTCTACCGAAATGAAAATTCACAAATAGTAAATGCAAATATACTGCTTAATATTGAAAATATTTCATTCCTTGCTAATGTTCTTTGATATAGTTGTGTTCTCACACCCGTTGTTTCTTTGCATGCATAACATTATAATAACGGTCTTATGCATATATAGTCCATCATTTTCATTTATTGTCAGTAGATTGTAATGCAACTTCCATTAATAGCTTATGGTATGAAGTTGAATGATTTGTAGTGCCTATTCATTTGCTCAGATTGGCTCACACATATGACATATGTATCTACTCAAATAGTGTATATCCATCATACTTCAGAATGGGGGGAATTGGAAAGAGGTTGATATGCTTTGCTTTCCTTCCTAGATAGGTTTTCAACCAGCATAAAGACCTTTGATGGAGATAAATTATTTCACAGAGAGCATGTCCACATACTATTAGCTACCCTATTGCATGTAGTAACTCTATCCTTGCGTGGAGAAGCAAATTTTATCACCCAATTTTCAATGTCTCTTCTCCCCTCTACATTGTTGTTCGAATTCACTCCAAATCATTCCCTCCACATGTAATAACTATGTTGTCCATTAAATTTCCCATTTTCTTCTACCAATAGATGCAAAACAAACAATTCACTTTTTTCATCTTCACATTCTCACTTCCTCGACCAGTTTACATCTATCATATCCAAAGCAAAAAGGGAGATATTTGTAAGTTCCTATATCTTTTACACTATCATTTTTTTGTTTTTTAGTCACTTTGTTTGATTGTTTGATGAGAAAAAATTTTGTGTTTGTTGATAGGGTTTAAGTCTATCATGTTGGAAGCAAAGAAAGAGCTTATTGTAATTTCCTATGTCTATGAAATCCCTCTTTGTTCAGAGGGTTTATATCTATGATATTGCAAGCCAAAAAGGAGGTATTTGTAAGTTCCTATATCTTTTATATACTCATTTTTCATGTTATTTATTCATTTTATTAGAAAGATTGATGATGATGGAATCTGTGTTTGTTAGTAGGCATTATTTCTACCAGATTGGAAACAAGAAACAACACATTTGTAAGTTCTTATATATTTTATAGTTTTGTTTTGTTGTTTTTTCCATCTCTGAATTTTGTTAGTTAATATCTATTGTTTTTTGTTCTCTACATTTTATGGTATAATGCCTAGTGTTTGTTGTCCTCTGAATTTTAAGTTTTCATGTCTATTCTTATTTGTTGATAGGGTTTATATCAGGATTGATTGTCACATAAAATCTGATAACATGGAAGGGACTAACATGCTTTACTGGAAGTGAATCACCAATTGTGTTTTTTCTTTCTAGAAGCATGGATCCTAGATTTAAAAGAGCGAGTTTGAAATCTAAAAAGTCTCAAATGGGCATTTTCTCGGTTAACATCTATTGTTTGTTGTTCTCTATGTTTTATGGTTTAATGTCTACTATTTTTTGTCCTCTGCATTTTATGTGTTCATGCCTACTATTTATTATCTACCACTTTTAACTATTTCTTGCATGAACTGATTACTGCTTTCAATTTCTTGATGCAGTTACCAAACCAATGAAATTTGAAAAGACAACTCACTTGGTGCTCATTGATATCCATGCTACTATGATCGCAATGAAATTACCATTTCCATATGCATTAGATTGAATGATTCAATGTACAGAGAACTATTTAAAATTCTATAAATTACAAATTTCATAATTTATTGTAATGTATAAAATATCACATTTTTGATTTGGAGAACTCAATCAAGGATACTTATCCTGGTCTGGATAAAACTTATTGAACAATACTTATCTCACCACATATATGTTCAAATATTTTTTAATATGGATGTATACACCTAAAATTGGTCTAGAGTATCCGATTAATTAAATACAAATTATTTGATTAATTATCCCAATTTCCCCTATTGTTTGAATAAATAGAAATATTTATTTATATAGTTCACATTTAAATTCATCTTAATTAAATAAACAAAATTAAATACTTTGTTTGATTTAATTATCATTTTCCTATTTTATTCTATCACATCAATCTTAATTAATTAAATAAAGATCAAACACTTTATTGATTAATTGCCATATTCTTCTGTTTAATTTAATAAACAACTATTCTATAGTTCATTTTATTAAATTATTTATCCCTCTTTTGCTAATTTAAATAAATCAAAATATTTGAATAAAGCACAAGGAATATTCCATCTATATTCTCTCAAAAATGAATTAGATATCCTATGTCTAATCTATGTCTAAAATATGTCACAATTAATGCTTTGAAACTTCACGGGAAGTTTTGGAGACAAATTGGAGACAAATTCCAAATTCTTCTCTCAATCCTCCTCCATTAATCTTTCCTCTTCTCTTTCCTGGTGTTTTCATGGGTAGAGACAATCACCAAAATTCTCTCAATCTCCTCCAGATTGAATCCAAGCCTCTGAATGCCTTCCCTGTGCATTTCTACAGCCAGGAATTCTATAAATAAAGCCTCATTGAACTAAGAAAAGGATCTAGATAATCTAACTTTTGTGCTCTTACTCTACAGGAATTCAAGTATCAAGCATCAAGCATTTAAGTATCCAACATCCAACAATCAAGCTTTCACATCAATGGCTACGTCCTATAGCTGCAATTATTTGTTTCATGTCAATTCATGCTAGTTTAATTCATTTATCATCTAGTATTGTCATATTTAGCTCCATATCATTGCTTTAGTATCCATATCGTTCTTTCAATTGTCATTTTAACAATCATAGTGCACTCACGATCTGAGTTCCATTTTGATTTAATAAATCTTGGGAGATAGAGAACAATATGATACTTTCAATTGATTATTGCTTTGAATTGATTCAATTTGATTTGTCTTTGATATAATGTCGTATTAAGAAGTGTTTTGTGCTTTACACCCCCATTTCACACTTAGAATTTGGCACCCATCGTGGAGCATTAACCCCAATTTTACAATTTTTTTGGAAAGTGTCACATAGGTTTATGATGTGTTTTATTTTAGTGCTTTCGTCAAATACTATAGCAATTTCGTGGCAAACTACATCGCTTTCGTGCTCTGTTTTGGTGCTTCCATGTTACTGTAGCGCTTCTGTCAAAAATTTCAGTGCTTTCAACTTTAGCGCTTCCATCAACTATTTCAGCACATCGGTGATTTAACGCGTCCATGACAAACTTCGGCGCTTCGGTGTCTTGTTTCAGTGCTTCCGCGTTTTAGCGCATCAACTAACTATTTTAGCGCTTCGATGCAATATTCCAGTGCTTTTGTAATTTCAGTCTAGATCCGATGCAGCTGTGGCTAGTTTTTAATTTTTTCACAGTTGGGCTAAAATTTATCAATCCTAGGATAGTCACTTCTGGTTTTCTAAAATTTATCAAGCCTAGGATAGTCACTTCTTGGTTTCTAAAATATATCAATCCTAGGGTAGCCATTTTTTATTTTCTTAAAAGCAAATTTATCAATCTTAGGATAGTCACTGCATTTTTTTTAATACATGTCAAAAAGAACAAACATGATTTCTGTGAAGCAACACCTTCACTTAGATTAGAAAATCTTCTTTTTGGGCTTAAAATAGAACAACTTATATGTTGTGCTTGTGGTGATTAGGCTTATGCTCTCCCCTTAACTGGGTGACCAAAGTGCCAGATTCACTTTTACTTCATGTCATTTACGCTTTGTTAATTCCTTTAGAAGGCCTACCATAGTGGGAAAAAGTACTCACCCTACGGGAACGACCTAAGTGGGAACACCTAAAGCCAAGGATTCCAACCCACTATAAGAAAAATGCAAGTTTTTGATGAAATTCCAACTTGACGGTAGTGAGCAAGATAACCATCCCCAAAATCTTTGTTCTAAAGTTTGGGAGGTCTCGTGAGGGAGTTTATCTATTTGTCACACCACATGAAAGCCCTATCTATGAACCATATAGTAGTTTCTCACTAAGTCAGTATCCATACATTATCATACTCGTAGTGCAAGGGGAGGGAAGAATCTGCCCCCAAGACACTCACCATATAATTTCCATAGACCATTTACTCAGAGGACGAGAAATCCAACTCTGAGTACATGCCTGGAAATGACAAAAACACGGGCGCCCTCAGGGGGTGACAAGGCTGTGTGCGTCAACACAATTCAAGATGTGGGCTGTGAGTATAATGATGACCTACTTGTTCTTAAGTGTGAGTCTGTTTGATTTGTGTATAATTGTCAAAACAACCCGTGAAAATCAATAAGAATCATTCGTAATTCTTGATCATACACGATCTATTCAGTTAAAAAAAATATTCACAATTGCTTGTTGTGTTTTCACAAATTCATTAAAATCAGATTGAAGATCATCCTGAGAACAATAAAGTCAAGTTAGATCAGAAAACCCCATGCTTCGAAAGTGGAAGTCCACCACATTTCTCAAGAGGAAAAGCAAAATCACAAAGCCCAAGAAACCTTTTGGTTATCAAGATAAATTGAGAAGACAACATTTTCTATATCAAAATTGGAAACTCTTTTTACAACATAGGACATTCGTCCACAGATATCAAGATTTTGTTAAGGGTCACACCTTAGATTACGTTGTAGAGCCACTCTATTCCCGAGCCTTTTTCCAAAGAAGAGCTCTCACTCAGTATCACAACCATAGTCAGCGCATACATCCTTCTTATCTTCCACAATCCCTGATACAGTATGCCACAGGACTAGATCAGATTTTATAGTAGAGAGTCTTAAAATCCTATTTTTAGTGTTCTGGAATCCTATTTCAGCGCTTCTAGTCACTGTTTTAGCGCTTCTGTGAAATAGCACTTTTGGGCACTGTTTCAATGCTTACAGTCTATATTTTAGCACTTTCATTAAACATTGCTTTCATCATATTTTCTAGTGCTTCCATGCACTGTTTTAGTGCTTCTGTCAAGATAGTGCTTCCATCAATTTTTGTATCGCTTTCATGCATTGTTTCGGTGCTTCTATCAAGATAGCACTTCCATCAATTCCTACAATGCTTTCATGCACTGTTTTAGCGCTTCTGTCAAGATAGTGCTTTTGTCACCTATTTCAGCACTTCAGAACTCTGTTCTAGCACTTCTGTGAAATAACACTTCTGTCCTCTATTTTAGTGCTTTCAAAACAAAGAGTTCAAAATTTTTACCAGTCAATCAGTCTGCCATTTTATCCACAATTTTCATTAGAACCAAGTTTCTTTTTATCAAAATCACTGTCTAGAAACCAAGTATAGTAATCAAATTTTTAACATAGTCTCCTCAATAAGATCAGTCATCTTATTTGACTTTGTTAAAAGTTCAATTGACAATTTCCCAGCATATAAGATCAACATTTCAGAAGAAAGGGTAAAAATTTGCATGCCAATCTTCACTAGGTCCCAAAAACAAAGACTCTTAGAGCAAGAAATTTTAAAATCCCAAGAAATGGCAGAGGAATTCCTTGGAACAATCTGAACCGAAACGATAAGAACGAAATAACTCCAGAGGATATTCAAGAAGCTCAACAAGATCCCAAGTTCCATATATTTATGGAAAAGATTTTAGAACAAGATATGGAGAAGTATCTTTTGATGTTAGCTGAATCAGGTGCAAACCTTCCCAGGGACTTTGACATGAATCATCTGAAGGAAACACTTGGAACAAGTGAGACTAAAATTCTACAACCTACACAAACAATAGATCCAATTGCCGCTTTAACATCTCAAATGCAACTATTACGACAACAGATACATGATATGACGAAAGGGAGTACCAAGATATATGCGATACAAGATATTTTTCCTTATCCTTTCGACGCAACCGTCGGTCTAATACCTTTTCCTAGACACGGTGAGATCCCAAAGTATGACAAGTACAATGGAAGAATGGATCCAATAGATCATATGAGGGAATCCAAAACAATAAGTCTCAAGTTTTCCCAAGAGGAAACTTACTTAATGAGATTATTCCCAAGGAGCTTGGGACGATCATTTATGGAGTGGTTTTCAAAACTACAACCAGGTATCAAAATTTTTGAGGAACTAGTCAACAGGTTCATTTCCCAGTATTCCTTTAACATCCAACATGATGTTACAATAAAGGATCTTTATAACCTAGAACAAAACAAAGGGGAAACGTTCTTGTCTTTTCTACAAAGATGGTGATGATTGTTCACTAGATATCCTCAATCCATTCCTAAGAAAGAAAAGATGGAGTTGTTCATTGACAACTTAATGAAGGAAATGAGTTATAGACTTGAACTACAATGCCCTCCCACATTTGAAAATGTCATAGAAAACGGTCTTAAAATTGAGGAAGCATTAGTCAAAAGAGGAGTTATCAAACATTTCAGCGATAAAATGAATAACAGAAATAACTCCTCCAATCAATACCCAAGCAGTGATAAGCCAAAATTTTGGCAAAAGAATCAAAACACAACTACAAATGAAACAACAAGTGATTCCAAAAATGTCAAACCGGTCTCTAACTTGATAGTATCTACATCAAAGAATCAAAACAATGATCAAATTGTCAAGTCAAATGGCATACAAAAGAACGAGATTGTAAAGACACAATCATATTAGAAACCATCAAATTGGCGAAGGTTCACACCTTTAGGCCAAACAATAGAATCAACAATGAAAGAACAAGTCGCTAGTGGCCTTATCACTGCATAGGAGGCCCGATTTTGGGATCCAAATGTCAAACCACCATGGTGGAATGATGTTGATTACTGCAACTTCCATAATAACAAAGGCCACAAAACCAACGATTATATGGAGTTGAAGAACGCAATACAAGACTTGATCGACAACAATAAAGCATATGTGGAAATACCTCAAAAAAATAACGATTATTCAGCTTTCAAAGACCCTTTGCGAAACTATGAAAAAGGAGCATCATCATCCTGAAACTACAAAGGTAAGAACATCAGTCATCTCTATGACAAAACAATTATTTGTTTGTCTGAAATAGAGAGTGATCATACAGTTGGTCACAACATTGACGAACCCAAAATCAACAACACTACTCCGTTGGACTTGCTCCTGAACATATCAAACTCTGATAATCAAATCAATGTCTTAAAAATCAAAGAGCATCAGGAGCATCAACCAGCAAATGTAATGACTAGGGGGCAAGCCAAGCTCATGTTAAAAGGAGTTGGATCTACACATGCAGTTCCACCTCCGTCTCACTATAACATCGTCGATCAACTGCAAATATTCCTGCTCAGATATCGATACTAGATCTCCTTAAAATATCACTGTCACATAAGGAGGTTCTCAAACAATCTTTAGTTGCCACTACGGTACCAAAGAATCTAGATGTTTGTTAGTTTCAAGCTATGGTGGGACATTTGACTACCCCACATTGTCTATCATTCTCCAAATAGGATGATATCTCACTAAACCATCCCCATAATACTGCACTCCTTATTGAAGTCTTAATCCACAACCACCATGTCAAGAGAGTCTTAATAGATGGGGGAGCTGGTCTGAAAATTTGCACTCTCAAGTTAATCTGTGCACTAGGATATTCAGATGATGCTATTGATTCTTGTAGAAAAATGACTATCAAAGCATATGATGAGGAAGAAAGATCATCTAAGGGCTTGATTGTGCTACCCATTGAAGTGGGGCCAATGATGAAACATATAGCATGTCAAGTGTTGGAGAAGGAGTTAACATACAACATTCTCTTAGGGCGACCATGGATCCATGAAATGCAGGTTGTACCTTCAACATATCATCAATGTTTGAAATTCCTAATAAATGGATGAGAGGTGACTATATCTATTGATTACAATCATTCCCAACATTGTGACACCCTTAGGGTCTCTCAAGATACCTTTATACCACAAAAAAGGGAAGCATCATCATCCAAAGAAGAACAACATCCAAGTATCACTACCAAGTGGGTAGAGAAGAAGGGTAAAGAAAAAGAGACAAGTCCTATTGAAATTCAATCAACGGATAATCCAGTTCAACAAACTTCTTTATCACACAAGTTTCAAGAGAAATTTCAACTGACGGACAAAGGAATGGGAACATATTCTATGGAGAAATTGCATAACCTATCATAATTAATGCCGTCTCCTAGAACACATGGTCAACCATCTATGATCAAATCTCAAACATCATTAGTGTCAAAAAGGTTACAATAGAGGATGAAACAAACAACAAAGCAATCTTGGATTGGCTATACAAAGATGAGGAACCCTCTACATCAGAAATTAATATAAAAAATGTCAACATCAACACCGAGAAATATGGAAAAGGAAAAGCTATTTTGGAAAAAATGGGGTATGAAGGACAAGGACCTGTTGGATTAAGAAAGGATGGAATCATAGAGCCTATTACACCCCTCACTCTCCACAGAAAAGAGAAGATGGAACTAGGATACTCTGAAGAAGAAAAATAGGAGCTAACAAGGACAGCTATAGAAAATATTCTTCAGTTTAGAGATGGCTCTGAAACAGACTCAAATGAATATGAGTGGGCATTGTATTCTGATCTATTTTTCATTGATATTCAAGTCGATGTAATTCAACAATATGCACCTACGCGTGAGGAGGGCCAAGGTTCTAGGTTTAGACCACTCATGGAAGGGTCACTAAATATCGATGATTCGAGTGGGGATGAGCAGACTTCGAGTGGACTAAACGATCTTGAAGAAAGTACCATCACAGATCTCGATATTCCAATAAATGACTATGATGAAATGGTTGTCGAAACCTTTACATCCATCACCTTGAATGAATTTGATAACCTCATGCCATGAATCCATCCTGAACTCATTGTCTGGGAACCTATCGAACCTTTGAATAATACCAATATTTACAAATGATGATACCATCATAAACTTCCTATGTCATACTAAACCTGGTACAAATTCTGTTTGTGATACTCATAACATCACGACTCGGTAGGAGGCTGTCAAATCTTCCAGTTGCAAAAATGACAATAGGGAAAATAGATCTAATGATGAAAACCATTCTATGACAATATTAGATCTAGAAAAAGTAAAAATAAAGAACACATCTAATAGTAAAAACCTTTATGAGGCACTGAAGGATGGAAGATTTGACACTCTTGCGGAACACTGTCATGAGCGATCATCAGTCCTATTGGAACCAACATAGTTTGTGAATATTGGCACTGAAGATAAGGCAAAAATCCTACATCTTGCGAAATCCATGACAGAACAAGAAAGAATAGAATTGATCAAGTTCTTTAAAGAAAGAAGCATCAACTTCGCTTGGTCATATTCTGATATGCCAGGCTTAGACTCAAATCTGCTTATGCATCACTTATCTTTGCCCACAGGAATCAAGCCTATCAAGCAAAAATTGAGAAAAATGCATCCCCACATCGCATTGATGGAAAATACAGAGTTAAAGAAATTGTTGGATGCTAGATTCATACGGTCTATAGACTACACTGAATGGATATCAAACCTTGTACCTATTTCAAAGCTGGACAATAGTATTAGAATATGTACAGATTTCAGGGACCTAAATAAAGCATGCTCGAAGGATGATTTTCCACTACCAAATATAGACATCATCATGGATGGTTTGTCTGGGTACAATCAAATAAAAATAGCCCTAGAAGATCAAGAAAAGATGGCTTTTACATGTCCATGGGGAACTTTCTGCTGGAACGTCATGCCATTTGGTCTAAAAAATGCAGGAGCCACTTATGAAAGAGCAATGATGAAAATATTCCATGATATGATGCACACCTTCATGGAAGATGATGTGGATGACATTTTGGAAAGATCTAGTACAAGGGAAGGACATCTGCATATCCTAGACAAAATCTTCACACGGATGGAGAAATTCAATGTTAGATTAAACCCCAAAAAGTGTGTCTTCGGGGTCACATCAACAAAACTATTAGGGTACATTGTCTCGAAAAAAGGCATTGAAGTGGATCCAGCGAAAGTAAAAGCAATTATGGAGATGCCATCTCCTAAGAATATAAGTCAACTCAGATCACTACAGGGAAGGCTCCAATCGATCAAAAGATTCATCTCCTAGCTGGCGGACAAAAGTCATCCTTTCAATCATCTATTGCATAAGAATATAGTTTTCAAGTGGGATGAAAGGTGTGTAACAACATTCAATCAAATAAAGAAATATCTAATGTCACCACCCATTCTCATGCCACCAACAGAAGGTAGACCTTTGATATTGTACATTGCTATGACATATATCTCATTGGGGGCACTTTTAGCGCAAGAGGATTATGAAGGAAAAGAACATGCTATCTACTATATCAGTCGTACTTTGAATGGATATGAAATTAATTACACTTTCATAGAGAAATATTGCTTGACGGTGGTATTCGCTACTCAACAGTTGAGACACTACATGCTAACTCATACAATCAAACTGATAGCAAAAATTGATCCTTTAAAATATCTACTTAGTAAAGCTGCCTTAACAGGTAGACTGACAAAGTGGGTCATGCTATTAAGTGAATTTGACATTCAGTATGTAGAGATAAAGGCAATCAAGGGACAATAAATCACTGAAAAATTAGTAGAGGCTCCTCTAGTAGATGATCGACCAATGACAATGGAGTTTCTAGATGCAGACATTCTGACAGTGATGCCCCAACAATGGGTTTTATATTTTGATGGATCATATACACAATGAGGATTAGGAGTAGGAATCTTG
This sequence comes from Sequoiadendron giganteum, assembly GCA_007115665.2. Classification (NCBI taxonomy): domain Eukaryota; kingdom Viridiplantae; phylum Streptophyta; class Pinopsida; order Cupressales; family Cupressaceae; genus Sequoiadendron; species Sequoiadendron giganteum. The sequence continues at coordinate 174,910,803 of CM021109.1, read as the reverse complement.
TTCATTTCTCCACAAGGACACACCATTCAAAAATCGTATAGATTGATGCTCCAGTGTACAAATAATGTGGTAGAATATGAAGCATTAATCATTGGGGTCAAAATAGCAATTCAATGGAAGATCATGAACTTACAGGTATATGGAGATTCTCAACTAGTTATTTATCAAGTAAATGATGAATATCAAACAAAAGATAAAAATTTGATGCCTTACAAGCAACGAATAGATAACCTGAAACAATCCTTTGTCAATATCAAATTTGATCAAATTCCAAGATCTGAGAACAAAGCTACAGACACTATGGCTACAATTGCTTCATTACTACAATTGCCTAAGAAGCATGTTTGTTATGAGTTTATGGTAGAACAAGTGTCATTTCCTTCCCATTATAATCTAGAATCCGCTACCATCTACCATATCAAAACCACAGAAACCTCCATCTATGAAATGACCTATGCTTACCTGAAAAATGATGTCCTTCCTCCTGATCTATCCAGGAACCAAAAATGAAACTTCATCTGCCAAGCTGCATGACATACTTTAATCGCCGACATACTTTATCATCGAGGTCTTGATGGTACTTTACTAAGATGTCTAGAACACAACGAGTCTGAAATGGCTCTATGAGAGGTTCACGAGGATATTTGTGGCACTCAATCGAGTGGGTTAGCTCTAGCTAAGAAACTCCTTCGTTTGGGATATTATTGGCCATGCACAGAGAAAGAATCCTATCAGTTTGTTAAGAAATGCCAAAAGTGTCAGGTTCATAGCAATCTAATTCATGCACTAGCACAAGAACTGCATCCCTTCATATCAACATGGCCTTTTTGTCAATGGGGCCTGGATCTGGTAGGAAAAATAAATCCATCTTCATCTAATGGACACAAGTTCATTATAACAGCTACATAATATTTCACAAAATGGATTGAAGCAGTACCTCTTACTACCATCACTGGGAAGCAGATCTCCTCTTTCATTTTGAACTACATAATATGTTGGTATGGAATCCCTCAATCCATTATCACTGATAATGGTCGACCTTTCAAGAATCAAGATGTCCAGGAGCTATGTGATAAATTTCATATCCAACATCATTTTTCAACATCATACTATCCTCAAGGGAATGGCCAAGCAGAGGCCTTGAATAAAAAAATACTCAAAATTCTCAAAAAGATGGTTAATGATGTTGGATGTGATTGGCATGTTCAACTCAATCTCGCATTATGGGCCTACAGAACAAGTATCAGAACACCAATAGGAGCTAGACCATATGCCTTGGTATATGGGTCAGAAGCTATATTTCCCATTGAAGTTGAAATTCCATTCCTTCGTGTATCACTCAGAGGTATCATCTCAGATGAAGACTATAGGGTATCTAGACTGCAGGAACTGGAGTTGTTGGATGAGTGTCATCAACAAGCTGTTAACCATCTAATGGCTTATCAATAGAGGATATCAAGAAGTTACAACCATAAGGTAAAACCAAGGGTCTTTCAAGTTGGTGACTTGGTACTAAAATAAAACCCTAAGAATTAGCAAGACAGAGAGAAGAAAGGGAAATTTGAGCCTAACTGGCTTGGTCCCTTTATCATTATATCAGTGTATGGATCAGGAGCATATCACTATCAACATTAGAAGGGGATTTTTTTGATGAACCTATCAACAGTATTCATCTCTGAAAATTCTATGCTTGAATCTCCTAGTGCACGGGTCAAACTTCTGAAAATTGTTTCCTTGATGAAAACCTAGCAAATAGGCATCTTGACAACACAAAAAAAAGAAATAGAAACTACAAAAAGAAAGAAAAAGAGAAAAATGAGAAAAATACAAAAACACAAAGAGTGTAATCAAATCATATGGTGAAAACTTGGAAATAGGCGTCGTATGTGATTCTAAGATTAACTTTCCTATCTATTTTTGATATATATTGGGATCATTAGTCTGGCAGTCAGTACCATTTGATATCATGTCAGTCATCTTGCCATCTTTTGCTTCCATATCAAATCATGTTCAAATAGTCAAAGTATCACTCCAAAGCTTTGGGGCAACATCTGGATATCACTAAGGTCAACCAAAACATCGATTTCACCAAAGGGCACACAACAGTATTACAGAAAAATGAAAACAAAGATCAAAGCGCAACATCAATCATCATCAGCAAAGCATCAACCATCTGTATCCTTATCGAAAATCCAAAAACATGTCAAAAAAGTAAGTATAAAAAAGTAACATCCAAAAACATAGGTCTGTGTCAGTTGAACTACGTGGTCTCTGCGTGTGTAACGTAGGCAAGGCTCATCTTTGATCAGCCCCTGAGACCCCTAAGATAGGTTAGTAGGTTAGGTCTTTGGTCAAAATCTCGAAAATCCAAAAACATCACAAAATCAGGATGGATGATTTAAAATCTGAATAATGAATGAAACACTCTAAGTCAACAATGGATAAATTGTATTTTTTATTATCATTTCTTTAAAGTAACTCAATGATGTATTGAACTAGAGGAACAAGGATAAAGAATGATGTTTTTATTATCTGTTTTCTGTACGTTAATCATATAAATGTATGAATTATTGGGGGATGTGCTATGCAAATGTATCACCGATGACATTCAAAATTCACACATTGAAATGATTAACCACTGCCTGTTTACGCAATGAATGCTCAAGTCATCTCAGTTAAATAATACCTAGATGCTTGTGTTCGCTTGCAATATCAAAAATCATGAAAGAAGTACTCAGGTCGTCATTGGTGTAACACATACCATTGACACTTATATTCACTTTCAACATCCAATAAAGCTCTATGATGACAAAAAGGCACAAAAGTACTATTAAAATGACAATTTTTGTGCATTTAGTTGCATGTTAAAATTAGATTGCATTCATCATATTCATTTATCTGCAGAGTATTTATTGCATGAAGGGTTCCAATAAATGATTATCTAATCTACAAATAAGATTGAGTATACTTGACATAATTTCAAAAATCATCATTAAAAGCATGTAGGAGTCATCATCTCATCATTTAGTTTCACCATTTCATCATACATCAAATAAATTATGAATTAAATTGTACCATAAGTACATCATGTTCATCTAAACCATAAAAAAATTCATTACATTATCATTCATCAACATCGTATGCATACATCATTTTCATTTCCCTCCATACATTTTATCACATATATGAAATAAATGAAAGTCATTTCATTATTATCATCACACCCATCCATTATCATCAATCATAAGATCATCATTTTATCATCATCACATTTAAAAATAAAAATCATCTATCCATTCATCCATATATACATCACATCATACATCCATATATCATATATTCTACAAATACATTTATCATTGAATCATCACGTTTGAAATAAAATCATTCATATAGAACATCACATAATAAACACATCCATTACATAGAATTCATAAACCATCATCAAATCACATCAACTGCATCTCATATATATCATCAAGTGTCAAGTATACAATGAAGTCTGGAATAAAAATACATCATAAACAATGAGCTACATCCTAATATACATCATCACAATAGCATCTACGATCTACTACTGCCATAATGAGTAGGCCCAACAAGACCTGTACCACCACCACCATCGAAGGGACCAATACCACCACCACCCTCAGAAGGACTAGGATCTCTGGGATCTCTGCATGGAGGTTGTGTCACACCCTCACTGACTATTCGTGTATGCGTCTGCCTAGATCTCGATGCGGCATAACTAACTCTGCACTTAGCAGGCACTACGTCATGATATCTGCCTCTGTAAAACTCTACCTCTCGACTAGCCTGTAGAACCTCTCTCATGTAATCTCCTATGGAGGTCCCATCGGCCACTCTCTAGAGGGTATCTGCTGTCTCCTGTGCCCTCTCGGAAATCTTTCGCACACTGTATCTGTCAGCTGTCAAAGTGGTCACCTGTGTCTATACAGTGGCCAACTATCCCTGCACCTGCAATAAAGCCTGAGCATGAGCCTATGCCTGGGCCTGCATCTGAGTTTGGGTCTGAATGAGCAAACTTCGAGCCTGTACCAATTGCCTCTGCAGTGTCTGAACCTATGCCTAGAGACCTGCAATCTGTCTTTGCTGGTCCATAGGTGGCATTGTCACTGCTCACCTCTTGCGAGGCCTACTGGATGATGGAGCACTGCTAATGGCTAGTCCTACCCCTGTGTCCCCTCCACTGCCACCATCACTATCATCACTATTTCTGTCATCACTTCCACTCTCCGTGCTACTGCCTATTGGAGTATCACCCTCACTCTGTGCAGAACCCTCTACCACATCCTCCTCTACTGGTAATGGTGCTGGCTCATCTAGAATAGTGATGTGAGGATGTGGAACCAAGGCTAGGAATGCAACATACTCCTCGGTGATAGGTGCCTCTACAATGTCTCTCTGAATATCCCAAGGTGATGGCTACAATTCCCTATATCCCTCTACTAGAGCATCATATGATAGATAGGGCCTCGAATCAGGAATATCCATCAATTGTTTAGCATAATGGGCTACCCCCTATGGCATGCACTACATGATGCCCTACTGTCCGTATACTCTGCGGAGCAGAAATATCTCTAGAAAAAATAGTGTCTGGATGATGAGATACATGGAATCACAGAGAAATCCCAACACTGCATCATCCTCATCCCACTACTCATAGTCAAGGTACGGATGCTAGGTAACTGCCTCTGTATCATTGAAGACCCGCCTCCAGTGCTCTAACTTGCCCATCCGGGCCTGTGTAAGCCGATCTCTATATTTGAACACATAAGGTCTGACTGGTAGTCTATCTGCAACTGGAAATGGTTGAGCAATAGAAAAATGCTCCCATGCCCACTCTTGTAATAGGGTCATCCCTGTTGATAAGCTCTGCGCTCCGAGGTACACAACCAAGTGAAGATCATGATATAAATGTGCCAACATGCACATCCCCCATGCATATCTGGTACCATGTACCATCATGCTTTGCAATGTCCTACCCCAATCAACGAGGAATCCCTTTGACCTATGATCAGGGAAAAGGAAACCTCCAATGAAACTAGCAAGCACTGCTGGTAGTGTCATGTATGAATCGGCGATCCTTCTCCATCAGACGCTCAGACCTGCAATGTCCTGATCCTGAAATACTCTACGAAGAGCATCTCTACCGTCGGTCCCATGGGAATCATATAATATGATCTCTCCCATGAATGGAATGCGCAGAATATGCCACACATCCTCAGGTGTGACCGTCATCTCACTAGTGGGTAGGTGAAAGGTGTTGTGGTCACTATGCCACCTCTCAGCCAAAGCAGTCAACAGACCCCGATTAATGCTAATCTGGGGCATATCGAGCAAACTGGTCAAGCTGCATCGACCTATCACCTGAAGCTCATTTGGTGTCAGATGAGGTATCAAGTCTGTAGTCCACGAAAACCTCTCTCGCATCTGAAGAGTACCTAGATGCACCTATCATCATAATGAAAAATCCACAATTAGGAAACCATGTCAAGAAATCAAATGTCATTCTACTATCAAGTCTATTCCAACAATTTGGTATGAATTTTCAATCAAAATTCATGGACAAACATCAACAAACCTCACCTATCATGAGGTTCATCAAACAATATCTAATCTCACCTATCATGAGATTTATCAGATATTGAATCATCTCCTTGCCTATCATGAGGATCATCACAAATAGGATTCCTTCTCACCTATCATGAGAACTAGTCTTATTTAAATCATCACAATCCAACATCAAGAATTTGAATTACTAATCATACCAATCCAAAGAATGAAAATGATCAAAAGTGATGAAATCAAGGTTATTTAAGTCAAAATATTAAATTCTGACATGAAAGCACTAAATCCCAGAAGTGCTACTTTATCAGTCAAAAGTGCTAAATCAAGCACCCAAAGCACTAAATCTTGAAAGCACTATTTCAGCACTCCGATGCGCTATAACAGGCATCTGAAGCGCTAAAAGCCCCTAAGCACTACTTTTCTATATCAAAGTTCTATAATAGTCCATCAAAGTGCCGCTTTACTAGAAGTGCTAGAACAGACCATAAAAGTGCTAATCCACCAGCTCAAAGCGCTAGAACTCTCTAAGCGCTAAAATCGTGCATCATAGCTCTAAAATTCACTATCTAAGCACTATATCAATGAAAGCGCTACATTAACCTATGGAAGCACTAGAGTTTTTAACGCAAGCGCTAAAACTCAAAGCGCTAATCTACCTACTGGAAGTGCTACACCGGAGTGAAAGTGCTACAACACTGCTTGAAAGTGCTAAAACATACAAAAATGCTGAAATAGCTAAATTGCATAAAAAACAAAAGTGCACAAATTATGAGGAGGTTAAGGGGTACATACCAGAGGTCCATACGCAGCTGGCCGTCAGTGACATCGAATGCGCTCGAAACAGTGAGTGTGGTAGGGAACAGGCATCCTACTCTAGCTGGCTGAAATGTCTTTATCACAAAGGTTTTTAAACTCAAATAGTGCAAATGAATTAGAAAATGACCTTTTTGCACTATATATAATTTTTGGAAAGGTTTTTTTGGTGGGTTTTATTATCTTTTAATTAATTTTATCTATGAAATTAATTAAAATTCATCTATGGGCTAGATTTCCTCATCATTTGTCGGGAGATAAATTATTTCATCATCATATCTTCATCAAATTATCATAAAATCATAAAAATTCAAAAAAATCTACAAAACATCAAATCATTAATTTATCTCCTGAGGGGGCATATTATCAGCAATCATCTCAAAATCAATGTCTCGGGCATGTCTGGGGCATACAGAATTAATTTTTATCATCATCGATCCTAGAAGTAGTAGCAAAATTTTCTTCGAAGCAACGTGTAAACACATCACTTCGAAGAGGGGCAAAATGTATACACCTCAAATTGGTCTGGAGCATTTGATTAATTAAATACAAATTATTTGATTAATTATCCTAATTTCCCCTATTGTTTGAATAAATAGAAATATTTATTTATATAGTTCACATTTAAATTCATCTTAATTAAATAAACAAAATTAAATACTTTGTTTGATTTAATTATCATTTTCCTATTTTATTCTATCACATCAATCTTAATTAATTAAATAAAGATCAAACACTTTATTGATTAATTGCCATATTCTTCTGTTTAATTTAATAAACAACTATCCTATAGTTCATTTTATTAAATTATTTATCCCTTTTTTGCTAATTTAAATAAATCAGAATATTTGAATAAAGCACAAGGAATATTCCATCTATATTCTCTCAAAAATGAATTAGATATCCTATGTCTAATCTATGTCTAAAATATGTCACAATTAATGCTTTGAAACTTCACAGGAAGTTTTGGAGATAAATTGGAGACAAATTCCAAATTCTTCTCTCAATCCTCCTCCATTAATCTTTCCTCTTCTCTTGCCTGGTGTTTTCATGGGTAGAGACAATCACCAAAATTCTCTCAATCTCCACCATCTTTCACCATTCAATCCTCCAGATTGAATCCAAGCCTCTCAATGCCTTCCCTGTGCATTTCTACAGCCAAAAATTCTATAAATAAAGCCTCATTGAACTAAGAAAAGGATCTGAATAATCTAACTTTTGCACTCTTACTCTATAGGAATTCAAGCATCAAGCATTTAACCATCCAACATCTAGCAATCAAGCTTTCACATCAATGGCTGCCTCCTGTAGGTGCAATTATCTGTTTCATGTCAATTCATGCTAGTCTAATTCATTTATCATATAGTATTGTCATATTTAGCTCCATATCATTGCTTTAGTATCCATCTCGTTCTTTCAATTGTCATTTTCACAATCATAGTGCACTCATGATCTGAGAGCCATTTTGATTTAATAAATATTGGGAGATAGAGAACAATATGACCCTTTCAATTGATTATTGCTTTGAATTTATTCAATTTGATTTGTCTTTGATATAATGCTATATTAAGAAATGTTTTGTGCTTTACACCCCCATTTCACACTTACAATGGCTATTCATACAATGTTTAATTGACTTGATCTTATTGTAGTATAGCATCGCATTATCTTACACCCATTTATCATTTATCTGATCGAGCTTTGCTATAGCACTTTTCATTATGTCTTGATAATCGTATTTCTCTATCTTTGTCTCTCAATTCATGTATCTTGTCCATCTCCAAACTCTACCTTACATGATTATTTAATATATGGTCAATGACACTGAAAAATCATTAACAATCAAGTTTTTCTATCCATTCAAATATCTAATTAAAGCATAAAAAAAAATTCACAACATGTGAACAACAAGTATATGTGCAAAAAACACCACCAAAAACACCCAACCTTGTATCAATCAAAGTAAAAAACTCCATCAATACAATATGCTTATCATTTTGTCTAACACTAATGTATCATTTTAATTAAACATGTAGTTAAATGATAAAGATTAATGAAATGATGGAGAAGTGAAAATAGATAATCTACATTTCATGGCTTCAGAACACATATATCAAAGCCAATGTTTTGGAAAACACCATTTGGCACCTAATACAAACAAAAGAAAATGTGCTCAACTATGTTCATCGTCAAGCTTTGTTTATTGATGTGACAAGATTCAACAAACATAAGCTAACATTCATGCAAATATCTAGATAATTTTTTTCATAATACATTTCAACATGCTTTAAATTGAATCCTACTACTATTTAGAAAGTGATTTTTTATAATACATTTTGGTGAACATGAACATTCAAAAGCTAGTCTTCAAGCACATAACTTTAGATGCTCAACTCAAACTATTAATTCAAAAAATAAAAATAAAATTGAATTATGAAAATTTAATTGTCATTATGTATATATCTATATACTATCTATATATACATCTATATGCATGTGTATTATGGATAATATAGATATATATACTGCATATATATATATATATCTATTATCTATAAATCCATCATAGATGTATATGTATGCAGGTATACATGCATATGCATATATGTATGTATATATATATCTATATATATGTGTATGTGATTAGTATATATATATCTTTACATCCACACTATATATGTATTAGTATATATACATATACATACATATCTATAGAAATGATCATGATCAACATCCTAGATTACAAAGTAAATCCTCTTACATGTCTTTGCATATCATACATTGTGTCATACCAATCAAAATGAATAGTTTCTCAAATCTATGCACTCCATGCAAGTATTTAATTGGAAGGATGATCTATAACCACTCCAAGTATTTCAAAGAATAGATAATGTACACATCTCACGATGTTTAAAGATCATACATTTCTTGTCATCTTCATGGTTAAATATGAGTAATCAATACATTAAACTTACAAGATGAATCATACACCTAATCCTAAGACTCTTCGACTTAACATTCACATTGTAAAGACAAATTGGAAATGATCAATCAAGCTCTACAAAATGAAAGATGCATAGCCTAGATCTACACCAGAAAAAATTATATCTAATCATTCGATTGTGTTATTGACAAAGTGATCATGAGCATCTTATTCCTACCATGATGGTACACTAGATTATGTGTATTTTCCTGTTACTTGCTTTCACATTCAAATTTTGATTCATATGTTGACAGTATTTTGTATTGCCACTAATATACCCAACTACTCTATTCTAACCTATTTGTTTGAAATCCACCAATCTCTTCATTTTATAATATGTATGTATGTATTTCTGTATATGTACATACATACATTTATATGTGTGTATATATAAATTTATACACATGTGTATGCCATTAGACATCCATATTATATACATGTATGTATGTGTTTATATACATACACACAAACACATATACACACACACACACAAAATATATAAAACATACATATTCAAAGGCTTGTCTTTATGAACATAACTTTGGATGATCAACTAAAATTATTAATTAAAAAAAAAAAAACTAAATTACAAAAATAAAATTGTAATTATGTATATATCTATATATGAATCTATATGCATCTATACTATGGATAATATAGATATATATAGCGTATATAGATATATATACATCTATTATCTATAAATGCACTATACATGTATATGTTTGTATGTATATGTGTGTACACACACACACATATATATGTATACATGTATGCATATATATGTATCTATATATATATATATATGTCTATGCCATTACATATATACATACACATACATTTATATATATATAAATTCTCATGATCAAAATCCTAGATTAGAAAGTAACTCCTCTGACACATCTTTATATATCGTAGATCTATGCACTTCATGGCAATATTTAATTTGAACAATGTTCCATAACTTCTCCAAGTATTCCAAAGAATAGATAATGTCTACATGTAACAATGTTTGAAGAACATAAATTGTTTCTCATCTACATGCTTAAATATGAGTAATCAAGATATGAAACTTACAAGACAAATCATACGCATAATCCTAAGATTCTACCACTTAACATTCACATTGCAAAGACAAATTGAAAATGATGAATCAAGCTCTACAAAATGAAAGATGCATAGCCTAGATCTAAACCAACAAAATTTATATCTGACCATTGGCCTATGTTATTGAAAAAGTGACAATAAACATCTTATTCCTACACCACAATACATTAAGTTATGTGTCTTTCTTTGCTCCTTTCTATCACATTAAAATTTAGATTTTAATGTTGAAAATATTTTGTATTGCCACTAATAGGCCAAGCTATCTCTCATGTGATTTGTCTATTGTAACCTATTTGTTTGAAATCCACCAATGTCTTTTCTTTATAACATGCAAACATGTATCTATGTATATATCAATGTATGTGTTGATGTATATGTATGTATGTATATGTATGTATGTATATGTATGTACATACATATGTATATATATGTCTATATATATGTATGTATATATATAGATTTATACACATGTGTATGCCATTACACATCAATACTATATACATAGTAGTGTTATGCCTTAACATAACCACCCCATTTTGTTTTGGTCAAAATGGGTCCCCCTTTTTTTTTCTTTCCTTGTTGGTTTCTTTGTTATTTTTCTTTATTGTCTTGGGCTCTTGGGTTTGTTTTCTTCCTTGTGTTTCTTTTCCCTTTTGGCAGAAGTGGAGCTAGAGCGAAGTGCGAAGTGCGAACTTTCAAAATTCTAAATTCAATCTCGGTTTCGGACCTGCCTTCGCTTTCACGTTTTTTTCGTTTGCTTGTTGCGGGCTCAGTTCCTTTCATCGTTCTAGCCCCAATTTATTTTCTTTTCCTTTTCGTTCTTTGTGTTTCTCCTTATTTTTTTGGGAGTGGAGCCGGAGTGGTACTTGAACCTAGAACTTTGCAAAAGTTCCAGTTTCAGATTTGGTTCCAATCCTGCTCTTATCCTTTTGCTATGGTCACATCAGGTTTTTGTTCCAATATTGATGCCTATGTCGGTTTTCCCCCTTTACATCCTTTATCTTGTCGTGGGAGTGAAGCTAGATCTGGAATGGAATGTGGAACTTTGGTAAAGTTCCTAGTTTTATCTTGACTCTTCCTCAACTCTAGCCTTACCTTTGATCTACACAATGGTTATGTACTAGCCTTTGCTCTAGTTCCACACTTGATCTACTGCATTAATTGAAGGCTCCCCACACACATGAATTGGCTTTTAAACCTTAATTGAGGTTATTTGGCTCATTATACAATCATATAACTCATCTTAACGAGCTAGAGCCAAAAGAAATTGAAGAATAGAATGATTTGGCTATGGACGAGCATTCGTGAGCAGATTCCTGACTAATTCAACTCTATTTGGTTGCATTTGGAGGTAATTAGGGGTTCCTTCTATTTTCTTTTTGTCTTTCCCTTTCGTTGCTTGGTTTGGTCTTTGCGCATTCATAGGATTTTTCCTGTGAATCTTCACTTTCCCTCATTCGTGCTTTGTTCCTGTTCTTGTTTTTTTGGTCTTTTCTTTTTGTTTTGTTGTTTTCTGTATATCTTTTTTCTTGCATGTGTTTTTTTTTGTTTGTATGCTATCATTTTCCCTATTTTTGGTGGTGTTTCCATTCCACCATGCCCTAGTTTTGATTAGGGTTCTATTTTCGAGGGTTTTAGATGCTTCAAAACTATTTTAAATCTTCCTCTGTGTTAGGAATAAGGTGTCTCAACCTTGGATAATTCCTATTCTTATTATTTGTTTTGTAAAATGTTTTTCTTGCAAATAATGTAATTAAGTGCGAGTGTACATGTCTAGTTGGCATGTTGATGTGTCACTCCACTTGATGTGTCAGCATCTTGAATTGTGTGTAAGGAGATCATGGCTGAAACGGTTATGACGGATTCCTATGACATGTAAGAGCTATGTCTGGAAGATTCAATGACGGGTGAAGACATGTGGCAACTGATAAAGTTGAGTACTGTACCCTAATACAGTTATCTTTGGAAGTTTCCCTAAAAAGGGAAGCGCATGATATAAGCATTTTTTAGGGTTGCGAAGATGTGTGATGTGAGTGTATTGTTGGAACGTTTTGATGCTGCTGCATTTTGTCTTCAAGTGTTGGAAATCTCCTAAAAGAACTTGCATTGCAAGTGTATTGTAACCGTTGTGTTGAAGATAATACATTGTGCAGGTTTTGGAGTGCTGGGGTTTTTTACCGAAAGGTTTTCCCCAGGGTAAATCATTGTGTCATTCTTCATTTTCTGTATGTATGGTATATTGCTGCAATATCATTGTTAAGTAGATTAATGAATCTGAAATTGTAAGGGTTTAAAACAAATTTGCACCATACTTTCCTTAAGAGATTAGTGTAGGAAGCTGTTTCCGCACCTGAGTTTCCTTACAATTGGTATCAGAGCCTGATCAAATTTTGATCCTAGTTGTTGGGTAGGGTTTTTTGAGCTAATCTCAAGTTGAGTGGGAGTTTTTTTGTGCAGAGCATTCTGAATCTTGTTTGCAGATTGAGATGGCAAGTTCCTCATGTAGTAGAATGGAGGTGGAGAAATTTAATGGCACTAATTTCGAGTTGTGGAAACTCAAGATGGAAGACATGCTTGAAGACCGCAATCTATGGGAGGCTACTTCACTTGATGTGAAACCTGTAGCGATACCTCAAGCGGATTGGGATATCAAGGATCGGAAGGCTAAGGGTCTCATCAGACTCTGTCTAGCAGATGTCGTTCTTCTGAATGTTCTTGATGAGACTACTACAAATTCTTTGTGGAAACGGCTTGGGTCTGTGTATCAAGCCAAATCTCTAGTGAATAAGTTATTCCTGAGAAAGAAGTTGTATTCTTTAAGAATGGAGGAAGGTGGATCCGTAACTGATCATCTCAATGCATTCAATTTATTGATTGCATAGTTGGCATCATCCGGTGCCAAGATTGAGGAGGAGGATCGATGTATGACCCTGCTTTGTTCCTTGCTGGATTCGTGGGACCATCTTGTGATGGCTCTCGAAAGTACTATAGTCACATTCCATATGGATGATGTGGTGTCTTCGCTGCTATCTGAGGAGATGCGAAGAAAGACTTCGGATTCGTCTAAGGAAGCCCTTGCTGTTCACGGGAGATCCAACGACAAAGGAAAGTAGAATGACAATAAGTCAAAGAAGGGTAGATCCAAATCCCGTGGGAGTTCTAAGACTCCTGGAAAGTCCAAGGCGAAATGTTGGAACTGTGATATATCTGGGCACTTCCAGAGGGACTGCAAAGAACCGAAGAAGAAGAAGAAAGGCTCAGATTCAGCTTCTGAAAAATCTCAAGAAGATGGAGATGCTTTTATTGCAGCTTTGGCAGCCGATGCATCTGATGATGTGTGGTTAGTAGACTCGGGTGCTTCTTTTCACATGACCTCTCATCGAAACTGGTTCTCAAAATATGAAGAGTTTGATGGTGGAAAGGTGTACTTGGGTGATGATTCTCAGCTAAAGATAGTTGGACGCGGAAGGGTCACTATCAGATTTCCTGATGGATGAGTAAAGGGAATCAACAGAGTTATGCACATTCCAGGTTTGGCACGAAACCTATTATCTATAAGTATGCTGAATGATGTAGGTGTGCAAGTTGTTTTTTCGAAAGATGGATGCAAGATGATGAGAGGTTCTATGGTGCTCGCTAAAGGTACTAGGAGAGGTACTTTGTTTCAGCTTGATGCATGCATTGCTCAGTGCAATAGTTCTTTTGTTTCAAAGAAGAGAGCGGCAATCACTTCATCCCCACCATCTGAATGAGCAGTAAAGAAGACTGTGGCAATGGGTTCCGATGGAAGTGCAGTAAGTGTGCCTAAGGGTGCAAACACTTTGGAAGGAAAGCTTCCTACAGAAAAGACAATGTTGTGGCATATGAGATTTGGCCACATTGGTGAGAAGGGTCTTAGGACCTTGAAAACTAAAAATCTCGTTGAGGGGCTAAATGATTGTAATCTCGAATTCGATTTCTGTGAACACTGTGTTTATGGTAAGCAAAATCGTGTTCCGTTCTACTCCAATTCTCACAAGTCTTCTGGACTTTTGGATCTTATTCATTCTGATGTTTTTGGTCCTTTAAAAGTTTCTTCTATCTCCAGTTCTGTATATTTTGTATCTTTTATAGATGATTATAGTATAAGGATTGGGATATATTTCCTAAAAAGTAAGACACAGGTTTTCAGTCGGTTCAAGGAATTTAAGGCTCTCGTGGAGAATCACATTGGTAAAAGAATCAAGTGTGTGAGAACTGATAATGGTGGTGAGTTTTGTTCCACAAATTTTGAACAGTTCTATAAAGAACGAGGAATCGAGAGACATAAGACAACTCCTTACACCCCGCAACAAAATGGAGTTGCAGAGAGAATGAACAGGACACTGATGGAGAAGGCTAGGAGTATTCTTAGTGGAGCTGGCCTAGAACAAAGGTTTTGGGCCGAAGCTGTTGCCACTGCTTGCTATCTGGTTAACAAATCTCCTACATCAGCTCTTGTTGGTAAGACACCCATGGAGGTGTGGTCTAGTAAGAAGCCTTCAATTAGACATCTTCGTGTTTTTGGTTGTGAAGCTTATGCACATGTTCCAAAGGAGAAAAGATCTAAGTTGGAAAACAAAGCTGTCAAATGTATTTTCATCGGATACAGTGTTGGTGTGAAAGGATACAAGCTTTGGAATCCTATGACTAGTAAGGTGTTGTATAGTAGAAATGTTATTTTCAGAGAGCTAACATCTTCTCCTATTGTGCTACAACCAGATGAAAAAGAAAAGGAAAAAGATGTTGTTCAGTTTCCTCCTACCCCTGAGAAGACTGAACAGAGAGACCATGTTGGATCTAATGATGAGGAGAGCTCTAGCAGCTCTGATAGTTCATAAGAAGAGGAAGAACAACCTCAACCTCAACCCTTGAGGAGATCCCCGAGAGAAAGAAAGCAACTAGAAAGGTTTGGTTATTCTATGTTAGATTCCAGTTGTGCTTTTGCTTTGATTACTAACACTGATGAGCCTAGATCTGTGAAAGAGGCTTTGGGCATGGAAGATGCAGGTTCCTGGATTGAGGCTATGGATGATGAGATGGCTTCATTGGAGAAAAACAAAACTTGGGACCTTGTACCTTTGCCTAAAGGGAGAAAATCTGTTGGCTGTAAATGGGTGTTCAAGAAGAAATTCTGTGCAGATGGCAGTGTTGAAAGGTACAAAGCTAGATTGGTTGCAAAGGGGTATTCACAGGTAGAGGGAATAGATTATGGTGAAATATTCTCTCCTGTTGCAAAGTTGACATCCATTAGATTTCTGTTATCTCTTGCTGCATCATATGATTTAGAGATAGAACAGATGGATGTGAAGACAACTTTCCTTCATGGTGATTTGGAGGAAGGGATTTATATGTCACAGCCTGAGCACTACATTGTTAAAGGTAATGAATCCTTAGTTTGCAGATTAATGAAATCTCTATATGGTTTGAAGCAATCTCCTAGGATGTGGTACCTTAAGTTTGATGCCTTTGTGTTGTCAATTGGATTTGTAAGATCGAAATCAGATCATTGTGTTTATTTCAGAGTTGAAAATGATCGCCTTCTTATTGTTGCATTATATGTTGATGATATGTTGTTGTTTGGGAAGGGTAAGAGTATGATTTCTGATTTTAAATCTCAGTTGTCAATACAGTTTGAGATGAAAGATCTTGGGGCAGCAAGGTACATCTTGGGTATGGAAATCAGTAGAGACAGGTCTAACAGAAAACTTTGGTTGAGTCAGAGTAAGTATGTGAAGTCTGTGTTGGACAGGTTCAGCATGGCAGATTGTAGACCACTATGTGTTCCTGTTTCAATGGGAACAAAGTTATCTATAGATGATTATCCAAAATCTCCTAGTGAGGTGGAGGACATGAGTAGAGTACCTTATGCTAGTGCAGTTGGCAGTCTTATGTATGCTATGGTCTATACTAGACCAGACATTGTCCAAGCAGTGGGAGTCCTGAGTGGGTTTATGGCTAACCCTGGACGGGTACATTGGGATGCAGTTAAGCGAGTATTCAGATATTTGAGGGGTACATCAGATTACTCCATGTGTTACCATGGTAACTCTTCTGGATCTCCGCATTCAGTTTGTATTTGTGGGTTTGTGGATTCAGATTGGGTAGGTGATATTAATAGTAGAAGATCCACCAGTGCTTATGTGTTCACTATGTTTGGTGGTGCCATCAGTTGGATGAGTAAGCAATAACCTGTGGTTGCTTTGTCCACTATAGAAGCTGAGTACATGGCTGCTACTCATGCTTGTAAGGAAGCCATTTGGCTTAGGAGATTGTGTTCTGATGTTGGTGTTGATGCAGAACAGATTACTATTTGGTGTGACAGTCAGAGTGCTATTTGCCTTGCGAAGAATCCAACTTTCCATGCTAGAACGAAGCACATTGATCTGCAGTTTCACTTTGTGAGAGATACGGTGGAAGATGGAAAGATAAATTTGGAAAAGGTGGATACTGTGAAGAATGTTGTAGATGCATTAACGAAACTAGTGGGAACTATGAAGTTGAGATGGTGTTTGGAGTCTATGGGCCTTTTGGCCTATAGCGGTTAATTCCTGTTATGTTCCTATTGCTCTTACAAGGTGTTCGACAAGTGGGAGAATGTTAGGAATAAGGTGTCTCAACCTTGGATAATTCCTATTCTTATTATTTGTTTTGTAAAATGTTTTTCTTGCAAATAATGTAATTAAGTGCGAGTGTACATGTCTAGTTGGCATGTTGATGTGTCACTCCACTTGATGTGTCAGCATCTTGAATTGTGTGTAAGGAGATCATGGCTAAAACGGTTATGACGGATTCCTATGACACGTAAGAGCTATGTCTGGAAGATTCAATGACGGGTGAAGACATGTGGCAACTGATAAAGTTGAGTAATGTACCCTAATACAGTTATCTTTGGAAGTTGCCCTAAAAAGGGAAGCGCATGATATAAGAGTTTTTTAGGGTTGCGAAGATGTGTGATGTGAGTGTATTGTTGGAACGTTTTGATGCTACTGCATTTTGTCTTCAAGTGTTGGAAATCTCCTGAAAGAACTTGCATTGCAAGTGTATTGTAACCGTTGTGTTGAAGATAATACATTGTGCAGGTTTTGGAGTGCTGGGGTTTTTTACCGAAAGGTTTTCCCCAGGGTAAATCATTGTGTCATTCTTCATTTTCTGTATGTATGGTATATTGCTGCAATATCATTGTTAAGTAGATTAACGAATCTGAAATTATAAGGGTTTAAAATGAATTCGCACCATACTTTCCTTAAGAGATTAGTGTAGGAAGCTGTTTCCGCACCTGAGTTTCCTTACACTCTGGGCCTTCCTGTCTTGTTCCTGTGTTAGTTCAATGAATTTGGTTCTAGGGTTTTGATGCCCTAGTTTATTTTAATCAATAGGCTGGACAAACTAGGGTTTGTGCATCGTACCTTTTCATAAATTTCCCTAACCAATTATAATTCTGCTCTCATTTTCCTAGCAGAGTCAAGCTTAAATTCTAGCTTCGCCGAACCTTCTTTTGACCTAGTTCCAAGCTGCTGAGGGTGTGTGGGGAGATTTTTCTGATTTTGATAATATGTCTTGGAAGTAGAAAAAGAAACAAACTCATTCCATGAACATTTACATAAGAGTTTAGTTCTAAGAGTGGTCCCGCTCCTGATTATTTTTGAACTTGATCTTGCTAGCCCTGTAGAGTCGGATCATCGGACGTTACGAAGTGTTGGAACTTGCAAAAGTTTCATTTTCTACTCCCATCCCAGTTTTCGTCTTGCTTCAGTTAGTTCTATGAATTTTCAAAGTTCCTTATTTCCTCTTGGGCCTGCTCCCAGTAGATTTAAAATTTCACAATGGAGGACTACCTAGGGAAGAATGGAGGGTTTGAAAGGTAACATTTGTATGATGATTTTCATGCCTTCTATGGATATAATCCAAGGTTGTCTCGCAGAAGTGAACAATTTCAAGAAAATCTAAAGAAGTTTCACATAAGGAAGGTAAATCTATAGAAAGCTCAAAGGCAGTGAAGCCAAAGAAGATAAAGGTAGAACACTTTCCATAAAGTATGAGGTATAAAAACTAGGAGGCCACTCCCATAGCTTCCAAGATGGATTCAGGATGGGCTGACATCACATATACCAATATAGGGTCATTCAGCTAGGGTAAACTAGTTATAGACACTTTCTTAAAGGAAATAATTGGGAGGACTAAAAGAATAGCCCAATCTAGATTAACACATGTCAGCCTCTTCACTCTATCAGTTCACATAACGAAACTTATATTGAAAACAATAGAAGCTTACAATACAGTATCAAGGTAGTGTGTGGACCTCTAGGGAAATTTAATTATTGATTTATCACCACAAAAATATGAGGTTCTTATTCAATGCACCTTACCCTGATAACCCTAAGATTATGAATGAAATGGAGGAATTAAAGCTATTCAATAGGAATAAGGAGACTAATAGATCCCATATGAACAAGGAATGGCTGAAAATTGAGAAGAAGTCTTTGACCAAGGTTCCTGAATAGCCCAAGAGAACACACTTTCAAAAGGATGTTGAGGATATAATCATGATGCTTTCAAGGGTGTTTGGAAAGAAGGACTCCACACATTTTAAGGAATGGATGTTTCCATTCATTGAAATAATTTTGGATGGAAGATAGTATTTTTATTGGGCCATGATCTTTTTTGATAGCTTACATAATCTGATCCTCAAGGTGAAGCAAACAAAGAATTTCTACATGACCTCCTATGCCATATATTTAGCTACATAGATGGGCACATTCCTTGGATTGAATACAATAGGCACATTAGGGGAAGCACCTAGACAAAAAAGATCATGGTAACGCTATGAACACTTGACCTTACAAGCATTAGAGTTACATTATAGGAGGGTTAATGATGCATTTCTTTTTTTTAAATTAGTCGGTTGGCAAGAGATGCTAGATATAGGTTGAGTAGGGAAGCTATGGCCTTCATTGCTAAATGTGGACACTGGTATACCTAGTACCCCAAGTTCTCTTACTTCAGGCTAGTAGGCTTTGATGGACATCCTCATAGACTCCCAAGATGCTGCAATTATTGGATTGTTCTCATGGATTTTGTATATCAAGCTATGGAAGTCAATACTAAGTTTGCTAATAAACATAAGCCTAGATGTCACAAATTCCTTATGAAGTAGGGAGAATATTGTGTTATTCATAATTTTTCTGCAAAGGAAGTATGTGAGGAGTTGAGTTATTCGAACTTGGGATTGTATAAAGCGAGGAAGCACTTTGATCCAAAACATAAAATGACTAACTTAGCCCCTATGATCTTTGAGAATCACTATGGTTTGCTAGAATACTACTAGGTAGACCTGCAAGATGAATATGATGTTTGGAGAAGGAGCTATGAAAGGATCACTATTCCAGAAATAGTTGAATATGGGGTGAAGGAAGACATTCTTGATACATTGTCAGATGATGGAGTAGTCTTGGACCCCAGTTATGAAGCGAAAAAGGTAGGTACAAAGAACCTAAACCCAATAAATTGGGACGAAGAAAAAATTCTTGATATCAAACAAGTTTTTGGGACAGTGATAAACAAGAGTATCCAATGGGTTGTGATGAGAATGAAGGAACCAAAAGATCAATCCAGTAAGAAGAGAAAAGAAGGGGTCAACTAGAGCTATAGGAGAACCAAGAGGAGGGAAGCTCATAAGGAACAAATAGAATACTATCCTCTGAGCTAAGGAAAGGATGTTGATTTAGAGGTACCTATTCAGGATATTCATGAGTTTGAAAATATAGAGGTTACAATAGCTGGGGAAGGGACCTCATCTCAACCTCCTCTCCTAGAAAAATCTACTAAGGAAGTACCTACTGGGAGCCTCTGTGAGCAAGCTGAGACTTTTGGGGGAAATGAAAAAGAAATTGAGATACATGATGTCGATACTAATTCAGAGGCTACACGCTTAAATGATGACCCTCCTATAATTTTACCTTCTCAATATAATAAAGATGTTGAGATAGAGCTTGTCCTAACCCTAGATGAACAATGGAAACTCTTTAAGGATTATAAGAAGGAGGCTAAAGTCAAGGCTAAACTTGATATACTTGCAAAACAACAAGAATTGGATGTTGGAACTAAAACGAAGGAGCTTGTAAGGAAACACAATGAAAATGAAGGCCTACAACACAAGGAAAAGGAAGAGCTTCTGCAACAATAAAAGGAAACTAAGTGGAAGGATATTCAAGAGAGGGAGAAATTGGATCTACTACAGAAGATTCATGATCTGGAGGAGGAGAAGGCTCGACAAAGAAGAGAGAGAAAATATTGAGGCCAAAGCCAAGGCTATAGAAGAGGCCCCAAGGAATAAAGAAGAAGAGGATCTCTTACACAAGAGAAATGATGCTGAGGAACAAGTTAAACATGATAAGGAAGTAGCTAAAATGTTGGAAAAGGTCAAGGAATTAGAAAAGAAAAGAGATGACATGTTGGAAGAAAGGAGGTTAGAAGAAGAAAAGGAGAGGAAAGATGAAGCTGATAGGTTGGCTAAGGAGATGATTGAAGAGGAGAAACAATAGGAGGTTGGTCCTTAGCCTAAGGTAACACTTATGCAACCCTTCTCTCCTTCAACTTCTTCCTCTCAACAAATAATTTCTTCTCTTGCTATCCCAACATGGCTAAAGCTCAATTTGGAGAAGAAACAACTAGCCCAACCTCAACCCCTAAACCAGGATGACATGATGATGTAAATTGAGAAAAAAAGGCACAACAATAAGGTTCCAGTCCTTCATTCTACTAAGTTGACAAATTCCAGAGAAATTGTAGCTAAATGTACCATTCCCCTAGTTGATAAAGATGAACAAGAAATGAAGCTAAGTGACTATTAATTGGGCACTAGGAACTTGTGGAGACCTATAAGGAATCAACAAATGGATCTAATAGACATTGTAGCATCCTCTACCAAATCAATAATGATGAAGGATAAGCAAAGGAAAGATGAGATTAAAGCTCAAGTGGATCAATTGCATAAGTTCTTGAAGGATTTATATTCCCCTATTTCTTTACAATCTGCTACCCCTGAAACACCAATTTTGCTAAGTAAGATAGAGGTTGATGACCTCATAGAAATGAGAAGTAAAGTGGGGTTCCTAGATAGATGGACTGATCGCTTGAACCAAGAGGTAGAAGGATTACTTGTTGAGAGCAACAAGGCTCATATAGATGCATGGGAATTAGTCAATGAAACAACTACACGTGCTGAGACCCTCTGAAAACAAGAAGAGGAATACATACTACATGTGAGGAGATTGAAGGAAATCAATGGGCTACATCAACAAACACTTTTGGAGCAATCCATTCTTGAAGAAGGTAATGTATATTTCATTGAGAAAACTATTAGCATTATCAGATTTTGGTCTTCATTCATTTTTGCACATAGGAATGAAGTGCAACATGATAGAAAGGAGTTAGAAGATCAAATTGTTGAATTCGAGGTAATTAATGCCATGATTGTGAATGAAGATATCCCTATGAAAGATGGTATCCCTCTTGATGAACTTAAGGATAAATGGAATAATAGATTCAAGGAGGAAGTAAAGAAAGGGGATGATGGAGATGATTTGCTAATTGATGGGTTCATGGATATTAAGGATGTGGTAAAGTTTACTCAAAAGGAGCTTACTAAATTGGAGGATATGCAAAAGTTCACCTCTGGTGAATTATAAAGGATAAAATTTTAAGATAATTGGGTAGATGGGCCAAATATAGATGTGCTTAAACTGTTACTTAGTTATGATGAATACCTACATGAGAAGAAGACTGAGGAATGAGGTGGAAATGGAATATTCCCTTTTTGAATGGGCATAAAATGGAATGGCCAATTGGAACACTCTCTCCTACTTATAAGGGTTATGATACAAGTTCAAGTGAAGATCCCCAATAGTTCGACCTTCTCCCTTTGTATGCAGATTTTTGATAAAGAGTCATCACAAATTAACTAAAGATCATAAGAGATAGTTGCCTCATGCAGCCCCAGTCACTCCTTGATTTTTGGATCTTAGTTTTGATAGGAGGAATTGGTGATTATATTGTCTATATGTATAAATTCTCTCCTTTTTGTAAAGGTCGGCTAGTTGAAGTCTGATTAGCTACATGAAAGAGAGATTTAGGATTGTGTTTTTTACAGCTTTTAGGATTTTTCAGCTTTCATGCAAAGTACTCAGAAATACTTTTATAGTTTTAATGCAGTTGGTTTTATTTCATAAGTTCGTTAGTTTAATGATAATGTTAATGAAAAATATTTATTCGTATGGAAGTGAGTTTTACTATGCATAAATATATTTTATTTGATGAAAATCAATAGAAGATTCCAGATGTAAAACTATTTCATTAAATTATCTGTGAATGAGATATATTTATATTTGTTGATCTATGAATTTTAGCGGTGAGCTGGTGAAGTGTTCTTACTTGAAAATAAGGTTTTAAAAAAAAAGTGATGATGAATGGCTATACGTTTTAAGTTTACACTATGAGTGAATGCAATTATATAGATTATTCTATAGATTGTGTCATTTTATGGTTTTAGGTAGTCAAGAAAATGCTCATTATGAAGTTTATGTCTGCATAAAAGAAATTTGCATTCATGTTTTGCTGTCCTAATCCATGTTCTATGTTTTTTCGTTTATTTACACTCCCCAAATGTTAGATTAGTTCATATTATCCAATTTTCATCCTTTACCAAAAGGCCCCTTGAATATTACAGTTGCATAGGCCACTGAATGAAAATAGTATAGTTGAAAATCAACTACAAAGATCTTGGAAGATAGCTAGTTTAAAATTATTTATCTTTTTCAAGAGAAATAGAGTAGCAATATTCTGTTTTAATGTTGCTCTGTTACATTGACGATAAAAATAACTAGCGCTAGAAGGAGGGACATAAGAAAAAACTAGAGCGAATTGGATCCTTTTCACCAGACAGGTTCCAAAGAGTTCTTAGATCCTATGTAAACCCTGACTGATTTCTCGAACTCCAAATGCCTATTAAACCCAAGAACTCGTAGGACTCTAACACAACCACCCACTCCACTTGGGTTTCCACTAATACCAAAAATGGCACAACCAGATACACTACCACCCATGGATTTTTTTACAAATAATCCATCTCGATTGGGAACCATTCTTGGTGGCATTCATGAAATGCCTAAGAACCCTAAGAAATTATACCCTAGGTACTCCCCTGGAGAATCATAGAGTGTTGAAGAGCACATACAAGCATTTAAAGATGCCTGCACTCGGGCCTAGAAAACCCACCATGATGTGGCATACAGGTTATTGCCCTATTCATTGGGGGATATGGCTTACAATTACTATTTAAACCTTCCCACTGGATCCATCTTGAGTTGGAAAAACTTAGAAGACACTTTTATTAATCAATTCCGGGTCTATGTAGATCCTGCTATCTTTTATAACTAGTTTTCCAGGATTAGGAAGGAACCACAGGAGCCATTGCCACTGTTCAAAAATCATTTCCAAAGGATATACAAATGGTTGCAAGATCCCTATCTGGTGGCCAAGAATATGGACATCAGATCTTACCTAAAGGCCATCAACCTGCTGATTGGTTTGTTTCTGCAGAGAACCTACCTTGAAGTAGACATTGATTCACTGTTGAAGGTGTATCACCTCACTATTAAATTACAACATATAAGTTCACAATCAGGTAGCCTTGGAGGCTTTTTTACTCACTTAGGATATCCTCCGATGTCTAACCCAACCCCACCCTTTAATACAGTTCTAGGAATGTACCACTCTGCCTAGAAACCTCTATTTGAGTTACAATCTCTATCTCCACAACCATGGGTTAATGCAGGGAATTTAGATTCCTCCTAGAAAATTCAAAATCCCCATAATCTTATAGGAGGATCTAACTCTACAACTCACCCATTAGCTCCAAATCCTATAGAAAGTGAACTCACCACCCACCTAACCACTAAGGTAGAAACTTTGAAGAAAAAATTGTCTCAGGTGACTAATGAGATGGCTCAACTTAAAATTAACCCCTCTAAAAAAAAAAATAAGAATGATGGTTATCAGAGTTAAGGGGGATTTTCCAACGAAAATAACTATTTCAACTAGAATGCCAATTGAAACTAGAGGAATTTTCAAGGTTAGAACTTTCAAAATCAAAATTATCAGAACTAGAATAGGTGATATAATCAGAGACCATAAAATAATAGGCAATGGAATACAAGACCAAACAATGGGGGAGTTCCCCATAATTATTAGTCTAATAAAGATAATTCACACACTGGAAATGCTGTAGATCTAAATTTCATAACGAATTGGTGTAGGCTACATGACACTACTTTGCATTATGAAGTTAATTTCCCAGAAATGGATAAGGTTGTAAAAATAGCACAAGCTAACTCTCAACCACCGGAAGGAAATCCTAACAAAGGTAGTGGGCCAATTGATATGACCATGGATTTTGAAACCATTGATGAATGATACTAGTTTCCCATGCAGGGGTAGAATGAACCAGAGGAAGATACTTACGATGCTCAGACTTTTCAAATGAAAGGGGGGCATTTCCCGAGAAATCGAAACAAGGGGCCATTTACCACATCAACCCCTCCCAATACTATGGTTCCCCTAAACCAGAATGTTGAAAACAATCCACCTCCACTGAAGGTCCCATCCAAATCAAAGAATAAAGGTAACTCTACTTTTGTTCCTAAGTTTTAGATGAATAATAACATAGAATTTGATTTCGTGTTTGAAATGTAGAACCAAAGGACTTCTCTGTCATTTTTTAAAATTTTGATGTGGTGCCCCACCCAACAAGACATAGTACTAAAATATTTGGAGGAGGCAGACAAGTCGAAAGGAAAGAATAAGGCGACTTCAACCACAAATATGAATGCAACCCTGTATAGAGGTAAGACAAGGACACCCCCATTTCTTTTGAGCATGAGAATTTTTGGAAAGAATCTACATAACTTCCTTTTAGATTCTAGAGCACTAGGTAATGTCATGCCATTTTCTATTTGCAAGAGATTAGGTCTAAGTTTGGTTTAGAATCATAAGAGAGCAATACAACTAGATAAAACTAAAGTTAATGTCATCGGGGAACTAAAGAATGTGCATGTGCAGATTGGATTAGATCCAAAAATTCAAACATATATAGATATTTAGGTGGTTGATATCCCTCAAACATATGGCATGTTACTTAGCCAAGATTTGATGAAAATTTTTAGAGGTTACCTTTCCTTGGATTTCTTGCACATGTGGTTCCCATGGAAAGGAGTATCAACTTAGATTAGGATCGAAAGAGAACCTCATCTAAAGTATATGATCATGGAATATGACTATCCTAATGAGGTATCATATTTTGAAACTGAGATGGGAGTATATAGGAGAGAATAGTACATCATGAAATTTTCAATGATTGACTCTATGACCACTATCAACTAACAAGTTCTAATCAAAAAATTAAAAA
Source organism: Sequoiadendron giganteum (assembly GCA_007115665.2). Taxonomy (NCBI): domain Eukaryota; kingdom Viridiplantae; phylum Streptophyta; class Pinopsida; order Cupressales; family Cupressaceae; genus Sequoiadendron; species Sequoiadendron giganteum. The sequence continues at coordinate 174,884,827 of CM021109.1, read as the reverse complement.
AAGATAGGTTGGTTCTAGGAGATGAGGTTGAATTCTAGATTTTTTTACTCCCTAACTGGTGTAGGGTACCTTACCAAATCCATTCTGAGCTGACATGTCAACCTTGTGTATATATCCTCGATCATGTTTTTTAGTTAGGAGATGCTTGTGACCACCACCCCAAAATATCTCCAAATCAATTCCCATTTGAGGTTAGAGATGTGATTATTTTGACAAGGGACGATCTTACCCAGGATGAAGTCACCCCCAAGTCAGGCACACTCAAGTCTTATTATCTGATTTACACGATGATACTGAGGAATCTCAGAAATTGTCCGACACACCCTCCCCTACTAGCCTTCCAACTCCCAAGGGATTGCTCAAAAAGATAACCAATTGGAGAAGTGTTGATCAAGGTGAAGTGCAGGGAACAATTATTGCACAAGTTTTGAATTTGAGTGAAGTACCTGATGAGCATCATTCACTGCACTCTCCTGATCCTGACGTATTGAAGTATTCTGAGCCACCACTCGTTTCTCCCAAACAAAAATCCATGACTCACCTTAGAAAGGAGACGCTAGCCCTAGAACAACTTTGGACCCTTAAATTTGATGGTTCCAAGTCTAAAATAGGGAGAGGATCTTGGATTGAGCTAACAAACCCGAAAGGAAAATAATATTTTGATTCTTACAGGTTGTAGTTTTGCTGCACTAACAACGTCGTATAATATGAAGCACTTGCTAAAGAATTGATGTTTTCACATCAGAAGAAAATTACAAATCTGACAATCATGGGAGATTCTGAGGTAATTATTAAACAAGTTCAGAGTCAATATACATTCCATAATAAGAGTTTCATTGCATACAGGAATAGGGTATGCAATCCTATAGAAGATTTCAATGCTTTTGGAATCAAATTGATTCCCAAAGAGGAGAACCAAATCATAGACACACTAGCTATTGCTGCTAGTACTTTGGAACCCATGCAAGATTCCAAACTAAAAAGATTCTCTATGGAATTAGTGTCTATTCCTGCTATCCTTGACAACATCCAAAATTTCCAATTTTTGATGATGACCAACATATCCTTGCTTTCCTCACTAGTTGATAAATATTTGAAGGGTAGATCATTGATGAATCTGACTGAGATCAAGGAGATTGGGACCCAAAAAATTATGATGCAAAGGGCATAATGAACTTGAAATCAAACAACATTCCTTAGGGAATGATAGCATTAGAAAGGAACTTTGAATCTGATCCTCGAGCTCATAAAAAATTGCCTATAGATACAAAAGGAGGGAAGCACGAGTCACACAACTTAGCAAACTCAAGCCTGGAAAATAAATTTTTTATTGGAAAGACCTATCCCAAAGAAATTAAGGACAAAATCTTGGGAGTACTAAAAAGGGACATTATAGCCATTGCCTGGGGGTATGAAGACTTGAAGAATTTCGACACTTCACTAATCATGCATACCATCCCACTGAAACCTGAAGGAAAGCCAATCCAATAGAAGAAATTCACAGTCAATCCTCTAATTGAACCTTTCATTCTTAAAGAGGTACACAAGTTACTATCAGCTAGAGTAATTTTCCTAGTAAGGTATTCAACCTGGGTTGCTAATCTGGTCCCTGTCCATAAGGAGAGTGGGGAAATCAAATTATGTATCGACTTTAGAAATCTGAATAAAGCTTTAGAAAAGGAGAATTACCCGCTTCCTTCTCTTGATGAGGTGTTGAAAATAGTAAATGGTTCATAGATGATGACTTTCCTGGATGGGTATTCAGGATACAATTAGGTGTTAGTCAATCATGAAGATAGAATGAAAACTACTTTCACTACCAAGTGGGGGACATTTGCCTATATGAGGATTCTGTTTGGTCTCGTTAACGTTGGGGCCACCTTTCAACATGCAATGGATGTGGAATTCACAGATCTAGTAGGTAAATAAATTATCATTTACATAGATGATCTCACTATGTTTTCAAAGAATAGGGAAGATCACCCTACAAATTTTTCAAAGGTACTAGCTAAATGTATACATTATAGTGTATCCCTCAATCCAAAGAAGTGTGTATTTGGGGTTTTAGAAGGGAAAATCTTGGGTCACATAATATCAAAGAAAGGAATATCAATTGACCTTGAGTGAGTGGAATCCATTCTCAAGTTGACCATGTCGGCCAATAAAAAGGAAATGAGATCATTCTCCAGAGAGATAAATTTTGTAAGGAAATTATAACCGGGTTTTTAGAGATCGTCAAATGCCTGAATGAAATGATGAAGAAGGATACAAAGATCAAATGGAGTAGCAAGGCTAAGGCTACATTTATGAAAATCAAATAGTCTATCATAGAGGTGCTTGTTTTGACCAAACCTGACTATTCATTTCCTTTTATATTTATTCTTTTGCATCTGATCATTCGTGTGCTATTGTCTTGACACAACAAAAGGGCGAGGGAGATGAACAACCTATAGCTTTCATGAGCTCTCCATTAAAGAATGCTAAAGTTAGATACCCACCTTTATAAAACAAATCCTTCATGCTGCTATGAGCTGTTAAGAAGTTTAGATACTATATTCTTCGCAGGTAGGTCACTGCCATAGTTCCTGATCCTACAGTAAAGTCTCTTCTAATGCATAGTGAATTGGGAGAAAAGAGAGGGAAATGGATGGAGATTATAAAAGAATTTTACCTTGAGATACATCTAATGAAACTAGTATGAGGACAAGGCCTTTCCAAGGCCATAGAATATGTAGATCCTAACATTACTTGCTAGGACTATATAGTGAAATTGTTTACAAGTGATCCTTGGTATGTAGATTTCATTTCTTTACTGTTAAAAAATAAATGTCCTTATGGAATGAATGCAACATAAAAAAGGGAATTACAAATGAAAGGAACTCACTACATGATCAAAGGAATAGCCTTATTCAAAAATAATTTTGAAGGTATTTATCTACGTTGTTTGGATCAACATCAAGTGAAGTGTGCCATTGCAGAATTTTACGACAGGTATGGTACATGGCATGGTTCTGATAATGCCTTGGCACATTAGATATTACGATCAAGATTTTATTGGCCTCATGTGGTCCAAGATTCTCACCAACACATTAGGAAATGTCACACATGTCAAACATCAACATAAAGAGAGTGCAAACCAACCATGCCCTTGCAACCCATCTACGAGGTAAGACCATTCACCCAATGGGCATTAGATTTTGTTGGGGTAATTAACCCAAATTCCTCTATAGGTCATGAGTTGATTTTGACTGTAATAGATTATTACATGCACTAGACTGAGGCACAAGTTACAAGAATTTTACCACTCACGTCGAGATCAAATTCCTCAACGAATAAATCATTACCAGATTTGGAGTACTGTTTTATTTGGTTCGTGATAATGACCCTACCTTCTCTTTTGCTTAATTCATTTAATGGACATTTGAACAAAAAAATGTTTTTAGGTATTCCTCTAATTAATATCTATAGGGGAATGGGGTAGTAGAGTCTACCAATAAGAATTTTTTGAAAGTCATTAAGAAGTTTTTAGAAAGTAATCCTAGGGATTGGCACACACAACTAAGATTTTCCTTCTGGGCAGATAGGACTAGGATCAAAGCCGTCTTAGGAAACACCGTTCAAATTAGTTTATGGCAAAGACCTAGTCTTTCCTATCCATCTACAGATACCCATTCTTAGATTCATGCAAGAGTTGTATTCCCAATATGATAGGATAGAGGCCTGATTAGCTAATCTGCTCAGCTTAGAAGAACAAAGAGATGCTTCTTTGCAACAATTTTCTAAACATCAGGCTATTGTCAAACACTAGTTTGACAAAACAGCCAAAACCAAATCTTTTAGAATATTAGACCATGTACTACTATGGGACAAAGCCAGAGAAAGGAAAGGTGGCCACCAAAATTTTGATCGGCTTTGGTTGGGTCCATATCAAATAGCTGAAATTGTTGGTGAGAATTCTTTTCAGTTAAGTACCTTGATAGGAGAACTTGTTCCATTTCTAGTCAATGGAAATTTTCTCAAACACTATTTTGGCCAATGAGGGTCTGATCTTTTGTCTCAATTGTAGATATTTAATTAACTGTTTTCACATTTTGGCTTGTTTGTTTGCGTTTCTTTTGTTTTCATTTTTATCATCTTTCTTTGTTTTGTTTGGCTTTTGGGGACCTTCATTTTCTCTATTTTAGAGTGAAGAGGATAGTTATTCAAATTATATTGAAGGTACTAGGAGAGAAATTGGTTTAGGTGTTTTCAAGTATGTCTATTGAAATTTTTCATTTCAAAACCTGTGTCTTGTGTCCTTTTTAATAATTGTCTGAAAGGACAACAACAAATAGGTGTATTCTAAAAGATCAACAAGTATATTATAAAAGATCTCATAAACCTTGGTTGAATCTATCACAAAATAGATAAAAACATCTATTTGCATAAATGCTTGTTTGTCTTAGGGTGATTGTATTCTAGATTCAGGTGAAAAATCCAAGTCCTAACACTATCATGAAGTCCATTGTAGTTCTCAACCCAAATTTTAGGTTGTTATATTTGAGTTTTAAGAAAAGGTAGCAAATAATTTCTTCAAGTAAAGTGTTAAAAAAAAAGATAGAACCATTAAAAGATGGAAAAATCAATACTAGTAGGGTAATTCAAGTATCTCTACCGGGGCTATGGATGCTTGGATGGAAATAAATCAATGCTTTGAGAGAACTAGAGGTATCTCTATCGGGTCTATAGATGCCTGGCTGGCAGTGGAGCAATGCCTAGGATATCATTGTGCGATAGTTCAAGAGTTCAACTCACATAGCTTGAATTTTTAATACATTTGGTCACTGATGAGGAAGGGTCTTTGTGGAAATTGATGCATTGTACTTGCACACACTTGGATTCAGAGTGGGTATTGTTGATTTTACGTTTGATATTCTAGCTCAACCTTATTTTCCAGGACCGATCTTACATGAGTTAAAATGTCCATGAACTAGAGGTTTTGGGTGACTGAATTTTTCAGTGTCTTGAAAATGGGTAAACTAGTTTCCTAGTTGAGTCGCCAATTGTTATGCCTTGCCATAACCAACCCATTTCTTTGGGTCAAAATGGGTCCCCCTTTTCTTTTTCTTGCCTTGTTGGTTTCTTTGTTGTTTTCCTTTCTTATCTTGGGCTCCTAAGTTTTTTTTCTTCCTTGGGTTTCCTTTTTTTTTTCTTCTCCTTGTGTTTCTTTTCCCTTTTGGTGGAAGTGGAGCCAGAGTAGAGTGAGAACTTGGAATTTTCAAAATTTCAAATTCTTAGTTTCGAACCCACCTATGCTTTCACATTTTATTAATTTCCTTGTTGTGGGCTCGATTCCCTTCATCGTTCTGGCCTTGCTTTATTTTCTTTGCCTCTTCATTCTTTGCATTTCTCCTTGATTTGTTAAGAGCGGAGCCAGAGCGGAACCTAAACCTAGAACTTGGCAAAAGTTCAAAGTCTAGATTTGGTTCTGACCCCACTCCCATCCTTTTCCTGTGGTCACATCGGGTTTCTATTCTAATCCCAATGCTTGTGTCAGTTTTCCCCCTTTGTTGCCTTTATTTTACCATGCAAGTGAAACCGGATCCGAAATGGAATGTGGAAATTTGGTAAAGTTACTAGTTTTATCTTGACATCATGTCGACTCTCGCCTTACTTTGATGTACACGATGTTTATGTACTAGCCTTGACTCTAGTTTTGCACTCAATCTACTGCATTAATTGAAGGCTCCTCACACCTATGAAGTGAATTTTAAACCTTAATCGAGGTTATTTGGATTATTATACAATCATCTAACTCATCTTAACGAGCTAGAGGCAAAGGAACTTGAGGAAGAGCATGATTTGGCTATGGGTGAGCATTCGTGAGTGGATTCCTGACTGAGTCAACTCTATTTGGTTGTGTTTGGATTTAATTAGGAGTTCCTTTTGTTTTCTTTTTGTCTTTCCCTTTCGTTGCTTGGTTTTTTCTTTGCACGTTCACGGGGATTTTCTCATGAATCTTTGCTTTCCTTCATTTGTGCTTGGTTCATGTTCTTGTTTTGTTTGGTCTTTTTTTTTTTTGTATATTGTCGTCTTTTGCTTACCCATGTTTGTTTTTGTTTGTCTATTATTGTTTTCACTATTTATGGTGGCGTTTCCATTCCACAATGCCCTAGTTTTGATTAGGGTTTTATTTTTTACGGTTTTAGATGCTTCAGAACTATTTTAAATCTTCGTCTAGGTCCTTACATCTTGTTCCTATTTCAGTTCGATGAATTTAGTTCTAGGTTTTTGATGCCCTAGTTTCTTTTAATTGATGGGCTGCACAAACTAGGGTTTGTGTGTTGTACCTTTTCATAAAGTGCCCTAACCAATTTTGATCTTGCTCCCATTTTCCTAGCAGAGTTAGGCTTAAATTTCAGCTTCCTTGCACCTTCTTTTGACCTACTTCTAAGCTGATAAGAGCATACAGGGAGAGTTTTATTAGTTTGATAATATGTCTCAAAAGAGGAACCAGAAAGAAAATCGTCCCATGAAAATTTACATAAGAGTTCAGTTTTAGAAGTGGTCCTGCTCCCGATTAGTTTTGATCCTGATCCCGCGAGCCCAATGGAGTTGGACCATCAGATGTTATGAAGCATTGGAACTTGCAAAATTTCTAGTTTTTTCTCCCATCCCAGTTCTAGTCTCGCTTTAGTTAGTTTTGTGGGTTTTCTAAGTTTCTGATTTCTTCCTGGCCCCACTCCTTGTAGATTTAAAATTTCACTAAGTATGGAGGACTACCTAAGGAAGAATGGAGGAGTCTAAAAGGTAATGTTTGTATAATGATTCTCATGCCTTGTGTGGATCTTATCCAAGGTTGTCTTGCAGGAGTGAACAATGTTTGGAACATCTGAAGAAGTTTCACATAAGAAAGGGAAAGCTGCAAAAAGCTCAAAGGTAGGAAATCCAAAGAAGATAAAGGTAGAACAACTACCTTACACTATGAGGTATAAATAGTAGGAGGCTACTCCTGTAGCTTCCAAGATGGACTTAGGATGGGATGACATCAAGGATATCAATCTAGGGACATTCAATGAGGGTGAACTAGTTACATACACTTTGTCTGAGGAAATAATTGGGAGGACTAAAAGAAAAGCCCTATCCGGATTAGCACGTGTCACCCTCTTCCCTGTACTAGTTTAGAGCCCGAAACTTATATTGATAACAACAAGAGCTTACAATCCAGTATCAAGGCAGTGTCTGGACCTCTTAGTAAATGTAATTATTTGTTTATCACCAAAAATGATAAGGTTCTTATTCAATTCACCTTCCCCTAATAACACTAATATTATGAATAAAATGGAGGCATTAAAGCTATCCAATAGGAATAATGAAACAAATAGATCCCATATGAACAAGAAATGGCTGAAAACTAAGAAGAAGTATTTTACCAAGGTTCCTAAACAACCCAAGAGAATATACTTTGAAAAGTATATTAAGGATATAATCATGATGCTTTCTAGGGTGTTTAGAAAAGAATTCACACATTTTAGGGAATGGATGTTTCCATTCATTGAAACAATTTTGGATGGTAGATAGTATTTTTATTGGACCGTGATCTTGTCATATAACATGCATAATTAGATGCTCAAGGTGAAGCAAACAAATAATTTCTACATGACCTTCTATGCCATATATTCAATTACACGGATGGGCATATTCCTTGGACTGAATACAATAGGCACATTAGGGGAAGCACATGGATAGAAAAGATCATGGGAACACTATGACCAATTGACCTTACAAGCATCAAAGTTATATTATAGGATGGTTAATGATGCATTTTTTTTTTTATCATTAATCATTTTACAAGAGATGCTAGATATAGGTTGAGTAGGGAAGCTATGGCCTTCATTTCTAAATGGGGACACTGGTATATCCAGTACCCCAAGTTATCTTACTTCAGGTTAGTAGGCTTTGATGGACATCCTCATTGACTCCCAAGATGATGCAATGATAGGATTTTTCTCATGGAGTTTGTATATCAAGTTATGGTAGTCAATACTAAGTTTGCTAATAGACATAAGCATGTATGTCACAAACTCCTTATGAAGTTGGGAGAATATTGCATTTTTCATAATTTGGTTGCAAAGGTAGTATGTTAGGAGTTGAGTTATTTGATCTTGGGATTCTATACAACTAGGAAGCACTTTTATCTAGAACATGAAATGAATAACTTAGCTCCCGCCATCTTTGAGAATCACTATGGTTTGCTAGAAGACTACTAGGTAGACTTGCAAGATGAATATGATGTTCGAAAATGGAGCTATGAAAGGATCACTATTCCACAAATGGTTAAATATGAGGTGAAGGAAGAAATTATTGATACATTGTCAGATGATGGAGTAGTCTTGGACACCAGATATGTAGCAAAAAATGTAGGTAAAAAGAACCTAATCTAGTAAATTGGGATGAAGAGGAAATTATTGATATCAAACAAGTTTTTGGGATGGTGATAGACAAGAGTATCCAATGGGTTGTGATGAGAATGAAGGAACCAAAGGCTCAATCTAGTAAGAAGAGAAAAGCAGGGGTCACCCAGAGCTATAGGAGAACCAAGAGGAGGGAAAATACCAAGGAACAACTGGAATACTATCCTCCTAGACCTGGAAATGATGTTGATTTATAGGCACCTATTCAGGATATTCATGAGTCTGAAAATATAGAGGTTACAATAGCTAGGGAAGGGACCTTATCTCAACCTCCTCTCCTAGAAAAATATACTAAGGAAGTACCTACTGGGAGCCTCCATGAGCAAGCTGACACTTTGGGGGGAAAGGAAAAATAAATTGAGATACATGATGTGGATATTGATTCAGAGACTACACGCTCAGATGATGAGCCTTCTATAACTTTACCTACTGAAGATATTAAAGATGTTGAGATAGAACATGTGCTAACCCCAAATAAACAATGGAAAATCTTTGAGGATGCAAAGAATGAGGCTGAAGTTAAGGCTAAAGCTGATATACTTGCAAAACAACAAGAATTGGAGGCTAGAACTAAAACTGAGGAGCTAGCAAGGCAACACAAGGAAAAGGAAGATCTGCAATACAAGGAAAAGGAAGACCTTCTACAACACAAGGAAAAGGAAGACCTTCTGCAACAAGAAAAGGAGATTGAGTGGAAGGCTAGTCAAGAGAGGGATAAATTTTCTCTACTCTAGAAGATTCATGATCTAGAGGAGGACAAGGCTTGAGAGAGAAGAGAAAGAAAATATTGAGACCAAAGCCAAGGCTATAGAAGAGGCCCCAAGGAAGAAAGAAGAATAGGATCTCTTACAAAAAAGAAAGGATGTTGAGGAATAGGCTAAAAATTATAAGAAAGTAGCTAAAATGTGGGAAAAGGTCAAGGAATTAGAAAAGAAAAGAGATGACATGTTGGAAGAAAGGAGGTTAGAAGTAGAAAAGGAGATGAAATTTGAAGCTGATAGGTTTGCTAAGGATATGATTGAAGAGGAGCAACAACAAGAGGTTGGTCCTCCTACTACCCCAACATGTCTAAAGCTCAATTTGGAGAAGAAACAACTAGCCTAGACTCAACCCCTAAACTAGGATGACATGATGAAGGAAATTGAGAAAGAAAGGCCCAAGAAAAAGGCTTGAGTCATTCATTCTACTAAGTTGACAAATGTCAGAGAAATTGTAGCTGAATGTGCCATTCCCCTAGTTGATAAACATGAACAAGAAATGCAACCAAGTGACTATCAATTAGGTAGTGTGAAATTTGGGAGACCTACAAGGAATCAAAAAATGGACCTAATAGACATTGTAGCATCCTCTACAAAATCAAGAATGATGGAGGATAAGAAAAGGAAAGATGTGCTTAAAGATCAGGTGGATCAATTGCATAAGTTGTTGAAGGATTTATCTTTCGTTGTTTCTTTGCAATTTTCTACCCCCGAAACACCAATTTTGCTAAGTAAGAAAGAGGCTGATCACCTCATAGAAATGAGAAGTAAAGTGGGGTTGCTAGATAGACAGACTGATCGCTTGAACCAAGAGGTAGAAGGATGAATTGTTGAGACCCTCTGGAAACAAGAAGAGTAATACATAAAACATGTGAGGAGATTGAAGGAAATCAATAAGCTGCCTCAACAAACACTTTTGGAGCAGTCCATTCTTGAAGAAGGTAGTGTGGATTTCATTGAGAAAACTATGAACATTATCAAATTTTGGTCTTCATTCATTTTTGCACATAGGAATGAAATACAATAGGATGGAAAGGAGTTAGAAAATCAAATTATGGAATTAGAGGAAATTATAGCCATGATTGTGAATGAATATATCCTTGTGAAAGATGGTCTCCCTCTTGATGAACTTAAGGATAAATGGAATAATAGATTCAAGGAGGCAGTGCAAAAAGGGGATGATGGAGATGATTTTCTAATTTATAGGTTCATAGATATTATGGAGGTAGTAAAGGTTGCTCGGAAGGAGCTTACTAAATTGGAGGATATGGAAAACTTCACCTCTGGTGAATTAAAAATGATAAAATTTGAAGATAATTGGGTAGATGGGCCAGATATAAATGTTCTCAAATAGGTACTATGTAGCTATAATGAATACCTTCATGAGAAGAAGACCGAGGAATGAAGTTGCAATGGAATATTCCCATTTTGAATGGGTATCAAATGGCATGACTATTTGGATAGCTCTCTCCTACTTTTTAGGGTTACAACACAAGTTCAATTGAAGATCCCCAACAGTTCAACCTTATCCCTTTGTATGCATATTTTTTGATAGGGAGTCATCACCAATTAACTGAAGATCATAAGAGATAGTTGCATCATGTTGCCCCAATCACTCCTTGATTTGTGGATCTTAGTTTTGATAGGAGGAATTGGTGCTAAGATTGTCTATTTGTAGAAATTATCTCATTTTTGTAAAAGTCAGCTAATTGAAGTCTAATTAGCTACTTGAAAGAGAGATCTAGGATAGTATTTTTTTATAGCTTTTAGGATTTTTCAGCTTTAATGAAAAGTACTTAGAAATAATTTTACAGTTTTAATGCAGTTGGTTTTGTTTCAAAAGTTTGTTAGCTTAATGATAATGTTAATGAACAATAGTTATTCATATTCTAGTGAGTTTTGCTGTGCATAAATGTCTCTTATTTGATGAAAATCAATAGAATATTTTTGACCTAAAACTATTTCGTTAAATTATCTATGAATGAGATCTATTTATATTTGTTGATCTATGAATTTTAGCAATGAGTTGGTGAAGTGTTCTTACTTGAAAATAAGGTTTAAAAACAAGTGATGATGAATGGTTGTATGTTTTAAGTTTTCACTATGAGTGAATGCAATGGTATACATTATTCCATAGATTGTGTCATTTTATGGTTGTAGGTAGTTAAGAAAATGCTCATTATGAAGTTTATATGCCTGGATAAAAGAAATCTTCGTTCATGTTTGGTTGTCCCGATCCCTATTCTATCTGTTTTTGTTTATTTATACTCCCCAAATGTTAAATTAGTTCATATTATCTAGTTTGTATCCTTTACCAGCATGCCCCTTGAATATTATAGTTTCATAGGCCACTGAACGACAATAACACAGTTTAGAATCAACTATATAGACCTTGGAATATAGATAGTTTAAAATTATTTATATTTTTCAGGAGAAATAGAGTAGCAATATTTTGATTTAATGTTGCCATGTTACATTGACCATCAACAAGTACCATGCATTTATATACATAAACATACATATATACAATATATATACATACATACATATAAATATATACACATTTTAGAACTTCACCAAAGATTATAGATTTTATATGATGATTTATATTTGCTGACTTTATTTCCCCCTAGGAGGGACTCTAGCTCCTTCAGACTTGTTGTTTTTTAATTAAAACAATACAATAAGATTACAAAGAAATAAGCAATAACTAAGGGGAGAAGCTAAAGTATAGAAAAAATGTACCTATGTATGTAACATTATATCACAACACTCATCCGCCATCCTATGCATTGGACAAAACACCCCGACAAAAAGACTTGATGGATAGATAAAATGCATGGACAAAAAATACTTGACGGATGAACCTTATGTCACACGCCGTCACTTGTTCATCACCAAGAAAATGTGGCAGTGCTCATGGGTTTTCAAAATCATATTTTAGAATGGAAAAAAACCCCAAAATGTGGCATTCAAAATCATAATTTGTAAATATAAAAAATCCTAGATGAGGTCCCATTTTGGCCGCCATTTTTGACATTGAAATTTTGTAGGTTATTGGAGAGTGTGGAAAGGAGTTGCAGGTAGTTGGATGCTGAAGCAAAGAAACCACTCTCCATTGAAAACACATTTGATAGGCACAAGTAGCTAGCTAGCTAGAAGGTATGTATATCCGCTAGAAATATATGTCATTTTAAATTTTTCCCTAGAACTGTGAAGAAATGAATGACTATTTGTTGCAAAGATGGGTTTTCATTGATGGGAAAACAAAGGGTTTTCCTTGGGAAAAGGGGTTTTCCTTTGAAATGTAAATTTGTTTATGTGTTTTTGTGTTGAGGGTTTTTAAATTTTGGTTTCCTCCAGTCTACTAGTTTTGAAATTTTTCCATTTGAATGTTCTTAAAATAACAAAACTTTAAGAGGAAGCCAAATGAAATAAATGACAACACATTGTGGAAATATGAGTGAAATAATTCAATATTTATAGAAACCGTAAACCATGTGAAATATATTATGAGGTTGGAAAATGCAATATGGGTTTACAACAAAATGACATATTTAGAAAACCACATAAATCCCATAACGTTGCCATTTTTGACATTCTCATTTTGAAGGTTATAGGGTTTGGAGGGGTGAAACATCCGAAGTAGAGTGACCATTCTCTCCTACCATAATACATGTGATAGTCATGGGAAGCTAGTTAGTAGGTATATATATCTACCAAAAATATATGCCATTTTTCCATTCTGCCTAGGGACTGTGAAGAATTGAATGGTTATTCATTGCAAATATGGGTTTTCATTGATGAGAAAATAAGGTTTTTCATTTCCCTTTAGTGTGCAGAGGTTTTTACAACATTATGTGGATTGGAGGTTTCATAAATTAGGTACTCACCTCCAACCATGTTTTCCAACCCGCAATCTTACTGTGCATGTAGATTTGGATCATATTCAGAAACTAAAACATAATTTTTACTCTGTGTAACACGTTATAAATTTTGAAGCTGTGTTCCAGTACATTCATACTGTGTAAATAACAAAAGCTTTCCAAGACATTCAAATTCTTCTGTAAAATTCCAAGTTGGAAAACACTGGATGTTATAAAACCTAAAACTTACTTATTGTTCTAAAACCCTTTACAAGTAACAACCCAAATGCTTAGTCACCCCTCACCTTAATTTGGTATGTTTTTTGATTGTCTTGAGAACCTTTTATGAATTCAATAGTAACAATGTAATGAAATTGGAAAAAAACTAGGTATTATGAAACCTGCAAGCCACAGTGTTATATATTGTTTTTAGTGTTGGAAAAAACACTATAAAATCTTAGTTGTTTCCTCATGAATTTTTTTTGTTTTGTATGCTCCAAAAATGAAATGAAGTCCACCTTCAAATTTTAGAACTCTTTCATACACTCAAAATGGAATTTCCCTTTTTTCATCTGATTGGAATAGATAAAATGCTCACATTGTTTACAATGTTGGAAAAGAAATTGTCTGCATTCGTGCAAGATTGAAAGGGAGTGCTAGGGGTTCGAAGGCCGAAGTAGAGTGTCCATTCTCCATACCATAACACATGTGATAGGCACTAGTAGTGAGATAGTATGCACTGTGAAGAATTGAATGGACTTTTGCTCTGCTTCGGGTTTGAATCCTTGCAAATCCTTTTTGAGCTCACATTACACAACAAGAGTGTAATGAAAGGCACCTTCAATATTTACCATTCATGTAATTTATAATTTTATAAGTTGTGCAACAACATGTTGCAGTTTTGATGTTTCAATATACCTTATAGGATCATTATTGGTAAGCTTAACATTTACTAATTGAGCCTTGAGGTGCATGATATCAAACTTGAACTTTTGAAAACCTTCAAATTCTTGCACATGTTCATTTTACAATATCTCAACAAATCTCAATAGCATTAAATATTCTCCTTTTATTTTGATGATAAAATCTTCTTCTGATCTCTTAATTCCTTTTCTAAGTGGTTAATTGCAGTCTTGTGTTGTGTTGCTTCAATTTCAACACTTTTAACTAGTGCTGATTTATCTACAAGTTGACCATCCATGTATTTTTTCTCATCCCCACTTCTCTTACCTATCAACACTTCCCTACTATGTGCATAGGACTTTCATGTCTCTACCTTCTTTCCAACCATTTCCAATTCTATCTATTCCATGAAATCCCTATGTTCAAGAATTTGTGAATTTAATTGTTCAACTCCACCATACAATAACCTATCACTTTCTTTGCCTACACAAATTATTGTGCAATAAAAAACCTCTACAGTTAATACAAAACCTCTAAAGTTTTTGTGCTTGTGCATTTTCATTTTCCCATTGCATATATTGTACATGGACCACTTTCCTCGACTTATCAAGACCATGAAGTATCTCTTCAGTCAATACATTATCCATACCAGTCACTCTGCTTTTCTTATTTCCAAGTGTTTTCATTGAAGATTCCTTTTCATTCCATGCATTTTGATACTTGCTGCCTCTAGTCCTGCATTGGCATTTGACCATTGATAGAAAAAATAAAATGCTCACATTATTTGCAGTGTTGGAAAACACACTACCCCATGCCAGTTATTCCCTCATGGAAATTTTTTGTTTCGTAGGCTCCAAAAATGTAATGAAGTCCACCTTCAAATTTTAGAACAACTCTTTGGTGACCTAAATATAGGATTTCCCCTTTTTCATCTGATTGGAACAAATCAAATGCTCATATTATTTGTAGTGTTGGAAAACACACTATCCCATGTTAGTTAGTTCGTTATGAAAAGTTTTGTTTTGTTACACTCCAAGAATGTAACAAAGACTGCTTTCAAATTTTTGAACAACTCTTTGGTACAGTCGAAATGACATTTCACTTGCTTCATCTGATTGGAACAAAAATAATGCTTGCATTATTTATAGTGCTGTAAAACACACTGTTCCCTCTCAGTTATTCCCTCATGAAAAGTTTTTGTTTCATTACAACCAAGAATATAATGAAGTCTAGTTTCAAAATTTTGAACAAATCTTTGGTACAATCAAAATGGAATTTCACTTTCCTCATCTGATTGGACCAAATAAAATGCTCACAGTTTTTGTAGTGTTTGAAAAAAAACTGTTTCCTCTTATTTACTCTCTCATGATTTTTTTTTGTTTCATACTCTCAAAAAATTTAATGAAGTCCCCCTTCATATTTTAGAAAAACTCTTTGGTGATGTAAATATGGGATTTTCCCTTTTTCACTTGATTAGAACAAATAAAATGCTCATAGTATTTTGAGTGTTGGAAAAAATAATGTCCTATGTCAGTTACTTTGTTATGAAGAGTTTTGTTTTTCTATGCTCCAAGAATGTAATGAAGTTCACTTTCAAATTTTTGAAAAACTCTTTGCTACAGTCCAAATATCATTTCAATTTTTTCATTTGATTGGAACAAATAAAATGCTCACATTATTTCCAATGTTGGAAAGCACACTATCTCCTCTCAGTTATAGAGGATTTTACAACACTATATGGGTTGCTTGTTTCTTAACACCTAGGGTTTTCCAACCTGAATTTTTATGAAACAAAATGAATGTATTGAAAATATTTTGTAATTTAGACAATGCGAATGTATGGAAAGGCCCCTTCAAAATTTATATGGACTTTTAGTTTGAGTAAAAAATGCATTTAAATTTCTCATGATTGAAAAAAAAGTGCATACAATAATTGTAATTTGGAAAACACAAGGTGGGTTTTTAGCTATTTGAATCTCCTTGTTTAAATGTAAAGGGTTGTCTCACAATGGGTTTCTTGCATCTTAACACATACGGTTTTGAAACATGGAATTTTACAAAATAGTATGAATGTCTTGAAAATCACACCTTCCATTGTTGTGTTTAAATTTTGCATGATTGAAAAAAAAATGTGCGCAAAATATTTGTAATTTGGAAGGCACAATATGGGTTTTCATTTATTTGAATCTCCTTATTTAAATGTAAAGGGTTGTCTCACAATGGGTTGCTTGCTTCTTAATATGTAGGGTTTTGCAACATGGAGTTTTACAAAATAGTATGAATGTCTTGAAAATCACACCTTCTATTTTTGTTTTTAAGTTTAACATGATTGAAAAAAAGTGAAAATAATAATTGTATTTTGAGAACAAAATGTGGCCTTTCATTACATTCTTACCATCAAAATTACAAAATCTTTTCAAGAAATTCATACTGTTCTGTAAAATTCCAGGTTGTAAGACACCAGGTGTTATAAAACTTTCAACTCACATGTTGTTCTAAAATAATTTACAAGTAACAACCCAAATGCTAAGTGATAGCTCTCAACAACATTAATTAATCTCCTTTTCTTTTGACGATAAAATATTCTTCTTATCTCTTGATTCCTCTTCTAAGTGGTTAATTTTAGTCTTGTGTTGTGTTGCTTCAGTTTCAATATTTCCAACTAGTGATTTTGTATCTGCAAGTTGACCATCCATTCATTTTTCCACATCCCCACTGCTCTTACCTATTAACACCTCCATGGTATTCGCATAGGACTTTCATGTATCTACCTTATTTTTATCCATTTCCAATTTTGTGTTCCGTGGAATTCCTATGTTCAAGAATCTATGAATTTACTTGTTCAAATCCACCCATAGCATCACCTCTCACTTTCTTTTCTTTCACAAATTATTGTGTAACACAAAACCTCTTCAATTTTTCCACTTGTCTATTACCATTTTCCCATTGCATATACTGCACATGGACCACTTTCCTTGACTTCTCAAGACCATGAAGGATCTCTTCAGTCAATACATTATCCATCTTATTCACTTTTCTATGCTTCTTTTCAAGTGTTTCCATAGAATATTCCTTTTTCATTCCATGCATTCTAGTACCTGCTACCTCCAATCCTGCATTGGCACTTTCCCATTGATAGAATAAATAAAATGCCCACATTACTTGCAGTGCTAGAAAAAACACTGTCCCATGCCAATTATTCCCTCAAGAGAAGTTTATGTTTCATAGGATCCAAAAATGTAATGAATTCCACCTTCGAATTTTAGATCAACTCTTTGGTAAACTGAATATGGCATTTCCTTTTTTCATCTAATTGGAAAAAATAAAAATCTCACATTATTTTGAGTGTTGGAAAACACACTGTCCCATGCCAATTAGTTTGTTATGAAAAGTTTTGTTTCATTATCCTCCAAGAATGTAATGAAGACCACTTTCAAGTTTTTGAAAAACTATTTCGCACAGTGGAAATGGCATTTCACTTTCTTCATCTGATTGGAACAAAAATAATGTTTGCATTATTTATAGTGTTGGAAAACACACTGTCTCCTGTCAATTATTCCCTCATGAAAAGTTTTTTCATTACGAACAAGAATGTAATGAATTCCACTTTGAAATTTTTGAGCAAATCTTTGGTATAGTTAAAATGGCATTCCACTTTCCTCATTTGATTAAACCAAAAAAATGCTTGCATTATTTGTAGTGTTGGATAACACACCATCTCCTCTCAGTTATTCTCTCATGAAAATTTTTGTTTTGTACTCTCCAAAAATATAATGAAGTCCATATTCATATTTTAAACAATTATTTGGTGACGCAAATATGGAATTTCCCTTTTTTCATCTGATTGGAACAAATAAATTGCTCACATCATTTGCAGTGCTAGAAAACACACTGTCCGATGTTAGTTAGTTCATTATGAAAAGTTATGTTTCGTTATTCTCCAATAATGTAATGAAGTTGACTTTAAAATTTTTGAACAAGTCTTTGTTACAATCCAAATATCATTTCACCTTCTTCATTTGATTGGAACAAACAAAATGCTTGCATTATTTGTAGTGTTGGAAAACACAATGTCTCCTCTCAATTATTCCCTCATGAAAAAATTTCGTTTCATATGCTCCAAAAATGTAATGAATTCCACCTTAATATTTTATAATAACTCTTTGGTGATGTAAATATGGAATCTCACTTTATTCATTTGATTGGAACAAATAAAATTCTCACGTTATTTGGAGTGTTGGAAAACATACTATCCCATGCTAGTTAGTTGATTATAAAAATATTTGTTCAAGTATTTTGGAGCTAAAAAAATTTATTTAGAAAACTCACTATATTGTATGAGTTATTTTTGTCTAAGAATTTTATTTGTTGGCAACATATATAGTATGCATTATCCGATGTTAGTTACTTAGTGTGAGCATTTTATTTTTTCTAGATTATATTCTGCATTTATTTTTAAATCATATGAGGAAATTGAAATCCACCTTTTTGTGTAAGTAAGAGTTTCTTTAAATTGTGAAGGTCAATAGACTTCACTACATTATTACCATCTAAAAAACTAAAAGTTTTTATTAGACTCATGCTGTCTACATCTAATTATGTGAAACTAATAACTTGTAATTTTCTTGGGACCAGAGTACCTAAGTTGTCTTGTCCATAAAATATTTTTCAAGAACTTCCCCAACATTATTATCCTTTTTAGAGATGGTAAAAAAGTAATTTGAATAATCTTACTCTTGAAGCACAACTTTTAATGCACTTCCTATCAATGTCAACCACAATTTGGCTAACTCCTCTTTTATATCATTGAATCAAAATTAGGAAATTAGAGTTATCCACGGTGTGTTGATAATTGAGTGGAATGCATTAAAATTTTCTTGAAGAGAAGGAATATTCAAATTCCTATGTACTATTTTTGAAAAGGATAATAAGTTAGGGAAGTTCAAGAATTTTTTTTTATGGAAAATACAATTTCGTACAATGTGTCATAGGAAAATTACAAGTTATTAGTCTAGAAAGTGAAGCTTATGAAGCTTCAGAACTAATAAATAAAATAGTTATTATAGTTCATATTGGAAAATATATGTTTTTGTAGAAGTTATTCATGATATAATTTACTTGTTCAACTCCATCCATAGCAGCATCTCTCAGTTTCATTTCATGCACAAATTTCCATGCAATACAAAACCTCTTCAGTTTGTCCACTTTGTCATTGCCATTTTCCCTTTTCTTATACTATGCATGAGCCTTCCTCAACTTCTCAAGACCATGGAGGATCTTTTTTCAATACATTATGTATCTCACTCATACTGCTCTGCTTCTTTTCAAGTGTTTTTAGAGAATATTCCTTTTTCATTCCATGCATTCTAGTACCTATTGCCTTCAGCTCTACATTGCCATTTTCCAATTTCACATAGTGCACATGCTCCTTCGTCAACTTTTGAAGACGAGGAAAAATCTGTTCATTAAATAAATTATCTATCTCATTCACTTTAGTTTGCTTCTTTTCATGTGTTTTTAGAGAATATTCCTTTTCGATTACATACTTTATACTACTTGTTGGTTGAGTTTGCATTTCCATTTTCCGATTGTGCATACTACACATGCGACTTTCTCAAATTCTTAACAATAGGGATAATCTCTTCACTCAGTACATTATCTTTTATCCATCTCAGTCAATGGAGTCTACATAAATTTTGAAGGTGATCTTCATTACATTCTTATTGTGTACTAAATAAATATTTCTCATTATGTTGATATGGTCTATATATAACTACATGTTGGAAAAAATCGGGTGTCTAATCAAATTGAGGTGACGGGTGAAAAACCAATTGGGTTGTTAGTGCATTAATCATAAAATGTTATGATTACATTCTTACTATTTTCTAAAATTCCAGGTTTGAAAACACTGGGTGTTAGAAAACCTACAACCCACATACAATTATAAAACCCCTTACAAGTAGCAATCCAATTGCTTAGTCACCTCTCAACTCAATTGGTATTTTTTTTATATTAAAAAGGTTTTTATTACATTCTTATTGTTTTCTAAAATTCTTGGTTGGAAAACACTGTGTTATAAAACCAGCAACCCACATACCGTTCTAACACCCTTTACAAATAGAAACTCAATTGCTTAGTCACCCCTCACCTCAATTTGGTATGTTTCATGGTTTCCCCATTTGCAACTCCTCCCTGTGCTCTTCACCCTTTAGGTTTGAGCATGGAGAATGAAACAAAAAGTGTTTTCCAACGTGTAATTATTTTGTGCATTATCATATTTAACCAATGTGATCAGTTGCTATTTTTTTGGTCAATCAAGGTGATCACCAAGGTTTTCATTGACTTATTAACCTTTATTCTTGCACAAATGATGCACACTGTGATTTGTAACCAGCATGTCTTGCAATAATCTATATTTTTTCAATTGTTTGTACAACTAATGATATAAATATAAGTTTGACAATGGTACGTGGTATCTTTCTTGTCTATCTTGTCTACCCTTATTGATTATGCAAGTTATGGCCTCTTTAATATGCCAAGAAATATGAGTTTTTTCATATATTTGAATGAAAATTCAGTGCTTCAAAAATCCAACAAAATGGAAAAATGACAGATATAATTATTGATATATATTAGTAGTGTTAGTGACAGGTTAAACTGGAAATTAAATTCCCATTGTACAGTTTCATATGTTTTTTTATTGTCTATACAAGTTGTCATGTTGTAGCCAGCACAACATATAATCCAATATTGGTGAACTTTAGAATAAAGTGAATTCTTTGTAGCACCAAATGTATTTAATTTTCCAATTTAATCTATTGCTAACACTTGTCTTTCTTCTAGGTAGTTGATATAGGTGAGAAACAAATTTGAACAAAACAAGGGTAGGTGGATTGAGAAGGACGCTCAGGAGATGTGAAGCTTTTGCACTAGATATAGGTGATTCTAGCTATCATAGCTTGAATTGCAAGTTTACTGGTCAATTAAATTTCTAAAATTTATTTTGCATTTAGAAGTTCTAATTTATATATAGATGAGATGCTTAGTGTGGGGAATGCAAACAATTTGCAGTTTAATTTAAATAAAATAAATGTTACATTATTGTGTGCATATTATATTCCAAAATTTTATGTGAATCATGTTTCCTCGTTGATGTGTGAGTGTTGCATGGGAAATTCTTAAAGCATCAGTGAAGGGTGATACTACATCCTTTTAATTATCCTTCTCATAATTGATTTTTGTTAATTTTAGGATGATTTATCTGCCAAAATAAAACAAGAACCTTTTTATTCTTGGTAATTAGATCAGATATATTTGTAAAAGAACAAAATATTTATGATTTTACATTAGAGTATTTCTACATTTAAATCACGTACCTTTGTTTAGTTGTGAAGAATCATTGCATAGTTGGGTTTCATAAGGTTGTGATTAAGGAACATTTTTATTGTAATTATTTTTACTCAATATAATATACCATACAAACTACAAATTCGAGGTAATAATAACATAGAAATGACCATTAGGCTTCCCAAATTTTGTAATGTAATTGGTGTTCTATAAACACAATGCAAATGTTTTGTAAACAAAATGTGTTCTACAATGAAGAAGCCTCTTTGAAAAAAGAGTTTCCTTGTTGCCCATTTTGGAGGTTTAAAAGCACAATGTGCTATGAATATTGCGAAGGGTTATTCCAAAAATATGTACCTATGTACATACAGAAACACATAAAACCATACATAAAAACATACATAGAAACACACATAACATGATGAGACAACATAGTGTGTGGCCTGCCAGAAGGGGGATAAAAGTGACGAAATTGGTAGACATGACCAATTGTTAGGGAAATGGTAGGGAGTTAATGACACCATCAGGTTAATTTTCCTACCTACTGCTGGTTGATAAAACTGGGCCCTATGGTTGTGGAAGAAGTTGTCATTTTTAGAGATTTCTTTTGGTTTGGGAATTGGAAGTGGACTGCCATGCATGTTTTTGGTTTGGAGAAAGAAGTGTGAAAACACTCTACGTTCTAGTCTACACATTGAAAATTTAAGGTTGGAGTGCACGTGGAGAATTTGGAGGAGAAAATTGACCAAACCTGAGGTGAGGGATACTAACCAATTGGGTTGCAGATGTTTTTACAACACTATTTGGGTTGCTTGTTTCTTAACACCTAGAGTCTTCCAACATGAATTTTTACAAAATATAATGAAGTGTGTACTATGAAGTACACTATGTATTGACAATTAATAGAGCTCCCCTTTAATGAGAAATGTACTATTTGATAAAATAGAACCCCATCTATACATTTGTATATCTTCATTTCAAGACAAAGATTGGGTATAAGTAAAGGTAGGCTTCAAAACATATTGTGTTTCCCAACCTGCATTACACAATATTCACCACTATCAACAAGTTTATTCATTATTGCCAATAATGGAAAGAAATTGGTGTTCTTTCTATTTGTCATGCACACCTACATATACGAGCTTAAAAACAAGAAGGGCTTGGGTATTTTGTGATGTGGAGGTTGACAAATGCAGTGTGTTATGAAGCATGCAATTTTTTGTATCACATAGGTTGTACAGGTTTAACTATCTACCCCAAAGCTTGGTCCATGCCATTAAGTGCTTTTGACCAATGAAAATGTGTTTTGAAATGTCATATCTGTGTGAGGACATTCAAATCTGAACACTTAACAATTGAACTGGTTAGTCACACATGAGCTCAATTTGGACAGTTTTCCTCATTTGTGATACTTTTGTATTGAAAATTAAAATTGCAAAATTATAAAATCCGCAACACAAAAGCATATAATGAACTCTTCATATCAAATGAAAACCCCTTTTGCAAGGAAAACCATTGGAAACCCATCAATGAATACCACTTTTTGGAATGAATATTTTGTTCAATTCTTCAAAGTCCCTAGGAAGAATGGAAAAATGGCTTATTTTTCAAGCAAATATACATACCTGCATTGGCTTACATCATGGTTGAAAGGAAATTTTACACCTTTCTTCTTGTATTGTGTGGTGAGTTGGTATAATGTGAGTAAATGAATAATAAAACCACACAACCAATGAAACATATTACATTAGGGAAATCGAAATAACAAGAAAACTGATAAAACTATTCCTTAAAACCATTCCATTGTTTCCTATCTCTAAGGATTTCTTGAATCATAATGGCTCTCAGATTTTACTTGCACTATGAATTTCAGAATGACCACCTAGAGAATGGATGTTGTAAAATGAAAGATTCCTAATTCCTACATAATTGGGTGAGCCATGTGATATGTTGTAAAGGATAATAGTGATATGATAATGGATATGAAGTTAAAGACTATGATGCTAATGTTGTGTAAAACTACTATGATAATGGAAATGCAACTAATAAAATAATCCGTGATTCTAAATTAATATGCTTCTACTATGCTAAATACTCTAAGTACTATAATGGTCAAATGCTCTAAGATGATCTATACAAAGTGAGTTTTCTCAAAGATGGGATCTAAAATGCTGGAGAATGATGTTGTATTTATAGGATTTCCAAGACATATTGTGATGTGGCATGGTTTGACGATCAAGATTTTATCTGGAAATATGAACAGTGGAGGATGAAGAAGTTAGAGGGAATCCTGCAGAGTATTACCTTTAATAGAACACTTTGCCAAGTGTTGGAGAGAATAAATGAGATGGAGAAGTTGAGTGTCCAAAGTTTGTTTCAAAGTTTTTGAGTATAATTCCATTTTAAAATTAGAGATATTTAAATTTATGAGACACTTGATAAGGTGGATGATGAGGTGGAAGGAGATTAGAGAGTTATGCAGAAATGTGACAAAACTGAATTTAGAAATTCAAATTTAATGAGAGGGAATTAATCAAATAAAACAAACTAGTTCTATTTGTTTATTTAATTAAATCATGAATAAAATGATTTTAGAAAGAATTTAAGAAAGTGAACTATAGAAGTATTTTTTTCAATTTATTTAAAGTAGATGAATTAAGAGGGTTTATTAATTAAATACCTTGTATTTAATTAATCAATTATCCTGAACGATTTTAGGTGTATACATTTTTCCGCTCTTTGAAGTGATGTGTTTACACATTGCTTCAAAGATTTTTTTTTTGATGTGCTGACAAAAAATCTCGATATGCCCCAGACATTGATTTTCAAGTGATGACGAATATATGCCCCTTTGGGAGATAAATCGGTGAATTTTTTAGATTTTTTTTGAATTTTTTATGATTTTCTAATGATTTGACGTTGATTTCAATTTTTTATGATGCCGAAACGATTTATCTCCTGAAAAATGATGTTGAACCTACCAAGTGATGAATTGATTAATTAAGCCTCTTTGACAAATAAAATAAATCAATCCCATAAAGATCCCACTTAATCACCCTTTAAAAGGTAAAAAGAGGTGAAATGAAGTTCATTTGTGCATTTGGATTTTGAAAATTTGAGTGAGTAGAGCAACCTAGTGCAAATTGAGCAAGATGGTGATTTTGATCCAGACTCATCGATTCGAGTGTGTGTGATGTGACAACCGCTCGACAGTGTATGGACCTCTGGTATGTACCCCAAAAAACTTCTTCGTAAATTGTGCATTGCATTTTTCATGTTTCAAATTTTGATTTTTATGTTTTAGCACATTAGGTCATTGATGTAGCACATCCATAGACTATTCTAGCACATCCAATAGTTTAGCGCATAGGTTCAATTGTTTAGCACATTCATTTTCTATATTTGCGCATCTAGTAGATTAGCACATAAATAGAATTTTTTAGCACATTTAGGCAATGAGTTAGCGCATACAGTCATTTAGCACATATAAGTCAAGATTTAGCACATCTATGAAGTTTTCTAGTGCATAGAGTAATCTGGCGCATTGATGTAGTGAAATGGCACATTGATGAATTTTGATGGCGCAAATGGTAATTTAGCACATAGAGACCCTGTTCTAGTGCATCAATGAAATCTTCTAACACATCCATGTTTTTGGTGCATAGATAGATTGTTTTAGTGCATCCATGCCAAATTGATGAATTTTTTATTAAACTCCTTGCTTTTGATGATTTTTTATCACGTCAAACTTTGATTTGACGTTGTTTGATGATGTTGATAGATTAGATGATGATTGATCTCATGATAGGTGAGATTCAATGATAGGATGATGATGAATGAACTCATGATAGGTGAGGATCAATGATAAATTGATGATGATTGGCCTCATGATAGGTGAGGATCAATGATAGGCGCTTACGATATTTGATCAAAATCTCACCAGAGTTGATTAGATTGATAGGTTGACTGGTGTTTGATTGATTGATAAGATAGCCGATTTTTGATATTTTATGATGATAGGAGCCTTTGTATGTCTTGATGTCGTGGGAGTGTTTCCTGAGGACCTAAGATTTGATTCCATATTTAGATTAGGCTGATCTAAATGTGATTGGATGATGTGGGTTGAATTCACCGTTAGAAATGCCCTAGGTTAGGATTAACTGAGGACTCTTGATAGCTTTGGCAGAGAGGTGGCACAATGAGCACAACACCTTTCACTTACCCACTCATGAGATGACCGTGACAACAAAGTACATTTACGAGATTATGAGGATTCCTATTGTTGGTGATTTAGTTGTATATGATTCCACTGAGTAGGGAGGGACTGATGCCTTGAAGAGAGTCTTTGAGGATGATCAAATTTCTGGTTATGAGATTCCATGGTGAGAGATGGTTGATGTATATGCCATGTTGCCATGTGTTTTGGCTAGATTTATTGGAGGATTCTTATTCCCTGACCATAGGTTGAAGGGACTCTTAGTTGGATGGGGCTAGAAAATAGAGAGAATGATCACAAAATAGACTCGATATGCATGGGGATCTTGCATGCTCGCTCATTTGTACCATGATCTACATCAGGTGGTCTACCTCAGAGCATCCAATTTATCAGCCAGTGTTCCATTGTTACAAATATGGGCATGGGAGCACATTGTTGTCACTCAACCCATTGCAAAGAGACAACGACTATCTAGGAGGTCCTACATTCATGGATATACAGGTCCAGTTGTCTAGCATAAGCTAGACAAACTGGAGTACTGGCATAGAGTTCTTGATGATTTGTATATCGTGACATAGAGGCCTTATCTTCACTATGAGCAGTGGTCAAAGGATGATACTGAGATGCCTTATGTGTGTATAGCCATATATTTGATCATGATGATGCCATTTATCATTAAGAGATTCCTTCTGGGGAGAATACATCGACAGTATGGCAGGGTATAGGGCATGCCCTAGGTAGTGGCTCATTATGCATGGATATGACAGGATATACTAGAGTAAGGACTTGTGTTATCTTATGATGTTTATTGTTAAGAGTACTATGGAAATATATCAATTGATTAGGGAGTATCATACTAAGATCACAGAGGCTGCCCTATTAAAGGACTATGCTTAGTATTTCTTTACCCTTCCTTTTCTGTAGATATCGAGCCTAGATGAGCCCATGTCATTATTAGATGTTGATGAGAGGGCACCACCACATGCACCTAGGCAGAGGAGAGACGAAGGAGATGATGAGGAGGAGGGTGAAAGCAGTGATGGCGATGGGGATGATGATGGTGGAGATGGTGATGGAGGAAAAGATGGTGATAGAGGTAGTGGCAAAGGTAGTGGAAGACTAGCATTCGAGGTGAGAGACTTCATGGTACCTTGAAGGAGGAGATATCTAGTGGTCATAACACAACAACATGTGTAGATTGGGTTTTCCTCACAGTAGAAACATACACAAATAGTTGTTTTACAGGTCTAGGTTCAAGAATTGTTGGCACAGGCACAGGGATAGATAGCCTTTTTGACAGCTGAGAGAGGTGTGGTGAGATAGCTGGGAGAGCAAGTAGAGGCCTTGGCTGATAGGATGTAGAGAGTGACCGAGGGTATCACCATAGGTGATATGATCAGAGAGGTCAATTGGGTTACTAGAGACACTGAGTAGTACAAAGGCTGATATCATGCGGTTATGCTTGCAGAGTAGAGAGTTAGCTATGCATAGTCCCGATCAAGGAGGAGTTAATCACGTTCTACCAGCATTGGTGTGATGCAATGACTACACATAGATCCAACAAGCAGGTACCTGGGTACAAGTCCATCAAGTTTAGGTACATCAGGTGGTTTAGTAGGAGGCTCAAAGAGGCCAACAACATCTAGGGGGAGCACCTCATAGCTTCGATGTTCACCAGTGATATATTTGAGATATTTGTATACACTAATTTAGAGACTTGATGATTCATTACGATTTTTGATGATGCATTTCTCTACATGTTTGGATATCCTTGTGTACACATCTAAAAATGGTCACGGTTAATCAAACCTGTTAATTAATTAAATTT
Organism: Sequoiadendron giganteum; assembly: GCA_007115665.2. Classification (NCBI taxonomy): domain Eukaryota; kingdom Viridiplantae; phylum Streptophyta; class Pinopsida; order Cupressales; family Cupressaceae; genus Sequoiadendron; species Sequoiadendron giganteum. The sequence continues at coordinate 174,857,456 of CM021109.1, read as the reverse complement.
GAATTATTTAATTAATATTCTTAAGTCATCTACATATAAGTAAATTTAATTATTTATTTATATTGTTCATTTTTCCAATTCTTCTAGTTTAATTAATTAAATAAGTTTATTTAATTATTGCTATCTTCCTCTTAATTAATTAAATAGATTTCACAATTTATTTATATTAATTATCACAAATTTAAATTTGAAATTTAAATGATATTCTTCATTTCACATTTAATTAAATATTTCCAATATTTAATTAAATGCTTTCTTTCTGATTCTTCACTATTTATATAATTAAATATTCTAAAAAATATTTAATTAAAAGCTTTCTTTCCTCCATAATTAAATATTCTAAAAGTATTCAATTAGAAACTTTCTTCTTTTCATATTTAATTAAGTATTTTATATATTTAATTAAAATGCTTTTTATCATCTCTCACACATAATTAAATATTATTTATTTAAATTATTGAAACATCTTCCATCTTTCTCTTAACCTTCCATTTTTTTTTCAACTTCTCGATCTCTCACTGTTCATCTTAACAGGTTTGAACTCAATCGTTGATCCTCGCCAACTGGATTCTTGCCTTCAAAAATCTATAAATACAACCCTCTTATGAGTTGAAAACACACCTCGAATCCTAGATTTCATATGTAGTTACTATAGTTGCATTGCAGTATTATCAACATCATAGAATTTTAGCATTTCAATTTCATAGCTTAAATCATATAGTCATGAACATGCATTTTCAATTAATCTCATTCTCCTAAGCTGCCATTTCAACAAGCTACTGCTTACACAGTTGAGAGCTAGCACCTTTAATCAAATCCTTGGAGAGAGAGGACGATGGGACAAATTTGAAGAAGCCGTTAGAGTTTGCATTTATGCTTTCTAGTTAATTTTGTTTAATATAATGTCTTATCAGTGTGTTAGTTTACTATTTAGTTAATCCACATTTTCTAACAACACATTTTTGGTGCCCACCATGGGGCATCCCCCCATTTTAATCTTTTAATTGAAAAATTTTCTAATAGGTGACGGACGGGAGTTGCGTTTTGGCGCATATGAGCTTTCTTTCTGCACATTCAGAGACTATTTCAGCACATCCAAAGACTTTTTCGGCACATCCATAGACTGTTTCGGCACATATATGAACTTTTTCGATGCATAGATGACTTGTTCTCGTGCATCCCATATTGATCGTTTAGCGCATCCAATAATTGTTTTGGCGCATTTGGGACCTATCTTAGCGCATATAGGGAGTTTGTAAATAGAAATTTTGATTTCGATGCCATCCGTGGACAAAAATTTTCTTAACACATACAAGGGGTTTGTGAACAAATTTTTTGATTCTGACGACATCCATAGACAAAAAATTTCATTGCAGTTTTTAAGAAAATTGAACCAACCCTAGGATAGAAATTTAAAATCTAGAATGTATCAATCCTAGGGTAGTCACCACACACTTTTTTTTGTAGTTAAAATGAACCCCATGCCTATTGTGGAGCAACATCTTCACTTAGTTTAGATCATTGTCATTTGGTGCTATAAAAAGAATATTGTTTGCTTTGTCTGTGGCAATAGGTCTATGCTCTCCCCTTAACTGGGTGACCAGAATACCAGACTGCCTTTTTCATTTTCCTGCAATGTTTATGCTTTATTACATCCTTTAAAGGGCCTACTGTAGTGGGAAAAATTACTCACCCTATGGGAACGACCTAAGTGGGAACAACCAAAGCCAAGTTTTCCAACCCACTATAATCAAAAGCGAATTCGGGGAAAGTCCACAATTCGACGACAGTGTGCAAAGATAACCATCCCCAAAGTCTTTGTTCTAAAGATTGGGAGGTCTCTTAAGGGATTTTATCTATTTTCGTGCCGAAAAAAAACCTTGACTACGAACCATAGTGTAGAAAGCCAACCGAGTCAGTATCCAAACATCATTTTAATCATGGTGCAAGGGGAGGGAAGAATCTTCCCCCAAGAAACTCACCAGATAATCTCCATGGATTGTTTTCTTAGGGGATTCAGTATCCACTTCCGTCACCTTGAGTATGCACCTAGAAAAGAAAAAAATAGGGGTGCCCTCTAGGGGGTGACATGGCTATGTGAGTTGACGCGATTTTAAGCTGTGGGCTGTGATTACTATGATGACCTATTTGAAAAATTAAAAGTGAGTCTAACTGAAGTGCTTATCTTGTTCAAAACTTGTGAAAATATCAAGAACATACACTCTTTGTTTAGATTTAGGATTAACAAAACAACTCTTTGTTTCTCTATGCTGTGTTTTTCATATTTAAATCATACTAAGATCATCCAAAAATATCAAACTGTCCAAATATGTATGTCTCAAAAGTCTAAATGGATAATTTAGCACATCCCTAGTCTGTTTCGGTGTATTGTTGCTCTGCTTCAACTCATCTGTGCTCTATTTCAACGCATCGGAGCTCTATTTTGGCACATTGCTGCTCTATTTCAGTGCATCTGTGCTCTATTTCGGTACATCACTACTCTATTTCGGTGCATCGTTGTTCTATTTTGGTGCATCCATGCTCTGTTTCAGTGCATCTATGCTCTGTTTCAGCGCATCACTGTTCTATTTTGGCGCATCCATGCTCTATTTTGGTGCATGTGTTTTCCGAACCTAGGTAGCTTTTTGACATTCAGAAATCAGTCATCTTAGTCTAAGTCTCTTCCATGCTCAGAGTTTGGAAGTCTACAACTTTTGCTAAGGAGTCTCTAGAAAGGAAGATTAGAAACCTAAAGAAATCCCTTGGTTATAAGAAGTTATCTAAGAAGAGGAAATTTCTATACCAAAGTCGAAAGGTATTGCTTGAACATAGGACCTTTATTCACTGATATCATGACTATATTAGAGGTTTCACTGATGATTATGCTATAGAACCTTTATACTCACGAGCCTTCTTTCAAAGAAGAGCCCTTTCTCAAAGGCACAACCATAGTGAGAATATTCGTTCTTCTTATATTCCCCAACCTGCAATTATGTACGCTACTCATCCCAATCAAATCCATCTTTTGACAAAGCTATGATCAAACCTCATGAAGTGCAAAATCATCTTTATTTTTGATCTTTGGTTTAAATTCCCGCAAACAGGATTTTCATCCTTTCAATCAGGGAATCATGAGCTAAAGATTAAAAATATTTCAAGTCATAGAATCTTCATTCTATCCAGACTTTCATATCCATCAACATTGCACTATTTCATTCTTTTGATCAAGAATAGTAGAATTGGAGTAAAGCTTATGCCTATTGTCACAAGATATCGAAAGCACATAGAAAAAGATGAAAGAGAAAGTATAGTAAGAAAAATGGTTGAGAATAGTGAGAGGGAAGAGATCCCCTATCATAACTCAAATACTGAAGAAATAACGGAAGAAAAGCTCCAAGAAGCCGAGCAAGATACCCTATTCCATACTCTCATGGAAAGGATTTGAGAATGAAACAAGGAAAGATATTTCCTTTCATTAGCTAATCAAGGAGCTAAGCTACCTGTCGATTTTGACATAGAAGGGATTAAAGAAAATCTTGAAACTCCTCCTAATGATTTTAGTGCCCTTACTCAAGAAATCAAGGAACTACAAGGGCAAATAAAAGAAATGCAAGGGGGTACCACAAAGAAGTATGTTTTGGATGACATATGTCCTTATCCTTTTGATAGGAGTGTTAGAATGATTCCTTTTCCAAAACATTATGAAATCCCTAATTTGATAGGTATAATGGGAAAACTGACCCCATTGAACATGTGAGGGATTTCCAAAATATGAGCTTAGAATTCGTCATGACGATACCTACTTAATGTGATTGTTTCCGCAAAGTCTTGGTGGAAAATCCATGGAGTGGATTTCAAAGATCACTCCCCCCATCAAAACCTTTGAGGAATTAATAAACAATTTTATATCACAATACTCTTACAACATCCAAAACCAAATAACCATGCTTGATCTTTGTAAGGTGAAACAAAAAGTAGGGGAATCTGTCACTACATTTTTGCAAAGGTTGAGAAGGGTGTTTGCTAGATACTCTCACCTTGTTCCTGAAACATAAAAGATGGAGATATTTATCAATAGTCTGAATCAAGAAATGGGTTATAGACTAAACTTTCACTGCCCTCAATCATTTGAAAAATTGATTGAAAATGCAATTACTATTGATGGTGCTTTCATCAAGCGTGGAGTTCTGAAAATTGATAAAGAGGGTTCAAATTCATACAAAAACAACAACAACCATAGTAACAACAATGATAAGTCACAATTTTGGACTCAAAATAAAAATGTTGTAAATGATGGGGTAGTAGATGCTAACAACGTAAATGCGAAGCCTACCATCCTTAATGTGTCTTGTGTTCAATGTAGCGATAATGCTGGAAATTCTAGTACCCAGGGCAATGTTTCCAATAAAGGGAGTGCAACTAATAATCATGGAAATAATTTTGGCAATAATCAAAATTCAAATATGCCCAGATCTTCATATTTTTTGAATCGACGGAGTTTCACTCCCTTGGGTCGATCTTTGGAATCCATTCTCAAAGAGTTATTGAATCAAAATGCTATTACATTGCCACCATTAAGAGACTATGAGCCTCGAGTTAAACCACCATCATGGAATGACTCACACTTTTGTGATTATCATAGGTGCAAAGGTCATAAGACAAACAATTGCCAAGGGTTGAAGAATATTGTTCAGGATTTGATTGATAACCATACCATCATGGTTGAGGGACATAATGCCAATAATTACCATCAAGCATTCAAGGATCCTCTCCCTAATTATCAAAAAGGAGAATCTTCGGGTGACAAGGGCAAGAATGTTAATTATGTCCATGACGTCATTATCAATCATATTTATACTGATGATCAGCACATCAATGCTATTTGAATTAAAGGTAAGAAAGAATTTAGAGAGGTGAATGCTATGACAAGGGGACAAGCCAAAATTATTGTCAAAGGAAGCTCATCTAAAAATGAAATTTCCCCTCCAAATCAATACAATCTAGTTGATCAACTACGAAAAACATCAGCCCAAATTTCTACCTTGGAACTTTTAAATTTATGACTTGCACATAAGGACATTCTGGAAAAGGCCCTTGTTGATACAACTGTATCCCTTGATTTGGATATCAATAAATTTCAAGCCATGGTGGGACACTTGTCCTCATCCACATGTTTATCCTTTACTAAAAAAGATGACTCATCCATAACCCATCTACATAATTCATCACTCTACTTAGAGGTCATGGTTCTCAAAGCCCACATTAGATGTGTCCTAATAGATGGGGAAGATGGATTAAACATTTGTACTTTGAAATTGGTCCTAGCTTTGGGATATTCAGCAGAATCTATAGATCCATGAAGAAAAATTACAATCAAAGCATATGATGATGAGGAAAGAACTTCCAAAGGCCTTATCATGTTACCCATCAAAGTGGGACCTATTGTGAAGAATACCATTTGTTAGGTTCTAGATCAGGATCTAACCTATAACATACTATTGGGTCATCCATGGATCCATGACATGCAAGTTGTTCCATCTACTTATCATCAATGCTTGAAGTTTCCATATGATGGACAAGAAGTAACAATACCTATTGATCACATTAGCAGTCAAAATTTCTCTAACCTAAGAGCAACTCAGGACACACTCGTGCCACATAATAGAGAGGCCTTGGCCATCTCTACCTCCAAGTATAATGAAAAAGAGTGAGAAATGATAAGTAATTTTGGCACCAAGATAAAATTGAAAGATAATGGGGTGGGGGAATATTATTTATCTCTCTCTAATCTACGCCTATCTCCAAGATCCCATGGTCAACCATCAACATCCATACAACAGGCTACAATAGCTTTAGCCTTAGCTTCAATTCCCATCACCAAGTTTAATGGGATATTTATCAAAGAAAATGAAATGGAAGATAGAGCTATCCTTGATTGGCTCTATAAAGATGAAGAGGAATTAGTACTACATGTGAAGTTACCCACATAACACTATGGAAAAGGTTATGCTATCATGCAACAAATGGGTTATGAAGGAAATGGCCCTATAGGTAAAAGGAAAGAGGGTATTGTTGAACCTGTCCAACAAAAAACAATGCACCCAATGATAAAACTGGGTTAGGATATGATGAAGATACAAAGGAAGAAGTAGTACAAAGAATGTCTAAGGAGGAGTTAGCCAAAAAAATTCTGAGAATTCAAGCAAATAATTCTGACACTAACTCCAATGAATATGAATGGGATGACTTCTTTGATGATACATCCATCTCTAAGAAAAGGGTGGATGCCATACACAAATTTACACCTACATTCTTACAAGGGGAAAGCTCAAGGCCTCCGCTTGATTACGTTCTACAAAGTGATCATGACTCTAGTGAGACTGATTTAATTCAAAGTGAGCCAGATCATTCACAGGAGGATACCATCCTAGACCTCCCCCATAATGACATTAACAATAGCATCATGACCCTAACAGCCAATGACCTTACTCATCCTAATTATTTGTTTCCTTTGGTCTATCCTGAACTCATTGATTGGGAACAAATCACACCCATTGATGTCCCAACTTTTCCTAATGATGAAACCATCATAAAATTTCTTTGTTCATCCCAACCAGAAACAAGTTCCACCAAGGAATCACAAGTTCAGAGTTTTCGACAGGAAGTGTGAATTTTCTTAGCTATGAAATAAATTATATAAAAGAAAAATCTAATGGTGAAAACCTAACAAAGGCAGTATTATATCAGGAAAAAGTGAAAAATAAAAAGCGTATCCAATGGTGAAAACCTTTCAAAGGCACCAGAGGATGGGAAACTTGACACTCTTCTAGAGCATTATCAGGAGAGGTCTTCTGTTCTAATTAAACCAATAGAAGCACTCAATATAGGTTCTATAGAGCAGCCCAAAATCTTGCAATTGGCCGCATCCCTAACAGAGGAGGAAGTACCTAGATTCAGAGAATTTCTCAAGAACAATCAAATCAGTTTTGCATGCTGCTATGCGGATATGCCGGGATTAGATCTAAACCTCATCATGCATCATCTATCTATCATGCTGAGGGAAAAACTTGTAACACAGAAACTCAGAAAAATGCATCCACATGTTGCATTATTGGTTAAAGAGGAATTAAAGAAGCTTTTGGATGTTGGATTCATCCAGTCCATGGACTATGTGGAATGGATCTCCAATATCGCTGTTTCAAATCTAGACGGAAGGATTAGAATTTGTACAGATTTCATGGATTTGAACAAGGCATGTCTCAAAGATGACTTCCCCTTGCCAAACATAGATATGATTGTTGATTTGACTGTTGGACATGCAATGTACTCATTAATGGATGGATTTTTGGGATACAACCAGATTAAGATTGCACTAGAGGATCAGGATAAAATGATGTTCACATGTCCTTGGGGTACCTATTGCTGGAATGTAATGCCATTTGGGATGAAGAATGTAGGAGATACATAACAATGAGCAATGACAACAATTTTTCATGATATGATGGATACATTCATGGAATATTACGTTGATGACCTCCTCACCAAGTCTAACACCAGGGAAGGACACATAGATATCTTATCTAAAATTTTCAAATGAATGGAACAATTCAAAGTGAGACTTAATCCAAAGAAGTGTGTCTTTGGAGTGAAATCTGGAAAGCTATTAGGTTACATTTTATCAGAAAAGAGAATTGAAGTGGATCTAGCTAAGGTACAAGAAATTCTTGATATGCCACCACCAAGAAACATTATTCAACTCTGCTCTTTGCAGGGATGGTTACAATCCATTCGAAGATTCATTGCTCAACTGGCAGATACAAGTTTACCATATACACATCTCTTACACAAAAATGTTCCATTTAAGTAGGAGCAAAAATGCGAAGTAGTATTTGATCAAATAAAGCAATATCTCATGAATCCACCAGTATTGATTTCACCGGTGCAAGGTGCGCCTCTCATATTATATATTGCTGCCACGAAAGTGTCCCTAGGAGCATTATTGGCACAAGAAGACAATTCAGGAAAAGAGCAAGCAATTTATTGCATCAGTCGAACCTTGACAAGTCACGAGCTTTATTATACCTTCATTGAAAAATCTTGCTTTGTAGTGGTGTTCACTTCTCAAAAGTTACGACACTACATGCTAACTCATACAGTAAAGTTTGTGGCTAAAATTGACCCACTCAAATATGTTCTAAGGCAACCTTAACTGGCAAGTTGGCTAAATGGGTTATGGTCCTAAGTGAATTTGATATTCATTATGTGGATCAGAAAGCTATCAAGGGACAGGTAATTGTAGATCAATTAGTGGAAGCACCACTATCAGCATAACACTCAATACACATTGATTTTCCTGATGTCGATGTATTCACAGCAGTTATCTAGCAGTCCTAGGCACTCAACTTTGATGGTTCCTACACGCAACATGGTTTAGGAGTAGGGATTATTTTTATTACACCTCAAGGACATACAATTCCAAAATATTATTGGCTAATGTTTCCTTGCACAAACAACATAGCTGAGTATGAGGCATTAGTAATTGGCATAAGGATTGTAGTAGACTGGAAAATCACAGAACTTCAAGTTTTTGGTGATCCACAACTTGTTATAAATTAAATCAATGATGAATATCACACTAAAGATGACAAGTTGATACCTTAAAAAAGAATGGTGGATGATTTCAATAAATACTTTGTTGATATCAAGTTCATACAGATTCCACACATTGCTAATAAAGAAGTAGATGCAATGGAAACAATCGCCTCTCTACTCCAGTTGACAGAGAGTCAAACATGGTACGATTTCCTGGTGGAACAATTGTTTTCTCCCACCCATGACAATCCAAAAACTCAGGTCATTTTCCACTGAACCAATTCTAATTCTCCCTTATATGGCCAAATTTACACTTACCTAAAGCATACTATTTTACCCTTAAACTTGTCTAGGAATCATAAAAGAAATTTCATCCGTCAATCATCTCGTTACACCTTAATCACTGATGTATTATATCGGTGTGGTCTGGATGGTACCCTCCTTAGATGTCTTGAATGTGATGAATCTGAAAAGGCCTTAAAAGAGGTACATGGTGGAATTTGTGGGACACACTCAACTGGACTAACCTTAGCAAAGAAACTTGTTCGATTGGGTTATTACTGGCCGACCATGGAGAAGGAATCATTCATCTTTGTGAAGAAATGTGCAAAATGTCAGATTCATGGGAATCTCATTCATGCTCCTTCTCAAGAATTACAACCTTTCACCACAACATGGCCTTTCACTCAGTGGGGATTGGATCTGGTTGGCAAGATACACCCATCATCTTCAAATGGACATAAATTCATCATTACAACTACTGAGTATTTCACTAAATGGATTGAAGTTGTTCCCTTGACAACTGTTACTGGCAAAAAAATATCTTCATTCATTTTGAACTACATCATCTATTGAGATGGTATTCTCAACTCCATTATCACAGACAATGGAAGACCCTTTAAAAATCAGGATGTTGATGAGCTATGTGAAAGATTTCACATCCAACACAGGTTCTCTATGCCTTACTATCCACAAGGGAATGGTCAAGCTGAAGCTTCAAACAAAACAATTCTGAATATTTTGAAGAAGATAGTAAATAAAGCAAGTTGTGATTGGCATGTCCAATTAAATCCAGCATTATGGGCATACAGAACAAGTATTCGCACATCAACAGGAGCTACCCCTTATGCTTTGGTCTATGGAGCAGAAGCTATTTTACCACTAGAAGTTGAGATTCCCTCACTTTGAGTATCACTAAAGGGATTAATCAATGATGAATACTATCGAGTATCATAGTTGCATGAGCTGGAACTGCTTGATGAATGATGTCAAACTGCAGCTAACCGTTTGAAGGGATATCAACAAGTTATGTTCCACAACTACAATCATAGAGTCAAAGCACAAACCTTTCAAGTAGGTGATTTGGTTCTCAAAGAAAACCCTCGTAATCAACAGGATCGGGAAAAGAAAGGCAAGTTCGAACCTAATTGGTTGGGCCCTTTCGTTGTCATTGTAGTGTACGGATCGGGGGCATATCAGTTGTCAACTATAGAAGGGGACCTGTTTGAAGATTCAACCAACAAAATTCATTTGAAGAATTTTTATGGCTGAAAATATCAAAAACAATATAAAAAGTCCCGGAAAAAAAAAATATACAAAAAAATCAAAAAGAGCAAAAATACAAAAAAAATCAAAAAAGAAAAGAAAATCATTGCCTTGATTAAAACCTTGCAAAAAGGCGTCTTGGTAATAGAAAAAAAATCATAAAATCAGGAAAAGGTACAATAAAAATAAATGGTGAAAACTTGGCAAACAAGCATTGTTTGTGATTTTATTTGGCTCTCTCATCTATTGGGATTCATTCTATCCATCTTTTCATCGGCATCCCAAACATGCCTCGCCATCACAGTTTACATCGCATCATCTCCTTGAAACGACAAGGACCTCATCATGGCTTGATGAATTAGGATTATCCTTAGCAGTAGTTGTGTCTAGCAAGAGTCAAAGTACAAGGTCACTAGGGGGAAATTCGCTTCTTGGAGCTTATTGAGCAAACAACAATAGGTGTCTAGAATCAAAATATCAGGAAACAACAAACTTGTCCAATTACAATGAGGTTGCATGACTATTTTGACAAATGAACAAATTGGATGATCTTAATCTGAATAAAAAGAATGATAAGCTTAAAGCAATAAGTTGCAATTGTTGTTTTGATATTTGATGACATCATGTCTTTGGACTGATTCAATGATGCACTGAACTAGAATCACAAGGAAGAAGTATGATTTTTCTTTGCTTGCTATCTATAAGCTAATCTTTAGTATTGTGCAAATTTGTCGTGGGACATTCTCTACAACGTATCATTGATGACATTTCGGAATTTGCATAGGAAAATGGTTAAATTTTGTTTGTTTATGCAAGCAATACTCAAGTCATCTTGGCTCAATTATACCTCAATGCTTGTATTAACTTGCTATATCAAACATCATGAAAGAAGTACTCAAGTCATCATTGGTGCTAACATACCCTTTGATGCTTGTACTAAATTTCAACATATCAAAAGGCTCAATGATGAAAACCAAGCACAACATGAAATGGCAACAGGATAATAGTTCATTACTACATTTTAGGACTGCATAATTCATTTGCATTTTTTGGGGCTATTTAAATAGATTTTTGAGGGTTGGCCAAATTCTTGGGTATCTTTACACCTGGACATTTATTACATCTTATTCCATTATCACTCATATCATTTCACCAAAACTCATTTAGAGTATCATTATTATTGCATTTACATTTTGCATCATCATTTCATTCTTATCCATCAATACATATCATATGCATAGTCATTATTTTAATCATTCATTTTTATAGCATAACATTAACATTTACATTTGCATTTATTCACACATACATTCATAATCAGAGTGCATCCATATCATTCATTTCACATCACCATTTCGGTTATCATGTTCATTTCCATTACATCATGTATCATTCGTTCACTAATTACAACATTGTTATTATTATCATATTACATCATTATCCATGTCATGTGCATATCATTCATTAAATATTACATATTCATAATCATACCATTTATCCATTGATCTCATTTCATTATAATTTTCCATTTAAATCATTTATCATATCATGTTCACATCATCAAAAGAATTCACCATTACATCTTACATCTTGCATTCATTACATACATTATAAAGAAAATCATTTTAAAATTGCATCATACATGATCATATTAGAATCATTTCATCACAACACATCCTACAACATCATACATAAAATGAAATAAAATCATTTACATCATCATTTGCATCATCACACATCATGAAGATCATACACGACATAGCATATAGAAATAAACACGCATCCATAACATGAGCATAAATCATCCATAACACATGCATAATCGAATCACCACTGCATCTCATAAATCTCATCAAAAAAATGTCCAAGAATACATGGATATCAAATGTTTCAAGAAGATATATCAAATACAATGGAATAAACATGTCAAAATGCTCATCACTGAGGGGCATCTAGCCATGGAACATGGCTGCTGCTGCCTCCTAAGTTAGTCAGTCTTGATGGATCTCTGCTCCCAAAAGCTCTGATCTCTCATCTGGCTCGCTGACCCACACTCCTGGTAACACTCCTGGAGTGACTGTGTGAATGGGTCCAAGACCGAGTACCCGACTATGTGAAGGCAATCCTCCTCTCGGGTGGTACTACCTCGAAATACCTTATCTTGTAATACTTGGCCTCCTCAGCAGTATCTAGTCCCTCTGCTACAAAATCTCTAATAGAGGTGCTCTCACCTACCCCCTCGGCCTGTACACATCTCTCCCAGAAGCTATCCCTCTTGGCCATAAGATGAGCTACCTATGGGTCAAGAGGTGGTGGCTATGCAACCTGTTCCTGCAGCTATCTGATCATCCCCTAAGCCTATGCTAACTAACTCTGAAGAGTTTGAACCTCTTCCTACAAAATATCAATCTATCCCTGTGAAGGAGCCTTGATAATGATCTGTAGAGCCTAAGTACTCGGCTGGTCCACCACTCTTGAGGTCCGTGGCCTCATCCTGAAGGGAACATCAAAGAAATATCTTTGTCCTCCACCCCACCACCTCTGTTATCCCCACTTCCATCACTATTTTCATCGTCACTACCAGAGTCATCTCCATCCTCATCAATATCCATGGCCACTACATCCTATCCCCATGCCTGAGCCTATCCCTATGGCTGCCCTACTGCTGCCTGTGCCTGCTCTTTCCCTCTCTATATAAATGGCCCTCCCAATAATGGAGCAGGCTCCTCTAGACTAGTAGACCTCAGAAAAGGATGTGTGTAAAAGTATGCAGCATACTCGTCTATCATCCCTGCATTTGTAACCTCCGAATGTATAGCCCACTGAGCTGGGTGCAACTCCAAATACTCTACTTGGGCCACCTCAATGGTCACAATCGAGCCCCACTCTAGTACATCCTCCTGGCACTTGGAAAAATGTGCCACACCCTGTAGCATCATCTGTACTAACCCAAGCTACCTCAAGACTCTCATCACCAGAAACAGCTCAATAATGTATGGGGTGTGTCCAATCAAATACCTAGATCTCGTGCAATAAGGTAACTCCATATCACCCATCTGCCACAGATCACAATCTACATACGGTCTCTAGATGACTATATCCAAATCATCTCTCACGCACCGCCAATACTCCAACTTGCCCAGCCTCGGCTGGACAAGAGGCCCTGTGTATGCATAGAAATATGGGAACCCAAGGGGACGATCCCTCTGAACAATGGGACGCATAATAGCAAAATGCTCCCATGCAAATATCTATAGAAGTGTCAATCCACATTGGAGACTCTTCCCATCTGTGTATAAGACCTGATGAAGATCGTGGTATAGATGGGAAAGCATACATGATCCCCATGCATATTTGGTCTGGTGGAGAAGAATATCCTCCAAAATCCTACCCCATCCAATTGATAGCCCCTTTGCCCGATGATCAGGAAAAAGTAAACCACCGATCATACCTGCTAAAACCGAGGGCAGTGGGGCATATCTCTCCACCATCTCCTTCCAGAGAAGCTCATATCTAGAGACATGAGGATCCTGGAAGACTCGCCTAAGTGCATCGGTCCCCCTGATCTCCTTGTGATCATAGATCACAAGCTCACCAACCACAAGAATACCCAAATTCCTGTACACATCCTTCAGAGTCACGGTAATCTCTCTTGTGGGCATATGAAAGGTGCTATGCTCGCTGTGCCACCTCTCAGCTAATGCAGTCAACAGTGTCCTATTGACCCGATACTACAGGATCCTCAACAATGAACTCAAACCACATTGGTGTATGACCTCTAAATCATCCTGCGACACTCATAGAATCATCTCCCATGTCTGAGGAAATATCTCTTTGATATGGAGGAGGTTAAATTCCTCCTTTACAACATCATCAAGCAATCATACAAATCAATCATCAAACAATCTCTAATCAAATCGGTACATCAAAAGAAAAGTATTTAGTACATCAACAGGAAATCAGCTCAATAAAATCAATAATTATTTGTTTTTTCATATCACATGGAAGCAAATCTATCTATCATTTCTACTATTTTTTTTTTCATATCTCATCAAAGAAAATTTATCAATCATTTCATCTACTATTTGTTTTTCATATCGCATGGAAACAAATCTAATAGTCACATGACTCAATATCTATCTATTTGACTTTCAATTGGGAAAGAAAATCTATCATTACTATTTGTCTTCCAAAAAGGAAAGGAAATTTATCAGAATTATTTATTCTTCAAGCACGAAGACAAGTTTCTCAAATCAAGCTAATCTATTCTTGATGTTATTCAAAAGCACAAAATCAGTTGTCTAATCTAGCAACAATCATCAAGTACTTATCAAAGTTTTTTCAAAATTTCAAATTCGGGAAAAATCCATGGATGCACTGAAATAGGCCATCAATCGCTAAACCATCTATGTGCAACTTTAAACCATGGATGCGCTAAAATAGAGCTTCCATGTGCAACTCCGTCAATGCGTGATTCTATCTAATCTATGCACTAAAACAAACCTTCTATGCGAAACTTCACCTATGCGCTATTCTATCACACACATGCGCCAATCTAGCATCCTACGTGGGCAACATTTCTATATGCGCTACTATGGGTAACCTATGCACCATTCTATGATATGTGCGGTTGTTTCACACCTATGCGCTACTTAGGATGCGTGAGTCTATCTACCCTATGCACTATACTATGGCTCGTATGTGCGAAACCAGGACGTTAAAAATCTAAAAATTACAAAAATTTCAAGAAATCATCAGAAAAATTTACAAAGAGGATCAAGTTGACTTACCAGAGGTCCGTACTCGGCTGGTCTCGAATACCAGTGGGCTCGCTCGAATCTGTGGCGCTCATAATGGATGGGCATCTTGTTTTCACCTCTCAGAGCTTTGAAAATTACCAAAGGTTACTGTTCAAATGACAATGACTTTTCACCCTTTTCACCTTTTAAGGAGGTAAAAGTGTGAAAATATTCAATTTTTTTGCAAAACAGAGTGCTATTTCGAGAGCTAAATCACTAATTTTTCTCCGAAAATCATTTTGATTCTTTTATCATGCGATTTATCTCTCGAGGGGGCATATAGCATTGGTAATTTCTAGAACTCTGGGGCAAAATTCTTTGAAACAATGCGTAAAACACATCACTTCAAAGAGGGGAAAAATGTACACATCTAAAAATGGTCACGGTTAATCAAACCTATTAATTAATTAAATATGAATTATTTAATTAATATTCTTAAGTCATCTACATATAAATAAATTTAATTATTTATTTATATTGTTCATTTTTCCAATTCTTCTAGTTTAATTAAATAAATAAGTTTATTTAATTATTGCTATCTTCCTCTTAATTAATTAAATAGATTTCACAATTTATTTATATTTATTATCACAAATTTAAATTCGAAATTTAAATGATATTCTTCATTTCACATTTATTTAAATATTTCCAATATTTAATTAAACGCTTTCTTTCTAATACTTAACTATTCATATAATTAAATATTCTAAAAATATTTAATTAAAAGCTTTCTTTCCTCCCTAATTAAATATTGTAAAAATATTTAATTAGAAACTTTCTTCTTTTCATATTTAATTAAGTATTTTTGTATATTTAATTAAAGCATTTTTTATCATCTCTCACACATAATTAAATATTATTTATTTAAATTATGGAAACATCTTCCATATTTCTCTCAACCTTCCATCTTTTTTTCAACTTCTCGATCTCTCACCATTCATCTTAACAGGTTTGAACTCAACTGTTGATCCTCGCCAACTGGATTCTTGCCTTCAAAAATCTATAAATACAACCCTCTTATGAGTTGAAAACACACCTCAAATCCTAGATTTCATGCGTAGCTACTATAGTTGCATTCCAGTATTATCAGCATCATAGCATTTTAGCATTTCAATTTCATAGCTTAAATCATATAGTCATGAACATGCATTTTCAATTAATCTCATTCTCCTAAGCTGCCATTTCAACAGGCTGCTGATTACACAACTGAGAGCCAGTACCTTTAATCAAATCCTTGGAGATAGAGGACGATGGGATGAATTTGAAGAAGCTATTAGAGTTTGCATTTATGCTTTCTAGTTAATTTTCTTTTATATAATGTCTTATCGGTGTGTTCGTTTACTGTTTAGTTAATCCATATTTTCTAACAACACACCTTGTACACTTAAAATTATTATTTTGATATTTATATATGATATGGAGTGATGATTTAGTGATTTATATGTGTTGTCTATATGATTTATGATGGATGCCAATGTTGGATGTATTTTATTTCTATGTTATGATGCTTATCTGATGTTCATATGTTTCTTATTTGATTATGTATGGATGCAATGATGATATGATAAGGCGTAGATGTTGATTCTATGATGCTTTATGCTATGAGATGATTGGAAATGAAGTGTGATGCAATTTATTTTTTTATTTTTTGATAGAAAAGTTATGGTGTAATGTAATGGATGGATGATTGATATGCAAATGATCATGTAATGCAATTTGTTATTTTTGTATTTTTCTGATGCAAATATTATGATATTGCTACACTGTATGAGATGAATTTAATTATGCAAATGTGATGTAATGCACTTCATTTTTTTTTTGTTTTCTAATGAAAATATCATGATGTAATGTATGGATGAGTGTATGATATGCAAATGATTATGCAACTACATGAAAATGATATGTTTTTGTTAATGTTAAGTATACTCAATCCCTTTAATGATAGAGATAACCTCGCTTGAAAATTGTTTGCAGCCTTGGAAAATTCCCAAAATACAGATGCAAAACTAATATGGATATAATATAATCTACCATACAGATCTAAAATTGTTATCATAGTAGTTGATTTGTCATGTTTTTTATCATCATTGAGGCTTTAAAATTTTGAAATTGAGTACAAGCATCGTTGGTATAATTAGACCATGATGATTTGAGTACTACTTCCATGATTTTTGGTATTGCTAGTTAACACAAGCATCTAGGTAGAATTAAATTGAGATGACTTGAGCATTCCTCATCTAAATAGACAAGAGTTAGTCATTTTCCTATGAAAATTTAGAATTCCATCAATGATACCTTGTAGAGAATGTCTCGCGATAATTTGCACAGTAGTAATGATCAATTCATAGACAACAGACAAAGAAATATATCATTCTCCTTCCTAGTGCCTCTAGTTCAGGACATCATCGAGGTACTCCAAAGAAATGATAACAAAAATCAAAGTTCAACCGTTGAACATGCATGCTAATATGATAGAACCATGATTCAAAAGAACATCATCCATTTAGATTTTTTTTGATTTGATTGATTTTAGTTCTTTGATATGGATGATGGATGATTGTTGTATGTTCAATGCTAAGTGTTTCACTTTGATATTTGTGTTTGTGATGATGTCGTATTGTTGTTTGCCTATTAGTTTAAGCTCAAAGTTTATTGCCCCCAGTGAGTTCAAGATTTTGGCCCCAATCTAGGGTGAGACATGACTACAATGCTAGTATATGTACATGAGGCTCTTTGATGACAAGCAGAATGATGGCAGAAGTGAATGGTCGACATGTGCTCAAATAGATGGAAAAGCTAATATATCACAAATAGCTCATGTTGCCAGGTTTTGACTACCTTTTTTTATTGCACTTTTTCAGATTTTATGAGTTTTTTTACTTTTTTTCTCTTTTTTTGATTTTTTTTGTATTTTTTAATTTATTTTTATTTTTTGTATATTGGTTCTTTTTCTGATTTTTTTTGTATTTTTTCAGGACTTTTAACGTGCACTTGGATGATTTAGGTGTAGAAAATTCTTGAGATGCAGAGTGTTTATAGGTTCATCAAATAAATATCCTT
Source organism: Sequoiadendron giganteum (assembly GCA_007115665.2). Classification (NCBI taxonomy): domain Eukaryota; kingdom Viridiplantae; phylum Streptophyta; class Pinopsida; order Cupressales; family Cupressaceae; genus Sequoiadendron; species Sequoiadendron giganteum. The sequence continues at coordinate 174,839,460 of CM021109.1, read as the reverse complement.
CATGCATAGACCGTTGATACACTCGAGATCCAAACACTTAAACAATGACGAAGGGACCTAGCCAGTTTGGTTCAAATTTTCCTTTCTTCCCTCTATCTTGTTGATTACAGGGATTTTATTTTAGGACCAAGTTACCAAATTGAAATTTTCTTGGTTTAATGACGTGATTATAACTTGTGGACATCCTTTGCTGATAGGCTTTCAAGTGATCCATAACTTGCTAACGATGCTCATTGAACAGTTCTAACACTTGTAGCTAGACACCCGATAATCTTTATATGAAATGATCCCCTTCAATGATGCACAAAGTGATGGTAGCTCAACCTCAATAGGTAAAATGGCCTTTGATCCATAGATGAGAGCATATGGTGTGGCTCCTATTGATGTGTGGGTACTGGTACAATATGCCCATAAAGTAGGATTTAATTGAATGTGCTAGTCGCGTCCAATATCGTTGACGGTTTTCTTTAAGATCTTTAGGATGGTTCTGTTTGAGACCTCTACTTGGCCATTTCATTGAGGATAGTATAGTGTAAAAAAATGATGTTGGATATGAAACCTTTCACAAAGTTCTTAGACATCCTAGTTCTTGAAAGGTCGGCCATTGTTAGTGACAATTGATTGAGGAATTCCATACCGACAGATGATGTAATTTAGGATGAAGGATGCAATTTTCTTACCAGTGATTGTGGTTAGGGGAACAATTTCAGTCCACTTTCTAAAATATTATGTGGCTGTGATGATGAGTTTATGTCCATTTGAGGAAGGTGGATGAATTTTACCTACAAGATCCAGTTTCCATTGATAGAAAGGCCATGTTGATGTGAATGGTTGTAATTCTTGGGCTGATGCATGTATTAGGTTTCCATGGATTTGACATTTTAGGCACTTTTAAATTTTTAAAAAAGACTCCTCTAGATTCGACTAGTAATACCCTAAATGTAGGATTTTCTTAGCGAGAGTTAGTCCACTTGAATGAGTTCCATAGATACCTTTATGAACTTCATGTAAGGCCATTTCAGATTTGTTACGTTCAAGACAATGAAGCATAGTTCCATCAAGACCTCGTTGGTAGAGTACATTCGCTATCAGGGTGTGTCAGTTGGCTTGGCAGATAAAGTTACATTTTTGGTTTCAGGATAGATCGGGTGGAAGTGTGTTATCTCTTAAATAGGCATAGATCTTCCCATAAATCAAAGAATCCATGTCAAATAGATGGAAAATGACTTGGGATTCAGGGTTGTCATAGGTAGGGTTAAGCACTTGTTCCACCATGAATTCATAAAGGCTTTGTTTTTTTAGGTATCTGTAAGAGAGAAGTGATTGTTGCCATTGGATCAACAAATTTGCTATCCACTTTTGGAATTTAGTCAAATTTGATCTCAACAAAATAATTTTTGAAATCAGCCACCATTCTCTTATACAACATTAACTTGTCATCCTTTTTCTGATAATCATCATTCACCTAGTTTATGACTAGTTGAGAATCTCCATTCGACTACCACCTTGATCCCAGTGATGAGTGCTCCATACTCAACCATTTTATTTGTATAAGGAAACATGAGCCTATAATATTTCAAGATGGTATGTCCTTGAGGTGTGACAAACAGGATTCCAATGCTTGACCCGTGTTGCATGTAAGACCCATCAAAATATAATATCCACTATTGTGAGGATATGGTAAGGACATCTAGGTCAAGAAATTCAATGCTCATTGGATGATCATCTTGTAGTGGTGCTTCAGCTAATTGATCGGATATCACCTAACCCTCTATGGATCTTCGGTCTACATATTGGATGTCAAACTCACTCAAAATCATTACCCTTTTGGCTAGTGTTCCTATTAGGGCAGCTTTACTAAGTAAATACTTTAATGGACCAATATTAGCTATGAGTTTGATCATATGAGTTAACATGTAATGCTACAGTTGTTGAGTAGCAAATACTACTGCTAGACAAGATTTTCTGATGAAGGTGTAGTTGATTTTATAGCCATTCAATGTTCTACAGATATAATAAATAACTCTTTCTTTTCACACTGAATCTTCCTATGCTAATAGAGTGCCCAAAGATACTTCGATTGTTGCTATGTAGAGTAATAATGGTTTTCCTTCTGTAGGTGGAATGAGTATGGGAGGAGACATCAGATACTTTTTCAGTTGATTGAATGTTGCTTCACATTTTTTGTCCCATTTGAAATAAAACACTTTTATGTAGCAAATGATTAAATGGATGAGTTTTATTTGCTAATTGTGTGATGAACCTCCTAATAGATTGGAAATGTCCTTGTAAAGATCTCAACTAGTTGATATTCTTTCATGGTAGAATTTCTATGATGGATTTTATTTTGGCAAGATTTGCTTCGATGCCCTTTTTTGAGACTATGTACCCCAATAGTTTTGTTGATGTCATGCCAAACACACATTTTCTTGGGTTTAATCTTACATTGAATTTTTCTAGTCGAGTGAATATTTTTTCTAATATTTCTAGGTGTCCCTCTTTGGTGAATGATTTTGCAAAAAAGGTCATCTACATAATTCTCCATAAAGGTATGCATCATGTCATTGAAGATGGTGGTCATTGCTCACTGATATGTTTCTCTTGCATTTTTCAAACCAAAAGGCATGATGTTCCAGTAGAAGGTACCCCATAGACATGTGAATACTATTTTCTCTTGATCTTTCGATGCTAATTTTATCTGATTGTATCCTGAGAAGCCCTTCATGAGTGATAATATGGCATGTCCTACTGTCAAGTCCATAATGATGTCAATGTTGGGCAAAGGAAAATCATCCTTTGGACATGCTTTGTTGAGGTCTTTGAAATCAATAGATATCTTGATGCTGCCATCTAGTTTAGAAACTGGTACAATGTTAGAAACCCACTCAACATAATTAATTGATTGAATGAATCAAACATCTACCAATTTCTTCAATTCTTCTTTTACCAACAAGGCTATATGTCGATGCATTTTCTTGATTTTCTGTTTGACAGGTTTCACCCCAGGTGGTAGAGATAAGTGATGCATTATCAAGTTTGGATCTATACCTAGCATATCAATGTAGGGCCAAGCAAAGTTGACTTTTCTCTCTTCAAATAATTTGATGAAGCTTGAATTTTCCTGATCTGTCATGGACACTGCTAGATGTAGGGTCTTTACTGCTTCTACCATACCAACATTGATGGAATGTGTAGGTTCAACCAGTACTGATGATCTTTCATGATAGTGTTCAAGAAGAGTGTCAAATCTTCCATCCTTCAATGCCTCAAAGAGGTTTTCACCGTTAGATGTGATCTTTATTTTTACTTTTTCTTGATCTAATAATACCATTAAATGGTTTTCACCATAAGATTGATTTTTCATATTTTTGATTTTGTAGCTGGGAGATTTTACACCCTCCTTCCTTGAAACTTCGTTATGAGATTTGAGGGTGGAACATGTTTCAGGATTATTAGAGCAGAGGACGTTAACAACGGCATCATCGTTTGCAAAAATAGGGATGTCGAGAGGCTCGATTTGCTCGTATTCAATGAGTTCAGGATGTACTAATGGTAAAGAGTCACCAGACTGGTTTGAGTCAAAGGTAGTAAGTGTCAGGATAGCAATGTCGAGGTCTTTGATGTTACTCTCCTCTGAATTGTTAATCTCACTTGATGTCTATTTGTCCTCACTTAAGCCATCGATATGTTGTGATCCAAATTAAAGAGGTCTAGAACTCGAGCTTTGCCCCTCCATCCCTATGGGGTATACCTTTTTATTACATCAAATTCCTTATCTTGAAAATATTCCTCAAACATTGAATCCCATTCATACTCATTTGAATCAGTCTCAGAACTAGCTTTCAATTGTAGGATTTGCTCAACAACCTTCTCTTTTATTTCTTCCATTGTCTCTTCTTTATAGCCTAGCCCTACCTTGTATTTTTCATGGAGTGTGAGAGGCTGGACTGGTTATACGATGCCTTCTTTACTTTTTCTAATAGGCCCTTTTCCTTCAAACCCCATCTTCTCTAAGATTATTTTCCCTTTACCATATTGTTTCATTTGGACATGGGAAGTTGATGCTTGTGATTTTTCTTCGTCTTTGAATAACCATTTTAAAATTTCCTTATCCTTAGATTCATCAGGTTGAGTGCCTACTTTTATAAATCTAGCATTAAAGAGTGTGATTGGTTGTAAAGATGTTTGACTTGATGTTGATGGTTGTCCGTAGGATCTTGGTGAAGGTAGTAACTTTGAAAGGCACAATGATTGCTCAAATGAATATTCCCCCATGACTTTGTCTTTTAACTAGATCTTTTCAACCTATTTTGAAAATTAATTTAGTTGTCTTTCATGATTTGATGGATGAGCATCACTAGTTTATTTGTCTTTCGACTGAACCTTTTCCTCAAGTTGATTTGATGAAGAATTTGATTGACCCTCATTACTTGATGAAGTAGAGCCATTGATACTCTTATTCTTTGATTGATCCTTTTACTCAACCCACTTTGACATAGAATTTAGTTGTCTTTCATTATTTTATGAGTGAGGAGTGTGAGCTTCTCTGTTATGTGGCACAAAAGAATCTTGGGCTGTTTTGAGTGTGTTGCAATATTGTGGATTATTGGAATCAGCTCAAATGGTGATTTCATGTCCATTGAAATGAAATTTCAAGCATTGTTGGTATGTTGATGGTACTACTTGCATTTCATGAATCCAAGGATGTTCCAAGAGTATGTTGTATTTCAACTCTTTATCTAACACCTGAAAAATTATATCCTTCACAATGGGATCTACTTGAATTGGTAACACAATCAATCCATGGGAGTATCTCTCTTCATCATCATAGTCCGTTATAGTTATTTTTCTCTTAGCATAAATGGCATTCTCAGAATATCCAACTGCTCAAAAAAGTTTTAAAGTACAAATATTTAAACCAGCTCCTCCATCCATCAGAACACATTTGATTCGGTGTTTATGAATTATATCTCAATGTGGAGGGAAACATTGTGTGGATGGGTAAGTGATACATCATCATATTCAAAAGATGATAGGCAATGAGGTGCGGTCAAGTATCCCATTATAACATAGAACTGGAAAAATTCCATATTATTTGGTATTGTGGTGGCTACTAGGGCTTGTTCTAGAATCTCTTTGGGAGCTGGAGAAATTTTCAGCAGTTCCAATATTGATATTTGAGCTAGGATTTTCTACAATTGATCAACTATGTTTTATTGAGTTGTAGGGGAAGCAACTGTCTTAGATGTAGCTCCTTTCAATATCACTTTCGCTTGCCCCCTTGTGGTTGAATTGGTTGGTTGACAGTCTTTTTTTTCTTTGATTTTGATAACATTAATCTATTTATCTTTTACAACAAAGTTCGTGATCAAATTGATCGGTATGATGTCATTAATTTGATGTTATTTTATGTTAAGGTCATGAAGATGAGTTTCAGCTATAACAGTGCTTGGTTCATGCTCAATTGTGTTGTCATTAACTTGATTCTCAACTGGAATAATGTCTTTCTGGTCCTTGATTTTTATATCCTTGGTTTGATTTTCAACTAATTCAATATGGTGAATGGTGGAATCATAAACATAGTTCAATTTTTTTCATTTGGTGTTTGATGAAGAGGACTCCCCTTTTTTGTTGTTTGGTAAAAGATTCTTAAAAACTCCATGATCAACATTTGTTTGGGGTCGTTCTATAAATATTTCTTTTCTATCAATCAAATCTTGTACCAAATGCTTGAGTTGCATGCAATCATTTGTCTTGTGTCCTTTGGTTATGTGAAAGTCACAATAATGTGCATCATTCCACCACGAAGGTTTTACTCTTGGTTCCTAATCTCTTGCTTTTGGTAATGTTATAACCTTGGCTGCAAGAAGCTCCTTTAATGCTAATTCGAGTGACTATCCCAAAGGTGTGGACCTTCTTCGATTTGAGGACATTCGATATGGTGGTGGTTTAGATTCAACATTGTTTGGATTGTTGTTTTAATTGGAGTTTTGGTTATTGATTTGATTACTAGTTGGATTATTGGTTTTATTGGTCTTGGTGGCAACTTATGTCAATTTAAACAATTGTTTTGCATTTTGTGTTTTAGCTAAAACATCATTACGGCTAGTATTCTTGTTTCTTGTCCAAAACATTGCTCTATCATTATTATTGTAATTATTGGAAGAGCTTGCGTTATTTGATCCTTCATTACAAATGTATAAAACTCCTCTCTTGAACAAAGATTCTTTGATTTTGATTCCATTTTCAATCAATTTCTCAAAGGTAGGTGGACATTAAAATTCAAGTCTATAGCTCATCTCAACATTTAAATTTTCAATGAAGATTTCCATCTTTTCCTTTTCAGGTATGGGATGAGAATATCTCAAAAACAATATTCTCCATCTTTGCAAAAATATGACAAATGATTCACCCTTTTTTTGTTTTGTATTACAAAGGTCTTTCATGGTTATCTCGTGTTGGATGTTACAGGAGTATTGGGTGATGAATTTGTTAACCAAATCTTCAAAGGATCTTATTCTTGGTACAATTTTGGAGAACCATTCCATGCATTGTCCACCTAGGCTGCGTGGAAACAATCTCATCAAATAAGTCTCTTTGTGTGCAAATTCAAGACCCATGGTTTTAAATTCCCTTACATGATCTATATGATCTGTTTTACCATTGTATTTATCATACTTTGGGAATTCACAATGCTTAGGAAAGGGTATCATGTTGACAACTTGATCAAATGGATATGGACAGATGTTTTGTATCAAGTATCTTTTTGTGGTTCCTCTTTGCATGTCAAGAAGTTGTTGCAGATTTTTCTGTTGATGAGCTAGGCAGCAACTAGATCTGTGTTTGGTGGATTAGTTTCAGTCCTTTTGGGTGCTTGTTTTAGTTGATTAACATCAAATTCATTAGGTAATTTGACACCTTGTTTAGCCAACATTAAAAGATATTTTTCTCCATCTTTTTCTAAAACTTTCTCCATGAATTTGCAAAAGTTAGGATCTTGTTGTGCAGTTTGGATGTCTTCCTCAGTTATTTCCTCACTTTCAGGTGTGTAGAGTCTATGAAATGGATTTTCTTCAACTTCAACCATGATGTTTTGAGTTTCAAGTTCCTTCTCCTCAAATTTTTGCCTTTGTGATCTTGTTTGAATGAGAATACAAGTCATGAATATTTACTAAGCTTTGATCATTGTTTGGGAGTACCAAAAGGACTAAGTTAAATATGATTATACAAAAAAAAATCCAGGATGAAGGATGATGAATCTTGATGGTGAAACTTAGCTAATAATCAAAGATAAGTGTGATGATGAGGCACTCTTAGATGTTTGATCAAAGATTAGGTAAAGGATTTTCACTTGTAAATGCTAGTTTTTCCAAGGTAACAAAAATGTTGGGATAAGGAATAAATGCTGGTCAAGGAGAAATTTTTGAATCTGGTCTCAATTTTCAGACAAAAACTCAAATTTTGCTTGATGTGCTAAAATAATTCACGGATGCACTAAACGGCAGATGTGCTAAAAGATGGCTACTATGGGCTGTATAATGGCGCATATGCACTAAAATATGGGATGTATGTTTGAGAACAGTCAATGTATATGCCAAAATATGGAAGGGATGCACCAGAGCAGTCAATGGATGCGCTAAACTGGGGAATGCCACTGGTTTTTGATAGTTTGATAGATTTTTATTTTTTTTGGAAGGGAATTGATTTTTTGAATGGATTTTCTTGTAAATAAGTGGTTGTATATTTTTGTGTGTGATGTGCATTTGAGTTTTATTCTAAAACACATATGTAATACAAATCAAACAAAAACAATTCCTAAGCCTATTTAGGACAATATTCACTAGATTCCCACATGGATTTTACTCCAACTGTTCTTACTTTTAGCAGATGATTAGAAGCTTGACCACACTAGCTCCCCCTTTCTCAGTACTCACTTCTTAGGTTAGCCAAGCTTTAGTTCTCATGAATATCCCATGACGAACTTCTCATCTCTACTAAAATCCACAAGAATATGGGATGGCTTCAAAGGTTAGACCTCTCACACCAACAAATATAATGGGATTTTGGATTGCTATAACAAGAAGGTTCTAGTATAGGGATTTTGTTTGTGGGGGATCATCCATATGACAAGAGACCATTTATGCTCTTCTTTTCAGAAAATCCTCTTTATACTTAAACTTTCCTCAAGTACCCACACTTATATACTGGGTGGATGTTGCTTGGATTTATCCTATTCATGGTTTGGGTCATTCCCTGGGGTGATTAATTTTTCCCACCAGGTAGGCCCTCTAAGGATAAAAAGAAATGAAAAGAATGGGTCTAGATTTTTGATCACCTAGTTAAGGGGAGAGAATATGCCTACCACTCTACAAGCACAACATACATGGTGTTCATTTACCTCTTAATTAAACTAGGTTCCTAATTTAATCAAAAGAAACAATAAAAAATCTAGCCCTTACAAAACAACCCTTAGTAGTTTCAGATTATTTGTCTTTGATAGTGTTCTTATATTTTCAACAAAGTCTCTAACAACATTTAAAACACCTACAAAATAGAGAAATATTAATTAGCTTCCCGAATTTGAGAAATTGGCAAAGAAAACCAGATGAGCTAGAACAACTAGATGCACTAAAATATTACTCCTATGCACTAAAAGAACTACCAGATGCACTAGAGAAACTACTAAATGCACTAAAATATAGACTAGAAGCATTATAAAACCCCCTGTATGCACTAAAAAGTAGACTTGATGCACCATAATAGGGATCGTATGTGATAGAGGATGTTTAAGATGCACCGAAAGAACTCATGGTCATGCAAATTTTTTTTTTTCAAAACATGTAAACACACTTTTCAACAAACATCAATAGAAATGGGGCTTGGGCCCCATGGTGGGTGCCAAAAAGGTATCGTGTGGTGAGTTGGTATAATGTGAGTAAATGAATAACAAAACCACACAACCAATGAAACTTATTACATTAGGGAAATCGAAATAACAAGTAAACTGATAAAACTATTCCTTAAAACCATTCAATTGTTTCCTATCTCTAAGGATTCCTTGAATCATAATGGCTCTCAGATTTTACTTGTATTATGACTTTCAAAATGACCACCTAGAGAATGGATGCTATAAAATACAAGAATCCTAATTCCTACATAATTGGGTGAGAGATGTGATATGCTATAAATGATAATGGTGATATGATAATGGATATGAAGCTAAAGACTATGATGCTAATGTTGTGTAAAACTACTATGATAATGGAAATGCAACTAATAAACTAAGCCATCATTCTAAATTAATATGCTTCTGCTATGCTAAATACTCTAAATACTCTAATAGTTAGATGATGTAAATGCTCTAAGATGATTTCTCCAGTGCAAGTTTTCTCAAAGATGGGATCTGAAATGCTGGAGAATGATGTTGTATTTATAGGATTTCCAAGGCATATTGTGATGTGGCAGGATTCGATGGTCAAAATTTTAGTTGGAAAGATGAATGGTGGAGGATGAAGAAGCCAGAGGGAATCATGTAGAGTGTGTTGGTGTTTTATTTTTCCAGCTAAGCTTTGCAACTCTCTAAGAGGTAGCCAACCTCTATGTTTAAGAATTCTCAAATTTTAGTGGCCAACTAATAGGAAATGGGATTAGAACACATTCCCCATGCACTTCAGGCTCTGTAAGACCTAGGGGGGTGACCCTTTAGAAATACCTAAAGATTTAGAGACAGAAGTAATAGGATATTGCTTAACAAATAATGCTCTCACATAATTATGCTAAGAAACATAAAACATCACTCAAAATTGGCAAGACATTATTGAATTTCAGGGACTAGCATAGAGAAAATGATAAACACAACTCAACAAAATAGATTTGAAATGGTTTGTGATTTAAAGAGTTGGGACCAAACTGAAAACAACAAAAACATGAGAATGGACTAGTTCCATAAAATGGGCTATGGAGTCATATAACTAGCATTCATCCTTCAATCTTGAACATGCTCTAAAGGTCTTTGCAAATGTTGTCACATTATGAAAACCAGAGCTCTGAAGCCATTATCTAATAATTCTTCTTATAAATCTACTTGAAAAATAACACTCTTGTCCTATTTGTTGAAGCAATTACACTATTTCCTGAACAATAGGCAATAATAGATGCAGCTGATATCTATTAAAGTAATTACATCACTCAGAAAATAGAAGGAAACAACTATTGTAACTCAAATGCAACAAATGTGCATGAAAAGACTCGGATAATATTTTATTATTGAATCCAAAAGAGCATTACATTCCAACAATGGAGACAACTATCAGTTAAAATATGAACATAAAAGAATAATTCATAACACACACTTTTAGATTGAATGACTAACAACCATATTTCCCCCTAGCTTTACAATCTACCCATAGCTTCTTCCTGACTTGCAGAGCTTTCAGAATTTTTTTGGAACCCCTTACAAAATAGAAAAGAAGAGCATAAATAGAAGAATGGAAGCAGCCCTAAAATGCATCCATAGTTGACAACTAGCAGCTCCTCCATTGAACAACAAAAATAAAAACATTTCTCTTCTCTCATCCAACAAACTTTTCCCATTGAATTTTCCTCATTCACCTGTCTGCAAAAGAAAATTAACTCCACCATGAAGAAATTCCATTTACCTAGCAACTGTGTGAAAAATATATTTGCTCATTAAAAACTCTTATTTTATTTTTTTCCCTTTTAACCATTTACTCCTCAATATTTGCATTGAAAAAATCTTCAATGGTATCTCATTTAAAATACTTGTTGTTCACACTAAAGGCTCTCAAATATTTCACATTGAAAATGTTTTACCTATTTCCCTACCAACATTAAAATATTTCTCGTGCACTTTAATATTCCAATCCCCAATAAACAATACCTATTTGTATAGTGAATAAATTCACTTTATAAAATATTACATGCTTCTGTTTACCCGAGCCATGTAAAACCCCATTAAAATATTAAAACCCCATTATTTAATTGTGCAACATTTAAAATATTGTCACTTTATATGATGTATCGTTAAAAATTATACGGGAATCTTTTATTTTACCTCCCTGCATTATTTTACCTAGGCCCACTTCACATTTTTATTTTATTCACCCTTTTTAAATATTGCACTCAATAATATTTAAAATTTTTACCATTTAAAAAACCTTGTGAAAGTTTTTAATCAGGCGCATTGATTTTCCTATGTTCCACAATTTAAGAAACCTTTAAACTGTGAATTTCCCTCACATTTATTGGGCACCCTTATCTTCACCTTTGTTGCCGGGCCCATACCCACGTGCCTTCCTCTTTCCAACCTCGCAGCAATTTTCCTGACCCCATCTTTTTCTTGTGCAGTCTGCAAGATCTTACCATGTGCGCTTGCCTTTTACCTGTCCGTTGATTTTATTTTTTCTGCCCTAACTCTTCAATTTGCACTTGCTTGTGCTCTGCATCTTCACTCTTCCAATCATGGAAGCACCCATTGCTTTCATCCCTACTACTGGATCAAGCCTCCTCCAGTGATCCCTTTGAGAGCGTCATAATCTTTGTTGGTTGCATTGTCTACATTCACTTGAGAGTTCCAAAAACTCAAACAAATTCCTCTTGTACATTGTGCAACAACTAGGGAGCATGGTGTTCTGTGTGATGACACCTATTTGAGGATTTTACCAAATCCACATTTGTACCAGGTTTGATCCATTCCCCATTAAAAGATATTAGGTGTCTCAGTTGACCACCCTGAAAGGTTTTAGGAAAAGCAGATGCAAAACTGAATAAATTGCATTTGGTTTCGATTTGCTAAAAATAGAAAATCAACTCGTGAAGCTCTAAAAAATGACATGTGAGTTCATGTGGTAATGGAAAATACAAAACAACATTCAATTTGACTTGAAAATCACCTGGTTACAATATACAAGCTCAAACGGGATGCAACTTTGCAAAACTAAACGTTTGCAAACAACAAAAAGTGTCAAAACCCTCCAGCTTCACTTTTTGGAACCCTGACAAAACCTATCATAGGAAGCTGAAAATTTACATGCACACTCACATATGTCAATTGAATATTTCTGTAAATGGGTTTTGCACGAAAATTAACAGGCATCAACTTCTGACCCTCCAAAGTGGTTCACTCGGACTGATTCTTCACCATTTTGCACTTGAAGAATCAGTCTGAGTGACCCACTTTGGAGGGTCAGAAGTTGATGCTTGTTAATGCCAAAAATATTTAAAACATGATGACAGTTATGACGCATCTGACATACATTTTTGTAGGGAGAATAGCCTTGTCTAATGGGAAAAATCTAATATCCTCACAAAATATAGTAAAATCAAGCTATTATCCCTAAAAAAACATATGTTTTGGACATGATAACATAATCAAACATGTCTTATCCCTGAAAAAGGGAAATTAATTTCATGTGTAAGCCATGCAGTTTTGTATAGAGACAACCTTCTACAATTGAGCGTGGCTATTCTTCCTAGAAGAATTCATTTCAGAGGCTCATAACATACAAAAATGCATTAACACATACAAAAATACATACACCACATATGGGAAAACGTAGTGCGAGTCCTCCCAAGACAAGGGTTACAAGTGACGAATTTGGTAGATGGGAGGAAACATTACAATAATGAAAGTGAGGATATAATTGTAATGTCAAATGATTTTGCCTGCCTTCTACTGGTTGTGATGCCATGGTAGGGGTTCAACCATAAAACTCATCGGCCCATAGGCTTCTATGAGAAGCTATCCTTTTCAGTGAATTTTGTGCACCCGTAGGCATTGGAGGTAGACTGATGTAAGAACTGTGTTGTAAATTGTAATAACTATTATTTTTTGAGAATATGTGTTCAAATATGATATTGCACAAAATAATTGGAGGTTGGAAAAAACTCTGTGTTGTGAGTTCTTATATTTTGCAAGTTGAAAGCTAAAGGTTTGAGAGCATGAGGCAGAGTTGTGGGTGGGGGATAAATAAAACTATCCAAATTCACTTGAGGTGTGAGTAATGAATTGGGTTGTTACTTATTAAGGGTTTTAAAACGACATGTGGGTTGCAGGTTTCATAATATCTAGTGTTTTCAAACCTGTAATTACACATTGTTTGGCTTGCCATTGCATGAAAATGTTGACTTTTCAATGTCTGATACAAGTGTTAGATATGACCTCTATAAAAATATCACAACATTTCATGACAACTGTGCATCTTTGGAGCAACTTTGTAATATTTACAAAACAAGCTCTTCTCTCTAGTACACATCACCACCTCTTGCATGATCTGATTCATTGAGCTCTGTGATGTGGAAATCTGTCATCAATGTATAATGGAGAGAATATCATGTTTTGCAAATGATAAAGGTACGATTCAAAGCTATCTAGTTGTCATGAAATTTTCTCATGCTTTTATAAAGGTTACTTGTAGAGGTTAGAGGAGAAAACAGGCTACATATTTGATGTGGGTTTTTTGAGAGATTTCTAGTGGCATCATCTAAAGATCTTGATGTCAAAACAAAACAAAAAAGCACCACATATTGGCAAGGTGGAAAACATAGTGGGTTCTGCGTTATTTAATTCTGCTTGTTCTAATTCTTCTTTGTATGGTCAAGATGTGAAAGCTAATAATTTATTTGATGTACCTATACAAGATGTCACATAATGCAAAATCATGTGTCTCTATTTGGTTGACCAATTACCACCCGTATCTTCCATGAAATTTCCTTAGATAGAGGAATTGAGTCTCCCATATAGGTTGCGAGAAAATATGTTAAGGAGAATTGACAATAAAGGGCCAAAGTGTAGTGGCATCAAATAACATAATTATTCTCATTTCTTTGACCGCATCTTTGATGTATGGGTGAAAATAAGTATGGAAATTCAATATCATAATCTATAGATAGAGATTGTAAATTTCTATGACTAACCAATTTGTTTTCATTGAGAGATGTGAGACCTTTTCATAGTTGGATGCATCTAGAAGGAATCCTTTGAACCAAAAGTAATCATCTAGAAGCACAATCTTCCTAAGGATTTGAGGTTGAAATTTATAAGATTCCTTTCCCGAATTAGTCATCACATCGGTCTTGTGGAGGAATGGTTGCTTGTTGTGTTCAAATTGAACTACACTATTAGGTTTGATGACGAGTCTTATTATAATTGGTATCAAAGTTGGGTCACAAGTTTAAATCCTATGGTCACACTATGATTTAACTACCTCCCATGCATCTTATCTGATGCTTGTATTAGACATTGATAGGTTGATTTTTTCATAAAAACAGGTCAGCACACATAGGAAAGATGAATGTAATGATAATGTTTTTCTTACTTACACATTAAGAACCCAATTGGTTGCTGACACCTCAAGTGAATTTGGATACTTTTATGTATCCTCCACCTACAATTATATTGGAAATATGAATATCTTGGAAGCCTTTTGTTTCGTAGATAGTAATAATGCAATGAATTTCACCTTCAAAATATATAATAACTCTTAGTTACAATATACATTGTATTTGATTTTCTTCATATGATTGAAAAAAAGAGATGTACAAAACAATGGCATATTGGAAAAAACAATGTGGGTTTTTAGTTGTTTCATTCTGCATGTTTAAATCTAAATGCTTGAGAGTACATGGAGGAGTTGCATGTGGGGGATACATAAAACTAACCAGATTGACATGAGGGGTGACTAACCCATTGGGTTGTTATGTGTAGAGGGTTTTATAATACTATGTGGGTTACAGGATTCTTAATGCTCAGTGTTTTCTAATTTCATTATATTATTGCTATCTAGAGAGAAAAATGTTCTCAAGACAATCACAAAAAATATCAAATTCAGATGAGGGGTGAGTATCCAATTTTTTTGTTACTTGTAAAGGGTTTTAGAATAGTATGTGGGTCACAAGATTTTTAACACCCAATGTTTTCCAACCTGAAATTTGACATAACAATTTTAATGTCTTGAAAATATTTTATTATTTTGACAGTATGAATGTAACGAAAGGAACCTTCATAATTTACAATTTTTAGTTACGGTATAAATTGCAATTCATTATCTTCATGTGATTGAAATATAAATGCACAAAATAATTGAAGGTTGGAAAACACAGTGGGTTGTGAGTTATTTCATTCTAAAGGTGGGGGATACATAATTGAAACCAAATCAAGCTGAGGGGTGACTAACCAATTGGGTTGTTACGTGTATAGGGTTTTACAACACTATGTGGATTGTAGGTTTCATAACACCATCTATTTTCCAACCTACAATTTTGCTAACAATATGAATGTATTGAAAACCTTTTTTTATTTATACAAAAGAATGTAATGAAAGGAACCTTTAAAATTTATCACAAGTATAAAGTATACTAAAAATTGCGTTTCAAATTCCTCTTATGATGAAAAAAAGATATGCTTTCTTATAACAAATGGTGCAATAAATTTTGGAACTTTAACTATCTGTAATAATTTCAACTATTTTACATTTTATAGCCAACTAGCGATGCACACTTTAAAAGGGAAAGTAGTTTCTATAGTGACGAATGTTGTTGAGGTGGTCAACACACTTGAGAAGGTGTGTAGTGGTGTTGGTATTTTTTCCAACTAAACCTTGAAACCCTCTAAAGGGTATCCAACCCTTATTCTCAAGAATCTTCAAACTTAGTGGCCAACTAAAGAGTAAGGATTTTTTAGGCCCTCACTCCTACTCTTCAAGCTCTATGAGACCCATGACAGTAATCCTTATTGTACTCAAGAGACATTTAGTTCTTTGAGAGCACTTCTATACACAAATATATCCCTATTTAGTGCGATTAGACATCCTTCATCAAATATTTGGTTGATCTTTGAACAAATTGCTATCTAGTGCTAGGAATTAAATGGAATTTTAGATTCATACATTGTAATTGAAAGTTTTTTAATTATTTTCGTTCTCATTCCAAATCCATATTCAGGTGCTTTGCTAGCTCATTTATCTATAAAACAACTAAAGGAAGAGACTAGTGCTTCATACATTGGGATAATAGAGTCAAATCATGTAAAAACCAATAATATATTAGCCATTTACTTAGAATTTAATAGACTATTGTCATACTACTTTATAGCATTCAACTCACTGCATCTAACAAATAACTTCTTTCCAAATCCTACACTCTTTCCCCATAGACTTGTGACCTTATTTTAGCATTTAATCAATTATTTGAACTGAAGCAAAAATAAACCCACATAGTCAATTAAAACAATTGAATATGAAACAAGAGACCATTAACCCTTTCATTTATAATTTGCAAGAATATTACATAGGAGAGAGTACGTCTTAGAACTTCAGACTTTCTTTCATATATGCGGCTTCCATAAACCTACTTTAAGATCATTACATACATGAATCATACCCTCAATTCATTACTATTCTATTCATTAGTATTTATAAAATATGCTTATTCCTCAGCTTAGCTTCTCACATGGACCATTATGAGACTCAAAATTCAAATCCTTGTAATAAACCTTGAAATCCCTTTTAGAGAACAAGGGAGCGACAAGAATAGGGCTGAATTATAGTTACATTTCACTTAATTTTCATTCTAATTTCACTAGAATGGAAGATATTTCAATAGGATGTTATATATAATTATTTGCAGAGCGAGGGAAAACAAAATTTCACACCATTCCAAAAACTGTTAGTCGAAGAAGACCCACCATCCTTCCAAAAGGCCTCATTATCATAGCATAAAAAACTTGCACATCCACACCAAACCAAGAATAGTTACTATGAACCCTCATCGTATACCTCCACAAACATAGAAAACAAGCACAATATTAGATCAATGTGCAAGTTAGAATAAGAATTCCCCATGAAATCCATCCACAAATATTCAAAGTAAGAAATGAATGAAGAACAATGCGAACAACTATGTTAAATCCTAATTTAAACAATGCAAATACTTGATCCCATGGGGGGATTGGTGCCAATTATGTGTAGAAATTGGCCCTTTCCCAACTCCTTTGTAAGCTTTGATGATTTGATCCACTTGATGGTGAAGAACAATGATGAACTCCTTGATAAAACCTGCAATCACCTAGCTATGGTGATGGAAAATTCTCAAGAAATAATATAAAATTGCTCTAATGTGAAGATAATAACTTTGCATTCAAACTGTGGATGATGAATGAGAGGAAGAGTCTCTCATTTATAGATTTCAAATTGGAAGAAAGAGCAATATTTGAGCAATGTGAGATCATTCAACATCCAATGGCCAAGTGCCACTTGTCAAGATGTGAATGGGGGAAGGTTGTGCACATTTTGATAAAAGTGTCAATCAATGATATTAGGTGGATTTTGAATTTAGTGAAATGACATGTTGGAGAGGGAAGAAAATGGAGTTATGGCCAGTTGTCTCAAGGCAAAAGGACTTGTAAGGTGAAATCAATTCCTTGTTGGAAGGACTAAGTCCACTTGGATTTAAATTCAAATTTGAGGGAACATTCCCCTTTTATGCCACGTTGAGACAAAATATAGATTTAATAAATGAATTAAATCTATTTTCATGTGCAAGTGGTAAAAGCTGCAGGATGAGACATGATTTAAGATTAAACTAATCAAATATTAATTAATGTAATGAGGATTTAGGAGATGTGACAATTTAGACTTAAATTTATGAATTGATTAAAATAAAATTGAGAGGAAGGGTTTAATTAAATAAATGTTTTGATTTATTTAACTAAAAGGGATAATTTTAGATTAAATCAAATAAGGTTTAATATATTCAATTTAATAAGAGAACTTTAGAGTTTTAATTAAATAAAGTGAACTATTTAATTAAACATAGATAGAGGGTTAATTAAATTAAATTGATTAATTTAATCAATATGGGAGAATGACTTAATTAGATAAATAATAATTTATTTAATTAATGGATTAAGAGTGATGATAAGATGAGAGTATGGTTTAGGATGAAGTGATGTTAGTAATTAGGATCAAGTGTGTCGGTCAATTTTCCATGTCTACATTTTGCCCCACTTTGAATCAATGCACTTTTTGGATTGGTTCAAAGAATAAACTATTGTGATCAAAGTTCAAAATTTCTCAATTTTTTTAAATGCCCATTATTGCCCCAGTAGAAGAATTATGTTGATATTTTCTGCCCTCGAGAAATCGGACAAAAATTTTGATTTTTGGATGATCTCGCAAAAAAAGGACAAGGTGCCCGATAGGTTGAAAAGTGCCCTAGGATACCAAAAAATACGTTAAAACACTAAAAAAGATGCAACATGGCCCTTGGTTGGGAAAAAATGGGATCGAGGGACCAAAATCCTAGCTGGATGATCAAATTAAGTCAAAAAACCCAAATTCGCAGGCCTAAATAGACCTTGAGGGGTCACTTTCAATTCATTTGCACACTTAGCCTTTAGAAATTTTTTCATTTTGAGCTATGAGTTCTAATCAAGATGGTGCAACGACAGCTTCCCATGCGCATGTTAGAGAGGGTACGAGTGCACCAGTGACCAACTGGTACAAGACCTATGGTATGTATCCCTATCTTGACTTTTAATTTTTTCATTTTACGTGCATTTAATATGGTCCAAGTCAAATTTAGGTCAAGTGGCGATATATAGTGCTGCTACAAATGCTCAATCGGTACTGCGTGACCTCAAACTATGCCGCATATGAGAGTAGTACCATCACGGTCTAGATAGGAGATTAGCGTTTTTTGACAAACTCAACCGCATTTGTAAATTAGACCGCGTGACATAGTTTGGAATTAGGGTTTGAGTGCAAAGTAAGCCACACTTGCAAAGAGCACCATGCGACACATTTAGGAATTTAGGATTTGTCAAACATTGTTGTGGTGATGCAGTTTAGAACTTGAGAAATTGTGTTGCATTTGCAAACAATGCCACATTTGTTGTTTCAAATACGAAAATTTGACATGGGAAGCAGATTTTTTTATGAGACTTGACATGATGGTCTCCCTTGTGTAGGACAACCTTGATATACTTCATTCAAGGGAGCACAGATGTCCAGTGCTATGGAGATTATAGGGTATGCACATATTCCTTTAGGAGCATCTTGGTATTCTTGGCCTTTGGTTCGTTGCGTATGTTTATTTTGTTCGGAACCACTAGGGGATGATGACAACTTTGGCGAAGCGATAGCACAGTGAGACCTCCTTCCATCTTCCCACCGGCGAGGCTACTGTTACACTTGAGGATTTCTGATGTGTCCTATGACTGCCTATCCATGGAGCATAAGTCATTTATGATCCAGATGCCGATAGGGATGCTTGTTATGATGTGATGGGTCTCGATGAGATTTACTTTTCCGAGGGACATATAGACTTGGAGAGGTATAGCGGTATAGTGCCCATCTATAGATTGATTTTTGTCACCATTATATCAGGTCTTGTGGCACCAGATCGACAGGGACGATACTTCAGTCCATGCTGGGGGCTATCTTGGGAGCGGATGGTCATCCATAGGGAGTGCTTTTCTTGGGGACCACTGATGTTGTCCTCACTATATAGGGACCTCCATGAGTTCTCATATCTTGATAGCAGGGCCATTGGGGCCGGGGTCACACTATTACACATCTGGGAATGGGAGCAGATTTTAGTGCTCGATCCATAGGTTACTATGATTGTTCTAGATATAGATGATCTTGTTGTTTGGTGGTATGGGGGAGCCCAGATTCATTTTACTCATACAAATATAGGAAGCATCGCCCATTGGGGACAAGTTCTTGATGAGATGTGAGAGTTTGTTTGGAGGCCCTGTATGGGTATAGGCCCATGGTATGATGATCACAAGTAGCTATTCTTTGCTCGGTAGGACAGATGGATGCAGAGCCAAGAGCAAATCATGATAGAGTGGCCTGCCAGTTTGGTGATGTTCAGGATAGGCCGGATGATTAGTACATGACTATCTTCACTCGTTCCACTCGAGAGACAGCATGGGGCCAGCTTGTTCCAGCACTTCAGGCAATAGCCTCATTCAGATAGTTAGTGGCCAGGCCATGGGCATATGATCAGGGGCCAGGAGATGCAGGGGTTACCCAGGCCTATCAGGATTGGTTTAGGCCTCCTTTGAGATTGACAAATTTGGGTACGGTTCTCCCACGACGGAGGTCGAGAAGTAGGTCAGTTGGTAGGGTAGGGGATGGGGTGGTAGAGGGTATGGTGATCATGATGGGGATGGAGATAGAGGAGAAGGTGGACCACCTCCTCATTAGACACCGCCTAGGGATCAGGCACAACGTACACCACCATGGGTAGAGATTCATGAGCTCCTTGCACAGGATGATCAACCTAGAGATAGTGAAAGAGAGAGATCCGGGGATAAAGATGTCCCACAACATCAACCACTAGGGCAGCCCGATCATAGACATTCCTTGATCCAGTAGTTACAGGGTCAGGTTTAGATATTGACTGTGAAGAGAGATTAGGCCCGACTATAGATTTTTACAATTACTGCCAAGAGGGATCAGGAGATAGGTCAGCGAAAGTAGCTAGAGAGTACAACCTTATCATCCCAGGTCTAGATAGTTTCCTTGAGGGAATACTGAGAGGTGGTGAGGGAGGCCGAGTACTACCGATAGCATCACAGGCAGGCAGTGCCACCAGTTGGTCAAGTTCCAAAATTTTCTCAGCAGATAGAGATGAGGCCTCCTAAGGACCATGGTGAGAGACTAGAGGGGGAGGGGCATAGTCAGCAGGGCTAGTCTTTGATCATGGGCAATTATCCATTTTTTGATTCATGGGCTTCGATACTTATTACCCTGTTTGTATCATGTATCTTGATGTATACACACTTGGTCTGAGTTATTTTTTTGGTACCATGACAGTTGTATATTTTGATGATATATATGATATGGTCCTATTTATGAGATTTTCTATGATGTATGATGTATGAATTCATTTTAATTTCCTATGTGCTATGATATGTTATGAAATGCTTTTATTTTATGCTCATGCAATATGATGTATGTTTCTACATGATTTGATGATGATTATGGATGCATTTATTTTTGTATTTTTCTATGCATTTTGATGACAATCGTATCGATGCAGTGTATGTAAATGATTATCTATTGATGATGGATGGTAATTATTTCTATAATTCTCTTAATGATTCATGTAATGCATGATATGAGATGAATGTAATGCAATGGTTTCTTAAGATACTTAGAATAACAAATCTATATTATTCCTCATAACTTAAGATGATGATAATGCAAGATGATATGATGTGGTATGATCTATATGATATGATATGTATTTATGTTGATGATTTTTTGGATGTAGGGTGGATGCATTAGTGATTTTTTTATTAAATTTCATGGTACCATGTTAGTAAGGAAAGAAGATAGAAGAAAAAAGATCCAACAAGTCATTAACATTAAAGCTGATGTCAATGAATTTCTTACTAGGAGTTGGGATTTTTAAAGGGTCAATTACTTTATGTTTGATAACACACATAGGTATGATGCATCAAGGTATAAATAAAAAGGATGGCATTGTACCTAGTGTGATGGAATTTGACTCGACAATCAGATAGGAGTATTCTTGTTCACACTTAGCAAACAAAACCTTATTCAAGATGTAGTTCAGATCTTCTAAACATCTCAGACCAAAACATAGAAAAGAAAGCCTTCCTATGTGGTCAATATTGGTGTTTTTTATTTTACCCATTAAGGATTCATAATTCTCTAGGAGGTTTCCAAAATCTATATTCGAGAGATTATAAAGTTAATGGCCAACTAATGAGATTCGGTCAACAATTGAGATCTCCTACACTTTTGGCTCTGTGAAACTAAGGAGGGTTTTCCTATATGTGTTCATAAAAATGCTTCATGCCTTAAGAGCACTTCTACACACAAATAAATTCCTAGTAATGTGATTAGACAACATCTATCTAGGTTTTGGAAAACCAAAGAATAAGAACAACTATCTAAAGCTAGGAAAGCGGACTTATAAGGTTTGTATCTCAACAGAGATAGAATTTGATTTTTTTAAATGTATAGATCTTGAACCTTTACACTTAGGGCTATTGTCTTGCATTTCTAAAAAAAAACGGATCTAGAATGAACTATCTAGTGCCTCATCCAATCAAGCAGGAGTCACATATAACATAACCCTGATATCATGGAACTTATCATTATAGTGACTTACATTATAAGATTTTCCATTAATTAAAACAATACTCCTTAGTAAATCCTCAGCACATTATCATAGACCTATAATTCCTTTTCAAGCATTTGATTAACTCATTAAGTTAAAGCAAGAAAACTAATCACACATCCAAATATACCATTGAAACTGAATGAAGAAACCATTGATAAATACATTCATAATCCATTATATGTACAGAAGAGAGCAATTATCTTAATTGTTTTGTAGATTTATTGATATTAGTTATTATAAAAGCATAGCATGCTTATTTTATACAACACTCAACATGGAATGATTTTCCAACTAGAACCTTCCAAAATACAATAATATAACCTTTTTGTACATAGCCTAAACCTTACGATACAAAAAATATGACCCCCAACAATGAGCTATGAAATCTCCTTTATAGAATAGGAGAGCAACAAGCATCAGGCACCATTGTTCATTTCAAAATGAATTTCACTTTTTACCAAATGAAATTCAAATCTACATTTCAAAAAACTCCTCATCATCAGAAAATGATTGCAATGCACAGAGAGGAACCAAAAATGGTTACACCACTATAACCAGTCAAAAATGAAAAAAACACCGCACCACCCATGCGCACGTCCACATCAAACCCAGACCATTGTAACATCACAAAAAGGAAAAAACACCACCCCAATTACACCACTTATATCCCAACACCACGAGTAACCACATGACCCTGAGTAACCAAATGGCCCCGATACAAGCGACCGCTCCTAGTTCTTACTTCAGTAAGAAGCGAGATCGGTTCTTTACCCCTACTTGTACCAGCACTAGATCCAACAACATTACAAGGTGCCACTGCAATAATTGGAGAAACTACGAGCACCTCCTTGTCAACTCCCATGAGTTTAGTCAGGGCCACAAGGTAACTACGGTAGTCCGAATCATTTTAAGAATCCTAATCATCAGAGCCCAAAGAGAGCTCAACAGGTGACATGGAACATCCAGAACTCATCCCCACCCTTTGATTGATCATTCCAGAAGTACTAGAAAAAATTTCTTTCTCCTTGTGTTTCAAATTCATTACACTCACCCGAGGGCTTTGTCATTTCACTAAATTGTCCATTGGGCTCATGAGCTTTGAACTCAGAAAGAAATCGATCACCTGGAAAAAAAAAAAACTCAAAATGCAATGATACAAATAAGAAAATTAGCAGGCATTTATTGAGCAAGCCAGTGTAGGGAGCATTAATTTCCCAAATTGTGATAAAGAAAACGAGCGATTAATGGCTGATGTTGCCACCATAGAATAATTTTGAGCTCATGGAAAATGGCGTACAACCCATCATTACATTTTCAGGTGAATTCTGCTCGTATACAAGGAAAAATTAGGATGAGATCCATTGAAATACCCATGCCATTAATGAGAATAACTTGCAGAATGCAAATAATTCTCACATGGGTGAATAGTAACCTTTCAAATCTAAACCGTCGATGTGAAAAGACTTGAGAAGTCGGATGACTCAGATTGAGTCAAAGGTCATTGAAGAATCCACATCACCAGCAAGGTAACCTAGTAGCCAATCACACCCCTCGCAGTTAAAAACCCATGACCGAGCAGTAGGCCCCATCCAATTACCTTGTACCGTAGAGCCAAGCAATGTTTCATTGGCTCAAAAACTTCGTGGAATTTTTCAAAACATTAATCTAGTCATGTGAGGCCTACGAGGGATGGTCATCATTAATCCCCATCATTTAATATCCACCATAGAAAAGATATTGACCATAGAAAATACACCCACTTGTCACTACTGGCGCATCGGGATAGGCCCCCCTCTACCGTACTTGATAGATGGCGACATCTCACACACCTTGAACCACTTTAGTGATGCTGGCATCAAAACTTGCGAGGTCTACGAGGAATGGTCCAGATTAGAACCCGTGATCCAACAATTAGCCAAACTGCATAGGAAACATAATTATAATAGTGGGACCAACAAGAAAAAACCCTAGGAGGCATAATAATTTAGGCCCACCCAAACCTAGGGAAAACCACTCAACTTAGGAAAAATAATAATAACACCCAAATAGAGAGAAAAAATCAATAGGTCGGGTGAAAGGGACCAGTAACAGCATGAAAAATAGGTTTAGTAAGATGACTTAGGAGATCGATGACCCCCAATAATAGGTCAATGCTAAAATATAATGTGAGGGTTTAAAAGGTATCAATCAATTTTATCATGGGTAACAAAAACCCTAAACCCTAAGCACTAGATCCCTAACCATAACAGGTAAACAAACATGCCCAAACCAAGCAAAATTTTGACAAATTTTAAAAGTCCTGTTGGGTCTCAAAAACGCTGGTTTGAATGAACCACGAGAGGTTGCCACACTCTCACTAGGTTAATGGACAACTAACAAGGCCAACCAATATGGTTGAACCCTCTACTCTTAAGGCTCTGCTAAACCTAGGTGGGTGCACCTATATGAATGACACAAATTTTGAATTATGTTTCCTACTTGACCTAACTATCCAAAAATGGCAATTTGATAGTGGAAAGATATGATCCTAATTTGGTATAAATTGTATATGCAATATCAAAGTGAAAATTTATATGTTAAATTAAGAGATATAAATGTAATGGATGGAACCTATAAGGATAAATAAGACCAGTGCCTCTTTGGGTAAAATGGAGTCAAGTGAAAGCTTTAAATAAATGACTTCTATCTGGAAGAGACTTTAATTATTTGGCATATGATATTAGTCTATAACTTGTATAAACTTGCAAGAATGTAATTACCAAGCTCTTCTTAGTGATCCAAATGATACTTCCAGATTACTGTGAATGATTTGAAGGATCTAATCTTTACTTGAAAGAACCAACCAATCACACTACACCAATACAAGAAATGTGTATTGATAAATTGAGAATATACTTGATATGTCAATTTAAATAACAAAGAAATATCAACCTTGGAGACAACTTGATAATATTTTCAGTTAACTTAACAAATAATTTATACTAGAAGGGTGCCACAATATGAAACTTCTTTCATTGATCCTTCAAAATTTATACATGCATCATAGTCTTCTTGAATGCCATCATTTTCAAAATATTATACTTACAACAATCTATCCTATTATAATTCTATTTCTACTTTCCCTCTACCTCTAAACAATGGATATTTATACATTTAGTAGTTGAAAGGACGTGTCCTTTCAAAAAAGTTCTAAGCATAAAAATGCTAACAAGATTAGCATTAAATAAGTTCTGTTAAGCCATAAGTGAACCGCATACATGTGCTCTGTGTAATCTTGGTGCTTATGTGTATTTGCATCTCCTAACACATTGTGGATCATGATCTCCATCATCGTCATTCATTTGTTTTGCTCACATGCTTCATCCAACGTTATATCTTTTGCAGTGGTTGTCTTCAATATCTCTTGGAGTATTAATTCACATTCGCTCTTCCATATAACCATTTCTTTGAATTTTCCTTCATCATCACAAAACTTAGTCAACTTTTCTTTGGCTGCTTCTATCAATCCCTATGCATCCCCTTATAATTCCTCAAAAAATTCCTTGTGCTTATCCATGATACTATTAGCATTCTAAATTCATGTAGTACTAGGAGTATCCTTTTCCATCTCCTCGATTCTCTCTTGGATTCTACCATCCACTCTTCTATGTTCTTTTATTGCATCCACATATTGTGAATGTTTTCCCCAAAGTTTATTTAACCAAGTGTTTAAAACGACCAGCCTCCTTTTGATTATTGTAGTAAGTGTGTCCATTTTCCCTTGAGAGTCTACACTTGACCCTTCCTAATGGTCCTTCACCTGTGAGCTTTCACCTTGAGTGAGCATCTTTTTTGGCCCCATTACAACACCTTCGAAGTCCTTTAAATGTTCATTTTCTCTCAACATTCTCTCTCTCTGATCAATGCTTGTATCTGTGCTTTATTCAATTTTGCTATATTGATCCCAATTTTTGCAGTTGCAACTGGATCAGCCTCTCCAGCCTTCAAATTCATGACATGTCCAAATGCCTTCTCAGTATCAATGACAACTGACTTCTTGTGATGGGGATATAAAGCCCAAATCATCAATGTCTCTTCATCAGGATTGTATCTTGATCCTGTATACACTTCTGTCACCTTTTCTATGTTGAGCTTGTGTGTAGCATTGTTGTCCTTCAAGAAACTATCCAGAACCAATGCAGAATTGAGATCTACCCCTGGGAAAATCATGACACTAGCCTTTTCTAACATCTCTCTCCCTTTCTCAGGGGTCATGTTTGTCATCTCTTTATCCACCTCATCCCTCAAGTTTTTTAACAACTGCTCCTCATTTCCTGGTGTGACATTGTCAACCAATCCTCTTATTTATTGTCCTTTTTGTTTGTATAAAAATGTTTTAAATTATGAGGTTTCACAAATTCATCATCTGCTATAAAAGATCTATATTCTTCATGTCTTGTATCCACATCCATAGTTTCCTCAATATTTATCTCTCTGGTAGAATAGGTGTAATCCTGAGTTCTTGTCCTTGATACCTTCCCGGATGGGCCTTGTGGCCTATCAGCCTCTAATATTTTTTTTCTGGAAGACAACAACTCAACATCTACAAATTCTTGATCATGCTTCTCAATGACCATTTCTAGTTCTTCTTCTTCCAAGTTTCTCATTATATCATCAGATTGATAGGGCACATGCTGATACCCTCCAAAGTTTGTCCTTTGTCTGGCAGAATGGATATATCCCTTTGGATCAAATTTTTTCTTTGATGGGACTTTTCTCATGTTATAATGCAATAACTTATCCAGAATTAAATTGTATTCCTCCTTTGCTAATACAAAAAAATCACCAAAACATAATGTACTTGGCATAAAAGCTTGCTTCCCATAAGAACTTAAGTTCATGACACCGGAGAAATCCATTTGCCTAACAATCTCCAAGTATGCAATTCTATCTGGAATTGTCCTAGGCAAAATAGATGGAGTATCTTCAAAACCATAAACCCTAATCATAGTGGCATTTTCTAAACAATACCAATCCCCCCAGTTGTGGCTGATTGGTCAATTATAATCCTTAGGCATGAGAAAGCTCTTTATTTCATCAGAGAAGGAATAGTCACAAGGATGATTATAAAACCTATACAAAGGCTTCACAAAGTACTCTTCAAAATGCAAGAAATTAGAACTAGCAAACCTGTTGTCCCAAACAGCCGTCCACAACTAAATAGGCAATGGTTTGCCTTTTCAAATTGCAAAATCCTCAGCTCCTAGGGCCACAATCCTAATTCCTCTCCAAAATATAGCACCAAGTGCATCAATAATGAATAGTTCAAGAGGTACGAGACAAAGGCTCCATTATTTATTGCCATCAACCCTACATCCAGCTCTTTAAACACATGTGAAGCATAATCAAGAGACCTAGAATTATGATATTGAACATCCACATAAATCACCATAGGTACAACTATCATATGCTCTGGGACCTCCATCCCCAATACCTATCCCACTAAAAAATAAGTGTATTTTATGTAGGGTTCGAAGAGATCAACATGAAATGGTGGTCCCTCGTTGTCTTCCATCGGAGTCGGTTTGCCATGAAACCTAATTCTATGCAAGGGTAACCTCCAACCCTTGTAAATGGTATCCATTCTTCTGAATTCACTCTCGAGCTCCTCACTTATGATCTTCTCATTGCACATTCCTTCTAACTTGAAGATCTTGCTTATTGCATTCTCAGACACATGTATCATCGAGTTCCCAAATAAATCACATATGGCCCTATTCTTCGATTTATAATGACTAGCAAATAATTTCACCAATTCGACATCAACAAAAACATTAGGGCACACCAGTTGTCCCAAATTGAGCCTCCACGGGTTGCATATTGGTTCGAAATGATTTCTTCTATGGTAGTGGAAACTGAACAATTCGTATCCTCTAATTGGGGTCCAAATATCACCTATGAACTTACATTTTTCATAAAATTTATATATTTCCACCTTAATTTGTGTGGAACATCTTGATTTAGGTCCTGAACCAGGTACTTGGTCTATGAGATCTTGGTTTAATTTTCTCTTGGTGCCCCCTAGTTGCATTTCACTTTTTTTCTTTTTCCCCTTTGGTTGACTACCCTCCCCATGTTTTCTTCCTTTTATCTTTTCTGAACTAGTGCCTTCCATTTTCAAAATTCACAAATTTTCAAAGGATGATGAACTTACTGTATTTCACTTGAAAATCCAAGCTAGAAAGATGCCTTAATTATTTTTCTCATTCCTCTGCTCTCCTTCGCTGCCAATTCTGCAAAACAATGATTTCAATTGAGCCCAGCTTGCTTTGCAAAATATTTTATTCTTCATGGTGCCATTAATGTCTTCACTGAGACATGAATGAAGAATATTTTTTGAAATTCTTGCTGTCACGTCAGGGATCATAGCAGCAAGACATTTAAAATTTCTGGTCGATCCGTTTGTTCAACATTCACCCATCTGCCAAGACATCTTGTAGTTTCCCCGACATCACAAGTCTCCTTGATAGTTTTGTCTTTTTTCTTTTTATATTGCCATGACTTTTACCAAAGAAAACTATCACCCAGACTCAATGAATTGGGCCAACAATTCTTCACTTTACTTCGAAGGCTCTTTGTCTCACCGAAGTATTCACTTTGTCAACTTAAGTCACTGAGACCAAGTAATTTTCCTATCGACAGAATAATATTTGCCGTGATGTGTCTTAGATCTCCCCACTGAAACTTATTTCACCAATACACTTTTTCTTCGGCGAAACTATGCTCATTGTAGCTTCGACAACTTTTATCTCTATATGCTTAGTTCTGTTGGTATAACACGAGGGGTTGGCAAGACTCCCTAAACTCTCCTCGACATCATTGTCTTACCGAATGAGTACTCTTTTTTCTTTATCAGCAAGACCAAGGAACATTTTGGGTAGTCCCTTGAAATCTCACCCTGATGACCATAGTCTAGCCGATACACTTTATTATACTCCAATCGATGAAAAGAAATTAAGGTTGATATGACCTCACATCATCACACCGATACCTTTTGTCTTGCCGATATAAAGTGTGAACTCATATTCTCTTGGTATATATCCTCATCAGTATGCCACTTCTGATGTCTTGCCGATATACTGAAGAGATGTATGTTATTATTGATGAGACCTGCATCAACTCATGCCAATATTTTCAAATGTTAAATATTTAATGTCAGATGAATTTTATGGGGCTATATGACAAAATTTAACCCAGACCTTGGTAAAAATGCTATGTGAGGAAATTTTATGTTTGTAATATGAACTTCTTGGGAAACTAATAAATATGAAGGGTTAATGAGGTTATCAAAATTTTATAGTTCCAATAGTGGCTCCATCTAGGGATGAATGATTGTGAGATCAAAAGGATCTAGATCTCTAGTTGAGTAGACCAAATATTATGGATGAAAGCAAGTTGAGATGAACATGATCCTAAACTTCTGTACATGGAGAAAAGATCAAATAAGGGATTCCAGGATTGTCCATGGACCAGCAATTTCCTGTATCCTTTACTTCCTATACTACTGTGCATGGAAAGTTAATGAGAAGTTTTTTCAAGAGTTGTCCATGCACTGGCAACCCTTGATCCTCTGTAATTTTCAAGAGAAAAAGCTCTTTAGAAATTTCCCATGTACAGGCAACTCCTGTTCTTCACCACTCATATTTTGTAAATAATATGAATCCTCTTGTCACTTGCCAGCAACAAAAAATGGTCCTAACCAAAAAGCCTCAAATTTTCCATGTTTTCCTTTCTCCTGGCACCTAGCATTCCACATCAATACCAGATCATCCTCTTCAAATTTTCTATTTTTTGCCTTTTTTTCAAAACCAATACTTCATTTGTGTTTGCAATTTCATGTTCTGGTTTTGGGCTAATCTTCTCATTTCATCAAGTTCTACTAATTTTTCCATTATCTCTTCCATTGGTTCAAGAATCTCCATGTCTTCCTGAAGAATAAATTTATAAACTGGTAATAGATTTTGTAAAGGAATTCTGGCTTGTGTTCCGTATACTAGTTCATATGGGGCTTTTCCAATTGCTTTTCTGATAGTGATCCTATTAGCCCATATAGCCAATTTTAATTTTGAATCCCATATCTTTTTGTTTCCACCCAACATTCTCCTAATTATCTTTAGAAGGCTTTTGTTGCTAGATTCTTCCTGACCATTAGCTTGTGGGTGGTAAGGAGTAGAATAAGAGATAGAAATACCATGCCTACTGCAAAAGGCTTTAAAATCATCTAATCTGAAACACATCCCATTGTTTGTGATCAATCTTAGTGGTGTACCAAACTTGGTAATAATGTTATCCATCAAAAAATTTATCATAGCTTTACTTTTCGCCTGTTTGGTTGGGATTTCTTCTACCCATTTGGTAAATTAATCAGTGGCTACTGGTATCCATCTGTGTCCTCCACTTGATCTCTCTTGTATCTCCCCAATAAATTCAATCCCCCATTGATGAAAAGGGGCTTCAACTTGCATAGTTCTAAGTGGTAAAGTTCCCTAATATTTCATTTTTCTTGAAAACTTTTGACATGCTTCACATTTCCTTACATATGAAAATGAATCATTAAAAACTTTTCGCTAGTAATAACCTACATTGAGGATTTTATGTGCAGTTGTCTTTGTGGAATAATGGCCTCCATAGACCCCTTCATGCATTTATTTTAGAACATGATCAGATTGTGACTCATCTAAACATAACAGTACCATTCCATCTCTTTTTTTCCAGAATAAATCACCTTCTATAAATACATATTTAGAGGCCTGTAGTTTCAAAGTTCTTTTCTGGTTATCATAGAATCCTTCAGGGCACTTTGTGTTCTTGAGGAAATGCATGATGTCTATATACTAGGGTGTATGCTCAATGCTTGTAATTTCATTTCCTTCTTCTTCTACATTGCAAATTTGATTTGCCTCAATGTTTGCTTTTGCCATTAACTTGGCCAATCCTTGGCCTCTTATCAATTTAGTAATTTGTATTTCCATATCAAATTCCTGAATTTTATTAATCCACTTGCACCTCTTCCTTGTTACTTCTAACTGTGTCAAAATGTCTTTGACAACTACATGAGGGACATAAGCAGTCACTTTGGCTCCAAAAAGATACGGTCTAAAGGATTTTATGGCTTTTACCAGTGAAAAAGATTGTTTTTTCATTATGTCATACTTCAATTCCGATCCCTGAAAAGATTTACTAAAAAAGGACACAGGTTGCTCATGAACATCCTCATTTTTTTGTAACATAACAACTATTGTGTGCAAGGAAGCGAATGAAATTATTTGAAAAGTTTTTTTGAAATCAGGAGATTTGAGGATAGGGGCTTCCTTAATGGCTCTTTTAATGGATACAAAGTATTCTAACGCTTCTAGGGTCCATTCAATTTTTTGTCCTTTCCTTAGCATCTTTGATATGGGCTTGACAATTTCAGCAAAGTTGGATAGAAACCTCCTAACAAAGTTAATCTACCACAAAAATGATTGGATGTTTTTTACAGTTTTAGGGATAGGGACCTTGTCTATAGCCTCAACTCTCTCAGGATCTATCCTAACTCCCTCTTTTGACACAATGTGTCTTAAGAGTTTCCCTCTATAACAACAAAATGAAATTTCTTAGGGTTCAAACTAATGCCATATTCTAAAGCTTTAATGAATGTTTTTTCAAGATGTTCTACATGATCTTCAACTCTTTTTGAGTAAGCAGTAAGGTCATCTTGATAAACAACCATTATAGCATTAATCAAATCTGCAAATGCTAAGTCCATAGCTCTCTGGAAGGTTGCTCCCGCATTTGTGAGACCAAAAGGAATTCTCACATAGGCATATGTTCCCCATGGGGTTGTAAAAGTTGTTTTTTACTACTTAGATTCCCTGACCTTAACCTGGTTATAACTCAAAAAACCATCCATCATAGACAATAGCTCACACCCAGTTACTTTATGTAGTACAGCTTCCATGTTAGGCAGAGGGTAGTTATCCTTGAGGGATGATACATTCAGATTTCTTAAATCCACACACAGTGTAATATCTCCATTTTTCTTTCTAATAGGAACAAGGTTTGACACCCATGTTGAATGCCTGACAGGTTTAATGATACCTCCATCTCTAAGTTTGGCCAATTCCTCCTGCATTTTTGGTTCCAATGTGGGGTTAATAGGCCTTTGTTTTTGTCTAAATGGCTTTGCATCTGCTTTCAATAGAATTTCATGTTGAAATAAATCCTCCTTATATGCCTTGAGGTCCTCATAAGACCATGCAAACACATGTTTATATTTTCTTAACAATGAAATCAGCAATCTTCGGATAGTCGGGCTTATCTTCTTCCCAATATATACCTTCCTTGGTGACAGTTCAATCCCTAAATTTATTTCCTCAATATCTTCGCTTTTGACTGGTGTCTATTTCATGTGATCGATCACTTCCATCGTACAGTCTTTCTAATGCTACCAGCCCCTTGGGAAGTTTATTAGTCTTAAATTTTAAGACTTTCTTTCTGAATACTATCTATTCTCCATCTATTTCTTCTACAAAGGCATTGAAATCAATTTCTTGAGCCTCATATTGGTCTATGCATTGAAGGAACTTTGGGAATTCAGTATCATCATTAAAAACCTGCCAACTATATACATTGTCAGGTACAACAGGTCTTGTTTTGAACTCAACTTGGGATATTCCTGCTAGCGTGATATCATCTTGTTTTAGTGCTACATTTGCTAGGAAGTCTACCATTATATTTTTTGATCTGTCCACCTAATCAATAGGGAAATTATCAAATAGTTCGATTGTATCCCATATTGCATTCATGTACAATTTCAGCCTTTCATTTTTTTCTACATATTTAGATCTAACCTATGAAACAACTAGCTCTGAATCTCGAAAAATAGTTAATAGTTTAATTTTATGCTTTACTTCCATGTTCAAACCAGTTAACAAGGCTTCATATTCCACCACATTGTTTGTACATTCAAATGCCAACAAGAATGAATATTTAAAAGTTGAACCAATAAGGGATATGAAAACTATGCCAGCTCCATTACCTTCTTGGCTGCATGCTCCATCGAAGTACATTTTCCATATCCCTTGTTGATTTTTAGAAATATTTTTATGAATTAGATCTTTGCTTACCAACTCAGGCTGAGATAGTTCTACTCTAAAACTCCCCAAATCAACATCACAGAAACAATTAAGTTTCTCTTTAGGAGCATATTCAACAATTTGATTCATTCTAGGTTCCCTATATAATTTGACCTCTTCTCCATTCACTGGTATGGTGGCATATGATAAGTCAAACTATACATTGCATCCTACTGCTATAGTCCACTGTCTTGATAGAAGCATTCCAAATTGGGGAGGTGTGTCAATTATGGTTATGTCAATATTGTAAGCAGCTTGTGGGTTAGTTGCTCATCTTACTTCCGCATTCTTCATTATTCCCACAACTGGGACAGGCCTACTATCCATGGCGTAGCATTTACCTCCTTCCACATCTATCCACATACCAAGCTGCTTCATCACCCCTACTGGCATGCTATTCATGGAGGCTCCTGAGTCTATCATACAATTTCTTACTATTTTTCCACTTATGAGTAAAGTAGTAAAGAATGGGTCAATCTGTGGTGTGTTCATTAGGCAGGCCTCTAGAATTTTTACCTCCTTCCTTTTATTATTTATTTTAGAAACTTCTTTATTTTCAGGGTTCATATTTTGATTCCCATTGGACATTAATTGTATGGCACCTTCCCTATATTCCTTGATCTTCATCATTTCAATTAATGGGACAAACATATTCAATTGAGATAAGGCTTGTATGAAATCAAAGGATGTACCTTCAGTTTTGATTACCTTTTTATGTTCTATCAATTCTCCTTTGTTCTCTTCCTTTTCCCTTTTGGATGTTTGATCTGGCTTTTGTTTCTCAATGGGAATTTCTTTACTTTCCTCCTTAGGAGATCCCTTTTGTTCCCTTTTGTCCATTTGTTTATCATCTATCCCTTTTGATATCTCGTTTGATACTTTTTTATTTTTTAGAAATATTCCCCTTGGGACACCCTCATCTCTATTCACTATTCTGTTTCTCAAACGATATTTGTTTCTAGCTTCCTCCACTATTGCAATTGTCAATCTTTTAATCTCTTCTTCACTCGGTCAACTTATACTACATCTATTAGTCTCACTTGATGCAACAGGGGGATTTTTCTCATTATCACCTTCTTCATGATTAGAAAAAACATGCTAATCTTCCATTTGAATATTTTATTTTTGGTGATCAACATTATACTCATATCCTTCATCCTCTAAAGATGCATATTCCCGCTCCAAAGAATTAAGAGTGTGGGAAGTTAGATAGACATTTTGGTCTTCACCACCATCATTTTACATTGTGTATTCTTGCAGTATTGACTGAGCTGTAACACAATGCTCTGGGGAATGTGGTGCATAACATATTGACCACTAGGGAATTTTATCTACCATATATGCTCCCTTCCTTTTTAATGGACCCAGTGTTTCTTTATTTCTTAGTCTATCATTTACCGACTTCCCATCCTTCCAGTTTGTAATATAAGGCATATCATGTAGCCTTGGTCTTTCATTCCTATATGTGTTCTCTTGTCTATTTGGGGGAACATATTGGGGAACCCTAGGGTTTTCCTTTTTAGAAAACATCCCTGCAGCTTTCCTATTATTTTCAATAGTTAATGCTATCTTTTGGGCCTCAGCTAGATTCCTAGGACCTCTATTTCTCAATTCATATCCTGTCTTGGGATCAAAGGATTTCAAATAGATACTCAACGTAGCAGGATCAACCAACCTAGATCCCTGAGGTATTTTGTGATGTAATTTAACAAACCTTTGGTTAAAATCAAAGGCTAACTCATTTTGATGCTTTTGGATAGTCACTAACTCATGCAAAGCAAAATTTGATGCACACTGATTCCTATACTGCTGAAGAAATTGTTCATGAAATACATGAATGGAATAAATGGATGTTGTTGGTAGACTGTTAAACCAGTCCTTGGCATCCTCAATCAGTGACATCATAAATAATCTCATCTATACATCCTCATAATGCATATCCAAGTCTTGAATGACTGCTTTAAAGTTTCTCAGATGCTCCTCGACTGTAACTGCATTACTTCATGTGAACTTAGGGACTAGGTTCCTCCAATTGTTGTCCAAAGGGTAAGGGTATATCTGAAATCCAGCAAGATCAAATTGTCTAATCATGGTTGTGTATTGTGGAGGGGGATTTTGGAAATGTTGATGCTGGTATAGTGGGTTAGTATTTACCATATATTGTGAACCTTGCAGGGGTACATACTACTGATGAGGAGGTGGTTGAGTATTTTGGTGTTTTGGTGGAGCACTTGTGTTTCTATATTGATTCCTTGGCTGATTTCGATGGGATTGTGGGGAATTTGATGGCTTCATATTGTTGTTCTTATGAGGGGGAGTATATTTGGGTGAATCAGCCATTGATGTTTTAACCCGAGCCTTTTGTAACTTCAAGTTTTCAAATTCCTTCATGGCTTGAAGCCTTCCCTCATATTCTATCCTTGACCTTTCTATTTCTTGCCTCATACATTCCCACTATGCATCTGTCTCATCTTGGGTCATGAGTTCATGGTTTTCTTTAGATGCTGCCTCATATTCAAGTCCTTCCTCAAAAAGTGTAGCTCTTTGATCACATTCAAATTCTCTCCTCTTTTTAGCTTCAAATTCAGACATGAACTCTTGATCTTTATCATGGCTTATTCAGTGGAAGGGATTTCTCTTCTCTTCAAGAGTGTGAAGCTCTTTAGATGGGATATTTTCATTTGTTAATGCCTCGTATGAGTTGTGTGTTTCCATCGGTGGTTTTGATATTCTATTTTTTGTGGCTGGATCTAGGTCATTGAATACCTTCTTTCCCTGATCATTTTTATAGGTTCTCTTACCTTTAAAATTAGGACCATCCCCCTCCTTGTATAGAGATCTCCTTCCATGCATGTTGTGAGAAACTATGATGGTCTAAACTCTAGGTTGATTCCTTTCTGATTTGTATTTTATAGTATCAGTCTCAATGCTTTTGTTCATTCAGAGTTGCCACCCACTTTTTCTAAAAGTGAGAAAATATGTTATTATTTCACCCAGCGGAGTCAATTTTTAAATTTTAATTATGGTTTTTGTTTAATGACTCTATATTGAAAGGTTTTCTACCACCGGACTTCTCTCTAGTTTTCTCTAGCAGAGTCGTTAATTTGCCGGGTCTCAAAAATGTTGGTTTGAATGAACCACAAGAGGTTGCCACACTCTCACTACGTTAATGGCCAACTAACAAGGCCAACCAATATTGTTGAACCCTCTACTCTTAAGGCTTTGCTAAACCTAGGTGGGTTCACCTATATGAATGACATAGATTTTGAATTATGTTTCCTACTTGACCTAACTATCCAGAAATGGCAATTTGATAGTGGAAATATATGATCCTAATTTGGTATAAATTATATATGCAATATCAAAGTGAAAATTTATATGTTCAGTTAAGAGATATAAATGAAATGGATGGAACCTATAAGGATAAATAAGACTAGTGCATTGTTGGGTAAAATAAAGTCAAGTGAAAGCTTTAAATAAATGACTTGCATCTGGCAGAGACTCTAATTATAAACATGCAGGAATGTAATTACCAAGCTCTTCTTAGTGATCCAAATGATACGTCTAGATTACTATGAATGACTTAAAGCATTTAATATTTACTTGAGAGAACCAACCAATCACACTACACAAATACAACAAATGTGTATTGATAAACTAAGAATATACTTGATATGTCAATTTAAATAACAAATAAATATCAATCTTAGAGACAACTTGATAATATTTTCAGTTAGCTTAACAAATAATTGATACTAGAAGGGTACCACAGTATCAAACTTCTTTCATTGGTCCTTCAAAATTTATACATGCATCATAGTCTTCTTGAATGCCATCATTATGAAAATATTGTGCTTACATCAATCTATCCTATTCTAATTCTATTTCTACTTGCCCTCTACCTCTAAAAAACAAATATTTATACATTTAGTAGGTGGAAGGATGTTTTCTTTCAAAAAAAATTTAAGCATAAAAATTCTAACAAGATTAACATTAACTAAGTTATGTTAAGCCAAGCAACGTTTCATTGGCTCGAAAACTTCATGGAATTTTTGAAAACATTAATCTGCTCATGTGAGGCCTGCGAGGGATGGTCATCATTAATCCCTGTCATTTAATATCCACTGTAGAAAATACACCCACTTGTCACTGCTAGTGCATCGGGACAGGTCCCACTCTATCGTACTTGATAGATAGCGACATCTCACACACCTTGCACCACTTTAGTGATGCCGGAAGAAAAACTTACGAGGTCTACAAGGAACAGTCCAGATCAGAACCCGTGATCCAATGGTTAGCCAAACTACATAGGAAAAATAATTATAATAGTGGGTCCAACTGGAAAAAACCCTAGGAGGCATAATAATTTAGGCCCACCCAAACCTAGGGAAAACCACTTGACTTAGGAAAAATAATAATAACACCCAAATAGAAAGAAAAAACTGATAGGTCAGGTGAAAGGGGCTAGTAATAGCACGAAAAATAGGTTTAGTCGGATAACTTAGGAGACCAATAACCCCCAATAATAGGTCAATCCAAAAATATAATGTGAGGGTTTAAAAGGTATCAATCAATTTTATCATGGGTAACAAAAACCCTAAGCACTAGATTTCTAGCCATAAAAGGTAAACAAACATACCCAAACCAAGCAAAATTTTGACAAATTTTAAAAGTCTTGTTGGGTCTCAAAAACATTGGTTTGAATGAACCATGAGAGGTTGCCACACTCTCACTACATTAATGGCCAACTGATAAGGCCAACCAATATGGTTGAACCCTCTACTCTTAAGGCTCTGCTAAACCTAGGTGGGTGCACCTATATGAATGACACATATTTTGAATTATGTTTCCTACTTGATCCAAAAATGGCAATTTGATAGCGGAAAGATATGATGCTAATTTGGTATAAATTGTATATGCAATATCAAAGTGAAAATTTATATGTTCAATTAAGAGATATAAATGAAATGGATGGAACCTATAAGGATAAATAAGACAAGTGCCTTGTTGGGTAAAATGGAGTCAAGTGAAAGCTTTAAATATATGACTTCTATCTGGTAGAGACTCTAATTATTTGGCATATGATATTAGTCTATAACTTGTATAAACATGCAGGAATGTAATTACCAAGCTCTTCTTAGTGATCCAAATGATACTTCCAGATTACTGTGAATGATTTGGAGGATTTAATCTTTATTTGAAAGAACCAACCAATCACACTACACAAATACAAAAAATGTGTATTGATAAACTAAGAATATACTTGATATTTCAATTTAAACAACAAAGAAATATCAACCTTGGAGACAACTTGATAATATTTTCAATTAACTTAACAAATAATTGATACCAGAAGGGCGCCACAATATGAAACTTTTTCATTGATCCTTCAAAATTTATACATGCATCATAGTCTTCTTGAATGCCATCATTCTGAAAATATTGTGCTTACAATAATCTATCCTATTCTAATTATAATTCTACTTGCCCTCTACCTCTAAACAAAGGATATTTATACATTTAGTAGGTGGAAGGACGTGTCCTTTCAAAAAAGTTCTAAGCATAAAAATGCTAACAATATTAGCATTAACTAAGTTCTGTTAAGCCATAAGTGAACCGCATACATGTGCTCTATGTAATCTTGGTGCTTATGTGTATTTGCATCTCCTAACACATTGTGGATCACGATCTCCATCATCATCATTCATTTGTTCTGCTCACATGCTTCATCCAACATTATATCTTTCGCAGTGGTTGTCTTCAATATCTCTTGGAGTATTAATTCACATTCTCTCTTCCATATACTCATTTCTTTGAATTTTCCTTCATCATCACAGAACTTAGTCAACCTATCTTCGGCTGCTTCTATCAATCCATGTGCATCCCCTTGTAATTCCTCAAAAAATTCCCTGTGCTTATCCATGATACGATTAGCATTTTAAATTCCTATAGTATTAGGAGTATCCTTTTTCATCTCCTCAATTCTCTCTTGGATTCTACCATCCACTCTTCTATGTTCTTTTATTGCGTCCACATATTGTGAATGTTTTCCCCAAAGTTTATTTAACCAAGTGTTTAAAACGACCTGCCTCCTTTTGATTATTGTAGTAAGTGTGTCCATTTTCCCTTGATAGTTTGCACTTGACCCTTCCTAATGGTCCTTCACCTATGAACTTTCACCTTTGGTGAGCATCTTTTTTGGCCCCGTTACAATACCTACGAAGTCCTTTAAATGTTCATTTTCTCTTAGCATTCTCTCATTATTGGTTTTGTACATTTCTCTCTCTGATCAATGCTTGTATCTGGGCTTTATTCAATTTTTCTATATTGATCCCAATTTCTGCAATTGCAACCGGAACAGCCTCTCCAGCCTTCAAAGTCATGGCATGTCCAAATGCCTTCTCAGTATCAATGACAACTGACTTCTTGTGAGGGGGATATAAAGTGCAAATCATCAATGTCTCTTCATCAGGATTGTATCTTGGTCATGTATACACTTCTGTCACCTTTTCTATGTTGAGCTTGTGTGTAGCATTGTTGTCCTTCAAGAGACTATCAAAAACCAATGCGGAATTGAGATCTAACCCTTGGGAAAATCATGACACCATTCTTTTCTAACATCTCTCTCCCTTTCTCAGGGGTCATGTTTTTCATATTTTTATCCACCTCATCCCTCAAGTTTTTTAACAACTGCTCCTCATTTCCTGGTGTGACATTGTCAACCAATCCTCTTATTTATTTTCCTTTTTGTTTGTATAAATTTTTTTAAAATTATGAGGTTTTAACAAATTCATCATCTGCTATGAAAGATCTATATTCTTCATGTCTTGTATCCACATCCATAGTTTCCTCAATATTTATCTCTCTAGCAGAATAGGTGTAATCCTGAGTTCTTGTCCTTGATACCTTCTCGGATGGGCCTTGTGGCCTATCAGCCTCTAATATTTTTTTACTGGAAGACAACAACTTAGCATCTATCAATTCTTGATCATGCTTCTAAATTAGCATTTCTAGTTCTTCTACTTCCAAGTTTATCATTATATCATCAGATTGATAGGGCACATGCTGATACCCTCCAAAGTTTGTCCTTTGTCTGGCAGAATGGATATATCCCTTTGCATCAAATTTTTTCCTTGATGGAACTTTTCTTATGTTATAATGCAATAACTTATTCAAAATTAGATTGTAGCCCTCCTTTGCTAATACAGTAAAATCACCAAAACAAACTGTACTTGGCATAAAAGCTTGCTTCTCATAAGAACTTAATTTCATGACACTGGAGAAATCCATTTGCCTAACAATCTCCAAGTATGCAATTCTATCTGGAACTGTCCTAGGAAAAATAAATGGAGTATCTTCAAAGCCATAAACCCTAATCATAGTGGCATTTTCTAAACAATACCAATCCCCCCAGTTGTGGCTGATTGGTCCATTATAATGCTTAGGCCTGAGAAATATTTTTATTTCATCAGACAAGAAATATTCACAAGGATGATTATAAAGCCTATACAAAGGCTTCACAAAGTACTCTTCAAAATGCAAGAAATTCTAATTAGCGAACCTGTTGTCCCAAACAACAGTCCACAACTGAATAGGCAATGGCTTGCCTTCCTTATCAAATTGCAAAATCCTCAGCTCCTAGGGCCACAATCCTAGTTCCTGTCCAAAATATAGCACCAAGTGCATCAATAATGAATAGTTCATGAGGTGCAGGACAAAGGCTCCATTATTTATTGCCATCAAACCTGCATCCAGCTCTTTAAACACATGTGAAGCATAATCAAGAGACCTGGAATTATGATATTGAACATCCGCAGAAATCACCATAGGTACAACTGTCATATGCTATGGGACCTCCATCCCCAATACCTGTCCCGCTAAAAAATAAGTGTATTTTATGTAGGGTTCGAAGAGATCCACATGAAATGGTGGTCCCTCGTTGTCTTCCATCGGAGTTAGTTTTTCGTGACACCTAATTCTGTGCAGGGGTAACCTCCAACCCTTGTAAATGGTATCCATTCTTCTGAATTCACTCTCGAGCTCCTCACTTATGATCTTCTCATTGCACATTCCTTCTAACTTGAAGATATCGCTTATTGCATTCTCAGACACATGTATCGCCGGGTTCCCAGATAAATCACATATGGCCCTATTCTTCGAATTGTAATGACCAACCAATAATTTCACCAATTCAACATCAACAAAAACATTAGGGCACACTAGTTTTCCCAAATTGAGCCTCCACGGGTTACATTTTGGTTTGAAACAATTTCTTCTATGGTAGTGGAAATTGAACAATTCGTATCCTCTAATTGGGGTCCAAATATCACCTATGAACTTACATTTTTCATCCAATTTATCTATTTCCACCTTAATTTGTGTGGAACGTCATGATTTAGGTCCAGAACTAGGTAGTTGGTCTATGAGATCTTGTGTTAATTTTCTCTCGGTGCCCCCTGGTTGCATTTCAGTTTTTTTCTTTTTCCCGTTTGGTTGACTACCCTCCCCATGTTTTCTTCCTTTTATCTTTTCTAAACTAGTTCCTTCCATTTTCAAAATTCACAAATTTTCAGAGGATGATGAACTTACTATATTTCTCTTGAAAATCCAAGTTAGATGAATTCCTTAATTGTTCTACTCATTCCTCTGCTCTCGTTCACTACCAATTCTGTGAAACAATGATTTCAATTAAGCTCACCTTGCTTTGCAAAATATTTTATTCTTCTTGGAACCATTAATGTCTTCACTGAGACATGAATGAAGAATTTTTTTTGAAATTCTCGTTGTCACATCAGGGATCATATTGGCAAGACATTTCAAATTTCTGGATGATCCATCTCTTCAACATTCACCCATCTGCCAAGACTTCTCATAGTTCCCTCGACATCGCAAGTCTCCCCGATAGTTTTGTCTTTTTTCTTTTTATATCGCCATGACTTTTACCAGAGCAAACTATCACCCAGACTCAACGAATTGGGTCAACAATTCTCCACTTGACTCTTAAGGCTCTTTGTCTTATCGAAGTATTCACTTTGTCAACTTAAGTCACTAAGACCAAGTAATTTTCCTGCCGATAGAATAATATTCGTCGTGATGTGTCTTATATCTCCCCGCTGAAACTTATTTCATCGATACACTTTTTCTTTGGCGAGACTATGCTCATTATCTCTTCAACAACTTTTATCTCTGTATGGTTAGTTTTGTCGCTATAACACGAGGGGTCGGTAAGACTCCTTGAACTCTCCCTGACATCATTGTCTTACTGAATGAGTACTCTTTTTTTTTTATCATCAAAACCAGTGAACACTTTGGGCAGTCCCTTGAAATCTCACCCCGATGACCATAGTCTGGCCAATACACTTAATTATACTCCAATTGATGAAAAGAAATTAAGCTCGATATGACCTCACATTGTCATAGTGATACCGATTGTGTTGCCAATAGAAAATGTGAACCCGTATTCTCTTGGTATATATCCTCATTGGTATGACACTTCTAATGTCTTGCCAATATACTAAAGAGATGTATATTGTTATCGATGAGACCTGCATCAACTCATGCCGATATTTTCAAATGTTAAAGATTTAATGTCAGATGAATTTTATTGGGCTATATGTTAAAATTTAACTCGGACCTTGCTGAAAACGCTATGTGAGAAAATTTTATGTTTGTAATATGAACTTCTTGGGAAACTAATAAATATGAAGGGTTAATGAGGTTATCAAAATTTTACAGTTCCAACAAGTCCCATCAGTCAACAAGACACCTTAAACACTCTCCCTACAAACCAAACAAAGTACGCATGAATAAGTTATTTTACAAGAGTATCCAACAAGCAGATCAGATAAAAAAGATAATCATCTTTTCCCCATTCCTTTATCTCTAGACCTATTTTGATTAGGCATCATTAAGAGGTCCTTGGAATGAGTGCAATAAGATTAATCCAAAGAAAAGATAAAGTAAACAAACAAGCTAATTTTCTTCATACTGCTAGCCAAGACTAAACTATAGTGGGATACCTAATACTGATGTCCATCATGGGAAGGATGCATCCTTGGACATGTTTTTTATTAGGGTTTTGATGAGATTGATTGGATGATAACCTATTGATACTTTGAGTTGATCAACTTGCTTGCTTACTAACCTAGACTTGAGACTTTGACAATTAGGTGTTCACTTTTGAACCTACTAGACTTGCTTCTGACTGCCTTACCCAAGGATGAAGTTGATGATTGATTTATTAGGAATGTTGGTTATTTCACGTGAAAACGAGATGAGATGGGTGCACTATTTTGGGTTTTTTGGATGTTTTTGGTGTTTTCAAAAATGTTTTGAG
This sequence comes from Sequoiadendron giganteum, assembly GCA_007115665.2. Taxonomy (NCBI): domain Eukaryota; kingdom Viridiplantae; phylum Streptophyta; class Pinopsida; order Cupressales; family Cupressaceae; genus Sequoiadendron; species Sequoiadendron giganteum. The sequence goes on along the minus strand of CM021109.1, from coordinate 174,795,786 downwards.
GTTGTTTTTGGTATTTTTGAAAATTTCCAATGTTTTTGGTATTTTTGAGATGTATGACCAAGAGTAACTTAAAGCCCTATCCTAGGGGTCTCGGGAGCTAATAAACAGATAAGCTTTTCCTACATTATACACGTAGAGACCACGTAGTCTGATTGACGATAAACTCGACTCAAATGAGATAGATGGGAAAATGAATTGCTAATGTGATAGATGCCTAAAGGACTGACCTAGGGTGTCTTGGGGGATGATCAAAGATCAGCCTTGCCTACGTTCAAGCTCAAAGATGACGTAGTTTTATTGATGATAAACTTGACTCAATGATGAGAAAGATGGGAAAAGGGATTCCAAGATTGCGATGGATGCCTAAAGGACTGACTTGAAATGTCTCAAGGGATGATCAAAGATCAGCCTTGCCTACGTTCAAGCTCAGAGATGACGTAGTTCGACCAGATGATGCCACTTTTTGATTTTTTCATATTTTCTACATGTTTTATATTTTGACTGATTTTAAGGAAGATCATGAGAATATACACGAATCCGATCTAATGCAGGTATAGGAACATGCCCCCAATGTAATGCGATAGAATACTTCGATATAGGCAGGACAGACTAACCTTAGGAATATGCCAAGTAGTACTATGGTGGAACATGATACCAGCATAAGATCAAGCTATGGTACAAATGTGAATGAATGATGGAAGGATACATAGAATGTGATGGATAAGTGAGTCGTGAAGATCCTAGTGGATGGAGGGTGATTTATTTATGATTGGCACCTATTTTCCAAGTTTTCACCAAGGTACTTGTCCAAAGCACCACCGAAGTGGTTTTCACTAGAGGACAATTTTTTTTCTTTACAGTTTTCAATCCTTTTTCTGATTTTTTATTTTTATTTTTAATATTTTTTGATTTTTTTTTGTTCTCACCAAGATGCTTGTTTACCAGGTTTTCATCAAGGTGACCATTTTTCCAGGAGATTTTCTGATTTTTTTGTATTTTTTCAGTTTTATACCTTGCAAGATTTTAGGCATAAAACTTTTTGAGATGGGAGCTATTCAGGGGCTCCTATAGAGGCTTTCCTTCTGGTGTTGACAAATAATATGCCCCTAATTTATAGCTTTCTTTGATGACAAAAGGTCACAACCAATTGGGCTCAAATTTATCTTTTCTTTCTGGGTTTGGCACGTTCTTCTTGTTTTCTTTTAACACAAGTTCGCTGACTTGGAAGGTCCGCCTCCTAATCTTCTTGTTATAACTCTTCTTGAGTCAATTTTGATACACCTGTAGATGATTTAGGGCATCCATACACCATTCACCTAGTAACTCCAATTCATTCAGTCATGAGACCTTGTATTCTTTATTTTTGATGAGGTTTTACACTGATATTCTCAGAGATGGGAGCTCAATCTCAATAGGCAAATGACTTTTGATCCATAGACCAGAGAGAATGGGGTGGCACCTATTGGTGTGCGGATACTGGTGTGATATTCCCATAAGGTGGGATTTATCTATAGATGCCAGTCACAACCAACATCATTGACTATTTTCTTAAGGATTTTCAAGATGGTTTTTTTGGTAGCTTCTCCTTGGCCATTGCCTTGGGGATAGTACGGAGTGGAAAAGTGATGTTTGATATTGATTTTTTCACATAAGTCATGAACATCCTAGTTTTTGAAAGGTGTCCCATTATCTGAGATAATGGCTTGGGGGAAAGTGTATCGGCAAATGAGGTAGTTCAAGATGAACTTGTATATCTGCTTTCCAATTATGTAGGTCATGGGAATTTCTTCGACCCACTTTGTAAACTACTTCGTGGAGGTGATGATGAATTTGTGGTCATTGGATGAGGTGGGTGTGATTTTTTCAATGAGATCGAGCCCCCACTATGAAAAGGGCCAAGGTGTAACAATAGGGTGGAGCTCTTGAGATGGTGCATGGATAAGGTCCCCATGTTGTTGAAACTATAACTTTTTTATGATGAATTCATGTGCATGTCACTCCATTGTGGGCCAGTAGTATCTGGTCCTTAGCAACTTCTTAGCCAAGGTCATACCACTTGAGTGCAATCCACAAATGTTGTTGTGTACCTCATTTAATACAGTCAGGGCTTCCTCGATGTTCATACAATGCAAGAGGGCTCCTTTAATGCTTCTATAATAAAGGGTTTCTCCTAGGATGACAAAGTGGGTTGACTTGTTGATGAAGGCTCATTTAAGGTTTGGGGTTATATCGACGGCCAAGACTCCTATTCTTAAGTAGGTGTATACATCATGATACCAGGGATCGCCGAGACCAATGAGTTCATAGACAAATTCAAACTTCGATAGCTCGAATCCTAGTATGAGAAGCTACTCTACAAGGAATTCTTATTTTGGGACATTGTGTAGGATCTCCAAGAGTGATCCAATTATTTCCATTGCATTTGCTACTCTGTTGTTTTCTCTAGGTAGTTGTTCAAATGTGATATCGATGAATGACTCTTTGAGGCTCTCGACTAACTTCTCATATGGAGTTAGTTTGTCATCCTTTGTTTGATATTCATCGTCTACCTGATTGATTACGAGTTGAGAGTCCCAATGTAACTTTAGAGCCATGATCTTCCATTGTACTACAATCCTTAAGCCTATGACAAGAGCCTCATACTCTGCTATGTTATTCATGCATGGAAATGACAATTTGTAAGATCTGGGTATTTAGTATCCTTGGGGAGTTATGAAGAAAATTCCTTCCCATGATCTGTGTTACATGTAAGATCCATCAAAATACATTTTCCAATGGTCTACAACACTTAGGCTGAATATTGATTTGTCTAGGAATTCTGAAATGAGTGGGTTCTCTTTATAAATAGGAGCCTCTACTAGTTGATTTGCAATTACTTGTCCCTTGATAGCCTTGCACTCCATATATTCAATGTTGTGTTATGTCAGTATCATGACCCACTTGGTTTTTCATCCTGTGAGAGTAGCTTTAGAGAGTAGGTACTTAAGAGGATATATCTTCACAATCAGCTTGATTTGGTGGGCCAACATGTAGTGTCTGAATTTATGTGTTGCAAATACAACTGCCAGACAAGATTTTTCGATAGGAGTATAGTTTAGATTGTCTCCCACCATAGTTCTATTGATATAGTATATTGCTCTCTCTCTTCCATTTTCACTATTTTGAGCTAATAGAGCACCGAGAGCTTCCATGGTTTCTGAAATGTATAGAATCAATGGTTTTCCTAGAGTAGGTGGCATTAACACTAGTGGCGTAAGTAGATATTATTTGATTTTACCAAATGCATAATCACACTTTTCATCCCAATTTTACGTTACTCCCTTGAGGAGTAGATGAGATAATGGGATTTGTTTATCCACCAACTGTGCTATAAATCTATAGATGGATTAGAGCCTTCCTTGTAGGCCTCTCAGATGTTTTAGTGTCCTAGGTGCTTCCATGTCGAGGATTGCCTTGACTTTGGTGGGATCCACTTATATTCCTCTCATTAATACTATATATCCTATGAGTTTTCCTGATTGCACTCCAAAGATGCATTTCTTGGGGTTAAGTCTAACCTTGTATTTATCCAATCTATCAAAGATTGGATCTTGTCTTATCTTTGACTTGGCCCTTTGATATGTTGCTCCTACATTCTTTAGCCCAAATGGAATCATGTTCCAGTAGTAGGTGCCCCATGGACATGTAAACACTATCTTATGTTGGTCTTCATTTGATATCATAATCTAGTTGTACCTTGAGAAGCCATCCATCAGTGATAGAATATCGTGTCCAAATTTCATTTCCACTATCATATCGATGTTGGGTAGTGGAAAGTCATACTTAGGACATGCTTTATTTAGGTCTCTAAAATCAGTGCAGATGCGAATGCCCCCATTCAGTTTTGACACTAGAACAAGATTTGAAACCCATTTCGGATAATCAATTGGGCATATAAAGTCGGCATCCAAGAGCTTCTCCAATTCCACCTTGACTAGCAAGGCTATATGAGGGTGCATCTTTCTCAACTTCTATCTTACTAGCTTTGCCCCTAGATAGATAGCTTAGTGATGAACCGTGAATTCCAGCTCGAGAACCAACATGTCAGCATAGGTCCATGCAAATTTCAATTTTATTTTCTTTAAGAATGCAACCAAAATTTCTTCTTCTTCTGTCAGAAGTGTTTCAACATAGAAGATGATGTGTGGTGTTGCTTTTGTTCCCAGATTGATGGGGTTACACTGTTCTTCTAGGACTACTAATTTTTCCTGATGAAGTGAAATGAGGGGGAGATTGAATCCTTCATCCTCTGGCACCTCAGAGAGGTTTTCACCATTGGATGCATCCTTTATTTTTACTATTCTATGGTTGAAGAGTGCCTCAGTGTGGTTTTCACTCAATGAACCTCTGCTTATTCTCATTATTTTTCTTTTGCGAGTGAAGGACTCAATCGTCTCCCCATAATAGGCCTATGTGTCCAATGTGATGTTGAAACAACTTTATGATCTATACATGGTACTACATCCCTTAGTCCCATGAATTATGAGAGAGCCTCATCATTTTTGAATGTGTCTAGAACCGGTGGTCCTCATTGTTCATAGTTGATGAGTTGGGGGTAAACTAGGTTTATTTTGTGAGTTTGGTGGTTTGACTCAATGGATGAGGTACTAATCATGAGTAAGGAGAAGTCTTCAAAAAGTTTGGGTAAGCCGGTTCTGGTATCCTCGTCATCACTACTACTACAAACGTTAGTTATGTTGAATGTGAAATTATCTAGGGGTAGAACTATGGATATTGGTAATCATAAGGAAGCTACCGATAACTGAGGGGGAGTCCTGATTGCATTAACTAGGGGACCTCGACCATGTATGGTTATACTCGGAGGGGTACATCTGAGGCCAATATTCCTCATATGCCTTTAAGGAATAATTGGTTCCAATCGGACATTGTTGTTCTTTCTAAAAATTCCATTTTTGTTATAGCCCATCCCAAGCATCATTTGTAGTCCTTTGCTTCTTTCATCCATAGGAAGGTTGGGCATGGGCCTTTCATCTTGGTATATTTAGCTTTAAGTCTCTTCGTCATACACAGTCTCCTGACTTAGATCTCCCCAACATTGGAATCTAAAGGGGTCTTCTTTGAAAGTGTGGACAGATGTTTCAACTGGTTGGGGTTGCCCATGTGACCTAGGAGATTGTGGTAACTCTCCTACAATAAAATATTTTTTCTTCATTCTGTAATCTCCACACCCATTTTTTTGGATCATGAGCTTGATGTTGGATATATCGGGGATGGAGGGTGTCTTTTTCATAGAGGTGGAGGTGAGGCTAGATGGATCCACATAGGGAGTGGAGGGTCCTTCATCATTTTTTTGTACTTGGGGAATTTTGTAGAACTTGGTCTCCAGATTCTTGCAAGAGGCGAAAGATTCAGGATCACCTTGAATTGTAATCTCTTCATTTTGGTATGAGAATTTTACACACTGGTGAAATGTTGAGGTTACCGCCTTCATCCCATGGATCCATGGGCATCCCAAGAGGATATTATAGGGAAAATCAAGGTCGAAGACCTGACATGTGGTTTCCATAGTAGCTGGCCCTACTTGGATGGGGAGTTTGATAGTGCCCTGAGACACTCTTTCCTGGTCATCATACGCTCTTATGGTAATACCATTATCTTTGTCAATGGAATATTCAGATATTCCTATATTATTTATGAGTTTTAGTGAACAGATATTGAGGCCTGCACCTCCATCCACCAAGACCCTTTTGACCTTTTTCTTGTGAACTAGGACCTCAAGGTGTAATGCACAATTCTAAGATGGCTGGGCTGGGAAATCTTGATCAGAGAAGGTTAGGATATTTGGAGTGATGATATTATTGACCATAGCTTGAAACTCCATGATGGAGATCTGAGCAGGGGTTGTCTTTAATGTGTCAAGGATGTTGTAACTACTAGGAATGGATTTTGAGGTGGAGGTCCTAGATGGTTGTGATTCTCTCACTATAGTGACCTTACCACTGCATGTGGTGACTTCACAATCAATGTTGGCTCCTTTGATATTGACAACAATGACCCATTAATCTAGGGATGCAACAACCTTATCATATATATGGTTTGCATTGGCATACTTTTGTTTCCCTTTATTGTTTCCTTGGTTATTTCCTTGGTTGTTTCCTTGAATATTTCCTTGATTATTTCCTTGATTGTGATTGGGCATCAGATTCGTGTATATTTTAAGATCTTGATTTCTAGTGGGTTGCTCGAAATTTATGATTTTATCCTCAATGAGATCTTGGATGATGTTTTTCAATCTCATGCAATTTGCGGTCATATGCCCTTTGATTTTATGAAAATGGCAAAGGATATTTTCATTGTACGAAGGTGGTTTTGTCATGGGTTCTGCATACTGCTCAAAAGTGGAGATTTTTATGAGGTTCTGTTTAACCAACTTATTCATTATAGATTTGATTGATTCCCCAAGGGCCGTGAACTTCCGCTTGGGAGGATACTTGTTTCAGGGAGGTTGTCATCCTTGATTCTTCAAGTTATTGATTTGATTGTTGAGAGGTGGCTATTTTTGTGCTACCATATTGGTTTGCACATTGTTACAGTTGTTATTTTGTGGTTGATGATGGGTTTGAATATTTTTCTTTGGAGCATTGATGACAACCTTGGCATCGACCACTCTGTCATTTGTGACATTTTTGTTCCTTGACCATGTGCGAGGTTCATTGTTAGAACTGGTGGATGGAAAATTATCCTATTGTGTAGGAAACATAGATGTGCCCCCTTGAGTAGTGAGGTCTCTTTTGATGCTGAGTGCCTTTGGGATCAATTGATCATATGTTGTAATGCATTGGGTTTTTAAATAGAACGCCAAGTTTTTGTCTAGATTGGCTATGATAGTACAACCTTGTTGCTCTTCTAGAATGGTCCACTTGCTCTGGTTGGCCTTGGATTGCCATATTTGCAAGAACAAGGTGAATAGTTCTCCTTTCCCTTGTTTGAGTGCTAACAATTCCTCCAGACTAACATCTGTACCCATGTTGAATGCATAGTTTTTGAGGAATGCATCCACAATTTCCTGGAATGTTCTAATGCTTGTGGGTAGATGAGAGAACCATTCCATGTTGGGACTAGTCAGGCTCTAAGGGAATAGACGCATTAGGTACATGTCATCATATGAAACTTCCATGCAATGCACTTGAAACTCCTTGACGTGATTTTCAAGGTATCCCATCCCATTATATTTGTCAAATTTAGGGATTTCAAATCCCTTCGAGAATTGTACCATTGTAAGACTCCTATCAAAATGATGGGGGCACAATTTTCTCAATATTCTAGTTGTTTTTCTAGACTGAATTTACAATACTTGCTGCGAGAGAAATTTGATCTACGTTGTTACATCATTTTGCGGATCAGGAGGTTGGATGAATGTGTTTTGATGGGTTTGTAGTGTTTGATTGATGAGTGGGGTATTGGTGGGGATTTTCTGCAAGCCTTGTTGTGTTTCTAAGGCCTACTAATATGCATGCATTTGTACCAACAACACTTGTTGTTGGTCCTGTTGTTGTTGCTCCAACAAAGCTTGTTTTTGGTCTTGCTGCTATTGTTCCCACAAAGCTTGTTGTTGGTCTAGCTATTATTGTACCAACAAAGCTTGTTGTTGGTCTACTTGTTGTTGTGCCAACAAAGCTTGTTGTTGGTCTACTTGTTGTTGTGCCAAAAAAGTTTATTGTTGGTCTAGCTGCTACTATGCCGACAAAGCTTGTTATTCAGCTTGTTGTTGTGCCTAAAAATATTGTAGGGCTTGTTGGTATGCATGTTGATGGATTGCTTGGAGTTTTCCATGGTACTATGCTTGCACCTATTTAGCTTGGTGTTGGGATTGAGCTTGTAGGGCTGCTTGTGTCGCTTCTGTAGCTTGTGTGGCTTGTGCAAATTGAGTGACTTGTTAGATGGCTCATTGCACTTGTGCTTGCTGAACAGCTAGCTGTGCAGCTTGTTGGTAGTGTTGAAGTACCCTTTGGTAGGTGGATTTTTGAACTGCCTGAATCATGGTGATGAATGAATTTGTCATGTTAGGTTTTCATGGAATCGGTGGTGGATTGGGAATGATGTTGAACAATTGTGGTGAGTGGAAGAGTCATGTTGGTGATCTAGATGCTTGGTCCTTGGGAAACCATGCTTTGAGAGAATTAGGGAATGGTGGATGTGTTGACCATTGTGTTGCTTGAATGGTTGCCATTTTTTGTTGCGATATTGATGGAAAAATGAGGGGGTTTGATTTGATGCTTAGATTTATTTGGTTTGGTAGATTGGTGGTGGGTAGGAGGGGAAGGCCCAACCCAAAAGGTGATACGGATGTCAGAGGTAATGGAGGGAATGTTTGTGTGTTCCCTTGGAAAAGTGATGATGAGGAAGGATCAATGACTCCACCTGTCCTGAATAACCCACCCTATCCTTGTAAAATCATGGGGAGAGAAGTTTGTATATTTAGTGGATAGATTGGTGTTGCATAAAATGAGGACAAGTCTACATGATTATGGAATGTAAGTGGAACATACAGGTGTAATGAATTTACCAGGATGGAGTTATCTGGTGTGGTGTTGATATTTATTTCTCTGTTGTTTATAAGGCGATGCTTTTCAATTTCACGAAGCATGTTGCTATCCTTATTAAGAACTGGTGGGTTTGAAGCGATTGTTAATATGATTTGAGGAATATCTTGAGTGATGTTTGGGAGTGATATTGGGGGTATGCTCACAAGAGGCCTTTCCATATTGGTGCTCATGTCAAAGTTAGAAGGGAGTTTGGACCCTTCTTTCGTTAAAGCACATATATATATAGAGAGGGATTAAGTTTCAACATGGCATTGATGATTCTATGATTCTCAAGATTCTGAACCATTTCAGCTATTTCCTCTTGCATCATTCCCAAGTCATTGTCGGTGATGTCATCTACATGACCCTCCTCTTGAGGGTTTTGCGATGGTAGAGAGGAATTGTTTGGAGGGTTGCTTGATCCTAAAAGGTTTATTTCAGGAGTCACTTGACTTAGGTCACTTAAAGTTGATGTTTCCTTAGTTATTTCCATGTTCCTCTTGTGTTGTGATCTTGTTTGAACCATAAAATGGAGATCGTTTGATCTTAATCCTAGGTACAAAAGGAGAAGAACTAGGAAAGTCTAAGGATCAAAAGTGATGATGGGGATGAGATAAATGGAAGATGGATGATGCAAATGAATGAAACTCTTGAAGAACCTTGGGGGAGATGCTAAACTTTTTAGGGCTTGAATTGATTTGATTTTTGATTTAAGGATAGTTTGACTAAGTGTGTTAAGTCAAACAAGATGATAATGAACTTGTAAACCCTAGGAAGTTGTGTTATCCTAGAGAAAATTCGTACAAGAGAATGATTTGACTAAGTGTGTTAATTTAATCAAAGTGATTTTGAACTTGTAAACCTTAGGAAGTTGTGTTATGCTAGAGGTAAATTTTCTCAAGAGGATTGATAATTTGACTAAGTGCATTAAGTCAAACAAGGTGATGTTGATTTTTCCTATAAGTTTAGCATGAATGATGTTTTCAAAGTATTCAAGAGTTTGTTGGTGAAAGGGGATTTGATTTTGATGGTTGAGAGATGGGTGAGAGTGATTGATTTTGATCCTAGACTTGACCTAGGTAAAAATCCTTCTTATAGGACCTCGGTTTTGAAGAACATGCCATACTTTCCAAGTGAGAAAAAAAAAACTTTGAAAAATATTGGGATGTTGTTGAAAATAAAACTGATACAAGTTATGGTTGTTTTTTGAAGCTTTCGTGTAGAATTTGTAAACCAATCTTTCTCTAACTTTGAGAAGCCTTTCAAGATGCTCCACACGATCTTTTGGGCTAATATTTTTGAACCTTGGTTTTTGGATTTTGATTTTATGGGAAATCATTTGAGAGAACACATGTGTGAGGTTCAATTGTACTTATCTTTGCTTAATGAGTTATTTTTATCAAAAATAATTTCTTGATTATGATTTCAAACTAAATTTCTATGCCTCAATTCCTTTTCATTCAACTAGGTCCATTATGTGAAAATCAAGGTTTCAAGAGCATAGTTTCCTAGGTTGACTTTAGTGAAAAAAAATGATGATTAAACCCAAGTACCTAGAAACCTCTAAGGATAGAATCCCTAGGGAAAGCAAGAGCACTTAGGCTTGTCAAAGGATATTTGTTTCCTCCGAAGGGTTTGAAATTTTGAAGCTTTTTGTGAATTTTTGTTTTCAAATGTTTTGAGACCCAAGCAATGTATTTTTTGATTCCAAGAACATGTACAATCCTAGGATGAAGGGATAATATTTTTTTGGGTTCCCACTTGGATAAATGCAGCTACGCATATTTAGTGCAAATGATTAGATGCTTAACCACATAAGTTCCCCTCCACGACACACACTTGTCGAGTCAACCAAGCATTAGTACCCATGAAACTGTCATGGCATACTTTTCATCTCTACAATATAACCACATGTATATGTGGGGTGGCTTCAAAGGACATGACCTTTTGCACCAACAAAATAGTTAAGGAAATTGGCCTTTGCTAAACAAGGGTTTTAATGCCGGAATTTTGTTCATGGGGGACTATCCTATATGGCGAGAGACCATTGCTTCCCTTCTCATCAGAATAATCCTCATGATATTGGCCTTTGTTCCAATATCCACACTTATATCCCTGGTGGAAGTCGCTTGGCTTTACGGGGTTCCCGGTTGGGTCGTTCCCTTAGGTGATTAATTTTTCCCAAAAGGCAGGCCCACTAAGATAAACAAAAGTGAGCAAGCATATCCCATAGTTCAATCGACCTTAATTGAAACAAAAAGGGAGAACAATCACAAAATTCCACACTCACACTCGTAAGATGTCTTGTTCAATTTTAATCCCAAAATGAAATGTGGAGTTAATTACTTTACTCAACTTAAGATCACCAAAAGTCCTTTTGTTTCTCAAGATCAATGTGAGGCACTAGAGAAGTTCATATGTCCTTTCAATGGTATTACTTTGAGTAAGCAATTACAAAACAAAAATAAAACTTGTTCCTTTTAAGTCCACAAAGAAAAAGTGATTTTTTTTATAGCACCAAATCAAATGTGGGGTTTGCCTTGTTCAATTGTTAATCCTTAAAACAAATTTAGCAAGTTGTTCTAAAGTTCTTTTTAAGCCCTTTGTTTGCAAAATTTGAAAGAAATTTTTTATTGTTCTTTTTAGAGTCCAAAAGAAATATAGTATTCCCTAAAGCATGAAAGATAAAAAATTCTTTAAGAGAGATTGATATTTCTCTAAGAGTGTTAAACAACACTAAAGTGTTGAAAAACCCTTGGTATAAGGTAAGAATGATGTCATAATGTAACCTTCCTCTTCATTTTACTCCTTTCCCTAACCTGCAAAGTGATTAAAACTAGAAGATACAGAGATAACAAACAGGTTAGAAGCTCAAAAAGCTGAAAACAAAAAGGCACATATCAAAAATAAAATTAAATTTGAACTTTTTACTGTCACCTAGTGGCACAGTTAGTGAGTGTGGCAGAGTTTAGAAACTCCAGTGGCACAATATAGCACTGCTGATGACTGAGAGTGGTGCTCTACAGTAGGCCAAAGAGCACAATCACAACACTATTTAGCCCAATGATGTAGTTTGGAATTTAGAAACCAATGGCCAAGTTTGAAAATTTGAATTTTCGGGCAGGAAGACTCTGGCGGCTTTAGAGTTTAGGAGCAATTCATTATAGCGTCGCTTGACTGATAGTGGCACAGTTTAGTGCTGCTAGACTGTGAGTGGTGCAATTTCCTTTGAGCTGCAAAAAAGAACAAAAAAACACATAATTTCTTGAAAAAACATGATTGAATCTTGAGATTTTTTGTCCTTCTAGCACCAAAATGTGAACCCTAATCCTATACCTACACAAACATGGCAAACAAGCACAATATTAGATCAATATGCAAGTTAGAATAATAATTCCCCATGAAATCCATCCACGAATATTCAAGGTAGGAAATGAATGAAGAACAATGCAAACAACTAAGTTAAATCCTAATTTAAACAATGCAAAAACTTGATCCCATGGGGGAATTGGTGCTAATTATGTGTAGAAATTAGTCCTTTCCCAACTCCTTTTTAAGCTTTGATGATTTTATCCACTTTATGGTGAAGAACAATGATGAACTCCTTGAGAAAACCTGCAATAACCTAGCTATGGTGATGGAAAATGCTCAAGAAATGATATAGCTCAAGAAATGATATAAAATTGCTCTGATGTGAAGATAATAACTTTGCATTCAAACCATGGATGATGAATGAGAGGAAGAGTCTCTCATTTAAAGATTTTAAATTGGAAGAAAGAGCAAGATTTGAGCAATGTGGGATCATTCAACATGCAATGGTCAAGTTCCACTTGTCAAGATGTGAATGGGGGAAGGTTGTGCACATTTTGATCAAAGTGCCAATAAATGATATGAGGTGGATTTTGAATTTAGTGAAATGACTTGTTGGAGAGGGAAGAAAATGGAGTTATGACCACTTGGCTCAAGGAAAAGGACTTGTAAGGTGAAATAAATGCCTTGTTGGAAGGACTAAGTCCACTAGGATTTGAATTCAAATTTGAGGGAATATTCTCCTTTTATGCCATGTTGAGAGAAAATAGAGATTTAATAAATGAATTAAATCTATTTTCATGTGCAAGTGGTAAAATCTATAGGATGGGACATAATTTAAGATCAAACTAATCAAAGATCAATTAATGTAATGAAGATTTAGGAGATGTAACGATTTAGACTTAAATTTATGAATTGATTTAAATCAAATTGAGAGGAAGGGTTTAATTAAATAAATATTTTGATTTATTTAACTAAAAGGGATAATGTTAGATTAAATAAAATAAGGTTTAATTTATTCAATTTAATAAGAGGACTTTAGAGTTTTAATTAAATAAAGTGAACTATTTTCTGTAATGGATCAATAGTTGTACCAAGCATTTCACAAGAACCAACTCCATTATGATTTACACAATCAACCATACCTAATTGATTTGGAAAAGTGAAACATTCATTTTCAACTTGGTCATTAACACCACAAAATTTTCCATCATATTCAGTTTGCACATCAAACTGAAAACCTTCATAAACACTTTGTTGTGTAATATGCAAACAACCCCAAGGTACATCAAAAAGGAAAAGAGCATATTTAGAAACATCCTTGAATTGGGAATCTTGACATAAGCACTCATCTACACTCTTACATTCAGCTGCATCAGAAAAATGCTTGTGATAGAGGTCATATGCATCATCAATATCCAAGCATTGGGTAAATACATCCATCTCAAGTTCAATAATATATTCTACCTCATTTTTTAGATCATCATTTAGCATAATGAAAAATACTTCAAAAGTAGGCTCAAAAAATTCTGCACTCACAAGGCCATCAAAAATGCATTCATGTGTAGTGGTAACCCCATGTGCATTAGTAAATAAACTAGCATACTCTTCAACATTATTAGATAGTAATGATGGTGATCCAAAATTCATATGGTTGTCATCATTTATAACCTAATCATTAAAAAAGGAAGTTTATCTTTCATCAATATGTATATCATCATCATTTTCATGTATAGCTGGAATTTCTATCTCTGTTTCACATAAATAATAATGATCAATAGGAAAATAAGAACGTTCATCTACCCCTTCATCATTTATAGATCTATGCTCGGGATCAACATACTGAACACATATATTTATCTTCAAATTGTTCATTATTTACACAATAGATGTGTTCCAATTATGACAATTCCTCATTACATTCCATGTTTGCATCCAATTCCTTTTGTTCATTCCCTTGTAAACAAGTGAGTTTATCAATATTCATATCATTGCATCTTTCATGTGAATAAAGTACTTCCGGATCATCCTCACAGAGATAGTTACAATCCCTGAAGAAAAAATAAGAAACTTTAAGCTCATGTTGATCCTCAAGTTTACTGGTTATATATGTGTCAGATTAAAGATAACCAAAAGCAATCCCCTAGAGGAGCTCATCAATGTGTTTCCTTATTTTCTCATTGCCACATTCTAACCATACATCAAATGTGTTATGAAAGTCATCAACAAAGAGTGGATTATTTTTTCACCCATAAGGATCACCATTTCTCATCTCTAGTGAAGATGGAGGCCCATCAAATAAGGTGTTTTTTCACACACTCATTGTTGTCATAAAATATTCTCCTCCCTTAACATGATGGTCTTAAAATTTGATATCATCATTGTATTGAAAACAATTACAATCACTAGAAGATCATACAAATAAATTTTCAAGTTCATTCACATCATCCATAGCTAATATCTTTGACTCACATTCTAAAAACTCTTCATAGGAAGAGAATTGTTCCTCTTCAATAGAATATAAAACACCATTATCATCATCATAAACCCTATTCGAAGCAGAAGATTCCACCTCCACTTCATAAGGATAATCAAAGTGAACAGAGGAGTGACCACATTTAATTTCATCATAGTTACTATAGCAAGGAGACCCATCAATACTAAAACTGTATTCAGACTGAATGTTCAAATCTTCATTTCTAACATGTTGACCCCTGATCTATAATGAAACATCAACAACACACATCATTATCAATGAAAAAATCATGGTATGGAGTGACCTCTTGAATCTCTTCCACTTCTTCCTCATTGAAGAAATCCCAAGGATTCAATTCATAGCTATCTATTTTATCACCATATCGTGTACCTTCATCCTCATCATCTTAGATGGTATGACATTTGGGTAACCCCAAATGCCACTAAAATTTATAGCTCTGTACCTTTCAACACAGAAATTTCTTTGAGAACCTAGCTGAGGTTGATCACAAGCCATGGTTACACTAGGAACAATATAACAAGGCATATATTTATGCATACACTTCTTACACCTTTGCAAGTTTTGTCAGACCAACCTTGCAGTTACACAGGGCCATTCGAGCTTCCTTATACGAATTCTTATCTCAACTTTCTTAAGCCCCATAAATGGACAAGATCAAAAGATAAGCATACTTCTTCATCACAATACAAAGCCCTCAAATTATACCCTAGAATTATGTAAAACTATCACTACTATCCATTTCTTAGAGCTATTTCACCTAATAGGGAATCATCTATAATCTTAATTCTTGAAACATGATACTACTTTCTTAAGATTTATGAGAATACCTGGAAACTTGTAGCGACTATGAACCATTCTTCCTAGTTTGAAATCTTTGTCGATCTAAAGTTTCCTTCACATCTTCATTAGGTTATTTAAACAAAGTCACCACCTCTTTTCACATAGGATTGAACTTCAAGTAGTATGAAGCTCTTTCAAAGATAAATCTCATTTTGTGTCTTCTCCAACAATGGAGTCACATAATTATTTGAATTTTTCTATAACAAAATCTCTTCTAGGTCCAAGAATTTTGTAGCATATGAAGCAGATGTTCAGACTTCACCAATTTCTTGACTCTATAATACAACAATCTACAACTAGAGATTCAAAATTATCCCTAGCGGATTTTCTAGTTCTATTGGTGTTTTGTTCTAGCTGAACCTTGAAACCCTCTAAAGGGTAGCCAACCCTTATGATCAAGAATCTTCAAAGTTAGTGGCCAACTAATGAGTAAGGATTTTTTAGGCCCTCACTCCTACTCTTTGAGCTCTATGAGACCTAGAAGGGTAATCCTTATTGTACTCAACAGACGTTTAGTTCTTTGAGAGCACTTCTATACATACATCAATCCCTATTTAGTGAAAATAGACATCCTTCATCAAAGATATGGCTGAAATTTGAAAAAATTGCTATCTAGTGCTAGGAATTAAATGGAATTTCAGATTCATACATTGTAATTGAAAGTTTTTTAGTAAATTTCATTCTCCTTCTAACTCCCTAGTCAGGTTCTTTACTAGCTCATTTATCTATAAAATAACTAAATGAAGAGACCAGTGATTCATACATTGGGATAACAGAGTCCAATCATGTAACAACCTGTAATATATTAGCCATTTACTCATAATTTAATGGACTATTATCAAACTACTTTGTAGCATTCAACTCACTACGTCCAAAACATTTTATTTTTTACCAAATCCTATGCTCTTTCCCCATAGACTTGTGACCTTATTTTAGCATTTAATCAATTCTTTGAATTGAAGCAGAAATAAACCCACACAATCAATTAAAACAATTGAAGATGAACCAAAAGACAGTTAACCCTTTCATTCATAATTTGCAAGAATATAACATAGGAGATTATACATCTTAGAACTTTAGTTTTTTTTTCATATCTATGACATCTATAAAACTACTTTAAGATCATTACATACATGACTCATACCCTCAAATCCTTATTGTTCTATTCATCAGTATTTCTACAATATGCTTATTCCCGAGCTTAGCTTCTCACATGAACCATTATGAAACTCAAAATTTGATCCCTTGTAATCAGCCTTGAAATCCCTTTTATAGAACAAGAGAGAAACAAGAATTAGGCTGAATTACAATTACATTTCACTTGAATTTCATTCTATTTTCACCAAAATCGAAGATATTTCCCTAGGCCATTGCATATAATCATTTGTAGATGGGGAAAATAAAATTTCACACCATTCCAAAAACCATTAGTCGAAGAAGACCCACCATCCTTCCAAAAGGCCTTGTTGTCACAACATCAAAAACTTGCACTTCCACACCAAACCAAGAATAGTCACCATAAAAGCCAAAAGCATAAGAAAATAGACCAACCAAAAAGGAACTAGTCATAACAAAGGACCAAAAAATAAAGCACCAGCTCAGAAGAAAATAAGGTTCTATCTTGGTTTGTTGGAAGTAGGGTAAGCACACCCGCTTGGCGTCATTGTTGAAATTGGGGAAGCCACTACCACCTCATCATTAGAGTCTACCATATTAGTCATGGGCATCAGATATTGGCGATAGCCCAAATTAGTTTCAGTCTCACTATCAAAGGGATCATCAAAGAGTTCAATGGGAGAATGATGTTTGCCCAGATAAGCTCAGTGGTACATATTCCTTCTCGTTGCCTCCATTTTAGGCCTAGCATACTTCTTCCCCTTACCCTTGACTAATTTCTCAAAAAAAATTCTACTTCTCAGATGATAGGCATGTTTGACAATGCTCTGTGCAAATTGCCTACTAGCTTTTTCTTTTTTCTTTGGAATTACAAGAACTTTAGGCATATCCTGCTCACTTTTGAGAACATCACTCTGAGACTCAAGGAGATTAAGTCTCCACCTTCAGACTGGGCTGATAGAAACACTTAGCTTATCCATCCTCAGAAAAGTAATTTCACCAAATCCCAAAAGGAAGAGACACCAAGAATAGCTACCTGAAACTTTGTAATTACTAGGAAAAACAACACACGCTCACACTCAGATTCTCAACTCTCAAAGACTACAAATGGTGAGAATAAAAAGAAGGAAATATTCATTAAATAGATCAACCAGAGTGTGTATTTATTAATATTCTAAGGGATTTTTCACACGGGAGCTAACAACCCCTCTCTCAATTTTGAATCTCTTCTATTGATCACCAAGATGTCATGAAACTTGTTTATCACCCTAAATGATTGCATGAGAGTAATCATTCACACATATCAGGACCAAATTGAGTAATTATTCATGTGGCCTCAGCCATTAATGCTTGCTCATGCAAAGAAAAACAACTATTGTGTCCATATTTTTGGTTTTGAATGATAACCATAGATCTCCTCCTACGGTGGCATGTCAAATGACCCAGATTGGGTCAATCAAGCTTGAAAATTCATCATCATCATTCACCATTCCATCAACCAACAAATATCCACTAGCTAAGTGCCAATTCATCTGCTTGTGGGCTCCACCTCTTTCCTTCCTAGATGTGAAATAAATCCACGTGTCGTTCACCCGCTAACCCTATGACTCATTATTTTATTCATGCGGGGCTGGTGGGGAACAATTGAGATGTAATCTCAATGTTGCATCATAACCGTTGATTTGAAAACTTAAGGATCTGGGTATCATAGTGGGGACCGGGCCCCACATCTACAACAAAACACATGTGAGAATCCCACTGACCTCGTAGCTCATTATTTTATTCATGCGAGATAAGTGGGGAATGACGAGGATTTAATCCTTCGATCTGATGGCTAGAAAAAATGCACATGCATAAAAGGTTAGTTTTAAAATGGGGACCTGACTAAGTCAACGAGAAATAACCCTTGGCAAAAGATGACTTAATACTTAAGTCTTGTAGCATGAAATAATTCAGCCTGACCATAGGAAATAATAAAGCAATGTAATTGTATCTTGTGACCGACAAACCTAGACAAAAGGGTTGGTAATAAAAATGGTTTTGATGGTCCAAGTTGTGACTACAATGACTGACAATCAAGTGAAATGGGTCAAAAACGTATTAAAACACCCAAGGTTTTTAGACTTATAAAATTTGAAATGGGGGCTTCAGACCAAGATCCTAAACCCTACCCTTGGACATAGAGGTAAAAGACCAACTCAAAATTTTGAAAATCTTGTTTGGGACGGTCATGTTTGAAAAACATGCAGTTAAGATCCGATAATTACAAGATGCAATCAAATGTATAATTTTAATCTCTCTTAAGTAATTACGATATTGATTGGAAAGTGAGAATGTTTTAATCAGTAGGAAGCAACCATTGTACAAAGGACATTGCCTCATTCTAGGAAAATGCTAAATGCTAAGGCAACAATGTGCTAAGTAATTTATTGTGAACTTCCAATTGCCCTTTACTTCAAATATGTCAATCATAATTCTTTACAATTTAAGTTATACAATTTCATGTATGTTACAAGTATGTTGATTTTGATAGTATATCGTTCCTTCGATTCAGGATGATAATTAGGGAGATGATCATGCTCTTTCCATAGCCGACGAAAAAGAGGAAGAGCTACAAAGGGTGACCCTAAGGATGGGGAGGGTGTGAATGGAGCACAGGGTGATATGGAGGATGAGAAGGTAGATATAATAGCTCAATTATTGCATCATTTGGTTGTGTGTATATGTTATGCATTCAAATTATTTTAAAATCAAATATATTAAGCTATTTTATTTTCAAAATTTTCTATGTAGGTTGTTGAATATAGAAGAGAAGTGGAGAATTTAAGATACGTATATTATTATATTGTAGAACAATGTACGAGAAAATTTTATGATTGGAAATTGTTCAACATGCATAGGATTTAGGATCACCACTGTCATATTCTCACACCATAAAAGCATGGATAAAGTGCATTTGGGGGAACCAAAATTACCACCTCCTCCCCTTGAGAAATTGAAATAGTATCTTCAAAAGAAGGTGGATAATATAGAGTACCAACAAAATCTATGATAGAATATCCAGCAGAAGCATGTTATTGAAGGGGTTTGTAGAAAGTATGGTAAACAAATCTTTCATCTACATCCCAAGGAAGGAAAGGATGAGGTGAAGGAGAAAATTGAATTATACAAATAGTGAGAAAAACAAGGAGCGAAGAAGGAAATAAATATTGTTTTTGTAGGAGAAAAAGAGAAAGGACGGAATGGTAATGTGGAATTGAATTGTTAAATCTAAATTTTGGTAGGTTAATTTATTTTTCTTTGATGCATAGAAGGTTCACTTAATGTTAACTTACATGACATGATAGGTTGATGATCGACAAGCGGTTCATACCACCGAATAGAGTATTGTTCATTTGGTAAAGGAATTTGTGCCCACGGAAGCCCAATATGATGTTGTTCCTCCCAAATAAACATCTAACATTGAGAAGGAGCATACATGGTCAAAAGCCTCAAGGCACCCTCATAAGAGGAAACAAGAACAAATGGTGATTTTGAAAAAAAAAATTAATGTTTTTTTTAATTATTTCAATGAATTGGTTGCATGCATCTCAATTTGATGTGACGTTTCAATCCCTGCTATTATAGGGCAAGGATGAACAATGAAGTGTTGGCCTCGAGCAAGTTATTATTGATATGGAAGATGAAGTAGTGCCCATGAAAGCATAATATGATGTTGTTCCTCCCAACCCATTTTCTAACATTGAGAAGGATTGTACACAGTCAAAGGTTTCAAGGTGCTCTCACATGAAGAAACAAGAACAAACGGTGATTTTAAAATCTTCTATTTAATTTTTGTTTTGATTATTTCAATGAATTGGTTGCATGCATTTGAATTTGATGTGACATTTCAATTCCTATTATCATAGAGAAAGGATGAAAAATGAAGTGTTGGCCTCAAGCAGGGCACTATTGATTGGGAGGATGAAGCAGTGCCCATGAAAGCACAAGATGATGTTGTTCCTCCCAATCTGTTGTCTGACATTGGGATGAAGAAGGAGCGTACATGGTCTACAATTTAAAGGTACCCTCTCATGAAGATAAAAGAACAAACGATGATTTTAAAATCTTTTATTTAATGTTTATTTTGATTATATCGATGAATTGGCTGGATGCATATAAATTTAATGTGATGTTTCAATTCCTACTATTACATGGCAAAGATGAACAATGAAGTGTTTGCCTTGAGTAGAGTACTATTGATTTGGAAGATGAATAAGTTCCCATAAAAGAACAAGATGATGTTGTTCCTCCCAACCCGCCATCTAACATTGAGAAGAAGAAGGAGTGCACATAATCAAAAGTTTCAAGGTGCCTTGACATGAATAAAGAAGAAAAAATGGTGAGTTTGAAACCTTCTATTTAATGCTTATTTTGATTATTTCAATGAAATGGTTGCATGCATATAACTTTGATGTGACATTTCAATTCATGCTATTATAGGGCAAGGATGAAAAATGAAGTGTTGACCTTGACCTTATTGGCCATGTGGTTGCAATGAGAATGGGAGATGCTAATGGAGATGGACATGGGGATGGGGAGAGCACTAGCCTGCAAGTGGGATAGGGAAATAAGGATGGACATGAGGATGGAGAGAGCATTGGCTTGCAAGTGGGATAGGGTAATAAATATGGACATGGAGATGGGGAGAGAACTGGCTTGCAAGTGGGATAGCGTAATAAAGATGGACATACAGATGAGGAGAGCGTTGTCCTACAAGGGGAGATGTCAATAAAGATGGAAATGGGGATGGGGAGAGTAGTGGCATGCCATATATATCGGTAATAGACACAATACACTTACATTATTCTATTTTATTTTATTTATTAATCCTTTAATATGTCTTGAATTATGATTCTAGTCAATGACATTTCTATTGCAGCCAAATCCTTTTGATGAACATATGATAGAGTTCAAGGGAATCCCTTTTAAGATCGATGATCACATTGATCTTTTGAGGCAACATAAAATAGTTAGAAAAGGAATTTTAAGTATTGTTGGTAGAGATGCTCGTACCCATGGATTTTCCCACCCAAAACATTGTGTGATTGAACATTGTTGAGCTCATCGCTAGTGACTACATAGTGCCTTTTCGATATCCTGGCGCAGAGAGTTTCAAAGAGTGTGTGGAAAGCTTCATGATATGGAAGCTCATCGAGTTGAAAAATTCTCTTCTAGAGGTACATATGAATGATATCTTTCTGTATATACCATACCACCTTATATTTGTTTCCATCCATATGTTAATTGTTCAAATTGTTTCTTATAGGTTCAAGGTGTTCAAAGTGTAAAGGACAAAGCACAACCTCTCCAAAAATCTATTGTTTCACGTTCATCATCTACAAGGGTTCGTGGAATTGGAATCACCCCTCCCAAAATACACAACAAGCTAAAGAAACGTGCAATATATTATAGAGGCATGACCTCAATTATAAAGAATAGATAGCGTAGGATATGATGAGATAGGCTCACAATACTCATTGTGCATTGTGGGTTTCATTATTTTATTATTGAACTATTATGGTGTAGACATGTACTATTTTAATATGTGTGAACAATATGTTGTTATACATTTCATATCAAAATTTTCATGGCCCTCTATAATTATATTATCAGCAATGTGAAATAATGGTAGGCAATGCCACCTGAAGTGTTATTGTTTATGGTAGCTTTCTTATAAATCAAAGAGATAAGTTGACATGTAAATCATTTGACCTCAATTTTTTTGAATATAGCAGTCAATGGTATTTAATATTGTAATTGCATACATGGTATTCAATAGATTATAGCAATCAATGTTATGTGTATGTATATGTATGTACCTATGTGGGCAACTATTTGCATTGTTAGAAAACACACTTTTCCCCATCAATTATTTTTCTATGAAATTTTTTGTTTGGCTATGACCGCAAATATAATGAAGTCAACTTTAAAATTTTAGAACAACTCTTTGCTACAGTAAAAATGGAATTTTCCTTTTTCAATCTGAATGGAAGAGATAAATGGTCACATTGTTTGTAGTGTTGGAAAACACACTAATCCATGTCTATTATTTCCTTATGAAAAGTTTTCTTTGGTTATGATCACGAATATAATGAAGTCAACTTAAAAATTTTAGAACAACTCTTTGCTATGGTAAAAATAACATTTTCTTTGTTCTACCTGATTGGAAGAGATAAATTGTCACATTGTTTGTAGTGTTAGAAAACACAATGTCCCTTGTTTGTTATTTCCTTATGAAAATGTTTGTTCTAAAATTTGAAAGTGGACTTCATTACATTTTTGGAGCATAGGAAATAAAAACTTTTCTTGATGAAATAACTGACATGAGATAGTGTTTTTTCAAACAATATAAACAATGTGAGTATTTTATTTGTTCCAATCATAAATCAATGCAAGAGGTGTTGAATCAATTACCCATACATGACCATCAAATTCAAAATGCAAAGTGAATATGATGATCACAGATGAGCAAGGAATCTTTTTCAAATGCTCAAATTATGCATAATAGAAATCAAATGCACTATATTTCATCATAGATTTATGTTTGTATACAAATGTGTCATGTTCAAAGTGCTGCTACAACATTACATTACTGCCATATTTCATTAACATGATGTTCACATTGATAGGGCAACAAGTGATACATTGTCATGGAGTGATAGTGAACATGCATACATAATGCCAGTCTACAAATCAATAGTAGCAACTAAAGCAATTGG
Source organism: Sequoiadendron giganteum (assembly GCA_007115665.2). Classification (NCBI taxonomy): domain Eukaryota; kingdom Viridiplantae; phylum Streptophyta; class Pinopsida; order Cupressales; family Cupressaceae; genus Sequoiadendron; species Sequoiadendron giganteum. Next base: position 174,772,678 of record CM021109.1, on the reverse strand, counting down.
AGAAGCTTCAAGAAATCATCATCAAGTGTCACCTATTCCAAAATAAGCTATGCACTAAGGATCAAGACTCATATTAGTTATAACTACTTTCAATGAAAAATAAAAATTCATGAAGAGTATAGAGAAAAATGTGTTTCCTTCAGGAAATGGAAATACAAAGTGGCTACAATGAACAGTGGTAAGGAGTGAAAGTCTGAAGTACATTTTCATAATACAAAAGTTGCAATCAATAGTGGAAAGCTTCATAGTACCTACAGATAAATCTTGTTTTCCAAAATGCAAGTATTTAAGAGCAACATTAAGTATTCATTCCCACATACATAATGTGGCTATGGACAATTATACAAACTTCCAAGTGGTGCCAATTTGATAAATTGAATGAAAATATTATATTTTGCATATTAAGAAAATGAACAAAAGACATGTGATGTGTCAAAACCCAGTTGGTACTCTCATGGTTGTGGCTTTAGAGAGACATTCCTCTTCACAGAAGCACAAACCCACTTGGGGTTTCTTCCAAAAATTTCAAATGCATAACATAATGAAGGGTTTGAGCTCATGCGAGTATTAAGAGCCCTCAAAATGTAAGAAATATGGTGAATGGCCATGGCCATGAAGGGTTTAAGAGACCCAAAAAATGGTAAAAAAATACATAAATTTGTTTCCATCACAAGTTTCTCTATGGGTCGAGCTTGAATACAACTTTTTTTTTAAAATAAAAGCCAAGAAGAAGGTACAAATGATTTCTCATGGTCACAGCCTAAGAACATTTATTTTTTCTTTTTTTCTCCATAAATGTCAAAAACCACTTAGGGTTTGCACAAGAAATCAAAACATAGAATGAAAGAAGCTATTTCAACCTATCTAGGCTGCGACCTTAAAAAAAAGCACATTGATTTCCATTCATTTCTCCAATAGAAAGAAGAAACTATGTTATTTTTTGCAAAGAATTCTCTAATAAATCTTATTTAAGAGGGAAATGCACAAGATTAATAGCTTAAAACTTACCCAAGATTTGTGTGAAGAGAAACTCATCAAAACCCATGAGTCTGTCTTGGAAAATACCCAGATGGAGGTGTCCATGGTGACCCAAATGGAGAAGGATTCAACACAGGAAAGAAGCACAAGGAAATGAGTTAGAAAATTTATAGAGACTACGGACAAGAGGCCTCATAAACCTTTTGAAATGGAGTGAAAATGTCACCAAATGATCAAATAATGACTTACCATGGAGCTTCATAAAATATTCAACACCAATCAAAGAAGAATCGACTGAGAATGCAAAAAAATGAGCCTAAACCCTACTTTCCATGGTGGCTCAAGAAGATCCTTCTTTCTCCTAGCTTAGCCGATGCAAATGATGCGAAGAATTAGGGATTAGGTCAATTTTGATGTTAGGGTTTACAAACTCCCTAGTTCAAATGAAATTTTATCACATTATTTTAGAAAACCAAGCGTTCACTATTGCCTTTGAAATAGTAGTCGACCCTCGCATACATGCCGACTTAGGTTTAATGCCTCAGGTTTACCTTGAGCCTTTATTTTAAAATTGAATTGATAAGCTTAGGTCTTTTAAATTTTTCCTAAGTCTTAATGCTAGGTTTTCTTTAGTCGACCTTTGGTTAGGCATGTATGATAAATGCCTTAGTTTTTATGATTTTTTATAGAAAAATAAAATATAATAGGAGCCTCTTAATCTGCATTAGAAAAATCAAATGTCAAGGCTTTGGGGAAATTTTTTTTTCTTTCCAAAATAAATCATATAAGAACTCATGCCTCATTTTTTTAATGATTTTTTATAGAAAATAAAGATATGTATAATACTTGGCAAAACATCAGAAAAAAGAAATCATAAATTTTTCCTTGTAAGAAAATCAAGTCAAGATCAAATCGAGCTTTCTTTTTGTGAAAATCAGAACTACAAGATATTGTAAACCAGTGTTAAGATAATGTTTCTATAAATTATCTTAATATATGTTATTCCTAAATGCAATTTTGACAAAAGCAGTATTGATAAACCTCCTACTTATGAGTTGAGTTCACTTGGGTCAATTTGGAAAAGAGGAGGAAAATTGAACTTTCCAATTTTAATTTTGAGTTGTTTGGACTTAATTTTGTGGATTTTTTTTATCAACCTTTTGGAGATAGAAAGTTTCTATCTTTTTAATGCAGTTTGGAGTAGTTTGAGGCACTATTTTTTTGTCTTTTTAGTGGATCTCAAAAATGGATTAGAATTGCTTTTTTAGAGATGCAGTTGAGCTGATATTTCCTATTCTCTATTGAAGACACTTGAGTGATATAAGTTTGGAGAAAATTTAAATTTTCTCAATTTAGATTGATTATTTCTTGCTCTCCTACTCACTCAAAGAGTCTTGTCAACATTTTCTTGTACTCATATTTTGAGCTTGTAGCTCCTTCAAATTTCTCAATAAAACAACATGGTTTCCTTTCTCATTTTCTTGTCTCAAATTTACAGTTACACTTTGGTGCTAATTGTGCTTCAAATGCAGAATCCTCTTCATGTCTTGTCATTGTGAGTTTGTTTACAAGGGTTTCATGTAATTTAGGTTGTATTTTATATTTTTTTTGGTGAACCTCTATGTAAATCGCTATTAGATTATGTGTTTTTAGGGTGGGATTGTGCGAACGAAAGTTTTAGAGAGGTTGTTGAGAGTAGAAAGTAATCAAAATCTAGTTTAAGTTCTAGAAAATCATCTTTAGGTTATAGGATCTATTTTTTAGTTTTCTCCTTAACGCTTTCCTTTGAAAGATTTTTAGATTAGGTGTTTTACTAGGGGAACTAGCCCACTCTGGAGATTTTCTCTCACTTGCAAATTACCCACACTATGAGATTTTTTCCATGTTTCAAAAGGATAGGCAAGTCTATCTTGGCTAAGGGTGCAATCCTGATTGACAACAATTTTTGGCATGTCTGGTGGGAATTTAGAGTCTTATCTTTAGATTTTTTTAAAATTATAAAATACTATTTGGTATATGCAACAACATTGTTTTAGATTTTGGAGGTTTCAAATATACCTGGCAACTCTAATTCTTAGTCTTTTTTATAAATCTAGTGCAAGCAGTGCATGAGAAAGATTGAAACCAGAGAAAGTCCTACTTCATTTGAATACTTGCAACTATCTCCACCAAGAAGAAGAGGTAGAACACCAAGGAGGATTTTTGATTCAACAAGGAGGGTGAGATCCACACCTCTGATTCTCAACCCTGTAGTTTATGTGCAGAGAAATCCAACTCATGTATCACAAGCACCACTAATAGCAAGGCAATTTTCCTTTGCATCATTTAATGGGGGTAGCCCATTGCTACTAGCCCAACATGATGACATTCCATTTGCTGCACTTAAGGGGTTTCCATATTACACTAGTGAAGATCAAACCACTCACATCAAACATATTTAGGATGTGGAAACCATGTGCTCAATACATAATGTGACAAAATAAAATGTGGCATTGAGACTGTTGGCTGCATCGTTGAAAGGGAAAGCCCTTCAATGGTTCAAAGGAATTTTCACTAATTCTATTGCAATGTGGGACTAGCTCGGTGATGGTTTACACTGATAGTTCATGGATAAATTAGATCACTTATCATTGTTGGAGTAGTTGAGCACCATCAAAAGGGGTCCTCATGAACACATGGTGGATTTCAACTACCGATTCCAAAGAACATGGGATAGAATCCCTTTAATGGTAAAAGCCTCACCTGAGCATGCTTTCTTATTCTTTCTTAAAGCCCTAAATAGTGATATTTCAGTCATGATACAATCCATGGGTGGGTTTACACTACCAAATGCCTTTGACATTGTAATGAGGGTAGAAAATTGCCTCATTCAAGTTGGGAAAATAGCCTCGAGGCCACCTATGCCTATCTTCCCTGAAATACAACTACCTATTCCTATGAATTTACCACCTATAGCTACTATACCACCAATCCCAGTGATAGGTTACTAGGCTGCAACCCAATTTTTTTTATCCCAAACGTGACAAAAAAGATTCAAGAACTAAAGGGTATGTTGCAATCTTTCAGAAAAACCGTTAGTAAAAAATTTGTGAACCTTAAGAAGCAAGTTGGATAGGAACACATGCCCTACCAAGCCCCTTATCAGCAAAACTAGCTTAGTAGACCACCATTCCAAAATGACTTCCAAGGCCAAAGGAGGAATTTTAATGCTAAGCCTTTTCAACCCTACAACCACAATGCTGGTTGCTCTTTGAAAGAACTTGTACCACAAAACAACATGGCACAAGAATTCGATTGGTGTTATCCATGCAACCAACCACACAATCAAATTGCATGCATGAACGTGGTAAGGAACCAAGCTCTTATGGTGCAAAATAACTATGTTGTTTTGGAGAATCTATCAAACGAGAATGTGGAGTAGAAAGGTAACTCTGAGGTTGCCTTAGTGAATTTGTAGATCATTGGATTCTATGGAGTAAATCAATTTCAAGGCTAGAACCAACATGATTCACCTATTTTGACTAACACAAGGTTAAAAAAGAGAGTTGTAGATTTGGACTATCAGGTTGTAAATGTGCAACAATAAGCTGCTAATTACAATGTTCATGTTGTCTCACCTCAATTTGGCTCCACAACACAACCAAACATGGAAATTTTGCAAAGAGAGCAACAAAAGGTAAATAATGGTATTGCTTCCAAAGAACAACAATAGGTGAGCCATGTTTCCTTTAATGTGGTTGAACATGTTTAAAAGGCTACTGTTAGCATGTCTATTATGGATTCTTTACACATTTTGGGTCAAAAGAGTTTATTACAAGATGCTTTAGTTGAGCTTTCAATTTCAGATGTTGCTAACCCAAAAAAGAGTAGGGTTGTAATTGCAAACAACTCAAAAATTGAGAGGGAAAAAAATTCAAGAGGTAAAACCTCCCCCATTCTATTTGAGCCTCATTATTAGAGGTAAGCTTGTTCACAATTGAATGATAGACTCAAGTGCTAGAAGTTCAGTCATGCCCAAGAGTCTAGCCAATAAGCTAGGTTTAGTATATGAGCCCTTATCAAAAGGAGTGGTATAGTTATATGGTTCTATTGTTCAAATAGTTGGAATCATTAAAAAATTAGCTCTTACATTAAACGCTTGTCCCAATTTTTTTGGTTTCTTAGGATATCCATGTCATTGATTTACCCTCTCATTTTGCTATTTTCCTTTCAAGGGATTTCACTGCCAAGCTAGGAGGGTTTTTATCTTCTGATTGGTCCCATTTATTTTTTAGAATTAGCTATGGCACAAAAGTAACCATAAATTCTAAGACTTTAGCCAAAGACCATATTGATCCATATGTCCCAAGCCCTATAAATGCTAACCTGTATGTCACTAATGGACTAGAGAGTCAACCCATGACCTTAGACCCTAGCACAACCAATGAACTGGTAAACCTAGATGAGTGGGAAGCCAAAAATCATGATCTTGACCCTTTCAAACACACTAATGAAGGAGGCTTAGGAATCTTTGTGATCCATGAGCCTAATGTATTAATTCTAAATCTGGTCAAGGACCAAGGTCAACACTTAGACAATGGCACAATAATTTTGAGAGATTAATAAGTTTTCAAAGAATGGGAGGAGCGGATTTTTGATGATCAAGTTTCGAATTCCGAAGAGGATCTCATGGAAGATGAGAAACATATTAAAGAATGGATGGAATTTCTTTTTGAAAATCAAGCTTTGGAGCAAGCTTTGGAACAAGCTGTGAATCTAGTAGAGGATCAATCCTTAGACTAGACTACGGATCAGGAGGAGAACTTCAAAGAGCCTGAGACTCATCAGAGGCTTCCATGGAGAAAGAAATAGCCCCTTTTCATTCAACATCCAAGAAGAAGGTAAGGAGAATCTATTTCTAGAGAATTTCAAATTTCATGTTGTAAATTTCAAGGATGTGGAGGAATTTAGTGTTGAACAACCAACCCTAGATGATTGGTTGGATGAACTCCCTAATTTTGAGGATGAGGCTCAAAGAAGTATGTCCATATTGGGATCAATGCCAAGAAATTAACAATTTTTTTATGAGAGATTTTTGGATAATTTTTTATTTCAAAAAGCCGATGTTCAGATGAATGGAGAGTTTGACACTAATTTGATAAATGAGTTTTGTGAAGCAAAAAAAAGATATTTCATTGTTGGAGATTTAGTGTTCAAATGGGATGAACACAAGAGAAAACCTGGAAGACATTCCAAATTTTATGCAATGTGGGATGGACCAGATGTGGTAATGAAGCGCAAAGAACACAAATCCTTTTAGTTTTCCAAGTTTAGTGGAGAGGTGATGCCTATCCTAGTTAATGGGATTCACCTCCAAAATTGCTTCTAAGAGATAAGTTCTAATTTATACTATAGTAGATTAATTTGCTGGTACTAAGTGCTTGGAGCACATTTATTTTCAGTTTTATTTTCCTAAGTGCTAGTGCACATTGTTTTCTGGCTACCAAGGCCTTTTAGGTTGCTTTCGGTTTGGTTTGTTTTTTTTCCTACTACTATTTGGGGTGTCACAAGTTTCAGTTTCATGAGTTTATAAGTTTTGAGATGGGAAGAATTGAATCCGCACCCAATGGATTTGTTAAGGAAATTGGTCTAATGCTTAGCAAGCAAGCATTCAACAAAAATCACCAAGAATGTTACCAATTTTTCACCACAGCTTAAATTGGCAGAGCTGATTAAATTAAGTTCATTTTAAGGTGAATTTTTTTCAATTTATTTCTACATTTGCTTAAACCAGTGCATGTTTTGGATTTTGAAAGAGTTGTTTAGTTAAATTGTGTAATGCATTTTCAGTTTAAGGGGCATTCAATTTTTCCAATTAATGTTAATAGATAGAAACAATTGCATGAGATACAAAGAAAAATACTTTCATTGGGTATTGAGTTATCCATTCCATAATGTTTCATACATTTTGCAAGAGAGATACAAAATTAAACAATAACGCTTAAATATTTTTTTATGTTCATTTGGATGAAAATAAATATCAGGTGTCCAACACAAGCTATGGTAATAGCCAAGTCAACAAAACACAAGGAATACGCTATGCTACTGAAGATAAAAGAAAGAAAGGAACACCTAAGAAGAAACATAGTCATCATTGCTTGAGGTGTCTTCAAGTTGTATTTGTTGTTGTTTCTCCCTCCTTTCTCCTATTCTCCAAGTGAACCTATAGATGATTGAGAAAGCTTTGTTAGAGCTTGTGTTATGAATCCTCCTATATGATCTATCAATAGTAATATAGAACATTGCTTGTGGTGCATTGAATCAGTTGAGAAAATATCAAAAGTATGAAAGATGAAACATCACAGGAACATTGAATTTTTTTTTTATCTAACTTTTTTTCTCACTATGCAAGTATAGGAAAATTCATGTTTTTGATCCTCTTTGAAGACTTAATAGCATGTGGTGTGAAAATGGGCTCCCACAAGGGTTGAGCTCAACATGCTTCCCCTTGAATGCGATTGAGGCTTTGAGAGAATAAATATATTCACAGTGTTCAAGGTAGAACATGCAACAAAATGAGAATCTCATAAATCAATGCAAGAGGTGTTGATTCAATTACCCATACATGACCATCAAATTCAAAATTCAAAGTGAAGATGGTGATCATAAATGAGCAAGGAATATTTTTCAAATGCTCAAATTATGCAGAACAAAAATTAAATGCACTATCTTTCATCATAGATTTTTGTTTGTATACAAATGTGTCATGTTCAAAGTGTTGATACAACATTACATTACTTCCATATTTCATTAACATGATGTCCACATTGATAGGGAAGTAAGTGATACATTGTCATGGATTGATAGTGAATAGGAATACATAATGCCAGTCTACAAATCAAGAGTAGCAACTGAAGCAATTGGAGAAGCTTCAAGAAATCATCATCAATTGTTACCTATTCGGGAGTCTTCTATGCACTAAGGATCAAGACTCATATTAGTTACAAACTCTTTAAATGAGAAATAAAAATGCATGAAGAGTATAGAGAAAAAAAAAATCCTTTAGGAAATGGAAATATAAAGTGGCTACAGTCATCAGTGGTAAGGAATGAAAGTCTAAAGTACATTTTCATAATAAAAAAGTTGCATTCAACAGTGGAAAGCTTCACAGTACCTACAAATAAATCTTGTTTTCCAAAATGCAAGTATTTAAGAGCAACATTCAATATTAATTCCCACATACACAATGGAGCTATGAATAGTTATACAGACTTCCAAGTGGTGCCAAGTTGATAAATGGAATGACAATATTATATTCTGCATATTCAAAAAATGAACAAGAGACATGTGATGCATCAAAACCCAGTTGGTACTCTCATGGTTGTGACCTTAGAGAGGCATTCCTCTTCACAGAAGCACAAACCCACTTGGGGTTTGTTTGAAAGATTTCAAATGCAGAAGATAATAAAGGGTTTGAGCTCGTGCAAGTATTAAGAGCCCTCAAAATACAAGCAATATGGTGAATGGTCGTGGCCATGAAGGGTTTCAGAGACCTAGAAAATCATAAATAAATATATAAAGTTCTTTCCATGACAAGTTTCTTTGTGGGTTGAGCTCGAATAGAGCTAATTTTAAAAAAATAAAATCCAAGAATAAGGTACAAATGGTTTCTCATGGCCACGACTTGAGAACTTTTTTTTTGGTTTTTTTCTCCATAAATGTCAAAAACTACTTAGGGTTTGCACAAGAAATCAGAACACAAAATTAAAGAAGTTGTTTCGAGCTATCTAGGTTGTGGCCTTGAAAAAAGAACACACAAATTTCCATTCATTGATCCAACAAAAAGAAGAAACTACATTATTTTGTTTGAAGAATGCTCAAATTGAGCTTATTTAAGAGGGAATGCACAAGATTAAGAGCTTAAAACTTACCCAATATTTGTGTGAAGAGGAACTCATCAAATTTCGTGGGCCTGTCTTTAAAAATACCTAGATGGAGGCATCTAGGGCAACCCAAATAGAGAAGGATTCAACATAGGAAAGAAGGACAAGGAAATGAGTTAGAAAAACTACAAAGGCCGTAGCCTAGAGGCCTCAGAAACCCTTCGAAATTGAGTCAAAATATCACCAAATGATCAAAGAATGACTCACCATGGAGCTTCATAGAAGATTTGAGATCAATCAAATAAGAATTGATTGAAAATGTAGAAAAATGAGCTCAAACCCTAGTTCCCATGTCGGCTCCAGCATAGATTTTTTCTCCAAACTTAGCTGATACAGATGATGTGAAGAATTAGGGATTAGGTTGGTTTTGATGTTAGGGTTTCCAAATTCCCTAGTTCAAATGACATTTTATCACATTACTTTATAAAACCAAGCCTTCACTAATGCCTTTGAAATAATTGTTAACCGTCACATACATGTCGACTTAGGTTTAATGCCTTAGGTTTACCTTGAGCCTTTATTTTAAAATTGAATTGATAAACTTAAATATTTTAAATTTTGCCTAAGTCTTAATGCTAGGTTTTCTTTAGTTGATCTTTGGTTAGTCATGTATGATAATTGCCTTAGTTTTGATGATTTTTTATAGAAAAATCAAAATATAATAGGAGCCTCTTAATCTGCATTAGAAAAATCAAATGTCAAGGCTTTGGGGAAAATATTTACTTTCCAAAATAAAATCATATAAGACCTCATGCCTCAGTTTTTTTATGATTTTGATAGAAAATAAAGATATGTATAATACTTGGCCAAAAATTAGAAAAAACAAATCATATATTTTTCCATGTAAGAAAATCAAGTCAAGATCAAATTGAGCTTTCTTTTTGTGAAAATGAAAACTGCAAGATATTGTAAAGAAATGTTAAGATGGTGTTTCTATAAAATTATCTTAATATTTGTTATTCCTAAATGCAGTTTTGACAAAAGTAGTATTGATAAACCTTTTATTTCTGAGTTGAGTTCACTTGGGTGAATTTGGAAAAGAGGAGGCAAACTGAACTTTTTTATTTCAGTTTTGAGCTATTTGGACCTGATTTTGTGGATTTGTTGGATCAACCTTTTGGATATAGAAAGTTTATATCTTTTTGATGCAGTTTGGAGCAATTTGAGGCACTATTTTTTTGGATTTTCAGTGGAGCTTAAAAATGGATCAGAATTACTTTTTCAGAGATGCAGTTGAGCTGATTTTTCCTATTTTCTATTGGAGACATTTGAGTGATATAAGTTTGGAGAAAATTTTAATTTTCTTAGTTTAGATTGATTGTTTCTTGCTCTCCTACTCACTCAGAGAGTCTTGCAAACATTTTCTTGTACTCATATTTTGGGTTTGTAGCTCCTTCAAATTTCTCAATAAAATAGTAGGGTTTCCTTTCTCATTTTCTTGTCTCAAATTTACAATCACAATTTGATGTTAACTGTGATTCAAATGCATAATACTCTTCATTTATTGTCATTGAGAGTTTGTTTCTAAGGGTTTCATGTAATTTAGGTTGCATTTTATGTTCTATTTGGTGAACCTCTATGCAAATCACTATTGGATTTTGTGTTTCTAGGGTGGGATTGTGAGAATCAAAGTTTTAGAGAGGTTGTTGAGAGTAGAAAGTTATCAAAATTTTATTTAAGTTCTGGTAAATGATTTTAGGTTATAGGATCTAGTTTTCAGTTTTCTCCTTAACCCTTTCCTTTGAAATCTTTTTAGATTAGGTGTTTTACTAGGGGAACCAACCCACTCTGGATATTTTCTCACTTGTAGAACCCCCAAAATCTGAGAATGTTTCCATGTTACAATAGGATAGGAAAGTCTAAATTGGCTAAGGGTGCAATCTTGATTGCCAATAGTAATGAAGTTCACTTTCAATTTTTAGAACAACTATTTTGTAGAGTGAAAATGACATTTCCTTCTTTCATGTGATTGGAACAAATAAAATGCTCGCATTGTTTTTAGTGTTAGAAAACACACTATCTCGTGTCAGTTATTTTGTCATCAATTTTTTTTTGTTTCGTAGGCTTAAAAAATGTAATGAAGTCCACTTTAAATTTTTAGAACTATTTGGTAGAGTGAAAATGACATATTTCATTTTTTCATGTGATTGGAACAAATAAAATACTCACATTGTTTATAGTGTTGAAAAAAACAGTGTCCCATGTCACTTACTTTGTTATGAAAAGTTTTTGTTTGGTAGGCTCCACAAAAATATATGATTCTATATTGCATGGTTGTATCTTTTTATTATGTTATCTTACAAGGATGTAATGTAACTAACATAACAAATTATTTGAGTAGAAAGAGGATAAATGAATGAAAGGGATATGGGATATGGTTAAAATGGATATATGATATATTTTGTCAAATTAATTTCATGTTAAAATGGATGAATGAAGGGATGGAGGGGATTCTATACAAGGACCATATCATGGAACAAGAGAAAATTGATGATAGATAGGGGGGAGTGGGAAAGAATAAAAATAAGGCGAAGTGTTGGTAGATGAGAAATATGATGAAGAATGATGTCATCAATAGGTAATGTATGTAGAGTCCCATTAATAAAAATGGATGGGATTAATTTTGGAATGAAGAAAACAATTATGAATAAGAAACTTGAGTGAATGATCTAAGGTAAAAGGGATGGAGGGAAGGGTGGGATACAATTATGTAGTGGTGTATTCTCATAGTTTGGAGTGGTTTCCTATTACATATGATTCTATTTTCTATTTTTCATCATGGTACTTTCTCAATTTTCCATAAGGAGTGGTTTTTCAGCAATGGAAAAATTAATTTCTCTTTACAATTATTTAACCTTTTTCACTTTTTCTATTTTTAAAGTTTTTGAGGACTGTGCTAACTGATATTTTAGGAATATAAGTACTTGATATGTATTATTTTCATAGTATCATATATTTAATAGCCCTTAGGAGTATCGATTATGTATTATCTTGATTTAAAATTAGCAATGATGACATAGGGATGCAACTAGTTTGGCTCAAACTCCCCTTTCTTCTCTCTACATGAGTCATGTTTTTCTAATTTTCCTTAATGAAAATGTCTCCAACCTAAAATTATCTAGTATAGATTTATTTATTGTAGTCATGACAAAAATTATGATGGTATGCATTAAATTGATTGACAAAACTCTTTAGTATAGTAAAAAAGGCATTTCATTTTCTTCATCTGATTGGAAGAGATAAATGGTCGCATTATTTGCACTGTTGGAGAACACTCTATCTCCTCTCAGTTATTCCCTCATGAATAGTTTTTGTTTTGTTATGACCAAAAATGAAATGAACTTCACTTTGAAATGTTCAAAGAACTCTTTAGTATAGTCAAAATGGCATTTCAGTTTCCTCATCTGACTGGACCAAATAAAATGCTCACATTGTTTGTAGTGTTGGAAAACACATTGTCTCCTCTCAGTTATTCTGTCATGAATTTTTTTTGTTTTCTACACTCCAAAAATGTAATGAATTCCACCTTTAAATTTTAGAACAACTATTTGGTGACGTAAATATGGAATTTCACTTTTTTCATCTAATTGGAACAAATAAAATGCTCACATTGTTTGTTGTTATAAAACACATTGTCCGATGTCAGTTAGTGCATTATGAAAAGATTTATTTCATTATGACCAAGAGTGTAATGAAGTCCACTTTTTTATTCTTGAACAACTCTTTGGTACAGTAAAAATGGTATTTCACTTTCTTCATTTGATTGGACATGTAATAGAATCCAAGATGAAAAAGGAGTTACATGTAAGTTGGATTGACTCTTGGGAGTTGAAGAACCATAAGTTGAATCCTCTTCTTGGTTGTTGGAAAGTGGATATTACATCATAAAGCTCCTTACTCTACATATTGAGTGTTGGAATTGGAAAAATGAAGGGGCAATTGGTGTATGCATAAATCTCATTATATATTTTATCTCTTTGCTAAGTTGATTTAGTGAATGGCACAGATTTGAGGTTGGATTTTTCTAACTTGAAAGGGTTTTCCTGTTATACTTTTTAGGTTATGTTTCTATGTTATTTTTGGTTTTTTGTTCATTTTTAATGTTCATTAAGTTTTTTATTTATTTTATTCAACATTCTAACATTTCCACTGAATATAAAGTTTATTCTAGTTGCAGGCTTATGTATTTGATTTCTCATTTTGAATATTGATTGCTGAAAATATACTCTAGACAACATATGATCAACCATGTAGAAGTGAAGTTATGTTGATAATTGAAAAATCCTATCAATTGCAAATGAGATAGAAAGAAAAATTAGATGGTAAGAAATACAAATCATAATCATGTTAATTTGAAAGCTTTGTAAATGTCAAAATCCCTTGCAAAGGGAAGCAAATATATGTTTTTTTCTATTTCCAAGAAACATCTTATAGGATTCCACCCTTGATTCAAACACATATACGCCATAATGAAGATGAAACATATTTTCCTTGATTGTTAAGAGAATGGTAGTGCGTGGTCAATCATTTTATTCCAAGAGTGGTGCATATTTCATGGGGTTATAAAGTCATACCAAACTAGAGGAAACAAGATCATATGTAATTGTAACTAAGGGTAAATTTAGGTTAGCATGATTAGATCATAAACAAATAAAACCCAAAGTAAGTAATGAAGCACAAAGGAGAGAACATGAAAATAGAAGGAAATATTTTACCCAAGATCTTTAACCTCCATGATTGACCTCCATTATACCTTCTCTATTTGTTGCAATATGATGAGTGCCCTCAGATTTTGTGGGAGAAACAATGACTATGGCCAAGATCTAAGAAAAATTTGAAGGATTTGGATGAAATGCAAGTAAAAACTAAGCTCTACATGCAATACAAAAATCTACAAAATAACAAGGTTAGCAAAAATGACAAGAAGTATGCAAGTATGCCAAAAGCTTGAGAGATTAAGAGATGTCAAAATGAGAGAAAAATTACCTTTTTATAGAAAATTCAATTTTGGATGAAGGGGCAAGATTGAAGATTGACAAATTCCCTAGAATCAATGGACAAGATTCAATCTGACAACCAATTAGGGTTAGAGCAACAAATGAGTGGACAAGATTTGATTTGAGAAAATCAAATCAAGGGATAAGGTTGCATTTGATAGGGAGACAAGATTGGCACAAAAAAAGAGGGAGTTAGAAAATCAAATAATTATAGAAATTACTTGATTTATGGAGGGAGATACCATTTTGAATTTAAAATTAATTTAATTCAAAAAGGTGGGGTCATGTGGTGGTAAATAATAATTTAAAATTATTTACTAGGAGGGAAATTTAAATAAATGATTTTATTTAAATTTGAAGAATTAAATGCAACAATTAAATAATTAATTTTAATTATTTAATTATGGAAGAAGTGGGCCAATAATTAAATAAATTATGGTGGATTTATTTAACTAAGATAAAACATTAAAATTAGAGACATATTTAAATAAATAAATAAAGTTTATTTATTTAGATAATCAAGAGGGAATAATGGATTAATTAAATAAATTTAATGATTTATTCAATTAAAGAGGAGATTAAACATTAGTGGCATATTTAAGTAAATATGATTTATTTATTTAAACAGTCAGGAAGAATAAAAGATATGAATTAATTAAATAATTAAGAATTATTTAATTAATAGTTGAATTTGGATAGGAGGGGATAAATAAATATTTTAATTATGTTTTAGAAGAGTTATGGAGAAAATTGAGTTCACAAGCCTAGGTCAATTTATGGTGTTTACATTTTGCCCCTCTTTGTCATAATGCAGGTTGTCGTGTTATGGAAAAAAAAATTAGTTAGAAACATTCCCCAGTGGAGGTATGGAGTGCCTATGCCCCCTCAGGAAATTTTATGAATTTTGGCCCAGGGTCAGAATTTTTTTTTAAAAGTGTCCTGACAAGCTAATTTGATGAGTAGAAAATCAATGGCGTGAGTGGTTTCGAAATTGGATGAAATTAAGGTAGTGAAAAGCTTGGTCAAAGGTGGTCAAAAGAAATAAATATTTGAAGAAAATCCCACTTTAACCTTATAAATAGGTTGAAAATGGGTAAAAGTCAATTCATTTTCACTTTCACACTTCCTAATTTGGAGAGCTCAAAGCGAGGAGACTATGCACAACGATGGTGATTCATGTTATTGAGCATCGAAAATACATCATCAGGACATTCAGATGGCCAAAGGGCGTGGACCCCATGGTATGTACCTTGTACCCACTCTATCATTTTATCATTTTTTCATGCTTTTTTAGGGTTTTAGTAAAGTCATTGAATGTGCCGCGACACATATGCATTAATGTTAGTCACATTTTCCATTGTGCTTGATGCATTTGATGGATTGTGATGCAAACACAATGATTTCATTAGGTGTCCCATGCAATACAACGTATTCTTTAAATATCGTGACACATTCACCATTTTGCAACATAAATGATAAGCATTGTGATGCATTCACCATATTATGATGCATGCACGAAACTGATGAGGGTGCAACCCGAGACACAAAAAAAATCACACAGAAAAACTAACAAATCTTATTATTTTCAAAGTATGAAATTCCTACATGAAGAGGATCTCAAATCCTCCAGTTTTGCAATACATGCAAATTACAGAAAGAAACTAGAGAAATTCCCCTATTCGCAGCATGCGATCTTCTTTCCCCCAAAAACTGCCTAAAAGAAATAGTAACTCGCCCATAAATAGCCCGTTTCTTTGTTTGGAGCCAAAAACAGGATTCAAATTATGCACCAACTTTCGGAAGCCCTAACTCAAGATCTAACCGTCAGATCTTCAATGATAATACCTTTTCGGAAAGCTCTCGCGAAGATCTCTTGCCGGAAAGTGGGGCCTAAAGGCTAACCACTTTCGTATTCCGCCAATTTTTCAGGCCCATCCGAGCCTCTAAGTACCTCAAAATTAGCTCCGAAGATTTCATAAGGCAAAAAGCAGAAATTGAAACTTGAATAACTTTTGAACCGGAAATGCTCTTGATCTGATTCTTTCACCAAAGTGTTTATTATTATGTCCTGAAGCTTCCCTTAAATTTTTGTCTCCTCACGTCTTCAAATTCATACCTGCTAAAAATAGCAGTTGAGCAGAAAAAGCAGAAAAGCAGTTCTGAAAGTTGGGAATTCTTCTTCAACGAAAAGGGTATCCAGAAATGCAAAAACATCTAACAAAAAAAAATCTAAATGAAAGTAAATATATTTTTTGGGTGATGCAGGATTGCCCTTACACCACTGGATGCTCCTGCATCAGACACCCAGGGTAATTTGAAAAGTGACTCCGTCACTTTTCAGATGGTTGAGGAAAACCCAAATGGTCAACCTCTGCCTTGGACAACCAGGATGAATCTTCCACAGGCCTTCCTTTCCACTTCACCAGATATTCTTCATATTGCCTATTTCTGGTACTCCTTCCTACATGGCTATCCAAGATTTCTTCAATCTCCTCCTTTTCTGAAGTAGGTGCTGGAATACCGCACTGTTCCATTGCTGGTACTTCCTCTGCGCCACCCTCATGATATTCTATCAAATCTGCAATGTTGAACACAGGGGAAATGTTGAATCCATCTGGCAACTCTACCTCATATGCGTTCCCTGAATCATGCCTCTTCAAAATTTTACAGGGACCGAACTTCTTCATCTTCAATTTGTTATAGGTTCCTACTAGAAACCTTTCTTTCCTCAAGTGGACCATGACTTCATCACCAATCTGAAACTCCTTATACCTCCTCTTTTGATCTGCCTTAGCCTTATACTGCATATTCATCTTGTTAATGTGTTCTTTTACCTTCTCATGCATATTCTTGATGTGTTCTGCAAAGTCTTCAGCTTCAGCACTTGTCTTCTTCTCTTGGTCCATCTTCCTCAATTCTGGAGCAGTCCTAGGACTACTTCCATACACAATCTGGAACGGTGATCTACCAGTGCTTCTATTGACAGAATTGTTGTAAGCGAATTCTGCCTGGGGTAAGATCAAATCCCATCCCTTTGGTTTATCTCCTACCAAGCATCTCAGTAGGTTACCCAAACTCCTGTTCACAACTTCAGTCTGCCCATCAGTCTGGGGATGGTGTGCAGAACTAAACTTCAACTCTGTTTTCAACTTCTTCCACAAGGTCCTCCAAAAGTATCCAACAAATTTTGTATCACGATCTGAGACTATACTCTTTGGCAAACCATGTAGCCTCACCACCTCTTTGAAGAACAAGTCAGCAATGTGGACTGCATCATGGGTCTTCTGGCATGGGATGAAATGTGCCATCTTCGAAAACCTATCAACCACCACAAATACTGAATCATTCCCTCTCTGTGTCCTTGGCAAACCAAGAACAAAGTCCATACTTATATCCTCCCACGACCTCTCTGGTACAGGTAAGGGCTGATACAACCCTGTATTCTGACTCACTCCTTTAGCCATTTGACATACCCTACAACTCTGCACAAACTTCTTCACATCTTGTGATAACTGAGGCCAATAATAATGCTCACTGATAATGGAAATGGTCTTATCCCGACCAAAATGTCCTGCCATTCCTCCACTGTGCTTCTCCTTTATCAGATTCTCCCTCATGGAACTCCTCGGAATACATAATTGACTTCCCTTAAACAACATGCCTTCTTGAATTAGGAAATCCAACCACTTTGTCCTGTCAACTGTAACAGGTTCCTTGCAAGCTTTCCAAGCCTCTGCAAAATCAGGATCATTCGGGTACAATGTCTTGAGTTCACTGAACCCAACCACCTCAATCTGCATTTCTATCAACAATGTATGCCTCCTACTTAAGGCATCTGCAACCCTATTTGACTTCCCACTCCTATGCTTTAAAACAAATGTATAACTCTGCAAAAATTCTACCCATTTCATATGCCTCTGATTTAATTTTCCCTGACTACTCAGGTACTGCAATGCTTGATGATCAGTATACATAACAAATTCTTTCGGCAACAAATAATGCCTCCATTTCTTTAATGCTTGAACTATTGCATAAAATTCTTGGTCATATACAGAGTACTTTCTCTTTGCATCATTTAACTTTTCACTGAAATAGGCAATGGGCTTACCTTCCTGGCTTAACACTGCTCCAATGGCACAACCACTGGCATCACAATCCACTTGAAACACCTTATTGAAATCCGGGAGAGCCAAAACAGGTTGTTCTGTCACCTTCTGCTTCAATAGATCAAAACTCCTTGCTGCTCCAGTGCTCCACTTGAACTCTTTTCTATCCCCTCTCATTGTTTCAGTTAGGGGTGCACAAATACTACTGAAGTTTCTAATAAACTTTCTGTAAAAACTGGCCAAACCATGGAAAGACCTCACCTCAGTAGTAGTTCTTGGGGTAGGCCATTCCAGAATAGCCTTCACCTTCTCTGGGTCCATCTTGAGACCTTCTGTCGAGACAACAAACCCCAAGTACACTAACTCCTTCTTCACAAAACTACACTTCTTCAGATTAATCAGCAATTTCTCTTCTCTTAACTTCTCAAAGACTCTACCAATATGCATTATATGCTCATCCAGTGACTTACTGAATATCAAAATATCATCTAAATACACAATAACAAAGCTTCCTAGGAACTCTTTCAGTACCTCGTTCATGAGCCGCATGAATGTGCTCGGTGCATTGGTTAGCCCAAAAGGCATGACTAACCACTCGTACAGGCCCTCTTTGGTCTTGAAGGCGGTCTTCCATTCATCTCCCTCTCGAATCCGAATCTGGTGATATCCACTCTTCAGATCAATCTTTGTGAAGTACTGAGCTCCACTCAAACAGTCCATCAGGTCATCCATCCTTGGTAGGGGAAATCTATACTTGATTGTTATCTTGTTTATGGCCCGAGAGTCTGTACACATCCTCCACTCCCCATCCTTCTTTGGTGCTAGTACTGCAGGTACTGCACATGGACTCAAACTCTCTCGAATCAAACCCTTTCTCAACAACTCCTCAACTTGTCTGTTTAACTCCTCATTTTCTGCAGGAGTCATTCTATGAGCTGCCTTATTCGGCAAACTGGCTCCTGGGATCAAGTCAATCTGATGACTGATCTTCCTCATTGGTGGTAAACCCTCAGGTACATTATCAGAAACAATATCCTGAAACTCATTCAATAACCCAGAAACTTCTACTGGAACCTTCTCACTACCCTCCTTATCCATTTTAGGAATCAATGCATAACACACACGCTCATGTTTTATGCCTTCTAAAAATTTCCTTCCATCGACATAACAAATTCTAGCACTACTGCATACCTTTTCTTCGGCCTTCTTCAGGGGTTTCAACTTATGGCGGACTCCACCCTTCATCAGGGAATAAGTGTTTGCATGGCCATCATGTACAGCTCGCCTGTCAAACTGCCACGGCCTTCCCAACAACATGTGACATGCATCCATGGGGATGATATCACAGAGTACCTCATCACGATAGCTTCCGATCTTGAACTTCACCAGGCACTGCTCATTGACTAGAACTTTGTGGTCTTTCTGCAACCAGGCAATCCGATATGGATGTGGATGCCTTTCCCTCTTCAGCTTCAACTTTGTAACCATTTCTTCTGACACTAGATTATCAGTGCTCCCACCATCAATAATGACATCACAACATTTGTCTTCACACTTGCACCTTGTGCGAAACAAATTCTTCCTCTGTTCTGGCTCCTTCTCTTCAGTCACCAAGGCTCTTCTAACCACTAGGGCTTCTCCCCTTTCAGCATCATCTGAATGCTCAGATTGAGCCTCCTCATCTACATGCACAACTCTTGCACGACCTTCTGGCCTTTTGTCTGTCCTTCCTTGGTATTGTGGACATTCATAGGCTCGATGCCCTTCTTCACCACAGTGGAAACAAGTTCCTCTGAAACCACCTCTTCCAGGTCCTTGCCCAAATCTTCCTCGTCCTCTACCTCTTTGATCACCACCATTCTGATCACGTGGGCGGTAGAAGTTATCATTCCTCTGGCTTCGACTGGTACCCACATCTTCATTTTTCTTCTCATCCTCATTTCGGCTTCCAAAAGATCTTCCGCTACCCCTTCCGCTTTGACCTCCTCGTCCTTTTTGCTTGCTATCATATCTCTTGTTCAGCTTCTCTTCAACTCTCAGCGAAAATTGGTAAGCATCCTCAATGGTGGCCATTCTGACCAGGCTTAACTCCTCTTGAATGCTTGGCCGTAACCCATTAAGATAACGGGCTACCTTCTCCTTGTTGGCCTCTGCATGTCCCGTTCTGATGATCATCTTGTGAAAATCTTCTGTGTATTCTTTCACAGATCTACTTCCTTGCTTCAACCCTTGCAATTTCTTCAATAGATCTAACTCATAGTCCATTGGCATGAACTGCTTCTTCAGTTTCTCCACCATGCGATCCCATCTGGTGATCTTTCCCTTTTCTCTCTTATTTCTTTCTAGTTGGACCTCTTTCCACCAGATACTGGCATGGCCCTTTAGCTTCGTTTTTGCAAACTTAACCCGATCTGGGTCCTCTACTTCTTCATACTCGAAATACTCTTCCAACTCATTGATCCAATCAATCAACTCTTCTGGGTCTAGACTTCCGGAAAAACTGGGAACTTCTACTCTAGGTCTTTTTCCGATCTTCGAAATGGCCCTTATCAGCCGCATTTGATCTTGATCAATAGCTTCTTCTTCCTCTTCTACATCTGAATCTTCCACCTCTTCTTCATCCTCACTTTCTTCTCCCCTTCTCGGGTTTACCCCTCTTCTTAACTCTCTTTGTAATGCATTTATTTGTCTTTGGAGGGCTCTGAAACCCTCAGCCGCTAATGGATCTCTTCCACCAGCATTTCTGGCACCACCTCGCCTACCACGCGCCACTCTTGGAGGCATCTTGAATATCTTGAACCCACAACCACAGTCCTGGTGCGAACTGCCTCACGATCGGCGATCTGTCCACACGCTCAAGAAAACCCGCTCTGATACCACTTGATGAGGGTGCAACCCGAGACACAAAAAATCACACAGAAAAACTAACAAATCTTATTATTTTCAAAGTATGAAATTCCTACATGCAGAGGATCTCAAATCCTCCAGTTTTGCAATACATGCAAATTACAGAAAGAAACTACAGAAATTCCCCTATTCGCAGCATGCGATCTTCTTTCCCCAAAAACTGCCTAAAAGAAACAGTAACTCGCCCATAAATAGCCCGTTTCTTTGTTTGGAGCCAAAAACGGGATTCAAATTATGCACCAACTTTCGGAAGCCCTAACTCAAGATCTAACCGTCAGATCTTCAATGATAATACCTTTTCGGAAAGCTCTCGCGAAGATCTCTTGCCGGAAAGTGGGGCCTAAAGGCTAACCACTTTCGTATTCCGCCAATTTTTCAGGCCCATCCGGAGCCTCTAAGTACCTCAAAATTAGCTCCGAAGATTTCATAAGGCAAAAAGCAGAAATTGAAACTTGAATAACTTTTGAACCGGAAATGCTCTTGATCTGATTCTTTCACCAAAGTGTTTATTATTATGTCCTGAAGCTTCCCTTAAATTTTTGTCTCCTCACGCCTTCAAATTCATACCTGCTAAAAATAGCAGTTGAGCAGAAAAAGCAGAAAAGCAGTTCTGAAAGTTGGGAATTCTTCTTCGACAAAAAGGGTATCCAGAAATGCAAAAACATCTACAAAAAAAAATCTAAATGAAAGTAAATATATTTTTTGGGTGATGTAGGATTGCCCTTACACCACTGGATGCTCCTGCATCAGAAACCTAGTGATGCACTCATTTTACAATGATTGATTTGATTATTGAGTGATGCAACCATATGGAAAAGGTGCATTTGTGAGTCAAAGTGACACAAGTGACAAAGTGCGATGCAAGTGATGTACGAAACGATGCAAACACAAAATTGTGATGTAAATGAAGTCAACGTGACACATTTGACTTTGACCAGAGTTGAGTTAGTTTTAGGCTGACCTTTTGTTTATGCTTAGTTAGGTAGATAATAATAATGATATTCAATAATGTGTTAACACTCATTTTTTCCTATGCAGAAACAATTACTATCGATTTACACATGTGAGTTCAGACCTTCAACATACGCATTTTGGGACTAGTTGAGACCAAGAGCAGAGGTGACTGATGTGCATTTGACTATATTACGTCACCTATATTTCCATTATCTAGGCTAATAGGGGGCTTTTGACAACACTCTGCAAGAGATGACACTCAAAGATTATTCCTTCCACTTACTATCAGGAGAGGCCACTATTACCTTGGAGGGCATGTATCAGATTCTACGTATTCTGATCAAAGGAGAGTGGGTGGTGTATGATCCACACCATGGTGTGTAGGCCATGACTAAGATATATGAGGTAGATAATGGTGTGGTTCTTGGTGTTGACGGTTATGAGATTTATTGGGAGTACCTAGCAGAGCACTACCCATGGTGGGATGCCATGCTATGCACTTTGATTATAGGGGTCCTAATTCTAGATTGCTTGGGACATGGGTTCCCAATTGGATGGGGAGATGTCTTAGTTCAGATGCAGTGGGGTAGGACATTATTTTCCTGAGGGCCTTGTCCACAAGGCATGTTATATCATCAACTTCATGAGGTAGCATATAGGGGTGGGAGCAACATTAGTTGTGGAATGACCTTACTTATGATCTGGGCTTGAGAGCATATTCTCATCTTTCGGTCACCTATTCAGAGACCAGAGTTAGTAGATGGTATGCCATATGTATATTTATATGTGGGGGATCTTTAGTAGACTAGAGCTAGAGAGATAGGCTTCTGGAGACACAAGATTGATACAATGATAGCATTTGTGTGGAGACCATATATAGATTATGCGTAGTGGGCCAACGAGGGGGATCATTTATCAGTTTGTAGGTAGTTTCGATACTTGATTGACTAGATAGTACATTCATAACTTATTGTAGAGATGTACCTTACCCAACGGGTACTACATCAATTCGAGGAGCAACAAGGTGTGTGGATGGGGACCGCAGAGTATGTACAGTCATCACGAGAGTTTGCATGGGGTGCTACCATATCAGTTCCATTATCAGTTCCAGTAGCAGAGTAGTAGATAAATGGATTGGTGGTATAGCCATGGGGTTGGAGTGCAGGTGCAGCAGATCCAGGGATGACTATAGATTTTGACTTGTGGTGGCAGACACACAGAATGATTCCCTTGACATATCTTGATGGGACAACACCTGTGGATCGTAGGTTAGTTATACCACCGGTTCAATGAAGAGGCTAGAGAGGTAGAGGTAGAGGCCAAGATGGAGGTAGAGGAGATGGGGGAGAGGAGATTATGGAGGAGTTGAAGGAGATGGTCAGGGTGGCGGGAGGAGGAGAGGAGGGGATAGAGGGAGGCATGGTAGGAGAGTGAGGTAGCGAGTGGAGAGAGCATCCTTAGATGCTATCCCCGAGGTACTAGAGGAGGAGAGAAATGAGGGAGTCGGGGGTGGATAGGAGGAGAGATGGCCAGTGAGGGAGGGGAGATAGGAGGCAGAGGTGGAGATAGAAGAGATATAGAGGAAGATGCACTTGATTTCGGGGTAGGAGAGGAGGGAGTTGGGGGAGAGGAGGCTACTGGTGACGATGAGGAGGAGCTAGATATTGGTAGAGAGATAGATGAGGTAGAGAGGCAGCTCAGGGAGAGAATGATAGATGGGGAGGATGAGGGTGATAGGCCATCGATGTTTCCCTGAGATTCCATAGTGGACCAAAGGTTGGTGGACCTCTAGAGAAGACTTGATGCCACCTTGTCTCAGAACAAGGCATTATCAGGAAAGCTTGAGGTGGTACGGGTGGAGAGGGATCAGGTAGTGATCTGACAATAGGAGGGAGAGAGGTGGGTAAGGGAGTTCATTGATTTATGCACAGGACTCATAAGGGACATGGCCCAGTAGCTGGTCAAGATGAGTGAGAGCAAAGGCCAATATAGGGTACTCTATGAGTAGGCAGTACCACTTGAGAGAAAATGCTAATGATGGAAATGTATTCACGCCAATGTGAAAAGTGTTAATGCAATATTTATATGATCATATATGCAGTTATGTTGTTGTATGTCCTAGGATATCATTAGAGGACATGGGAAGATAAGGGATCAGACGTAGGAGAAGATGGATAGTGTAGAGAAAAGAAAAATGCATGTTAGTGCAAAAAAATAATCCTTCAACATTTTCCATAGTACTAATATTCATTACTCTAATCATCATTGGGCAGATTGTTGTAATGGCCAAAAAACACTATGATATGACATAGATCAATAGTGTGTGAGGTCGAACCATCACATAGGACAAGCAGTTGCAGAAATGGACGATCATGACTCATACGAGGATTGCAATTGCCCTTAGTCCTTTTGTCACAACCAACCACAAAAAGACAAGAATAGTCATGAAACATCATTGCTTCTCTAAATCCTAAAATTTGGACATCCTCGAAAAACTAGCCACCTGACAGCTAATCAAAGACAAGCAAATCATCGTACTGCACTGCTGCTCCTCTAAATATTGATGCCAAGACATCCTCAAGGAACTAGTAGAAGGATGATCATCATGATACATCATGGCTCCTCTGACGCAAGGAACTAATATCATAATGACCATCAAAAAGATAGATAGTGTTTGCCAAGTGTTTTTCCAAGTGTTCAAATGTCAAGTGTTTTTATGTCGAGATGCCAGGTTTGGCAGTGCCAAGGTTGCCAAATGTCAAGTAATGCTAAATTTAGGAAGAACACATCCTGAATGATGTTTATTTCAAGAGGATTGATTCTTGAATGTCAGGATAACCCATCAAAATTCTAGATCATGATGACATTTCTTAGGAAGGAAACATCGAAAAGAATAAATAACTAATAAGAGTTGTTCATCAGAGAGACACATCTAAAGAAGAACCGATATTTTGACAGGTTGATTTTCCTTGATAGAGTTTGATTAGATGACAGATTTGAGCACATGCCAGTGCTGCCATGTAAAGTTTGATTGAGATGTCGATTGAAGAGATTAATTAAGGTCAATAGGTTGTCCATTTTAGGATTGATGAATGATTTGCTTGACTTGAAGATATTCATTGTGTGTGAAAGTGTAGTACCATGAACCCTAATGGACTGACTGAGTGCGGCCTTAGGGGTTCATCGATTTATGGCCTTTCCTATGTCAAGCACTCAGAGACCTCTTAGTTCAGCATGACCAATGACTTTTTTTGAAGGACAAAATATTGAGTCATGATTTTATTTTGACAAACCTAGAAGGATGAACCTAGTGTCTTGGGGGTACAAAAATGAATCTTGCCTACGCAGAAAATGTGCAAAGACAACGTAGTTCAGACTATGGAAAAGATTGATTGGCATGACCATCTTGAATGATGTGACAAACTTGACTTTGTTTTGAGATTTTTTGAAGTTTTCTGAATTTTTTGTGTTTTCTTCAGGACATTTTTCAATTTTTAGGTCTTTTTTAAGGACATTTTTTTATTTTTATGATTTTTTCAGGACTGTTTATGATTTTAATGATATTTTTAGGACTTTTTACGAATTTTAGGACTATGTGTGATACCAATTGCAGTCAAATGATAAAGGTCTTTCCCCTAGATAGGTCAAAGATTATTTAGGTAGAATGAAATGGAAAGGGGTGTATGTGGAACAAAAGGCAATGATATGCAAGGCGTGATGTCAACCAATGCTAGCCATGGATGGAAATGACAAGACTTATGGAAAATGTCATGAATGTGTTGAGATGCTACAATATGTATTCTAGATGAAGGCAGATGGAATGATAGTAGATGGTGAAGCAAAGACTGACTACACATGGTGCCTATTTCCTAGGTTTTAACCATGGTACTTATCCAAAGTGCCTGTTGACTAGGTTTTCACTATTGGACGCATTTATTTCTCTTTAATATTTTTGTCACTTTTTTAATATTTTTTTTGGTGTCATCAAGATGGCTATTTGCTGGGTTTTCATCAAGGTGACTATTTTTTTGTATTTTTCAAAAAATAAAATTGTATTTTTAAGGTTTTGAACAAAGCTTTATTATACTATGTATAGAACTTGCATAGATGCAGGTTGTTGATAGACTCTACCAATTGTTCTTTGTCAAGCATGGCTTATTGATAAGCACCGGAACTGAATGCAGTAGTAATGATATAAGGACCTAGCCAATTGGGCTCAAACTTGCCAGGTTTCTCTCGATCAACTTGATTTCTTGGATTCTGCATGAGGACCAAATCACCAATTTCAAACTTTCTGACCATTACTCTTTTATTATAGCTCCTGTAGAGATGATTTTGATATTCCTATAAGTGGTTCAAGGCATTTTGTCTTCCTTCTTGTAACATTTCTAGCTCATGCAGGTGAGGCTGTCTATACTCTTCATCATCGATCATTCTCATCAAGGAGACTTGGAGAGAAGGAATTTCGACCTCAATGGGAAATATAGCTTCAGATCCGTAGACCAAGGAAAATGGGGTGGATCTGGTGGGTGTGTGGATTCTAGTATGGTAGGCCCACAAGGTGGGATTGAGTTGGAGATTACAATCACAACCAGCATCATTGACAATTTTCTTAAGAATTCAAATAATTATTTTATTGGACACCTTAGCTTGATCGTTGCCTTGTGGATGGTATGACATGGAGAAATGGTGTTGAATGCGGTAGCATTCACAAAGTTCACAGACATCTTGGTTTTTGAATGGATGACCATTATTTGTGATGATGGACTATGGTACACCATACTGATAAATGATGTAATTAAGGATAAACTTGGAAATATTCTTACTGGTGATGTAGGTGAGGGGGACGACTTTGATCCACTTATTGAACTACTCAATGGCAGTGATAATGAATTTATGGCCATTAGAAGAGGATGGATAGATTTTTCGCATGAGGTCAAGTCCCCATTGTGCAAAGGACCATAGAGAAATGGTCGGTATCACCTCCTGTGTGGGTGGGTGGATTAGATTGTTGTGCACTTGACATTTATGACATGTTTTGACAAATTAAAGAGCATCTTTTTCTATTATCAGCCATTAATACCCAAGTTTGGTAACTTTCCTAGCTAAGGTTGTGCCACTCGAATGAGATCTGCATATACCCTCATGTACCTCTCATAAATTTGTTTGAGCTTCATCAATGTCGAGACCATGAAGAAGGTTATTGTCAAAGCTACGATGGTATAAGGTGTCATTGATGATGGTATATCGGGCGGCTTTTTGGATGAAGGATTTTTGTTGATTATTGGATAGGTTGGGTGGAATAGCTTGGGACTTCAAATAATCATAATTGTCCTGATACCATGGTGAGCTAGGACCAACAATCTCACAAACCATTTCTGACTCTAGAACATCATACATAGGAACCAACCGTTGCTCCACTAAGAACTCAAACTATGACACATTATTGGGGATGTCGAAAAGAGATCCAATAGTTTCCATTGCATCAACTGCCTTGTTTTGTGTTCTAGGGATTTGTTCAAATGCAAGTTGGTGGAAGTATGAGTCAAAGATATCAACCATGTAGGGCATTAACTTGTCATCCTTTGTGTCATACTCATCGGTAACCTGGTTGATGAAAAATTGAGAATCTCTGAAAACTAAAAGCGTCTTGATTTTCCATTTTATAGCCATGCAGAGTCCTATGATGAGTGCCTCATATTTTGCAATGTTATTAGTACAAGGGAAGGAAATTTAGAATGTCCTAGGAATGGAGTCCCCTTGTGGTGTGATGAATAGGATGCCTACTCCTAAGCCATGACCAATATGAGATCCATCAAAATATAGCTTCCACAGTGATGAAGGTTCCCCATGAAAAATAGATTCATCAAGAAAATAAGCTATCAAAGGATGAGTGCCTTGTAGAGGTGCATCTGAAAGTTGATTAGCTATTATGTTTTCTTTTATTTCCTTTTGTTCAACATATTGTATGTCATATTCACTCAAAATCATTACTCATTTTTCTAACCGACCGGTCAATGTTTCTCAATTGAGAAGATACTTCAAAGGATCAATCTTTTCTACCAATTGTGTTTGGTGGTTGAGCATGTAATGTCTTAAATTTTGTGCTACAAAGATAACTACAAGGCATGCACATTCAATGGATTTGTAGTTCAGCTCATATTTGACCAATGTGCAGTTGATATAGTATATAGCCATTTATTTTTCTTCATAGTCATTTTGTGCCAACAATACCCCCAGTGCGTTGGTAGTTGTAGAGACATACTGAATCAAAGGTTTTCCTTCAATTGTAGGCATTAGGATAGGTGGTGTTAGTAAATATTCTTTGATTTGTTGGAAGGTCACTTGAAATTTATCTATCCATACAAAGGGGATACTTTTGCGCAATAGGTATTGAAATGGTTGACATTTTTTTGTTAGTTATGCAATGACACATTGGATAGATTTTAATTTTCCCTGAAGTTTCCTCATCTCACTAATTCTCTTGGGTGGAGGCATTTCTAATATTGCTTTTAGTTTTGCAGGATCAACCTCTATGCCTCATCGATAAATTATGTAACCCAACATTTTTCTTGAGGCAACCCCAAAAACACATTTCTTCGGATTTTGTCAAGGAATCTAAGATGATATTTTTGTGTTAATGATTTTTCCAGAAGGTCATCCACATAATCTTCCATTAGTGCATGCATGAGATCATGGAATATCGTTGTCATGGCTCATTGGTATGTGTCATCTACATTATCTAGACCAAAAGGAATGGTGTTCTAGCAGTATGTTCCCTAAGGCAAAGTAAAGGATGTTCTGTGTTGATCTTCAAGGGAGATCTGAATTTGATTGTAGCCTAAGAAACCATCCATAAGAGACAATATCTTGTACCCTGCTATTAGATCAAAAATGATGCCTATGTTTGACAATGGAATGCCATCTTTTGGACATGCCTTGTTTAAATATCTAAAATCTGTATAAATGCGAATCTATCCATTTAGCTTGGTGATAGGGACAAGGCTGGAAATCCAATCAACATAGTCTATTGATCTTATAAATCTGACATCCAGTAATTTCTTAAGTTCAACCTTCACAAGTAATGCAATCTTTGGATGCATCTTTCATAATTTATGTTTGATTGTTTTGATACATGGAATTAAAGTAAGATGCAACACTAACTTAGGATCCAGTCCTGTCATGTCGGCATATGACCATGCAAATTTAACCTTTCTTTTAGAGAAGAATTGTTGGAATTCAAGTTTTTCTTCTTTTTTCAATGATGTGACAAAGATAACCACTTGAGGGTCCTCTTGTGTGGTAATATTAACTTCTATAGTGTCTTCAATAATCCTTACCAATTTTTCCTATGTTATAGGAAGAAAGTAAAATCCTCCATCCTTATGCACCTCAGGGATGTTTTCACCTTCAGGTACATCCTTTATTTTTGCTATTGTTCTGCCAAAAGGTGCCTTGCCGTTTTCACCTAAAGACATTTCTTTTTTTGTTTTATTTTTTACATTTTTGCAACTGGGGGATTGCACAATCTCCCCGAAATATGATACACCATCAAGGTCAGGTGAAAATCCTACCTTGTGATCACCACTTTGTATGCCCTCATGGAGTCCCATGAATTCTGCAATGGCCTCATCATTCTAAAAGATTTCCATAGCGGGCGGGTCTTGTTGGTCCCATTCAATGAGTTGTGAATAGAAAAGGGAAATACCATCATCAGTGTTGGTAAAGAATAGGGAGGATGAAAAAATCATGCAAATGGAAGTCTCAAGTGTGAAGACAAAATTGTCATCCTCAATTTCCTAGTCAGATTCAATCCAAGGACCATCATTAGATTCATATGATTTATATACATTGTCATAATATGGGACAAATGGATCATAATCATGATCAATGGATGGTAGTTCATAGGCATGGGAAGTAAGCTTATGCATGTCAGGTTCATGGGTGGGTTCGAAAATGGAGCAGGATGATTTAGATTTTTTCGACAATAGTGTATGCTCATTTGGGTCCTAAGGAATGCGTACCAATTATTTATGTTTAGAATGGATATCTATAGGACCAATGTTATACATTCATCTAAATCTTTCCTCAAATAGGAGTTGTTTTGGTTCTAGGAATATTTCATCAATATCATAGTCGCTCAGGGTTCTATTAGATCCACATTCCCATTCATGAGAGTTGGTTTCAGTATGGGAGTTTTCACTTGTCTTGACACTTTTAGGACCCATTACATCCTCACTCGAAAGTACATTGGTACTTCGATCATCAGTTCCAATTTTCTTAAACCCTAGCCCTAGATATTGTGGTCTCTTAGAAATAATGATGGTTTCTCTCCTTCTGGTGTTGTCTAGTCCAAGGCCACTAGTTCCATCAAAACCATGTGCTTTGCATATGTCATAGCCTTTTCCATAAATATGTACTGGAAATGGGGGTAATTCATTTGGGTCCTTGTAGATCCAAGTAGATAAGTCTAAAATGTCCTCATCATTCATGTCTCCCCATAGTGTGAATATCATTTTCGGAGGAACTTTGAAAGTCTTCTTAGGCTCCACTGTGAAACAAGGTCGACCATAGACTTTAGGTGGCTTTGTTATTATTGTGATATAGTAAGTCGTATTCAATTTTAATTCTCCATAGCAAATGTCCTAGATCTTAAGGCCAGTACTTGGTATGGAGGCTAAGGAGGATAGTGTGGTGGAAGTTGATGGAGTGGATATGGATGCCTTAGTGAGTATGGGTGGGTCAATGTAATTACAAGAATCAGATGTTGAGGCCTCTCGATTGATAGACACTTGGTGCTTAGATTAGTACAGTATTGAAATGGATCAGGATCTCTTGGTATAGTAATTTTGGTGCCATCGAAGGGGAACTTCAGACATTGGTGGTAGGTGGATGGAATGGTTTTTAAGGCATGAATCCAGGGGCGACCAAGTAATAAATTGGAAGTTAGATCTCGATTGAGGACTTGACATGTTGTATCTATTATAACCAGTCCCACATGGATTGGCAGTGTGATGATACCTTTATAAGAGCATTCTTCATCATCATACACTTTTATCAGAATACTCTTGGTAGCGTCCACACAAGCATCAAAGAAGCCAAGAGCTTTAATAGATTTTAGAGAGAATATGTTCAATCCTTCTTCACCATCTACTAGGATTTGTCTAACCTTATGCTTATGGATAAAAACATCGATATGCAAGGCATCATTATGAGATGGTTTAGGTGAGGAATAGTCAAGGTCTGAAAAGGTAATGTGATAAGGTGAAGTCAAATATTTGACCATAGTTTTCAAATGGTTGACATCAATATCATTTGGAACAAAGGACTCTTGCAAGAATTTATCCAATAAGGCCTTATGCACGGGCAAAATGCGGAGCAATTCAAGGATGGAAATTTGGGCTAGCATTTCATTTAATTACTTGATAAGGTTAAACTCTAGATTGGATTTTGGATGCTTGACAAATGGACCAAGTATGGTAATATTGGGTTGATGAGTAAAAGGGCCTAGGTTGGTGACCTTTCCTTTGTGTGTAGTGACATTGCATTTCTGAGTCTTTTTAATATTAATGGTATTGACATATTTGTCTTCATCAACAGCTCGAAGGTTATAATGATAGTACCACCGGAATAGTTGAAGGAAACATAGGCGTAACTGGCTTGATTGTTATTATTCTTTGTGTTAGACGATGAGGGGTTACCTGAACCATGATCCTATAGTGGGTTCTTATGAATTGTATGGTCTAAATTAGATGTAAATGGTTGACTACCAAGCTCAATGGTACAATTTTCAATAAGATCTTGTACAAGATTCCTTAATTAATGACAAGCAGAATTTTTATGCCCTTTGACATGTTGGTAATCATAGAATGCATTATCATCCCACCATGATGGCTTGAATTGATCAAGGTCATATGTTTTAGGGTCTTCCAATGTAATTACACCATTTTGGATAAGTTTCTTTAGGACAACTTTGATGGGTTCACCCAATGGGGGTGTATGTGCATTTTTGAAATTGCCTTGTTTGACATGGTTTCCTTTGATTTGACTGAGTAGGATTGTTTTGAATGGAATTGGCAGTTGGTATCATTGTATTCAGATGTGTATTTTGAGTTTGGACTCCTTTAATTGTGAGCACAGGACCTATTGTATTGATTTTTTTCATGTCGACCATGCCATCATTGCTGATGTGTTTATTTTTTACCCAATATTTGTTTTTTTCATTTGAAGCACTTGGGTTGGTGTTTTTGGTAGTTTTGATTGTTTTTCCACCATACTTAAGTTCACATTTGGAAATTAAGGATTTTTCAAGTTGAACACCTTTTTCGACAAGGTCAATAAAGGTGGTGCAACAATGGATTTGTAAGCCATATCTTAGCGGTCCAAGGAGATTTTGTACAAACATGGTGACCTTCTCCTTTTCGGGTATCTCCACAGGACATCGGCTTGCTAGGGTTCTCCATCTTTGGAAAAATGGGATAAAAGTCTCACCTGTGTCCTCTTGAGTGAGTTTGCATAAGGAGGCAATGTCAATGTCTATATCAATGTTATAGGCGTAACTTTCAACAAACTTGTTGGCCAATTCATCCCATGATTTAATTCCTTTAGGAAATTGTGTGAACCACTCTAGTGTGTGCCCTGTGAGACTTCTAGAAAAGAGTATCATTAGATAAGTGTGTTCCTAGGAAATGTCCATTCAATTAGATGTGAATTCTCTAATATGTTCAATGGGATTTGTTTTTCCTTTGTATTTAGGGAAGTGTGGCACCACATCCTGGTGGGAATGGTGGCATGTACAAAGTTGTGTCAAATGGATACAGACATAGGTCAAATGACATGTAAGGTTTTTTGTTGGACATTTTCAATGTTTTCACTTGTGTTTGAATAGCCACAAGTTTTAGTTTGAGTGCCTCCACAATTGGGTTGTTTGTAGCATCACGCATGTTGGTGATAGGTATGGATTGATTTCCCACTTGTTGTGATGATGTGTTCTTATTTGGAATATTTTGTCGATGAAAAAATTGGGTTCTCTAATTTGGCATTTGTTGGAAATGAATGTTTTGATTAGGGATTTGTTGATGTGTATGGACTTGTGATGCATGTGTGGGGATGTGGGTTCCAGCCATGTTGGATTGCACTTGTGAAATTTGTTGTCCTTGAGCATGTTGGTGATCAAATGGATTCATATGATAGGTGCCTTAATTTCCTTGTCCAAATAGATAGGTATGGCCTTGTGGAATGTTGGTGTTGATTTGTGATGAATTAGGGACATTTGATTGAGGTCCTTGAATGACAACTCTCCGTTTATTCTTCCCAAAGGGGTTTGATGAGTTTTTTACCATTGTATTAGTAGAGGAAACCAATAAAAGGTTTGTTGATGTCCCCATAGAGCTAGATGAGGCTCCAAAGAGGTTTAATGTGTTGGTTCCCATTGTACTAGATGAAGTCCCAAATGTTGATCCAATAGTTTGTGAGGAAATTGTGGACATTTATTGAGGGATTGAGTTTGATGTGGTGGTTTTTAGGGTTGGTGATCCCCCAATAGATGTTGTGTTGACCACATGAGATGTATTGGTTGTATTTTGTGTGGTGGTAGCACCAAGGGAGGTAGCATTAATGGTGTTGATAAAATTTTGTGTTCTAGCTCCTATGGATGTATTGTTTGCATCATGTGAATGGTTTATTTGATTGGTAGGATCGGGAGATGATGCTCTTATGGTGTTGATGTCAAATCCTTTTGGAAACCTAGACCCTTGGTCCAGTAGCATGGCTAGGTCTCTATCTAAATCTTGCAAGACTAACTCTTCCACAAAGGAGGCTACTCCAAGATTTTGTACAACAACTTGTATATCTTGCTAAAATAATTGTCCAATTTGGTCTTTGCGGATGAATTATTCAAAAGGATTGGGTGAAGAAGATGGAATGGTCATTTCACTGAATGGATTGATGAAGGAATTCCCCATGTTGGTATTTGCATTGATTTCATTAGGGAAATTTTGGGTATTTGCATTCATGTCATTAGGGAAATTTTGGGTATTTGCATTCATGTCATTAGGGAAATTGTAAAGGTTGTTGCCTTGTCCAAAAGGATCCATTCTTCTTTTTCGTTGTAGCCTTGTTTCAACCATAAATTATTTTCTCAAATGAGGGAGGATGAAAGTGGTATGAGACTATATTTTTGAAATAAGGAATGCTATGAAATAATGGTGAATGTTAAATGCAAATGACACTAAAATGAGGAGACTAAAGGTATGCTAATGAAAATGCTAAGGATTCTAGGATGCACTCAATATTGGTAAAGTTAAGGAGAGGTACACTCAACCATACAAAAATTAGGCAATGGCTTAATTTTGGAATGTCAAGGGACTTGTTAAAAGGAATAAATGATAAAGAGGACAAAGTAAGGTTTCCACACTAGACTATTGAGCTAGAAATGGCTCACAAAAGGAAAAAGACTAAAGGAAATGGTTTGATCTCCAATGATAACCTACTCTTGAAGGCAAAGGTTTGACAAAGAATGACAATGATTCCTATCCTAAAATCTACAAAATGAGGACCTAAAATGATGGTAAAGCATAAGGATGTAATTAAGGAAGTGCAATGATAGACCTATGGAAAAATAAAAATGAAACCTAAAATGCAAGGATGGAGGAATTTGAGGAATTCTTGGTCTGGTTGTGGACAAAGACTGTAGAAAAAAAAAAGATGTATGGAATCTATTTGGAAATGTTCAACCTTAGGTTTTTTATAGTAATGTATTTTTAGGTCACAGGTGAATGCATCGTTTCATGTTTCAAATGCATTGCAAAGGAGAAAATTCATCATAGAATGAGCAAATGCGGCGATTCAACAAGCTAATGCAGTGTAATAGAGCAATTGTGGTTCTTAGGGAATCAAATGTGTTGCAAAATAGGTAGATGCGGCATTTGAGATAGAAAATGTGGTTTATCAGAGCGATTGCAGTGCAAAAAGAAAAAAATGCAGTCTAGAATATCAAATGCATTGCAGTTTTGGAAAATGCGTTGTAGAGTCTGGTTTCTTCGCAAATTTTTGACAGATTGTGAAAATTGTTTTAATTTTATAGTGTTGTTTCAGGTCTAAAAAGGATGTTTATTTGTTCATTTGGTATGAAAAACACTTGGAAAAAACATTTTCTTGGAGATTTGTGAAAACAAGTACCTAGAAGACAAGTACAACCCTATGGTTTGAAGGACTATATTCTTTTGGATTCCAATCAAATTTTACTCCAACTACACTTATTCTTAGCAGATGAATTCAAAAGCTTGGCCACATGGGCTCCCCCTTATAGTGCACTCACTTCTCAGGTCAACCAAGCTTCCAACCCCCATAGAACTCCCATGGTAGGCTAATCATCTCTACTAAGAACTACGAGAATGTGGATGCCTTGGAAATGACCGTTTCTACACCAAAGAATAGATAAAGGTTTTGGCATACTATAACAAGGGTTCTAGTAGGAGAATTCCGTTCGTGGTGGACCATCCATGCAGCAAGAGATTATTGTTTCCCTTCTTGTCAGAATAATCCTCATGATACTTGAACTTTCCTCAAGTACCCACACTTATATACTAGTTGGAAGTCGCTTGGATTTAGTGTGTTACCGGTTGGGTCGTTCCTTGGGGTGACTACATTTTCCTACACGGTAGGCCCTCTAAGGATAAACAATAGAAAGTAAGTACATTTGTAGTTTTATCAATGTTTGTTTGCATAAACAAAGAGAGATCACACATAATGTACTTAGCTGACACTAGCAATATTTTTTCATTTTAAACCCAAAATGAAATGTGAGGGGTGATAAAGTAACAATTTCTTAGTGTTTTTATTTCTCAAGATCGCACAAAGCATAAGCGAATTGCATACACACTTAAAAGAGTATCACTAAACCACAAGACACACAAGACACTTGTTCATTTTAAAACCCAACTTAGTGTGAGGCAAATAATTGTTTATTTTAAACCAATTCTATGAAAGAGTGTAAATTCCTTTTCAGCCAATGAATTGTAATGCATGATTGTGTTCTTTTTAATCCCATGAATGTGCATGCATGTTCATTTTAAATCATGAATTGTAAATACAAAGTTGTAAGGTTGTTTGTTGGATTATGATTGTTAAATAAAAAATAACACAAACAACAAGGGGTTAGAATCCCTTTCTAGCTTGCCACATTCTATAAGAAATAGATTAGTAATAAAAAAAAATCTCTAACCTACAATGCCAAAATGAAATCTGGAAAATATAGAAAAATCCAAAAGAAAATTTTACCAAGGTGAATGCATCGCAATAGACAAAAAGTGTCTTGAGACCTAATGTTGGAAGTGCAACAGGCAGATGCGACATTGTGTAAAGCGAATTTGGCTCAAAAATCAGATGCGTTGCTCTGGTTCGTGAATGTGGCTCAACATATTAGATGCATCATTCTACTTAGTATATGTGGCTTGACAGATCATATGTGTCATTCCCAGAAGCAGATGCATCGCAATAGAGCATTTGTGTCTCAGGAAGTTGTGATTGCAACATTTTGTACCTGTACCTGCAAAAATATGAAATAAATCCATACGAAAACTACAAAAAATGATTGTCGGGTTGACCAATGTAACTAAGGGTAAATTTAGGTTAGCATGATTAGATCATAAACAAATCAAACCTAAAGTAAGTAATGAAGCACAACGGAGAGAACATGAAAATAGAAGGAAAGAGTTTACCCAAGATCTTCAACCTCCATGATTGACCTCCATTACACCTTCTCTATTTGCTGCAATATGATGAGTGCCCTCATATTTAGTGGGAGAAACAATGACTATGGCCAAGATCTAAGAAAACGTTGAAGGATTTGAATGAAATGCAAGTAAAAACTAAGCTCTACATGCAATACAAAAATCTGCAAAATAACAAGGTTAGCAAAAATGACAAGAAGTATGCAAGTATGCCAAAAACCTGAGAGATTAAGATTAGGGGGAATTCAGAATGAGTGGACAAGATTTGATTTGAGAAAATAAAATCAAGGGATAAGATTGGCACAGAAAAAGAGGGAGTTAGAAAATCAAATAATTTTAGAAATTACTTGATTTATGGAGGTAGATACCATTTTGAATTTAATATTAATTTAATTCAGAAAGGTGGGGTCATGTGACAATAAATAATAATTTAAAATTATTTACAAAGAGGGAAATTTAAATAAATGATTTTATTTAAATTTGGAGAATTAAATGAGACAATTAAATAATGAATTTTAATTATGTTGGAACTCTCAAATTTTGCAAATTTGAGATGCCTATTTCAAAATTTTGCTTCTGCACTTTCAGAAGTGCACCTAAAGAATCAGTCCTGATTGACCTGTTTTGGAGGCTTATAATTTAAAGCCTGTTGATTGTCGTGCAAAACCCAGTTGCAGACATATTCAGTTGACCTATGTGAGCAGGCATGCCAATTTTTAGCTTCCAGTGATAAGTTCTGACAGCGTTTCAAAAAATGATTTTGGAGGGTTTTGACACTGTTCTGCTGTTTGCAGACAGTTTGTTTTGTGAAATAGCTTCCTATTTGAGCTTGGTTTTTCGCAACCGGTTCACTGTCATGACAAAATGAATATTGTTCCATATTCTCCATGCCTAAGTGATCTCAGATGTCAATTTGCAGAACCTCATGATCTGATTTGCTATTTTTAGCAGATCGAAACCAAATGCAGTTTGTTCTGTTTTGTAGCTGTTTTCCTGACAGCCTTTCTGAGAGGCCAACTTTGACTGTCAATAACTTTTGATCGGTGATGTGTCAAAGAAATTCCTTTTGCACATGTGATCAAGGTACCTTAAATTTTCCCCTGTGTTGATGGTAGTTTGCTAGGAGTTGATTTGCTATTTCTACAAATGGGTAGTTGGATCAGCTTGTGTTGGTTCAGAACTACTGCTATTTCAGAAAAGCCTGACTGGGCAACTTTGTCGATTCATATCTGGTTCCTCGTGATCTATTTCTTTGATCCGTCTTTTGCACTATACTTTTGGGTCAAATGACTATATGCTTGCAAGTTTCTATGGTTTCAGGAGGTCATTTGACCAGTTTCCCAGGTCAATTCCAGAGCCCACTGGGTCAATTTTTCCCATTTTCCAAAAGTGTCAGAAACCTAATTTTGATGTAGACCTAGTTCATTTTTCAACTTCAAAAGCATTCAAAAGGTAGTGTCAAATCATTTGAAGGTGAAACTTGTTTGAAAATGAAATTGTTTTTAGTTGGGCCACTTGGGACCTGACATGCTTTGCATGATCTTGAACCTGTATTTGTCATAGTGTTGCAACCCCATCAAGTATGTTGTTCTAAGTTGATCAATGTGTGGAAGGGTGTATAATTGCATTTTCATTTAAGTGAAAAGTGAGCTCCACCTTTCCAATAATGAGTTTGCAGGCCATGTTTCACTTGAGTCACCATGGAATCAAATTCAACTTTTTTTCAGTTCTATTCACTTCGATTGGGTTGTTAGAACAACCACGTGGTACCGAGAAGGAAAATATTTTGCCAGATAAATATTGTTTAAATTTTCCTGATTGTGATGCTCTCATTCTTGAATTAGGAGACAGGATGCCAAAAATTTCTAAATTTCATGTTGTCAACCATTCTGAAAATGAGACAATGGCTTCAACCGAAAGGAATAATCTGAACCTACCACAACCACTTAAACTACAAGCATGGGGATAGATGTGTTTTGTCAAACTCTTTGTGTAGTAGCAGGAATAAACTCATGATAAGGTAGTTATCATTTACAGTGAGGACACATCAAGATTGTGTGTAGAGTAAACATTCTTTCTATGGCAATGGGATATAAAAAAACTATAAGGAGACCATGGTGGAGGTCGATTAAGCTTGGTAGGATGAAATTCCACTCTTGACACATAATAGATAAGTTGAATATTGTCCAAAGAATTTGTGTGATCCCCTATTCAATGGAGGATCAATCCAACCGAATTGGAGGCTCGAAGTAAGATGGAATTCAACCAAATATGACTAATGGGAGCATGAGAACAGGCCATACACATTCAGCAAATGTAAATGCAAATGCACTGGGCACGGTTTGGTGGAATGGTGTATGGACGTCCATCATGGCATAAAGGATTGAAATTTTTGTCCAAACTCTCTGTGTGGTAATGGGAAAGAACCCATGCTAGGGCATTTTGTGCCTGCTATGGAAATGTATCCAAATTGTTGGCAAAAATTCTATCTTGGCATAGAGATGCAAGGGATGTTGGATACACAAAGTGGAGTAGGATGAGGGGTGCGTTGGCCATCAGAATGGAGCATGGTGGGTGCGACTTGCAGCGGACGAAGGTTGCGCAGTCAGAGAAGGGGCGAGCCTATAGCCAGTACAAGGAGAAGGCAAGGTGGGAGTTCACAGGCAATGAAGAGGGTGAAGGGCGTGAGAAGCAATAGGTGGGAGGCCCATGCTAGATGGAGTGGGCATGACTAGGTGGGGTTAAGCCAAACGAGGAGGTGGAGATCTGCCACCAGTGAAAGAGGGGGCTCAAGCCAGGCACTAGTGAAGGGGAACCGTGCATAGCAAGAGGCACCACCTGCAGTAGTGGTGAGGTGAGGTCTGCACTCAGTAGAGAGCAGGGGCATAAGCCAGAAGAAATTTGAATGGAAGCCCGCACCAGGTGAGTAGTGGGCGTGGCTAGTGCGATCAAGGATTGATTGACCTATAGGTGGAGGCCACCATCAGTCTCGAGCAAACAAAATTGGGGCATTTTCAGCCCAACCTCATGGACCTCACAAGGATAATGCTGACACAAGCAAAAAGCCCATGAGGTGTGCAAGAAGGCATAAGGGTGGGCTCGAACAAATTTTTTCAAAAGGCCCGATGAAATATGGTTTGCTCATATGTGTGGTGGGCCCAGGTTGTTTTCAACGCACGGGTAAAATATTAAATAAATTAGGGTCTTTTTAAGTTGGTAATTATATTTGAATTTCTCAAATATAATGTGGGGTGGTAATTTTATTTTACCAACTATGTGAAAAGGCCTTCATTTTATTTTAAAAGCAAAATTTAAAGGTAGCATGAATTGGATGCTACCCAAAATCAAAAGGTATGAGGTGAAATTGTAAAAGACAGTGTAGGGCCCCGTGAATTTTTTTAATTGACTTGTAAAACATTTCACTCAGCATATTTAATTTTAAATGTGCTTAGCATAAAGTTAAAAACTTAAATTTTCATGGGAGAAACTTATAAAGTGAATATGTATTCACTGTGCAAATATTTTATTTGCTAGGAAATAATGTGCTGCAAGTAAAATGAGTTGAGACAATGTAGAGGAATATTTTAATATTTTCATTGGACAAGTGAATTTATTCACTTTGGAAACAAAAGTTCATTATTTTCTAAAGTATTCCTGCAGCAAATAAAGAGCAGACAACAGAAACAAAATTTCCATGGGAAGAGATATTTTGAGCAGGTGGATAAAATTTGAAGAATCTCCACATGGGCATGTTTTCTATTGCTGGGCAATGATGAGGAGGAGTTGTTTTTGAGGGAATGTTTGTTGCTGCAAAGGAGATAAGATATTATTTTCAATTTGATCAATAGGAATGGAGTTGCGATGTGTCTGCAACAGATTCGAATTTAGGGCTTCTTCTGTTTCCTCTCTTCTTCTATATCTTCTTTTATTCTCTCATTGTCAGGGGTTCTGAGAAGGGTTTGATTTTCTGTATTGGACTGTGCAGATAGAGATTTGTATTTTCTGAGTCATTGTTTGAGTTTGTATGCTATAATTTTATGAATTCAAGAGTAAATACAACCAGTTTATGCAATTAACATCATGAAGTGCTTTCACATTCATGAATGTCATCAGATTCTCTCCACATTTGTACACTTTCTGTCATGTAAATTCAATAATACAAAGTGTCTTTGAATTTATCATCTCAAGTTTCATGAGATTGTTTTGTCTGTTCATTATTCTGTTTCAAAGAAATGGTTAAAATGCTTTGAGCAGGTGATTGTGATTTTAGGTGTGCAGATGGGATTCAATAAGAAGAATCTGATTGATATCAAGAGAAGGAGTGTTGGTGCAAGGCACTACCAGTTAATGCAAAGCATTAGCAAGTTAAATCCATTGGTTGAGAACTGTTTGCTGGAGAATTCATTTTATGTGTTTAACTCCATGGCCCAGAACTGGCACTGATCTATTATGCATTTTTGTGCATCTCAAAAATAATTTTAATTGCAAAATCATTTTAATCTTACTATGTTATTGTGTGTCCTGCTTTCCAATGGCTGAGAGAGCATTGATTTGCTTAGAATTTAGCCAAATTTAAGGTAGTCAATGCTTCCCTTAGTGTATTTGCATTGGGAGTTATCTATTTTATAAAACAATGTCAGTGTATGAGTGAATTAAGTTTTGAGCATTGTTTAGGTTCACCCACCTTGGTCTTGCACAGCCAAAAGTGTAGGAGATGTTAGTCTTTGACTGAATCTTGTCAGTTGGCCACTAGCCTTAGAGGGTGGCTACCTCTTAGAGAGTTGCAAGGTTTAGCTGGGTTGTTATTTTAAACACCAAAAAATTATTTAATTATTGAAGAAGTGGGCCAACAATTAAATAAACTATGGCGAATTTATTTAATTATGGAAGAAGTGGGCCAATAATTAAATAAATTATAGCGGATTTATTTAATTAAAAAGGAGATTAAACATTAGTGACATATTTAAATAAATATGATTTATTTATTTAAGTAGTCACGAAGAATAAAAGATATGAATTAATTAAATAATTAAGAATTGTTTAATTAATAGTTGAATTTGGATAGGAGGACATAATCAAATATTTTAATTATGTTTTAGAAGAATTATGGAGAAAATTGAGTTCATAGGCCTATGTCAATTTTAGGTGTCTACAGTAATAGATAGCTAATCAATACAAAAAATGAAAAATCATATTGCTTATGGTAGTTGTAGTGTGTTATGTATTAACTATCCATAAAAGTTTGAAACAACACTATAAATATGTAACATGAGAACTAGTGTGAGGAAATATCTAATGAAATGAAAATACTATTGATATTGGATACAGTCATATAGAAAATGTTTGAAAACTTTGCGAACATTTTTGATTAAAAATCTCACAAATGCTCGCTATAATAACTAAATATTTTCTAAACATTATCAACTACATCAACCATTTACAAATAGGTATAATTTTTTCTTTCCTAGTATTAGGAAGTATTTGTCGCACTCTATTTTTCAAGGTATAATTCACAACATACAACATAGGCACCCTGCAATTTTTACATGTATCATCTTGAATGATGGTCTCACATGGTGGACCTCGAACCTGATAGTGTACTCAAATTTGAACACAAAAAGAAACCATTCCTCCACAAGACCCATGTAATAACTAATTTGAGATTCCCCCTAAAAGGAATCTCAAAAGGCTCATGCTCAGCTCGTTCGAAAGATTGTACTTTTAGATGATTACTGTTGGTTTAATGCATACCTTCCAAATGCAGCCAGCTAGGAAAAGGTCTCGAATCTCTTGGTAAAGACACATTGGCCAATCACATAAATTAATAATCTCTTTTTTTAGATTGTAATATTCAATATTCATGCTCATTTTTTCCCTTACACCAAAGATGTAGTTAAAGAAATGAGCATAATTATGATATTTGATGTCACTGTAGTTTGTCCCTTTTTTGTCAATTCTCCTTAACATCTTTTCCTACAACATGTATGGGAGACTCAATTCTTCTATCCAAGAAAGGATATTACATGGAAGATATGGGTTGTAGTTGGTCAACCAACTAGAGACCCATGCTTCTAAATTGTGTGACATCTTCTATACTTGCGTCAAAGAAATTATTAGCTTACACTCTCAATGCTAACCAAAAACTGGTTGTATAACTGCATAACAATATTGAAGAAGGTACATGTGTAGTATGTTCAATGGAAAAATGGAAATGAACAAGTGGAGTACCATGTAATACAAATCTTGAAATGAAAAAGGAATATACTATGAAAGCAGTAGAAAATAAGCAACCAAAGTGAAAGAGATAGATAATGTTTTGACTGAAGCGATTCTACCCATTCTTTAAAACTTGAGGAAGGAGCATGTGCAATATGTGCAATGAGAAAATGGAAATTCACAACTAGAGAAACATGTACTAAAATGCCTAAAATGAAAGATAAAACAATTTTTTGAGAATATACCACTACATTCTGTAATTAGAAAGACACTCTCAATGTTGACCAAAATGTGGCTACAAAGCTGCATAGTAGTATTTAAATGTCGTGCATGTGAAACATGTGAAAATAATGTGACAATATGGGATAGTGTGTTTTCCAACACTGCAAATAATGTGAGCATTTTTTTGTGCAATAGATGTATGGAAACAGACAAGTGGAGCAATATGTACTAGAATTCCTGAAATGAAAAAATGAATCTACTATGAAAACACTTGAAAATAAGCGACCAAAGTAAAAGGGATAGATAATTTTTTGATTGAACAAATTATTTTTTCTATTCACGGGTTGAGGAAGAATCACATGCAATATGTGCAATGGGAAAATGGCAATGCACAACTAGAGCAACACTTATTTGAATGCATGAAATAAAAAAAGAATCAGCTGTACAAGCACTTGAAAATAAGTGAACAAAAATAGAATGAGTTGGGTGGAGACATGAAAGTACGATGTTAAAATTGTAGATAACTTTTGTGAACAACTTTTAGAAAAGACGACATGCTTACCTACAGATGGAGGTTCAATGATGTATGCTTCTAGAATCCTTAGTAACTCTTCAAAAAGCACTAGAGTGAATCCATGTTGGCTGACATCAGCCAATCACCATAGCCAAAATCTAATAAGAAAGAAAAAATTAGAATCGTACCTTCCATTGGGTTTACATTTGTGAAAGATAGTCACCGGTGAGGACTCCTTTCCCCAAATTGGAATACTGAAGCAAAAAAAAAGGACCAAAAAAAATTAGAAAGTTTATGACACGGTAGAAGCCACTTAATGGAAAATAAAATCTACAATACCATTCCTATTACAATATAGAAATTGAAATGGGTTTTCTCATAGTCATCCGTATTAGATGTCGTATCCTCTGCCCCATCCATAGTA
This sequence comes from Sequoiadendron giganteum, assembly GCA_007115665.2. Lineage (NCBI taxonomy): Eukaryota > Viridiplantae > Streptophyta > Pinopsida > Cupressales > Cupressaceae > Sequoiadendron > Sequoiadendron giganteum. The sequence continues at coordinate 174,728,706 of CM021109.1, read as the reverse complement.
GGTGTGTCTGATGTCTCACATTTCACATTGAAATTCATATTAAAGCTATTGTTTGTGGACAAGGGAAATGCATCATACATAGGAGTTCGGTGATCTAACTGTTGTGCAACACACTTCGTATGATGGGGTGCATGTCAATGATAATCGTTTCTTTGACTAAACTATGGACGCACAGGAACAGTGTTAGTTGTAGCTACATCGAGATCATGAATAAATTAAAACAGTGATGTATTGGATTGTTGTAGATCCTATAGAAACCTCTTGATGCACTATGCATATGATTGTACTTGTTCTAGACACTCAGGTGGTGTACACATCACTTTCTTCAAGATTTCATTTATGTAATTCCAAATACACATTTTTTGCAAATGTTCATCATATTCATGACTGACAAAATGAGATTGTGTAGGGTGAGAAGATTAGGACTATTTTATTGGATGCCTGTTGTGACAATGTCTCATTAAAATCTATCCCTCTATCAATTTATTGACCTCCCTCATCTAAATGACAACACACAAAAAAATTGTATTAGGTAGTAGAAAATGAAAAACACAATTGTCTCCCATAATTTAATGAACTTAAAATTGAAATTCACTTACCATGGACCACCCCTTGAGTAGTAGATGATCTTTTAATGAGTTCAACAACCTTAAGGACATGTTTGCAAGTGTTCCTCTACAAACTCCAAGGGAACTCAGAAACAAAAAGGTGCTTGCCAAATTTCTTAATGAGGTAGTGGTCAAACCTACTTTGAATTTTCACCTAGTGCAATCTAGGATGTGTTTCATCTAGAACATAATCATTGTCTATAATTTATTTTTCCTACTCCAAACTAGATTGAATATTTAGAAAGTTATAGTTCATAAAAAAACCATAATGTTGCCACTTTTCCTTTTTCCTATAGAATAGTTTCATTTTATATACAAGTGTGTAATACAAATAGTCCATTCACCTTCATTTTTTTTTATGATCACAAAAGTATGAATTTTTGAACATGCAATGGTACGACTAAATGGTATATACAAGTGTGTAATACAAATAGTCCATTCACCTTGTTCATTTTTTTTTATGATCACAAAAGTATCAATTTTTGAACATGCAATGGTATGACTAAATGGCTGCATTTGTATCTTGGTTGGCATGTGGGAATAGTCTATAGTTTTTTGCTTACATGGCTTTGAAAAAAAGACTAGTCAAGTAAACCATAATGTATTAGATGTAAAACCAAAGAATGTGAATGGTATGAATGGAATTAGGTGATATAAATTGTCAACTCACCAATTCAACCATCTCCTTTGCACTAGGTCTTCTTGAAGTACTCTAAAAATTGGGTCTAATCATTGAACTCATCAAAGAAAGAATTCAATAGCCAAGTGATTCTATCTTCACTATCACCAATCACCATCAAGATCATGCAAAGTCTATTGAAGATGTCCATTTCCATTTCCTTGGTTGCGTACTTATGTGTGTTCTTCATCCAAGCCCTTTTAACATGCCAAATGCATAGAAACACATGACATTGAAACATAACCCTAATAGACAATACAAACGATAATGTTTAGCACTCACCTGCATAACAAAGTGGCATTGAAAATAAACAGTAAATGAGAAAGGTACACAAATGAACAAAGAGATGCTCATACTATATGGCCTAAATTTTGTAGTGGCATCATTGATAAAAAATACATTGATTCACTAGTTAGGTCTGGCTCTTCTTCTATGGGCATGCAAGTTTTGTGGCCATGCAGAAATGTCCTCAATATTATTTTTTGAGGATACTACACATGCCACAAGCATACTACTTTGTTTCTCACCAAAAATGAGAAAAGTATACAATTCATACTGTAGACATAACAAGTTAGTGTGAGCATTGTCAGGTTTATAGCCAATAAGATCATTGAAAAGATGAAGAACTGTTTGTCAATGTTTCTAATACCTCACCCCATATTTGTTAGTGGATTACGTGGAGTCCATGGAGATGACTAAATTATGTGAGTGGTGAACCATAGTATCCAACATCCATGGAGTCTAGACCTCGATAATGAAAGGTGTATTGTTCTCATGGGGTTGTTGAAAGTACAAGAAGTTATCAACATCCTGTCCATTCCACATTATGATACTTGTTGAATCAAATATGTGTTTTTGTACGTGAATAGAGTGTACCTTTTGCCAAGAATCTATTACATCCTTTCTTGTAAGGAATTCATATGTCTTAATCATCATTCCATAGAAAAAAGGATCAGTGAGGTGTGTATCCATTATTGCATTGACACTCACATCCATGAGAAAAAGGCTTTCAATATAGCTTTTGAATTTTGTAGATAGATTAGTGGTGAGAATGGAATGCCTATCTCTGCTTGTGTCACCAATTCCATGGAAAAATTCACCATTGAAATCAATGTGGAATATTTGTTTCTAGAGCACGTAGGAAACATCAGGCCTAACATGTATAAACTTTGCAATGAAGTGGCGTTGACAACCTTTATTTTTATAAACATTTTTTTCTTTTGTGGTTGAGACCAATTTTTGTGGTCTTTCAAAACATATACACACTAGTAGCTGTAAAGAAAGCATCATCTCATCATCTTAAAGAAATAGAGAGAAAAATATCATTGGAACATACATATGAATGTTGAAAGATACAAACCTATGCCAAATAATTGTTTTTCTATAAAAATTTCCATTGACAGGATTTGTGATGGTATACTCTAATTTTTTCTTGTATAGAAATAAATTTTCAAAACCTTCAACTAAAATTTCACTATGAATGAAATCATCAAGTCTGTTATGAGGAATTGAAATGGCAATAGGAGTCTAATGAAAATCACAAGAGGAAAAAGAACAACCTCCATCTTGTACATCTTGCACCTCCAAATCATCTTCCTTCTTCCATTTCACATCTCTCCCCATTCTAGGAAAGGTAGGAATTGGACGAACATTTAAAATTAGAGTGGATTGTGTCGAGAAAAATAAATAAAATATTTATTAAACCTAAATAAAACGTGCATCCATTGCTGCCACCAATGTGAAACCAATAGGAGGTTGTCAACTTCAGCTAAGGAAAATTAAAGGTGATAGATTGAATCAAGCTACACATAAAATATAAAATAAATGCAGGTTGGCAATAGGAGTGTGTAGCTCAATGGACAAGTGGACATAGAGAACGACAACATAATGACAATAATACGTGGAAATTCAAGGATGAGTCCATTTTAGGTGTGCCACATAAACCTTTTTTACTTGAAGAGGAATGTTGTGAAAACCAACTATCATTTTCAAGTAAACTTGTGTTGTTTGAGCAAGAACATGATGAGTAGTTCAACCTGCAACTTTGTATGTGGCGTAGGAGTGTAACATGCATAACAATATGTAATTACTTCTACAATTGCAACAAAATATGTATTATTTTGGGAAGATATGTTGGTTGTGGTGTGTGTGTATGTGTTAATGGAGAGGAAAGGTTAGAGGGCAACTAAAACCTTTTATGAAAACCTTGCATGTACTTTTTTTTGCATCCATTACTGCTAGCAATGCCAAAATGATAAAACATTTGTTCCATTTTTTGACAAAAGAATGAATCATTGATGGAGAGAATGAGGAAAGGCAGAAAGGTGTAAAATTTCCTATCAACTATGATGTAAGCCAATATAGGCTGGAAAAATTAGTGTGTAGTTGAACCTCCAAGTAGACATAGATACCACAAGTAAATTCACAACTCTGCATGTAAGTATAACTAAGATTTTAGAGTATATGGGGTATAAAATGTTGGAAGAATGAAGAAGGTGAGATCCAAGTTTGTTGTCATTGATGTCAACATTGTTTGGTAATTGGCTAAGTAAACTTCATATCTACACTGATCTATCCATTATTGCATTGACACTCACGTCCATGAGAAAAAGGATTTCAATAGACCTTCTACATTTTATAGATAGATTAGTGGCGAGCATGGAATTCCTATCTCTTCTTGTGTCACCAATGCCATGGAAAAATTTACCATTGACATTGATGTGAAACATTTATTTGTAGAGCACATAGGCAACATCGGGCCTACCGTGTATAACCTTTGTAATGAAGTGGCATTTACAACCTTTCTTTTTATAAACATTTTTTTCTTTTATGTGGTTGAGATTGGTTTTTGTGGTCTTTCAAAATATATGCACACTAGTAGCTGTAAAGAAAGAATCATCTGATCATCTTCAAGAAAGAGAGAGTAAAATATCATTGGAACATACACATGAATGTTGAAAGATACAAACCTATGCCACACAATTGTTTTGCCATAATTTTTTTCATTGATGGGATCTCTGATGGTGTACTCTCTTTTTTTCTTGCACATAAATGAAGTTTCAAAACCTTCAACCAAAATTTCATTGTGAATGAAATCATCAAGTCTATTATGAGGAATTGTAATGGAAATAGTAGTCCAATGCAAATCACAAGAGGAAAAAGAAGAATGTCCATCCCACACATCTTGCACCTCCAAATCATCTTCCTTCTTCCATTTCACATCTCTCCCCATTCTAGGAAAGGTGGGAATTGGACAAAAAATTAAAACTAGAGTGGATTGTTTCAAGAAAAAGAAATAATTTATTTATTGAATGTAAATAAAATGTGCTTGCATTGTTGCCACCAATGTGAAACCAATAGGAGGTTGTCGACTTCAGCTGAGGAAAATTAAAGGTGATAGATTGAATCAAGCTACACATAAAATATAGAATAAATGAAGATTGACAATAGGAGTGTTTAAGTCAATTCACAAATGGACATAGATAATGAAAACATAATCATAATCATACATGGACATTCAAGGATGAGTCCATTTTAGGTGTGCCATACAAAATTGTTTTACTTGAAGAGGAATGTTGTGAAAACCAACCATCATTTTCAAGTAGATTTATGATTTTTGAGAAAGAACATGATGAATATTTCAACCTACAACTTTGTATGTGACATAGGAGTGTAATGTGCATAATAGTATGTAATTACTTCTACAACTGCAATAAAAAATATACTATTTTGGGAAGATATGTTGGTTTTGGTGCATGTCTATGTGTTAATGGAGAGGAAAGATTAGATGGCAACCAAAACCCTTTATGAAAACCTTGCATGTAAAAATAATTGCATCCATTGCTGCCAGCAACACCCAAATGATAAAATGTTTGTTGCATCTGTTGACAAAATTATGATTAATTAATGGAGAGAATGAGGAAAGGCGGAAAGGTGTAAAATTTCCTATCAACCATGATGCAAGCCAATGTAGGCTGGAAAAATAGTGTGTAGTTGAACCTCCAAGCAAACATAAATATTGCAAGTAAATTCACAACCCTGCATGTAATTGATTTCAACACTGTTTGGTAACTGGCTAAGTAAACTGCATATCTACACTGATCTAGTATTCTAATCCAAAATTTCTCTCAATAAAAGATAATTCTTTAAGTTTTTGATATGTTGCTCAGAAGTATTAGTTACATCTATGAATGAGCTCTCAATAATTTGGGTTTCTTCATCTGAGATATCTAAATGACAGAAGCTCGACATTATTTTTGCTGACCAGGTTAAGAGTTGCTTGTCTTATGAATCTTTAAAGTGTTCCTTATCTGGTTTGGTCCAACCTAATTTGTGGATGATACATTTTTTTTTGTGCCAAAAATATTTTTGGATTGGGCCAACCTAATCGATGTTTGAATATACAACCATATATATATGGAAGCAAGAAGATGAAAAGTGCGAGAGAAAATTGTCTGTGCATATGTGTGTGAATGTGATGTGAGCTATGCAACAAAAGTTATAGTGTGAAGTTATTGACAATTTTTATATACCTGCAACTAGAGCAGAACTTTGTCTTTCTAGAGATTAACCAAAATTGATCTAATCACTTTGAAGGTGTACTTCTTTAGTTCCTTTTTGGTAGTGTGCCATACATTTTGTATCTTGGTGATAAGCCATTTTGTATTTAAGCTATGAGCCTTTTTAAGGACATCGTGTCCTGGTAGTGAGCCCTACAATATTTTATAACTATTTATAATATATTGTTAGTTAATCCTCACCATTGTTTTTCCCATCTACCCAAGAGTTTAGAGATTTTGTCATCAGATCAAGAAGAGGAAAATACCATAGAAGGGCTAAGCAAGTAAAGGCAGATGTTCCTAGGGAAAAATATGAAGAGGTTACACAAAATTTCCTAGAAGAGATGAAATTTGATGCTTGAAAGATCACTCTAGAGAAAAGGAAGAAGATTGTAAAGGATAGTGGATTACTACTTCTCCTTAAATGAGATATTGTTTGAACTGCATCTTTTGACACAATAAGGAGGTAAGATAAATAATTTTTCTAGTTAGCAGACTAAGCACATGTTGCACTTATAGGATCAAGTTTCAACCCCAACTAGGAAACTGTTGTTATTTGGTACCTTTCCCCCAATACTAATATCATTGGTTGTAAAAGTAGCCCAAGACATAAGGGGAGGCCTTGCAATAAAGAGGGTTTTTAACACCTCTACTATTGAAGTTGCCACATTGGTAGTTGATACTGCTATGTTTAGTAAGGCCACAATAAAATATTTGCAAGACAAGTATGATAAATTAATCCAGGACCATTTTAGCATTAACAACAAAATATAATAAGTTGAAGCTAAAGGAAGCACAATCAACATCCTTCATTGGCATACCAAGGGATAATACTTCTTTTGCACAACCATCAGAAGATGCAATAAAAGAGAATGAATATATAAGGAAAAATATGAAATAAATAGACATGCTTGTGAGAAATTCTCAAAGCATTAAAGAAAAGGAAATATTTCACATTCTGTCCAATTTTTCTATGATATTTAATGTCCAAAATTTAAAGAGAGTGGAAACTGTTCATAGCAACTACACTAAATTGGTAAATTCATTTGAGAAGGTTTCCAAAGATAGAGAAAACACAAGGATAATTATGACTAGGTGGCTCCCTATATTAAATGAACTTCAAGGAATATACAAGGGATCAACCCATGACCCCAACCTACTATAATACATTATTAGATATTCATGACAACTAAGAGGGGGGTGAATTAGTTGTACATTAAAACACTAAATCCCTCATTAAATTTATACCACCATTAAGCATTAGCAGAATATAAACAAGTGAAACATCAATGAAAACAAAACCATACATAAGAGAACACTATATTTACATGGAAATCCTTAAGTAGGAAAAAACCATTGTGAGGATTATCTCACATATATATGAATAACAACATTGAATATAATTAGGCTCACTACCTACAAAATAAGAAAGGCTCACTACTAGGTGGCTCACTGTCAAGGTCCCACTACCTAAAAGAAACAAGAATAGAAGGAACTATTATAGAGAGAATCACTATCTTAGTGTTACATGAAAATCCACCACTGCAACTTTACACCATCCAAAACCTTTGACAAATTGTCTCCAACAACTTCAAACACACTAAAAATGTAAACACCTTCTACTCAATACATCTAGAGTCATAGGTATTTAAGCTCACACTCAAATCACCACACTAGATAAAATTCAAATATTTTTAACACCTTACACATATCTCCAAAAAATCACCTTGCATTTATACCATCCATGCCCTAAAAGATCTTAATTAAGTCAACCTCATTGAAATGTATGCACCTCAAATGTGCAACACTTTAATAGGTTAGCACAAAACACCTCTATGGTGGAAGGAAGTGAAGGAATACCACACTAAGGGTTAACTAGGACCTAAATCTACATTGAAACACTTCACCACACAACAAACATCCTCCACAATTAGTGTTAGCATGATAGGTTGGCCAAACCTACACTAACACTAACAAGTGATCACATAAATACTTCTCCACATCCAAAAACAACATGTGGAACTCAAATCAACACTTGACATAATCCACACAACATCGTAGAATACTCCAACATCAACATACTAAACTGTAACACTACCACAACCACCCGAAACAAAGATTACCTTCATTTTGCGCATCAAGATGTACTGCAATTGAACTCCAACATAAGAAATAAAATTGTAGAGAAAATAAACACCAAAAAATCCAAGAGAAGATAAACATAGACAATATACGAATGTTCCCAAATCCATAAGAGAAGAAACCTGAATATGGAGAAATGCAGAGAAAACTCATTTATCCCAGACAACCTTCTATATAGGAAAACACACTGTCAAACATAACTTCCTCTACCACATGATCTAGAACTTGAAACTCTAAATATAGAACCTTTTAATACCTCTAATCATCACATCCAAACTGCAAAATCATATCTTCAACTTTGAAGAAATGTGGAGCACAACATTGAACACACCTCTATCATACTATACACTTTTTACTCAATTTTTCTTAAAATCACTTGGAAACCAAGTGATCCAACTGCATCAAAAACACCAACACAACACTACAACACCTTATAATAATGAATACAAAATATTCAATTCCAACAATCTCCACACTAGGGGTTGACATATTGATGTGACATCAAACCACAACATGTCCACACTTAGCACTAGCATTGACAACATTAATAACAACACCACCAACAACAACAACACTAGTAGTCTCCAAAAATATCCATACTATTGAAATCAATCACCAACTATTGACATCAATGAAAGAACCTACAACATACTTGCAACAATTGCCCCCTTCATCATTGATGGCAACACCAGCTCTAAAAAACCATCAACAACAATAATAACTCTGCATTAAGAACCACTCCCTCTTACTAGGGTAAATCTTATACTTTACTCTCTCCTTTTCCCTCTATTCTTCAAATACCATTCTCTCCCCCTTTTCTATTCTTTCCCATTTTCTTGAGGATCTTTTTAGACATCACTCTCCCCCTACATTTTTCAAACCATACTCTCCCCCTTTGAAATCAATGGCAAAGGGAAATATCTTTCCCTTTGACAACACTGCATAGAATTTTTTATTTTCTGCTCTCCCCCCTTTGAAATATGCATACATTGCTTTGACACCAATTGCACACTTCTCTTAAGGAAACACCAACAATAAATTTCTCTCTCCACTTCTCTTTTCCATACAACTACTAGACATTTTGCACTACTCATTCTTTACTACTCCCTCTATTTCTTGCTCTTTTTTGCACATTCCCCTTAGGGACACAAGATATGTTCCACCTGACTGCATCAATAAAAATAATACTACATACTCCCACTAATAAGTAGCCTTCAACATCAATCTATGACCAAGAATGTATCTTGAAATGCTTCTCAATTAGACACATACACTTATGCATCTAGTTGAAAGAAGGAGGGGAAATAACCACTAACTTCTACTAGAGACACTCAAAATTATCTTTAGGAAGAGCCTTATTAAAAATATCAGCAACTTGATCCTTTGTAGGCACATACTCCAAATTCACCTAATTCTCTACAAATTTTTCTCTTAAAAAGTGATACCAAATAGAGATATTTTTTGTTCTTGAATGGATTATTGGGTTCTTTGAAATATTGATAGCACTTGTATAATCACACAAGATAGAAATAGGCTCATCATATTCATCCATAACACATGTTTACATCATGATGTTTCTACAATATATTCTACCTTTGTAGTAGACAATGACACTGAATCCCATTTCTTACTCAAACAAGAAACCATCCTGCTTGCAAGAAAGAAAGAACCTCCACTTGTACTTATTATGTCATCTTTACATCCTACCTATCTGCCTCCTACAATGATTTTAATAACTAAGCCCTTATAGCCATGATTCAGAGATTGGACATCTGACCTGAATAGCCATCTTAACCATCATGAAGGTACATTTAAATTGTCAACCCAAGGATGTGAACTTGAAATGGGTCGGCACAGTATGTGCACTAGGAACTTCAAAGTAGCCACCTTCGTTCTATAACTAAGAAAAACTAATGTTGAAGGTAAATTGCATGAAAGGAAACAAAGTAAATGTTGAACATCACTCAATCAAAACTAAACTGATTATACATAATAGGAAGGAAAATATGAACATCAAACAAGAAACTACTCTGCCTACTTTGATTGCAAGAATAGTCACATAGTGGAATTCCAGTGGTTGTAGGAATAGTCAATGCCATAATCTTAACTAAGTACTGAAAAAAAACCAATACTAGTCTAACTAAACTAAAGGAATGGATTACTCACCAAGTGGGCCCCCTTGGATGAGTATCCTCTAAACTAATTCAAACTCAGATACTTAACTCAGAATCTTATTTCATTCATTAGAATATGCAATTAAAAAAGTATGACTAATTATCAACTTGTACAATAACTTGGTGATCGACTCACTAACATGCTAGCTCTTGAGGAAGGAGGATCCAAACCTTTTATACCAACTAAACAAGGTAATCAACTCCCACTAACTGAGAGGATGTCATTTAGGGAAAGTAGAGAAGAGAGTAGAAGGGTGGTTACACATGCAAGGGAATCCATTCGGACATGCATGCCCAAATGTGGACTCAACCACTATAGTAATTCCCACAATGCTCAATGCCATTGAAGATTGGTACAAGGTGGTTACAAGCAGGTGATATGGGAATCTTTCGCCCTCATCCCCAATTGACCTTCATGTGACTCCTCAACCTGACCAGCTAGCAGCTGCATTTCTCAACTTAGCATTTCAATCATGTTTGCATGGAAGTCTTAGTATACATAATAACTGCATAACTATAACCACCTTAAAGAACATCCATCAATCACATGCAAGATTAATATAGATGGTCCACATAATAGGTAAATATCATTAAAACTGACAAAAATGAAATTAATCCCAAATGTCTTATGTTGGAGAGGAACTATATAAAAGTGTTAGCATATAATATCAAAGTCTGTGGTAACTTTAGCAAATAACAAGAGATTCTACCATCTAAGTAGGCCAAAACGTAGACTCATCACTACCCAATTTGCATCTATATATGCACTTAAGGAGAAATCTATATCTTTTGGATACCATAAACCATAGTTTGGAGTTCCCTTCAAGTATCTAAATATCCTCTTTATATTGCAAGTATGAATGAGTTTGGTGGTGTTGTCATTAATGTTGTCATTGATGTCAACACAGTACAATTTGTTGCATTGAAAGGAATCAAGTGATTGTAGGTGGTACATATATAGTTGAGATACTATAGAGATGTTGTGAGTATGTGGAGCTATCTTTATGGTGTTGCAGGTATACTGATATGATGTGTTATCAAGTGTTTTTGAGAAAATTAATAAACAGTGAAAATATAGTTGTGTGTGTGTTCTGAATGTGCTCTGGTAATGTGCTCTACATTTCTTCTATGTTGATCTTATGCTTGTTCAGATTTGTATTTTTGTTTATGGGTATCCTTGGGTGATATATCCTGAGTTATAGCTTCTGAGTTGATGAAGAGTGAAATTTGTGTTCATTGGCGTGTGAACTAGTCTAGAAAATTTGTTCGTCTGAGGACTGGGAGAAATTTTTATGCTATGCAGTCCTTTAATGGTTTGTCTCAGATTTTTCAGATCTAGAAGAAGGTTAATAATGATGTTATCTATGTTCTGGAAAAAGTGTTCGTGGTTTTGTGCTTCGAAAGACTTGTTCTAGAGCTACTATGTGTGTTTATACAATCTTGTTGGACTGATGGAAAGTGTTCTATATATGAATATAGTTGTAGTTTTAGTGGATGTATCTAAAGGTATCTAAGAGGTGTTCTAGTATATGGTGAAGTATTTTATGTGATCCATGTGTTCTCATCTTGTTGTGAATGCACGTAATTCAAAGTTCATTAGTGTTTTAATTAGGTTTGGTTGACCTAGTGTTTACACGTTGCACAAAGGATAAGTATCTATTAAGGAAGTGTGTGATTGATCCAAGATGTTTTTTTGGGTCCTAATTAAGTATTTATTTGGTCCACTTTCATTCTTATCCACTGTAGGAATGTTGAGTCACTGACCTAATTTGAATTTATAAAATAAAGAATGTGTAGCCGACCTTGGAGGAATTTTATATGGTTGAAGATGGTATAAATACAAGTCAAGATGTTGTGAATTAGATACCAAAAGTGTGACAAGTGTGAGAAGTAGAGTGTGAAAAAGTGAATCAAGGCAGCAATATTTCAATGCGTTTGACTCCTAAAAGCAATGATCTAATCGTGTCTATAATTCTTTGATCAAGGCTATGAATGTGTGGAACCTGTTGTATTGTATTTTCTATTATCTATGCTTATTTGTAGGCAGTGATCCTTTGTATCCAATTTTGCATTATTATTATATTGTGAGTTAATCCTCATCGTGGTTTTCCCTTATTGGGTTTTCCACATAAATTTGGTGTCTCTTATGTTGATATTGATTTATGTTATTTGCATTTCATGCTCATACTTAATAATAGATTAAAGTGGATGTGGAGTTAATAACTTTTTGAGGTTTGTAAATAAGATTAGTGATAACTGATTCACCCCCCTCTCAATTGTCTTGTGCATTTAAAAAATTGGTATCAAAGCTTTGGTTCCTCAGAGAAGAGCTTAACCTCTTGAGGTAGATCTAATGGCGCAAAAAATGTCAATCCCTGTGTTTGATGGAGCTAACTAAAGTGATTGGAAAGTGAAGATGAGAGGTTACTTGATCTCCCTTGGATTCAAGACTTGGAAATCTGTTGAGGCTAAATATGTTGAGTTGGCAAGTGGTCCTTATTTTGCAGATGAGATTTCTTCCTATGAGGAAAATGAAAAAGAAAGGTATGTAATCTATAATGCTTTATCTAAGACTGAGTAGACAAAATTTATTTCATTAGACACTGCTTATGAGTTATGGGAAAAGTTGAAAGATATCTATGAAGGAAATGATAGAGTAAAATTATCAAAGAAGCTAACAACAAAGTGTAGATTTGAGAATTTCAAAATTGAAGAAGGTGAAGAAATTTTAAGCTAATTTTAGAGAGTTGATATTGGAGAAAATGAAGTGTAAAATCAAGGTGGTACTCTGTCAGATGAAGATGTAATAGACAAGATTTTGATGACCCTACCTGAGAGTTACAGTGACAAGGTGATGGGGAGTCCTCTCCCTCAAGAGCACTCTTGCTCTTCCCAAGACCAATTATCTAGTATTCCTAGGGTATTCCTCTCTACCCTACTTAGGGATCATTCCTAAACTCCTCTCACCATGTAGGACTCTCCACCAATTTCAAATTCTTCCCCATCACTCCCATTCCACCACTAGGCTTCCTTGGGCTCCTCACTGACTCAATGTGCCCTAACCACTCCAGGGCTAAGGAAGGGTGTTTTAGCTATCCCTTAGTTTTTTTGTCTCTTCACTGATCCATCTAGGTGGTTTCTTTCACTCTTTGTTCATCGCTTTCTTGGAAAACTCCATTTTAGGCCTTGTAGCCTTCTTGGCCGATTATGCCTCCTAAAACTAGTTTTCTTGGCTTTTCTCACAAATGGTATTAACAACCCCCAAATATTTTTGTAGATTCCTTCTAGTGAAATCCTAGGCTTTAATATTTTGTAGGTCTTCGGTCCCACAAGTGTCTGTACTTAGGACTATCCTTAAACCCCCTATTTTCAAGGGTTTCTAGGGTTTTGGGCTCTATTTATTTCTTTGAGGGCTTCAACGACCTCCTCAAATCTCCTCCTTGCACACACATGTCTAAGATACATTTCAACACACTTCCATACTCTTGATTGGCACAAACCAATCCACTTAGCAACTTTCTTTGCTGCTGTCCTCTCCAAGCCACTAGCCAGAATGCACTTGCGCTCGCCTAGTGGTTGTTGAATTCACCATCTCCCCTGCAAACCAAGACACCAAACACCATATTTACAATGTACAAATAGTCCCATAGTTGATTCCAATTTTCCATGGTAGCCTTGCCATGGGAATTCAAGTGAGGTTCATTATTTACAAAAACTGGCCTGAACCGACAGTGAGACCAAGAAAACCAAAAACTTGCAAAAAGATAACCAGTTGAATTAAATGACTAACATAATGATTCACACAATAAGTAAGTGACAAAAATGAAAGACTCAAAGCATCAAACAAGTCTTTTCAATCCATTCTTGACTGGATGATTGCTCAAACACAAAAATTCAATGAAATTTGTACTCTTCCAAGTCACAAAATCTCCTTCTCAAATCTATATTCATACAATCAATCCTCCAACATAGGTATTATGGTTTTGTTGACCTTATATACCTTTCTCCCACATGCTAGGACCCTTGGGTCGGGCTTAGAGCATCATTTAATCCATTTTCCAACTTCTAGGCCAAATTTCCAAGACAACATTGTCTAGTTTTGCCTAATCTACTCATTGAGACTTTTCCACACTTCAAGGCTCTAAACTAACCTAGTTTTCCACTAAAAAATCATGAATTGAACCTTGGGAATTTATCAATTAGTCCTTATTACTTGGATGGTTGGCTAGAACCACCTACAAGCGAAAATTTCCAAGATCTCACCAAAAGACCTTGAGGTGCTCCTGCACCATTCTCCCCCTGCAACAAATAAGTTAAGGAACTTGTGGTGTCAAGAGCTCCTCACTATTTCCATGCTTTTTAAAGTCACCTTCTGCTATCCAAGCAGCCTCTAACTCTGGTTGATGTCTCCACTTCACTAGGTGCTCCATGTATGTCTTGTGCCTAGTCTTCTTCTTCACCCTTGAGTATAAAATCCTGTCCACTTGTGGTCTGATCTGATTAGGTACCTTGAGTCCTTCCACATCCTTATTGACCTCAGCATTGTATTTTTTGTCTTCCATGTCTGGTCCTCTATACTTCAGCAAGTCCTTCACATTGAAGATAGGAGAAATAAACATCTCCTTGGGTAACTCCACCTTGTATGCATTTGAACCATACTTAGCCAACACTTTACATGGCCCTATCCTTTTCATCTACAACTTACTTGGTATTCCTTTCTGTAGTCTTTCCTTGTTCAAGTATGCCATCACCATATCACCTATCTCAAATTGTAATTCTCTTCTCCCTTCATCTCTTTTAGCCTTCAAATTTTGATTAGCCTCTATCAATGTCTTCTTCACCTGCTCATGAACCTCTCTCATTGATTGAGAAAAATCATCAGCATGACCACTGATTCCTTCATAACCTTTTATATCTCTAAGCTCAAGTACACCCCTTGGATGTAAGCCATATACTATCTGAAATGGACTCTTACCCATAGTCCTATTTGTGCTATCATTGTAAGCAAATTCTGCTTGTGGAATCACTTATTCCCATCCTTGTCCATACTCCTTAGTTAAACATATCAACAAGTTACCAAGTACCCTATTGATCACCTTTGTTTGTCCATCTGTTTGAGGATGATATGCTGAGTTATGAGACAAGTTGGTGCCTAGCCTCTTCCAAAGAGTTTTCCAATAGTGCCCCATAAACTTCACATCTCTGTCAGCAACTATGCTTTTTGGAAACCCATGTATCCTTACTACCTCTTTGAAGAATAGGTGTGCAATGTGACTAGCATCATGTGTTTTTTTGCATGGTATGAAATGGCTCATCTTGCTAAATCTGTCCACTACAACAAACACACTGTCAAGACCAGTCGGTGTCCTAGGTAGACCTACTATGAAGTCCATGCTTATGCATTCCCATGGTCTATTTGGGATGGGTAATGTCTGATAAGGACTTGCATTTTTTGATGTTCCCTTTTCCTTTTGACATACTCCACATTGATCCACATACCTTCTTACATCTCTTTGCATTTTAGGCCACCAATAGAACCTCTCCACTAAGTCTAGTATCTTATTCAAACCAAAGTGACCACTCAAACTGCCATTATGCTTTTCTTGGTTAAGATTATCCCTCATGGAACCTCTAGGAACACATAATTGCTTCCCCCTAAATAATAGACCATTCTGCAAAGTATAATCTGCATATTCACTATGAAAATGGTTCTCAAAATCAGAACATACCTTGTAGATTATTGAGAAATTAGAATCTCCATATAAATCTTTGAATCCTTCAACCCCTGTGCATTGTAGTTATATCTCTTGGATAGTAAGCAACCTCCTGCTAAGAGCATCAATAAACTTGTTGTTAACCCCCTTCTTATGCTTGATGGTAAAAGTGTATGACTGCAAAAACTCCATCCATTTGATATGCGTCAAACTGAGCTTCTCTTGAGTATTGATGTAATTTAAGGCCTGATTGTCGATGTATACCACAAATTCCTTGGGAAATAGGTAGTGCCTCCACTTCTTAAGAGCTTATACTAAAGCATATAGCTCTAAGTCATAGGATGAATACCTAGACTTTCCTTTATTCAACCTTTCACTAAAGAATGCTACTAGCCTGCCTTCTTGGCTTAGGACAACACCTATTGCTATGTTACTTGCATCACATTCTAGTATGAATTGCTTCTCAAAACTTGGTAAAACTAGGATAGGTTAGGTAGCTATCTCCCTCTTCAGCCTTTTGAATCCTTCATTGGCTTCTTTGCTCCACACAAACTTTGTTTTCAGTCCTCCTTTGATAGTGTCAAGAACCGGTGTATAGATTTCACTAAACCTTCTCACAAACTTCCTATAGAATTGGGCTAATTCATGGAAACTCCTAACTTCTGTCCCTGTCTTGGGAGTAGGCCAACTAAGAATGGCTTCAACCTTGCTCTTGTCCATCTTCAAGTTCCCTTGAGATACTAAAAATCCTAGGTAGACTAACTCTTGCTTCATGAACTCACTCTTCTCAAGATTGATAGTGAGCTTCTCCTCTTGAAGTTTCTTCAACACAAGTTCTAGATGTTTCATATGTTCTTCTTTTGTTTTGCTAAATATGAGGATATCATCTAGGTAGACAACCACAAAGACTCCTATAAAGTCCTTCAAGACCTCATTCATCACCCTTATAAAAGTGCTAGGTGCATTTGTAAGCCCGAATGGCATCACTAACCATTCATACAACCCTTCTGTGGTTTTAAATGTTGACTTCCATTCATCTCCCTCTTTCATCCTAATCTGATAATAGCCACTTTTCAAATCAATTTTGGAGTAGTTCTTAGCACCCTCTAGACAATCTATTAGATCTTCTATCCTAGGAATAGGAAACCTATATCTAATGGTTATCCTATTTATTGCTCTAGAATTAGTACACATTCTCCACTTATCTCCCTTTTTAGGTGCAAACACCACTGGAACAACACGTGGACTTATGCTCTTTCTGATCAGCCCTTGGTCCAAAAGTTCTTTGAATTGCCTTTCTATCTCCTTATTTTGCTCTGGTGTCATCTTGTATGCAGCCTTGTTAGGTAGTGTTGCTCCTGGTATAAATTCTATCTGATGACTGATTGCTCTCTTAGGTGGTAGTGTAGTTGGTGTACCTTCACAAATGATGTCCCTAAACTGATCCAACAGATGCTTCACTTCTGCTATCATAGGTAGCTGATTAGGTAACTCCTCTTCCTTTGGCTTCAACATGATTGCATAGGCCACTCCTTCTTCCCCCTTCATTTCCTTTAGGAATTCCTTTCCACTCATCAAAACTGCACTAGATTCTTCCTTTTCCACTGTGGTTTCCTCTATTAGAGACTGAATTTTGTAAGTCACTCCATCCTTCTTGAATGAGTACTTATTCTCCTTGCCATGGTGTACTGCCTCCCTGTCATATTTCCATGGTCTACCAAGCAACAAATGGAATGAATCCATTGGTAACATATCACATAGTATCTTTTCTTGATACTTTCCTATAGCAAACTCCACCCAAACTTGTTCATTGACCTATATGTTCTGCCCCTCATTCAACCAAGTAACCTTATAAGGACACACATGGGGTATCTTGGTGAGTTTCAACTTTTGTACTACCTCCTCTGATATGACATTATCATTTGATCCTGAGTCAATGATGACCTTGCAAACCTTACCTAGTATCTTGCACTTGACTCTAAATAGAGCTCTCCTTTGTTTGTGTTCATCCTCGGTAGGTGCTTTGACCAAGATCCTTCTTAACATAAGATTCTCTCCTTTCTCTGAGTCTAAACTCACCTTTGAATGTTTGGAGCAGTCCTCTTCTTGAACATAGTTGATCTTCCTCTCAGTGTGTGAAGATGTTGGCTTGTAAGGACACCTATAAGCCGAATGACCCAACTGTCCACAATTGTAACACTTCATGGAAGAAAAATGTGAACTTCTCCCAAAGCCTCTTGATCCACCTCTTCCTCCATTGTTAGAGCTTCTACCTCTGTATCCACCTCTACTATTTGACTCATGGGATTTTTCACCAACCTTAGCATCACCTTGGCTTCTATTCTCATTTCTCCTTCCACCAAAACCTCCTCTATGTCCACCTCTAGGGTCTCTACCTCTTCCTTTACCCCTAGTATTAGAGTCTTGTTTCTTTTTTAGTTTCTCTTCAACTTTAATAGCCATTTGATAGCAGTTATGGAGGTTAGTAAGTGTAAAGAGTGTCAAATCCTCTTGTATGTTCCATCTAAGGCCATTCAAATACCTAGCAACCTTGATGCTTTCAACTTCTTGCACTCTAGACCTAAGGCTTAGCTTTTGGAACTCTTTTGTGTAGGTAGCTACATCTAACTCTCTTTGTCTAAGATTTTTCCTCTTCTTGTGCAATTGGATATCATAGTCCTCGGGTAGATAGTTCTCCTTCACTTTAGCCACCATAGTTTTCCAACTTCCTATGGGTTTCATGCCTTCCTTCTATCTTTCTTCTTGTAAAAACTTCCACCAAGTTAATGCTTGTCCTCTTATCCTTGATTTGGCTATCCTCACCTTTTGTGCCTTAGTAATACCATCACATTCAAAGTTATTCTCCATTCCCTCGATCCATTCCATAACCAACTCTACATCCATTCTTCCCGTGAACATAGGGACACCTTCAAGTGTCTTTCCACTCAATGCCTTCAATGCTTTGAGGAAGGGTTCCTCTACTAGTGGAGGGTTAGGTTTTGGTTCTATGTCTTCCTCAACATGGCTCTTACCTTTGCCTTTGTCCTCTGCTAACTGTACCTTCATCTTGCTTGCAGTCTCTGCCACCTCTTCTAGTTTGTGCTTCATCTCTTCAATAGCCTCTTCAAGGCATCTATTCTTTTCTTGTTTCTCTGTCAAGTCTCTAGCTAGCTGTGCATTGGTCACCATAGTGTTCTCTCCTATGGATTCACTTCCCTCTGACATACACTTCTCAATTCCCAAGCCTTTCTATGGCTCTGATACCAATTTGATGGGGAGTCCTCACCCTCAAGAGCACTCTTGCTCTTCCCAAGACCTATTCTTTGGTATTCCTAGGGTATTCCTCTCTACCCTACTCAAGGACCATTCCTAAACCCCTCTCACCATGTAGGACTCTCCACCAATTTCAAATTTTTCACCATCATTCCCATTCCACCACTAGGCTTCCTTGGGCTCCTCACTGACTCAATGTGTCCTAACCACTCTAGGGCTAAGGAAGGGTGTTCTAGCTATCCCTTAGTTTCTTTTGTCTCTTCACTGATCCATCTAGGTGGTTTCTTTCACCCTTTGTTCATCGCTTTCTTGAAAAACTCCATTTTAAGCCTTGTAGCCTTCTTGGCCAATTATGCCTCCTAAAACCAATTTTCTTGGATTTTCTCACAAACGGTCTTAACAACCCCCAAATAATTTTGTAGATTCTTTCTAGTGACATCTTAGGCTTCAATATTTTCTAGGTCTTAGGTCCCACAAGTGTCCGTACTTAGGACTGTCCTTAAACCCCCTATTTTCAAGGGTTTCTAGGGTTTTGGGCTCTATTTCTTTCTTTGAGGGCTTCAACGACCTCCTCAAATCCCCTCCTTGCACAAAAATGTCTAAGATACATGTGAAAACACTTCCATACTCTTGATTGGCACAAACCAATCCACTTAGCAACTTTCTTTGCTGCAGTCCTCTTTAAGCCACTAGCCAGAATGCACTTGCACTTGCCTAGTGGTTGTTGAATTCACCATCTCCCCTACAAACCAAGACACCACACACCATATTTACACTATACAAATATTACCCTACTTGATTCCAATTTTCCATGGTAACCTTGCCATGGGAATTCAAGTGAGGTTCATTATTTACAAAAACTGGCCTGAATCGACAGTGAGACCAAGAACACCAAAAACTTGCAAAAAGACAACTAGTTGAATTAAATGACTAATATAATGCTTCACACAGTAAGTAAGTGAAAAAAATGAAAGACTCAAAGCATCAAACAAGTCCTTTGAGTCCATTCTTGATTGGATGAAGGCTCAAACACAAAAATTCAATGAAATTTGCACTCTTCCAAGTCACAAAATCTCCTTCTGAAATGTCAATTCATACAATCAATCCTCCAACATGGGTATTATGGGTTTTTTTCCCTTATATACCTTTCTCCCACATTCTAGGAACCTTGGGTTGGGCTTAGAGCATCATTTAAGCCATTTTCCAACTTCTAGGCCAAATTTCCAAGACAACATTGTCTAGTTTTGCCTAATCTACTCATTGAGACTTTTCCAGACTTCAAGGCTATAAACTAACCTATTTTTCCACTTCACAATCATAAATTCACCCTTGTTACTTTATCAATTAGTACTTATTACCTTGGTGGTTGGCTATAACCATTTACAAGCCAAAATTGTCAAGATATCACCGAAAGACCTTGAGGTGCTCCTGCACCACAAGGTCTCAGCTATTGAAGAAGGGTATGATCCAAATAAATTCACTAAATAAAAAATATTTGGCACCTTGACCACATTTTAAATGAAGAAGTTTGGAAAATAAAAAGAGAAAATAGAAACAACCTTTAAAGCAACTAAGACAAAAGATGATCCAGATAGTGAAAGTTCAGAGGAGTTTGAAGCAAACTTTACACGGAAATTGAAGAAGGGTACCAATATGTACAAAGGTATGTTACCTTTTATATGTTTCAGTTGTGGAAATATTGGTCAATGCTTCAAGATTTCCAAATAGAGTCATACACAAAATAAACAGAGTTAATGAAGACAAAAAGGATAGAAAGTTCAAGAAATTGTATTATGTTAGAGAAGATGATGGATATGAGTTTGATTTTGAGGATGGTAAAGATGACTTCTTGTTGCTAGACTTGGAGAATAAATCTTTTTCTACTAACCATGGAATATGTGCAAGGGAATGTGGTATGAAAAAAAAGTAGGATAAGATGGAAGGTATCTGGTTATTTCCTTTCATGCTAAACAAGATGAAGATTATTAGGTAATTGACATCAGGTGTTCAAATCATATGACTGAAGACAAAAATAATTTCACTAAACTTGAAAAGTATGATGGAGGATTACTCATGTTTGGAGATGATTCTAGTGCAAAGATTTTTGGAAAAGGAACAATTAGTTTTGATGGAAAACATAGTATTGATGATGTCTATTATGTTAAGGGATTAATGCATAATCTCTTGAGCGTTTGAAAAATGTGTAGCAAAGCATTTACGTAGGGAAATTGGATGAACAAAGATGGAAGGTATCTAGTAAGACAGCCTAATTCTCAAAGGTTCAATGGTTACTATTTTTTTTGTAATAAATTTGGTCATATGGCTACTAAATTGCAATAAGTATGGTCATAAACCAGTTGAATGCAGAAATATGTGAAACAAATTTCTCAATAGAGATGTCAGATGTTATGTGTGAAATAGATTTGGCCATATTGCTAACCAATGTATATTAAGAGAAAATCAATGGAGCAATTGATTTGGACAAAGAAATGTGATGCTATAACTATAATAAATCTGGTCACATTGCTAGATTTTGCAGAAGAAGAAGAAAGGGTCTGGTAAACAAAGGGAAAAATGTGCAGAAGGATGAAAAGAGAAAAGGGAAAGTTACTATAGATGAGACCAAGAATCAAATGAAAAATACATGGGTGAATAAAATTCCTTTTGTTGTAGTAAATGATCCAGCACCAAAATCTGGTTCTGGTGATTCATCTAGGAATTAGTTTAAGTCCTCTGGCCTAGGGGGAGTTCTCAAGAAAATCTTTTAAACCCCTTATCGGTAGTTGATTCTGAAATGTGGTAGATAGCATTGATTACATTAGTGATGTGTAGATGCTTTGGGATCTCTTATGGAGGATATTTGTGCAAAATTGAAGGTCCACTGAAGAATTTTCTTTCATAGTATGTGAAAACAAGGTATCCGAATGACCTAGGGAAAAATAATTTATTGTGAATAAAAATTTAGTTGCGCGAATGTTAAAACGTCATTTCTATCTCTCATTTCTCACCTTGCACTTTGAGAAGAAGAAGTTTGGAGAGCTCTAAAGTGAAGTTTGGTGAAGATTCAAGTTTGAAGGTGATTCAACAATCAAACCCTAATTCGGCGAAAAGGTATTTATCTATGAACTCGTGAACTTGAAAATTATGGAAATGGTTGCTCTATTAGTTGTCGACATTAAGAATAGGCCCCATTCGAAATTAAAATGGAACTCATTCAAATCCATTGAGACAGAACCATTAGGTGCATTTTCTTCCATTTTTTATGGTATTTTGCATATCGAAGATATTAGGGCATACATTCATGCAAATGTTGAAGAATTAGGAAGCTTCCAGTTGTTGAATTTTTACAACAATCACATTGTGGGAGAACATTTATGTGTAAAACTTGAATTCAAGACTCTAGAGGAGAATAAATTCACTCAAATTGTGAAGTTTATTGTGTTCGAAGAAAGTGAATGGGTTTGGTATATATTGAGTCGAGTGCATGATGGGTTTATGTGCTTAAGTTAGACTTTCAAGATTACAAAAGAAACTATAAGAATTGTTACTGGTTTGAATTCATCTGGTGGGTTGCCGATAGTAAAATCCATGAAGAAACAAACATCCATAGATGAAAATAGTTCCAATTTCGATAGAAGAGCCATTACGGTTAATGATATCATCAAAGTGGTTTTTAGATTTTCCTTTATGGTTATTGGTTACAAAATCTATCACTCCAATCAGGATAATTCTATATCTGGTACTACAATTTATGCAACATATCAAATGGTCAAAGAAAATGTAGAGTATGATCTGTGTGAATTACTCAGAAGCCAGCTAATTGAAAATATTGGAAAAATCAAGAAGGATAAGAAGAACATTTTCAAGTATGGCAATTTTATTTTGTTTCTATTCTTCTACTTCATGAATCAAGTTCCAGGATTTTGAAAAGTGTATTAGAAAGGTGATAGACTTGTAGCTATTCAAATCAAGGATATGTTATACAGAATTGGAGATATCAAACCTAGAAAAATAGCTATTTGTGGTTATATTAAGAACTTTCAAAGTGTAATGCAAGCTAGGGAAAGAATTCCTAAGTCTCTTGTGCAAAAGTACAAGGACACAATTTTCTTCATGGTTGATATTGATCAGTGCTTAATGGAAGTTGTAGAACCTAGAATAGTGTAGATAATGCCTATGGGATATGAGGTTGAAGAACATATTTTGGAGCTATATGCTGAAAACTCGTTGAGTAAATCTTGGGATTCGACAAAAGAAAGGTTTGGTTACTTTTTAGAGAATCATATATAAGTGCATAACCAATTAAGAAACCCTATGATATTCAGGAGAGTGAGAAGGGAAGTTGAAGCTTTTTTAGAAACCCTTGGTACATCTATTGAGGTTGTGAGGGAAGCAAGGAAGAAAAGAGAAAAAGGCTGAAGCGAAGGAGATTCCTGTGAAAGCAAGAGACACTGCTAAGGTAGTAAAGGAGTTTTTGGAAAAACAATAGGGGGAATTTGATTTTGAACTAGTTAAAGGTCCTATCAACATGGCCACTCTATCTCCTATTGAGAAACTAAAGGTAGCATCATTTTCTCAGGCCAAGTCAAGGGAGGAGATTCTGAAATCTCACATTAAAGATAATGAGTTGTTAAATATTTCATTTGGTATTTTGAAGAAGATGATCCCTACATATGTCAAGGATTCATTAGATTTTCCATCCGTTTAGTTGAAGAAACTTTTCAATTTTATAAGTACTCACTTGGAGTCTCTTGAAAAGTTAGCTATGGATAAGGTTCGGAAGGAATTTGATGCAAATAGGTTCAGTAGATTGAAAGGAATGAATGATAATGATAAATCTTTGTTAGCTACCTGTGTAAAGAATATTCAAGGTTCTTTTTCTGAAGGTGGAAACATTTACAACTCGTTCTTATCATTTTCTAAGTTCACTAAGGACACTGAAAATAAAATGAAGGAATATGAGAAATAGTTATTAGATATTTTTGAAGCATTTGATCCTCTAAGAGTTTCTATGAGAAAGCATGAAGGTCAAGTCATATCCCTTCTTGACAAAATCAAAAGCTTGGAGCATGAAGAAGGAAAAATTGTTGAAAGAGTATGCAAGCTTAGAGGACTAATTGGTCCTAAGATGGAGACAATGCTTAGTGCATTAAAGGAAGTGTAGGATGCTATGGCTATCAGTGATACGAAAAACCTTGAGTCACTAGAGATGCAATCTTACTTATTCTATGGTCACATGACTATTTTGGAAAGTCTCAAAAAGAGTTGGGACACAAGTTTGAGCTTGTTGAAGAGTAATTTTTCAGACATATTAAATTGTATGTAAGTTGTAGAAGTATGGTCGTACATATGTAGTTTGTTCATAGCAATTTTGTTTGATTTTTGGTATGCAGATTCCCTTTTTTTCCATTGATGTCAAAGGGGGAGAGTGGGACAATGAAAAATATCATATTCAACTCAAGGGGAGTTGTGTTTTGATGTTTTGAAGGTTGGCAGTGTATTCATGTTGATACTGATCTAACACTTAATCATTTTTCACTAAGTGTTGCCATCAATGCCAAAGGGGGAGATTGTTGGCAAGAGAAACTAAAAATTTCATCTGGTGTTTTCATTGATGGAAACCATAGTTAGTGATTCGATTCACACTTCATTAGTCTCTTTTACCGGAAGTCAAATTGAAGTTTTGTGATTAACTATCAAGCTAGAACCGAGCATCTGACAGAGTTGTGTTTTTTGATTCATATGCAACTCTTTGTTATAATTTTGAGTTGTGGATATTAGGGAAGGTTTTATGATGTATTATATATGCTATTGGTGAATCATAGAGCCTCGTATTGATTCATGTGAAAGTTAGAAGATCCGGTTGATTTATTTTTTATCTATAGTGCAAGAAAGTCGACTAAGTAATTATAGCATGTTGTGGATCTTCGTGGGAAAATTTTTTGAAGCATTTTTTTCTTGAACTTGTTGTTTTGGGTTCTCACTATGTTGTGGATGACTTTGGCTAGTGCACATTGAAAATTATCTATAGATTGAGCCGACGGTTTATAAATATTCTATGTCTTATTGAAGTCGACATGTGGTTAATTAAATATTTAGAAGCGATCATTTATATCATTTGTATGTGTGTACAATGTATGTACGATGTGTGTTGATGTGTGTTGTGAAAGTTAGAAGTATTATAGAGTCATTATGCTTAGTTTCACTTGTGCATAAAAGGATTGGTGATGTGAATTAAGGCAGACATAGCAAAAGGGTAGAATCAGACAGAAGGTCAAAAATGTGATTGATGTTCTCAACCAAAACTGTAATTAGGCATTCACATATGCTATTCTTTTAGTTCCGATCTCTCAGATAGATTTAATCTGAATGTTTTGCAAGATAGTGAGTCTTTATTTCTGAAAAATGAGCTCTAGGCATTGTGCCTGAATGCATGTTCATTCCCATTGGTAAACACTTATATTTGAGTATACTCAACTAAGGATTGTCCTTCCACTATGGTTTTTCCCCTAACAAGGTTTCCACATAAAAATCCTTGTGCTATGGTGTTATGGTTGATTGCTTTGTGTTCTTGCATCTTTCTTTTAAGTTCAATATTGTAAGTGGTTTAAAGATCAGATTAATAAAGTTACATTTTGTAGAACATTGATTCACGCCCCCTCTTAGTGTTCTTTGATTGCGACAAGGACAATATCCAAGGTTCAATCATTAATAATAAATATCAAAATACCTCTACCTCAAATGTTGAAGACAATGATAAAGATACATCTACCAAAGACCACATTAAAGATATATTTACCTCACATAATGAGCTAGAAGACATAAATTCTTTTTCAAAATGTGATCAAGATAATCCATCAATGTCTAACGATGATCCAATTCAATAAATCTTAACACCATTTGATCTCATGGTTGAAAACATTGAAAAAATATCTACCTAAATTATTGAGGATAATACCCAAGATCCATCTACCAATGATCACGTTGAAAATGTCTCTACATCATCCAATGAGAAAGATGACATATCTTAAGAACTTATTCCCAAGCATGATCAAAATCCTACACCAAAGTCTAACAATGGTCATTTCCAAGATATATTGAAATCATTTGACCTCATGGTTGCTGATATTGAAGAAATCCTTAATTCAACACTTGATCCAAATTCATTTGAATATAAAGAGAATCTTAAACCAATACCCATGCCTAAGGAAGAAATTCAATAACCCTTTTCAAAAATTCCATCCTTTGAAATTGACCCATGTCAAGAACTTAATCCATAACATATCAAATTAAATTCTAAAATCAATCAAGATCAAGGATCTCGGTCTTCTCAAAATATAACAAGTCTATTCCAATCTGATAAGGAAGATAACTCTGATAAAAGCCCAGATCAAATAGCCACATCTCCAAGGTACTATAATTATTTAATGGACATCTTCCAAACCATACAATATTTCACAAAAAAATGGTCATATCCATATGTCACCCACTCCTATATCTTCTCATGAGATGTTTAATCATAAAGGACATGTAGATGATCTTCATCCAAAACAAGAGTCTCATACTCTTGACATTATTACCAAAGAACAAGAGTCTCATACTCTTGATATTATTACCAAGAAACAAGAGTATCTTACTCTCAATATAATTAATAATGAACAAGATTCTCCTACTCTTAACATCTTTACAAATGATCAAGGCATAGAAAAATCCATAGACATATCAGAAATTGATCATGAAGAAGAATTCTATAGGAATTATGAATCAGAAAAATCCTTTGAAGAACAAGTAGAAATAGATCATGAAGAAGCCTCCTACATGGATTATGAATTATAAACATCCTTTGAAGATGAAACAACCCTGGTGTTCTACTCAGTATAACTCCAAAGATAACATTAAGTGAATATTCTATGATGCCATGACATGTAATAATTTTTTTTCTTTCCATAATGTAAATTACATGCACTTTTATAATAACACTATTCCCAAACTTCCATTGCATTCCAATGTAATTTCACAAATATTTCCATAGCATAGATGTCATATTGAATTAACTCAAGTTTATCTTTCATGATTACATCCTTCCATATAAATGGGTACATGATACATACTTAGCTCTTTTGAGCTTCATCTGAAAATAGATATACAAGCTGATCTCAATCCTGTCGTAATGTTGCATACCTCTTGGATTTCCTCACTCTCTGATGCATACACTCTAGTTTTCCTCGATGTTGGTGCAAACATCCACAAAATCTAGCTGTCGAATGATGAGGAGAAGTATCACTCAAGTGATTTTTTGCCAACCACGAACTCAAATGCGGTCCCCCTCACATCTATCAATTGACAGATGGCCCTTCCCTTTGATGAAGAGGTTGGTTGGTAAACCCCATAACAATAGCCTATCTAAGCTTAGTTTTTTATTCTATAAACAAGAACCTATTCATATGGTCATCATTCTACAAGCATGAAAATATTGAACTAGAGCACATAAAAAGGAACATAGTGAATTGACAGTGTAAACAATGAGAACTTACACTACTTTGGCTAAAGTATTCTAACCCAGTACTTCAAGTGATAGTCTCCCAATTCACATACACTTCTATAGCTCAGTTTGGATTATGACCATTCATATACTATGCTTAGGTATTTTCTTCCTTAGGTAATCCCCAACCTCAAAAATAACCTATTCCCCCCTTTTCCCAAAATAAAATGGTATCTCTCCCAATAAAGCCTAAGTATAAGTTACCCCCTTTAGTGGATAATCGAATCCCAGGTATAACATATGAGCTTTCCTAGTCTATAAATTGACTTTTCATAGACAAGTTATTCCCTTCAATAGAAAAACTAGTCCCAAGTATATTCTATAATCTAGAGTATAGCTACATAAGCTTCTTCCATTTATAGATTAAATAATCACAAATAACTAACTCCAATTGGTAATATATCACATTAATAAGTGGTTCTAATCAAGAGAATAGCCACATCAATGATTTACCTCAATAAAAGAATAATTTTAGCAATAGATGATTCCATTCCAGAGTGTAATCCCCTTAGTAAAAAGAATTATTGAAAGTAGAATATTGTCAAAAATGTGACTTCATCTCAAGAGTGTAAAGAAACTAACCAAGTAGCCACTTTAAATCAATAGGTAGTCCCACCTATGGTTCTAAGCATATAGTACTCCATAAACTCAAGTGACCAACTTAATCACATAAGTGAGTTTAAACCTTAGTATGCCCCAATCTTGGATATAATCAATAATCAACATTAAGTGTCATCAAGTAGATTAACCTAAACCTATGTGTTCCAACAAGAAAAAATTACAACCCATCCAAGTAAGTTATTTTTAACCTATTTGTTCCAATGGGTAATCAAGTAAATATTCCAACCTAATAGGTTAATCTTAACCTAGGTTTGAATATACTTCTCGACCCAAATAGGTTACTTCCAACCAAGGGTTTTATCTAGTAGTGAAGCAATGACTAAGTGATCATACTAGTACTGATTCACAATGACTCATCCTATCATTTCTTCCAAACTATTGATGTACAACTAAACCTTATCATTCCTAAGGTTTCCTAATATCATAAGCCAATAGTGTCAAGTCACTTTGTGACATTGATACATCTCACATTATGAATAACCCGTAAGCTATTCTTGTCTCATGATTCTTAATATACTTATTCTAATGAAAAACAATCCCTCCTATTATGGAGTAATTACAAGAACTTTCATAGAAAACCATAAAACAACTTCTTTTTCCCTTCTAAAGAAAATTCTATGATTTCATAATGCAAGTATTCTCAAATAGTTCAAATAAAGAATTCAAATATTATTCTTTCACAGATAAAGACAAATAAGAGAAGACTAGATCCTCATGCTTGCAATACACAAAATCTAGTTGACTTACTTGATGTACAACCGTCCAACTACCTCTTACTAGCTTGACTTACTCCTCTAAAGGTAATACTTCAGTATGGCATCTCCCTCAAGATAGCAATATAAAATCACAAAGTAATTCCTAAGGTTTCCTAATATCATAAGCCAATAGTGTCAAGTCACTTTGTGACATTGATACATCTCACATTATGAATAAACCTTAAGCTATTCTTGTTTCATGATTCTTAATATACTTATTCTAATGAAAAACAATCCCTCCTATTATGGAGTAATTACAAGAACTTTCATAGAAAACCATAAAACAACTTCTTTTTCTCTTCTAAAGAAAATTCTATGATTTCATAATGCAAGTATTCTCAAATAGTTCAATTAAAGAATTCAAATATTATTCTTTCATAGATAAAGACAAATAAGAGAAGACTAGATCCTCATGCCTACAATACACAAAATCTAGTTGAGTGACTTGATGTACAACTGTCCAAATACCTCTTACTAGCTTCACTTAATCCTCTGAAGGCAATACTTCACGATGGCATCTCCCTCAAGATAACAATATAGAATCACAAAGTAATTCACAACTCTCACACAATAACTCTCAGCTCTCATAATATACAATATCAGAATGATTGCATTAGAATAAGTTTGTAGACGAATGTGTTTTCAATAAGAGATATTTCCTCTCTATTTATATAGAAAAATGAGACATTGCAACATATAGAAGAGGCATGCTAGTCAACAAATTTTACTATGCAAATCAACTCACACTACTCAGCTAAAAGGTGGCAACAATCAAAGAGTATACTCAACATATTATACCACAGATTGACCTCTAAGGTTGACAGTAGAAAAATACTAGCTCAATATACACATGATCAAATGATGACAATCAACTTGCTACAAAATAGAATTCTATA
The DNA here is from genome assembly GCA_007115665.2 of Sequoiadendron giganteum. NCBI lineage: Eukaryota > Viridiplantae > Streptophyta > Pinopsida > Cupressales > Cupressaceae > Sequoiadendron > Sequoiadendron giganteum. The sequence goes on along the minus strand of CM021109.1, from coordinate 174,698,743 downwards.
GGAAATAGAGCTTTCTCAATTTGGTGCCATGTATTCAACAAACCTCCTTCTCCTTTGGCATGATTATCTACTTTGAAACATTCTTCTACTTCCAAGTGACACTCACACAATGTGGACTTCGTCATGGTTCCATTGAGCAATAGAGATAAGATGAGTCGCTCCTCCATTTTAGTATATATTTGGTGCTTTGACCAATTCATATCTTGTTCACATTTCCTATTCTAACACGTTTACACTTTATTTTGTAGTTGATAAATACTCCATTGCTTGATATTTAAGCGTCCAACATTTGAGTAATTCACTGTTAGCAATTTAAAGATGCATTTCCATAGTATCGACTATGGTTTATTTTGCATATCGACCTTATTGCTACACAATAATTAGTGTGTAGTTTAGCTTTTATTCAATGCCAATGTATGTATTATTTGAACTTTAAATACTTTGCATATATTATATACAAATCGGCCTATATTTTATATATATAAATTGACCTCTAAGCATCACACACACATATATATAAATATATATTTATATATGTACATATACATATATATATATATATATATGTCATTTAAATAGCATTAACACTCTGTTACATATATATATATGTGTGTATGTATATATACTAATATATCTATATATATACAATGTCAATCAAGTATGTATACATTCAATATATAAATGAATATGAACAAGTTAACATTCACAAAATAATAATTCTAATATCAATTGTATATATATATATTCCTCTATGTACATGTTTACGTATGTGTACATTTATTGATACATTCCTATGGGTATGTCTATTTTCCAAACATACGTGTCTATCGATACATGCATACATATGGATATATGTATATATCATATATATACATAGATTCGATTGTACCATCAAGCGCATACATAATTACTATTGTATTGATAAGAACATACGTGTGATATATCTATACATATACACATACATGTCATAAGGTCCATTTGATAGCCTCTTGTTCATAATAAATTAGTTCATAAGGGTGCATAGGTACTTCTACCAATGTACATGTTCCTCCATTCATATGGTTTATCGTCGACATGCATATGTATACATATATATATACATTCCATGTGTGTTCACCTCATTCATACAAGCATAGTAATATAAGGAAGAACTTATAAGCTCTAAATATATAAACATCATCCAAGAATACAGTCAATAGTAATCAATACCCTTCCTAATGCAAACACATCATACTAAGGATGACTTACCAATTCCCAATACTATGACTTGACTCAACCATTCTATTGCGAGTGTGTGTGTGAGATAAAATAGGTTTCATTTAGGGTTATCTGACCAATCACTTCTCCTAAGTGATACTTCCCCTGCACCTAGAGGATTGAACCTATCCCTACAACAAGCTTATCACATTTGTAATGGTAGTTAGACATTCACAATAAATCCATATGTATCATAAAACTTAAGCATATTAATATAAAAATCAATGTAAACACATTTACTCTTTCAAAGCCATATTAAGCATTTATCAACACTTTCACATAATAATTATTGCAATATTCCATTCTTTTAGCAAGCATATCCAAATTATGATTGCATTTACCATCCTATTTAGGCATGAAGGTAAAATTTAATCAATAACAACAAGATGGGGTGTGACATACTTCTCCCCTTGTGAATCATCATCCCCAATGATTTAAAGCACTTTAACATATCGATAAATTCTAAGAAAGGTTTATACTTGCCATATTACCTTGTATGTACATCCAAAGTACAATAGTAATTCTATACCACATGACACCTATGTCCTAGTGACTAGAAACCAGATTCTCATTGGCCCAAGAATTTATCCTTAGTATAATCTAAATAGAAAAGGAATGTTTGTGCATTATGCACTACACGATGGATCCCATCCTTCTCTTTGTTATTTGAACCTTCAGATAACTCGGAAGCCAAATTTTTCAATCACTTACACATCCATTTTCCTTAATCATAAAATTAATTCTCTTGACTACTTGTCCATCTTTAGCATAACATTTCTCTAGGACACCTATCAATTCTGAGCATAATGATACTGCTTCATATTTCAAGCTTTATATAATCAAGGTTTCTTCAATAATTTTGAATAAGGCTTTTATTTATTGCCATCAAATCATCACCTAACTTTTTAATTGGATGGCAGTAGGTTGATTCCATAGCCTAATACGCATATTCCTTTTAAAAGGCTTTTTAAGGCCCAAAATTTGTTTTGGGCCTCAAGAAGCCTTTTAAAAGGCATGTGTGTATTAGGTTGCAGAATCAACCTATTGTTGTCTGATTAAAAAGCTAAATTGCTAATCAATGTGAAAATCTAATCGTGTGGCCCAAAACAAATTTTGGGCCTCAAGAAGCCTTTTAAAAGGCATGTGTGTATTAGGCTGCGGAATCAACCTGTTGTTGTTTGATTAAAAAGCTAAATTGCTAATCGATGGGCAACATTTACACTTTTCATTTATTCTTACTTTTCACCTAACCCAAATAAAAAATCAAATTTCTATTATTCCTTTTTGGCAACCTTTCTAGTCTAAGGTTAACACTACTTTTCAGTCTATTTCAGCCTAATAGAGTTTCCAAACTTCAATATTATAAGTTTATAAGTATTCTCCAAATCATTCAAGATTTGGTTTATCACTTTTGGATATTCAACTACAATAATATATCGAGCATTCATTCAATTGAATTTATCTCAAGATTATCATGGTTTACAAAACCTTATCATTATTTACTTATTCACAACTGACATAACCTTCTCAGGAATTCTAAGCAACTACTTTACACAATATATTATTTAGGACCAAAATCCCATAAATCAAATTTTGAACCAGCATTGGATACCTTGGTGAGTCTGTTCACCATAATATTATGTGAGTTCCATTGACTTAGATAGGTTAAACTATCTTGCATTCTATCACTTCCCTTTCGGAATCTCAAGAGAGTACAGACGTCCTGTTGATGGCGACATTCTATCTTCATCTCCTAGCACACTGAACACTAACTTTCTATCTTAATTGCAACATCTTACTCTATCTTTTTCCATATTATAGTGGTTCCTCTTATGACATAAATTTTTCATTCCAATTTCATAACTATGCCATCAATTTCCTCATTTCTTTCCTTAATCTTCCAAAATTTTGGGTACATAGGTTCTTTCTATCTCATATTAGTATACTTCGACCAAGTGAAAACCTATTTCATGGTCTTATGCCACATTTGATTCTCTATCTTAATAGCTAGATAACTTGTAAACATAAATCTCTTTCATCTTATGGCATCCATACATTGGATTGCTTTCATCCTTAAATCATTTCCAAAATTGTATTATGATTTTCAGCTCAATCTATCTTTCTCAATGATCATCGATACCTTTTCAAGTAATAATTCTTGCTCAAGCATGGTGGTTCTCAACATATATCAAATTTAATTGCATACATAACTACCAAGCACAAATGTTTCTCAATAACTCCAAATCATGAGTAATTTAGATCTTTCCTTACCTATTCTTAGGCAATGATTTTCTTTTTCATGTTCAATTAGTCTACCTATCCCTTTTCTTAGGTATCAATGGTAATAACAATTGATATTTCAATCAATCATATAGAGAAATTATTGAGTGATAATATTCCTTTCTCATTGGTCATAATCCTTGACCTTTTCATTATCTTTCAATAATTCCAATTTTATTCTCGTGGTCACAAAATATATGATTTTAATTGACATCATGACTTACAAAGAAGTCAAAAGGTCTCCTGAATCAAAAATATATTATAATCTTCATTAGGTGGGGTACTTTATCTGAGTCAATGTACACTCTTCCTCCCCCCTTAGTGTTTCCATGACATTCGATCAACTCAAATTTGTACTCCTAGAGAACATTTTCTTTATTGAAATGATTTATCATCTCTTGTTGTTGGATTTCTATTGACTTGTTCTTGCCTCCATGGCATTCCTTGAATATACTTATTCCCAAAGTTAGATTCATCATTGATCTCTTACCTCATAGACTCAATAAAGAGATCGTCAATAAAGAGATCTATTGATTAATCAATAACTTTACAAGATAAGAGGAACTCTAATATACTAATTCTCTTTTCCATGTATATCAATATCCTTTTTGTGGAGGAATATCCAGACCCAAAAAGGCTCTTTTATTGATGTGTCTTTAAATTAAATTATTTTTTCCTTACCAATTCCCTTGATTTTGACACATAGTGTCACTTTGTATCCCATTTCCTTTTGGAACCTCTAAACATATGTTTATTTTTGTTGGCAAGTTGGTGTGTTTAATCTACACTTGTACCAAACTTAGTACTAACTGTACCTTTTTCGGCCAATCTGATTTACCTTTTTCAAGTTTCTTTCTTATAATCACATTTCCAAGTGACTTTATTCCCAAAAATTGGTAACTTTATCTTCTTTATAGCCTTAAGAACTGTCAAGTCTCTTGGTTTCTTTTTCTTATTCTCAATCAGAACTCTAAATTGAACTTTCCAAATTTGGTTGTTGGAGCCATGTCCATTTCATTGTTTACTTCATTTCTGACCATTCTGGTCTCTTCCCTTACTCCAAGGTACTAACACCTTTCTTGCAAGTTCTTAGCCTTGCACAAAAATTATATTCTTGTAAAGAGTTCTCTAACTTGTTGGATACCTCCTTTGTTGGCTATCTATTTTTCTTCAAGTTTCCAATTTATTCCAATAACTACATACTCATAGATACGTAGTATTCTTACTAAATCTAAAAATCCTTGACACTTTACAACTATAGGTCGCTTCCAAGAAGGGGATATTTCAATTATTCGTATTCCCTTATAGTCATTTAACTATTCCATTGGGTGAAGGTTCATATTGATTATCCTTCATAGCCTTCCTACCTAACCCAATTGCATAATCCTTCACAATTCAAGAGGGATATCATAATGAGTTTTTGGTTTAGGAGTTACAACTCCTGGGATGACTCTTATCTTGTCCCAAACTTAAACAGGTTTCCAAGAAGATCATCTTCCTTTTCATTTCCCTTGTTCTTTCCTCTTTCTATCTTGGAATATGATCTTTTCAACCATTATTTTCCGATAAGGTTTGTGCATTGTTTGTGTAATGAGCTCATAGGCTCCAAAGCTAAACCTAGTAGCTCTAATATCACATGAAACAAACCCAATGTTCTACTTAGAAAAATTCCAAATATTTCACGTTAAGTGAATATTCTATGTTGCCATGATGTAGCAATAAAAAACTTTATTTTCATAAAGTAAATTACATGCACTTTTGAAATAACACTATTCCCAAACTTCCATTGCATTCCAATGTAATTTAAAAAATATTTCCATAGCATAGATATCATATTTAATGAACTTAAGTTTATCTTTCATGATTATATACTTCCATATAAATGGGTACATGATACATACATAGCTCTTTTGAGTTTCATCTAGTAATAGATATTCAAACTGATCTTGATGCCACCATAATGGTGCATACACTCCAACTATCCCTAATTTTTGTGCAAACATCCACAAACCTCAAACATCGACTGATGAGGGGAAGCATCACTCAAGCACTTTTTCACCAACCACGGACTCAAATGTGGTCCCCCACATATCTATTAATTGATAGATGACCCTTCACTTCGATGAAGAGATTGGTTGGTAAACCCTATAACAATAGCCTATCTAATCTTAGTGTTGTGTTACACAAACTAGAACCTATTCATATGGTCGTCATTCTATGAGTATGAAAATATTGAACTAGAACGCATAAAAGGAACACAATGAACTGACAGTGTAACCAGTGGCAACTTACACTACTTTGGCCAAAGTATTCTCACCCATTACTTTGAGTGATAGTCTCCCTATTTACATGCACTTATATAGCTTAGTTTGGATTATGACTATTCATATACTATGCTTAGTTATTTTCCTTCCTTAGGTAATCCCCAACCTCAGAAATAACCTATTCCCCCCTTTTCCAGAAAGACAATGGCATCTCTATGAATAAATCCTAAGTATAAGTTACCCCCTTTAGTGGATAATCCCATCCCAGGTATAACATATGAGCTTTCCTATTCTATAAATTAACTTTGTATAGACAAGCTATTCCCTTCAATAGACAAACTAGTCCCAAGTATATCGTTATAATTTAGAGTATAGATACATAAGCTTCTTCTATTTATAGATGAAATAATCATAAATAACCAACTCCAATTAGTAATATATCACATTAATAAGTGGTTCTCATAAAGAGAATAGCCACATCAATGATTTACCTCAATCAAAGAATAGTCGTAGCAATAGATGATTCCATTCGAGAGTGTAATTCCCTTCGTAAAAAGAGTTATTCAAAGTAGAATCTTGTCAAGAATGTGACTTCATTTCAAGAGTTTAAATAAACTAGCCAAGTAGCCACTTTAACTCAATAGTTAATCCAACCTATATTTCTAAGCATATAGTACTCCATAAACTCAAGTGATCAACTTAATCACATAGGTGAGTTTCAACCATAGTATGCCCCAATCCTAGATATAATCAAATAATCAACATTTAGTGTTAACAAGAAGATTAACCTAAACCTATGTGTTCCAACAAGAACAACATAGAACACATCCAAGAAGGTTATCTTTAACCTATTGGATCCAATGCGTAATCAAGTAAATTAATTCGCACCTAATAGGTTAATCTTAACCTAGGTTTTAATATAATTCTCAACCCAAATAGGTTACTTACAACCTAGTGTTGTATCTAGTAGTTAAGAAATGGTCAAGCGATCATACTAGTATGGATTGACAATGACTCATCCCATCATTTCATCCATACTGTTGATGTACATCTAGACCTTATCATTCCTAATTTTTCCTAACATCATAAGCCAATAGTGTCAAGTCAGTTCATGGCATTGATACGTCTCATATCATGAATAACCCTTAAGCTATTATTGTTTCATCATTCCTAGTATACTTATGCTAATGACAAACAATCCCTGCTATTATGGATTAGTTACAAGTGCTTTCATAGAAAAGCATAAAACAACTTATTTTTTCCTTCCAAAGTAAATGCTATGATTTCCTAATGGAAGTATTCTCAAATAGTTCAAACAAATCATTCAAATCTCATTCTTTCATAAATAAAGAAAAATAAGAGAAGACTAGATTCTCATGCTTATAATATGCATAATCCAATTGATTGAATTGATGCACAACCTTCTAACAACAACTTACTAGCTTCACTTAATCCTCTCAAGGAAATACTTCACTATGGCTTCTCCCTCAAGATAATAATATTAACTCACAAAGTAAGTCACAACTCTCACACAATAACTCTCATCTCTCAGAATATACAACTCTTAGAATAATTACAATAGAATAAGTTTGTAGAAGAATGCATTTTCAATAAGAGAGCTTGCCTCTCTATTTATATAAAAAAATGAGACATTTCAGCCTACAAAAGACACACACTAGTCGACACATTTTACCATTCAAATCGACTCACACTACTCAACTAAAAGGTGGAAACAATCAAATAATATACTCAACATATAATGCCACAGATCGACCTCTAAGGTTGACAACAACAAAATACTAGTTCAAACTGCACATGATCAAATGATGACAATCGACTTGCTAAAAAATAGAATTCTATAGGATATAGACTTTTCTCAATTTGGCACCATGTATTCAGCCAACTTCCTTTTCCTTTTGCATGGTTATCTACTTTGAAACAATATTTTTATTTTAGGTGACACTCAAACAATGCCGACTTGGTCATGGTTCCATTGACCAACATAGATAAGATGAGTCGCTCCTCCATTTTAGTGTATATTTGGTGCTTTGACCAATTCATAGCTTTCCATTCATATTTCCTATTCTCATGCATTTACACTTTATTTTGGAGTTGATAAATAATCCATCACTTTATATTTAAGCATCCAACATTTAAGAATTCATTGTTAGCAATTTAGAGATAAATTTCCATAGTATCGGCTATGTTTTATTTTCCATATCGACCTTACTGCTATGCAATACTTAGCATGTAGTTCAACCTTTAAATACTTTTCATATCTTATATACAAATCAGCTTATGTTATATATATATATATATATAAATTGACATCTAAGCATTACACACATATACATAAATATATCTTTATATATGTACATATACATATATATATATATGCTATTTAAATAGCATTAACACTATATTAAATATATATGTATATGTATATATACTAATATATATATATACCATGTCAATCAAGTATGTATACATTCAATATATAAATGAATATGAACAAGTTAACATTCACATAATAATAGTTCTCATATCGACTATATATATATATTCCTCTATGTACATGTATATGTATGTGTACATATATTGATACATTTGTATGGGCATGTCTGTTTTCCAAACATACGTGTCTATCAATACATGTATACATATGGATATATGTATATATCATATATATATACAAATTTGATTGCACCATCAAGAACATACATAATTACTATCGTATTGATGGGAACATACATGTGATATATTTATATATATACACATACATGTCATAATGTCCATTTGATAGCCCCTTGTTCATAAGAAAGTAATCCATAAGCATGCATATGTATGTCTACCCATGTACTCCCATGTACATGTTCCTCCATGTGTATGGTCTATCATCAACATGCATATGTCTACATATATATGCATTCCACGTGTGTTCACCTCATCCATACATGCATAGTAATTTAAGGAAGAACTTATAAGCTCTAAACATATAAATATCATCCAAGAATGCACTCAATAGTAATCAAGACCCTTACTAATGTAGAAAGATCATACTAATGATGACTTACCAATTCTCAATACTATGACTTGACTCAACCATTCTATTGTGACTATGTGTGTGAGCTCAGATAGGTTTCATTTAGGGTTATCTGATCAATCACTTATCTTGAGTGATACTTCCCCCCACTTGGAGGATTGAACCTATCCCTGCAACCAACTTATCACATTCACAATGGTAGTTAGACGTTCACAATAAATCCATATGCATCATAAACATTAAGCATATTCATATATCAAGAAATGTAAACATATTTACTCTTTCAAAGCCATATTAAGCATTTATCAACACTTTCACATAATACCTATTTTAGTATTCCATTCTTTTTGCAAGAATATCCAAATCATGATTGGATTTACCATCCTATTTACCCGTGAAGGTAAAAGTAAATCAGTAACAACAAGATGGGGTGTGACAAAATATCAAGTTGAATATATCAATCATAAATTTATCCCACATATTGAGGATCCTATCACTTATAAACTTGGATCACTTACCTTTTTTAGATCAATCTATGTTACCAATGAGGAAGTTATCATCATTGAATATCCACAACAAAGAATAGAAGGATTACGCCTTGTTTCCAAGATATATTATCTCCTATTAAAAATAACATTTGTCAATATATGCATTATTAAGGTAGAGGATTAGGCCTACATGAATAGGGTATCCTAGAACCAGTGTAAATTATGGACAATACTAAGCACCAAGGTCTTGGTTATTCAATAATTAAGTAATCTAAAAAATATTAGTGATACCTCTATAATATTGGGGGGAACTTTATCTAATGAAAACATCAACATAGAGAGTACGAAGAGTGCTTATAATGAAATCACTAAAAACACTACAACTAGCCATATCATGAATTGTCATCCACACATATTTCAACCATCTAATTGGGACCAACAACAAGAGAAAAAGTTATATCAAAGAAAGAAACATGTCATTGAAACAAAAGAATCAAAAGAACAAAATGGACAAGAAAAAATTAAATGGATACCAAAGAAAAAGAAAGAAAATTATCCCTATAAAAATCCATTAGTTAAATAAATTATGGTGAAAAATAAAAAGGGGAAGTTCATCCATGAAAAATGTCCAACGATACAAAATAAATCTTTATGAGCGACCTACAAAGTATATGAAGAAGTTGGTCCCAATTGTATCTCCATATCTACCCAACTTTGGAGAGTCAAAGAATCCAAACTATCGACCAATACATTTTCATCTTATATCTCTCAACGCATTTCACCATCGACTTTGACATCCATGATGTCCAAATCTCGCATTAATTGTGTATTGGTAGAAACTCTTTATCATAAGGACTCTAAAGGAACCCTATCGTGATATGTGCATCTAGGAAAGGTTAACTCCGGTATCGACAAAGAAGACAAGAATTATCAAGGGTTGCATTCAAGCACTCGTATCTTAGAAAAACAACTCCTTCAATAAGGATATCATTGGTACATCATGGTAGAAACATCTATATTAGCACCATAAGGATCTACATCACCACCACTAGGCGGTTCGACATGAGCACAAATATTAAAAAAATTAAAAAATTAAAAAATCAAGAAAATAGTCAAGAGAAAAATTATCCTCCAATGAAAACCATTATGGTGGTGCTTCAGTGAAAAATCATCCTCTAGTCAAAATCATCCTCTAATGCAAAGTGGGATGTAATTGTACATTCAATAGAATTGCAGATTTACATGTAGGGTTGGCAGTAGAATGCCAAATGGAATTCTCTAGTCAAAATCAACATATGTAATCTTTCTTTTCTAATATATATATATATAGGATTTAATTCCTTTTACTTAAGAAAAATCATCCTCTAGTGAAAACCACTATGGTGGCACTTTGGACAAGTACCATGATGAAAACCTAGAAAATAGGAATCATGGTTAGAATAGAGCATCTACATGTGCCATTTTAGGAGGAAGCATGTCAGCCTATCCATGATAAATCCAACATTCCATCCATGATTCATCCATCTTATCCATAATAAATCCATGAACCATTCATCTAACCCATTTTTTTATCCAAATCCAGCTTAGTTTAATCTTGCCAAAGGTATGGTGTACACTTTACACTTATGGAAAAAATCTTGACATGGGCCACTATCATTGATCCTATTCTATCCAACATTATGGGTGATCCCACAATACTGGTTTAAAATTTTTGGCCAAACTGGACATTGAGTTGAATTTTTTTAACTAAATCTTCACTTTCAGGCACCTATAGCTGCTAATCCTTGAGGAATTTAAAGATGATGCAAACTAGTGATTTGTGATATTTTGTTTGTAGATTCTAAATATATAAATTTTAAAATTTTGGAATCAAATTTCATTTCTTTTTCCATCTCCTTCAAAAACTAGTTTTTAATAGTAAAAACCATTTTTACAGAGTAACATGTACTTTCTAACATATAACTTTTTTCTATGAAGGATAAAATTCTATTTTTTTCTAATTTAGATTTTTAACTATTATATCTAGTGCATGCAATTGGTTTCATAGTGTTTTATTAAATTATTTTTTCTTAATTAACTTTTGAAGTCAGACCAGTTACAATTTAGACATAGGTTTAATTGCGAACACATGAATTTTTTTCCATGTATCAAAATTCATTTTTTTTTTGTTGGATCAAGGACATTAATATATAGTGCATAAATATTTTCAGAATTTTTTTTTATAATCTTCTATTTTTCCACATGTGTAGAATAGAGAGCTTGATTTTTGGTGAAAACCAACATTCACAAAAAATAATAATAATAATTAAATTAAATATATTTATAATTATAATTTTTGGGAAGCTTATAATAAGGACTATATACTTACAAAAAATAAATTTTAAATGAATTCATTTGATCCCCTAAAAGGTTAATCAAAAGTGGTTTTTTATCAGCATTTTGATAGGTGTAAAGGAGACTTCATCATAGGTATGGTTTAAAACTAGTGAGGTTCTATCCAAGGGGGTTTGATCTAAGGTGGTTTGATCAAACCCTCTTTAATTGAAATCCTTTAAATGGAAATTTTCAAGGCTTAAATCATTATATTTTCTAAAAATATATGATTTCAGCAAAAATCAGGATGTCCCAAAAAGTGTAAACCACTATTGTAGGATCAACCTTATATGAGCCATGAGGCATTATCCAAAGGGGAATACTCTATCCAAACATGTTATCCTATCACAAGGTAATTCTTAGAATCCTTTCCATATCCATCCATCCATTCATTTATCCATGTATCCACCCATTATATTCCCTACATTTCTAGACATTGGGGGCAAGTACTTACATCTTGCTTTAGAATAAATATTGATCTATGTCTTCTAAACTCACGTTGTGATCTAGCTATCATCCAAAAAATTCAAACAATCCATATCAGTTGCATTGTGTTGACACTTCAAGGTGGTATCAAAACATTCAGCAATCTTGTCCCTATCTTGGCTACAAATCTTGATCAATAAATCATCCAATAATCAATCATCATCTTCGGATGTATCCTTCCAAATCCTCATGTTGTTCCTATCTTGACAACACTATCCTTGCATTGTTGTGTATCCTCAACAATGTTATCATTATTGACAATTACTCAATCAATTCAATTGGTTTTAGCCTAGTTATCAATAGGATCTCAAAAGACTATTGATATCCCTATCATCCATATCAAAATCAAAAACCTCTAGAAAACCATCAAAATCCAAAAACGAAGTCGTAAAATATCAAAATCCCAAAAAAATTGTTGGTCATCTCTAGACAAGCCGAATTGAGTCAAAATAATCAAGCTACATTATCTCTCTGTGTATAATTTAGGCAATGCCATCATCGATGAGCCCTAGAGGCACTAGGTCAGTCCCTTTAGGAGTCCCTCTTGGTCTTTAAACTTGGTCAAAAACTCCAAAAACATTCATAAAACATCCAAATATACTCCAAAAATAGTGTCAATCATAGTCAGTTGAACTATGTCATCTTTGTGCATACGTAGGAAAGGTCATCATTGATGAGCCCCTAAGGCATTAGGATATTCCCCTTAGGTACCCCTCTTGGTTTCTAAATCTCTCAAACACACCAAAAAATATAAATATCTTGGAAACGTCAAAAACAACATCAAATAACCTCAAAAGCACAAAAATATCCAAAAGAAATCTCAAAAAATCCTGTCTCTGTTATCACCTATCTACAATAAACTCTCCATCCATAATAAACAATCACCGCCTTCAACATTTGACAATGCAATCAGAAAGAAATAAAACATTGAAATCCAAAACTTTCAAACAAAGAATCAAAATGACTGGAGCATCACTAGACTAAAACAATGTGTAAGTGTTAACTACCCTGCATTTTGAAAATCATCATCAACGTCCTAACATGTGTCTTAATGGATAATAATTCCTATAATATCCATCATCTATGGATAACATAAAAACAAATCAAAACATGTATGGCAAGTGATAGTACAACATTGTTTATCTGTTTTGATTTTATCTTTTGATTTATCTTATAGAAAGATATGTCCAAACGGATTCCCCTGCATACGTAACCGCCCCTTCCATTTTTCTCGCTTTCCCTAAATGGAATCCTCTTAGTTAGTGGGAGTTGATGGCCCTGTTTAGTTGATAAATAAGGCTCAAATCCTCCTTCCTTGAGCTAGTGATAGCGAGTTAGTGAGTTGATCGCCAAGTTCTTGTACAAGCTGATTATTAGCCATATTTTTGTAATTGCATTTTCTGATAGATGAAATAAGATTCTGAGTTGAGTATCCAAGTTTTCTAGTAGTTTAGAGGATACTCATCCAAGGGGGCCCACTTGGTGAGTAATCCATTCCTTTAGTTTAGTTAGATTAGTGTTATTTTTTCTTCAGTACTTAGTTAAGATTTTGGCATTGACTGTTCCTACAAGCACTAGAACTCTGCTTTGTGACTGTTCCTATAGCCAAGGGAGGCAAAGTATTTTTTGTTGGATGCTTAGATTTCCCTTCTTGTTATGCATAATTAGTTTATATTTGCTTGAGAGGTGTTCAACATTTGCTTTGTTTCCTTTCATGCAATTTGCTTTCAGTCTTAAGCTTTTCTTAGTTATAAAACTGAGATGACTAGTTTGGAATTACTAGTGCACATATTGTGCTGACCCATTTCAAGTTCACATCCCTGGGTTGACAATTTAAATATACCCTCATGATGGTTAAAATAGCTATTCAGGTCAGATTCCCAATCTCTGAATCATTGCAGTTAGAGATTATTTATTGAAATCATAACTATGGGCCAATATTTTTGGCATCATTGTAAGGGATGGTTTCAAACTAGCGAGTCCTTTGGAGTCATGATATCTTTTCTATTGTATTATTTCTAAATTTTTCTCTTAGTGTTAGAAGTATGATCCACTATTTTTCCCCACCCATTATTTGTGTGAGTTGGTTGATACTGAGTTGATACGGCATACATAGAAGAAGAAGAGATACTTATGGGAGATTCCTTCCTAATAATCTTGAACCATTTCAACTAGTAGAATGTCCAAATCTGCCTAGAGACAAAGAAGAAGAAGAACCACAGCCCTTTGCTGATATATTCCCTGACTTGACCAATTCTGAGGTTTTCCTTGAAGATCAAAACCCTATTGAAGAACCTTTTATTCTATAATTTTATCAAGTAGACATGGCTGATACAAATGGAGATAGGCCTAACAGGAAGAACCAACCAACTTTCCCCTTTCCCATTTCTAAACAGAATGAAGTAGATAACCTCAAAAATATCCTTGCTTCAGTCCTTCCTAAATTCTATGGGCTTGTCACAGAAGATCCTAATACATTCTTGTTTGAGTTTGATATACTCTTTAGAAGCTATGACTATACCACTGATGCCCATAGACTCAATTTATTTCCTACTACTCTAAAAGAAGCTGTATTAAGATGGTTCATGAGCCTTGGCAGAAATACTCTTAGAACTTGGGAAGATATGAAGACGATTTTTCTTGAGAAGCACAAAGAATATTGCAGGGGTAGTGACGTGAGAGGAGGTGCCATTTTTAGAATGTAGAAAAAAGAAGATGAGATCTTGGAAGATTTTATTTCAAGGTTTTTGTTTTGTCTATAGAAATCTCCACATCATACACTTAATGAAGACTCGCAGAATTTAATTTTCCTGAGAGGAATTAATGAAAGTTGCACTGATGCCTTGGACCTAATGGTAGAAGGAGATATCACTCAAGTCCCTTAGGATGATATCAAGAAGCTACGTTAAAACTATTCTAGGGTAGCTTCAAAGAAAGGAAGAGCCTACCAATCCTCTATGGGTAAGTCATCTAGCAATGGAGTCTCAAGGATGGAGATTACTAATTTGTTGGAAGATTTCATGCAAGATATAATTAATAATCTAGCTACTTAGTTGGATACACTTCAAGATAGAAAGAAACATGAGGAAGCAGAAATAATATTGATAGAATATTGCCCATAGTGTAGACAGAAGAAGAGGGACTGTAGATGTAAGGTGATAGCTAACATTGACAGTAAGTAGATTCCACCTGAGTTCAAACCAATTCAGATTGAAGAAGACCAAGTGTAATTTTTTGCACAGAAGAGGTCATGGGTTTCAAGACAAGGTATGCCACCAGATCCACTATCTTTTGCTGGACCATATTTTAGTTCCTCTTATTCATCTGGTAACTAGTGGAAACCACCCTATCCATCCAACTATGGAGGATACCCACCCCAGTCTTGGAATAACCCACCCAATGCTTGGTCCAATTATCAAAATACCTCAACTCAGTGGCAACAACCTTAGGGGAATTGCCAATAGTTTCAGGGACCTTGTAAACCACCCCCAAGAAATTGGCAGCAAACATATCAATGGAGAGGTGGCCAACAATGGTTGAACCAACCCACTAGCTATATGCAACCATCTTCTCAAACCCAGCAACCTACTCTAATTCCCCCTCCTGCTAATCCAAGTGCCAATATATCTAAACCTACCCAGTTACCAGCCCAACCCACACCCAACCCAAATAATAAACCACAACACTAGCCCTTATATTTTGTTGATCCAAGCCAATTTTTTGCATATTTTGTGAGTTTAAGTGGCATACGCCTCCATTCAGGAACAACCTTCCAAGATCCTTCCACCCCCATTATCACTAACCTACCTATGGAAAAGTAGGAAGAATCTTTGACTAAACCCATTCAGACTTGTGCAACTAAATCTCCTGAACTAGATCTAGTAAACCAGATAGCACAAGAACCACCTTTTCCTTAGAGATTAGAAGCTACCAAACGAAAGAAGACAAGGAGGAAACTAGATTTGATATCCTAGATCAGCTCAAGAATATATGTGTCCAGATACCTTTGTTTTAGGCCATAAAAGATGTCCCTATCTATGGAAAGGAAATTAAGGAAGCATGCCTCAAGAAACCAGGCAAGAAAAAGAAGGACCCCACTACAGTCCATGTACTAGGGCAGCTTGCTGACATCATGCTTGGAAAAGTAACTATCCCCAAGTACAGTGATCCAAGTAGCCCTATAGTTGAAGTTGGTATAAATGGGATGAACATTAAGAATGATTTGATTGATTTAGGTGAAAAAATCAATGTGATGACCAAAGACATCCTACAACAACTGAATATTGCAAACATGAGATCCACTCCTATAGTCATGTAGCTTGCTGATAGCTCCACTATTAAACCAAATGGTATGGTAGAAGACCTGGTGGTAATCCTAGACTCCTGGGGGTATCCATCCAACTTCATGGTTCTTTCCCCTAAAGAAACACTAGGAGGATATCCACTTATCCTTAGTCGGATTTGGTTAGCAACTGCATACACTTATCTTGGATGTCGGTCGGCTGATATGACCACTTCAGATGGCACGAGCATTAAAAATATTGTTTTGTATCCTCCTACTCAGCCATCCCACAATGAAGACAAATGAGTATGACCACATACTGGTGAATAAGCTGAAGAAGTCAACTATGTGGTGTAGCTTAGGATGCTCAGAAGAAGTCCTTTCCTACAGATTCAGGATGAAGATGAGGTGTTAACTAGTATCATTCAGAACCAATGTCAGATAGAAGAAGAATCATCTGGTTCCATAGACATCGAGCAAACACTTTTCTCTATTTTGCATGATCTTCTTGTACCAACTCTTCCAACAGATAGACTTCCTACAGCCCCTCTTCCTGCAACAACTGTCTCTATAGATAGACTTCCTACAATAATTATCACCCCAGACAAAATCCTTGCAGCAATAGGTATGTTTCACACAATGTTGCCACCTGAACTTAAGATACATCATATTAATGAAACAACTATGATAGAGCTAGTCACACAAGTACAGGTGTTTGAGGGATGCTTTCTAAAAATCAATAGTAAATTGGATGAAGGACAATAGTTGCTATTGGAAAATTTGTTGAAATCTCACCAAAAAGAATTTTCTTGGGATTATCATGACATAAAAGGATTATACCTAAAATTGTGCACTCACATAATCTATATCAAGGATGAGTGTACGCCTATCAGACAACCACAACATAGAATCAACCCTATCTTGAGATAAATTGTCAAAACTAAACTGCAAAAGTTGCTAGATGCAGGATTTATCTACCCTATTTTAAATAGCTAGTGGGTGTTCCCATTAGTGATTGTGCCCAAAAAGGGAGGGAAATGGTGATTTTGTGTTAACTATAGGGAGCTCAATGCTGCCACTAAGTAGGATCAATCTCCCCTACCTTTTCTGGATCAAGTCCTAGACTCTGTTGTAGGAAAATGATACTTCTCCTTTCTTGATGGATTCAGTGGATACAATCAAATTCAAATTGCACCAGAAGATCAGGAGAATACTACATTTGCATGTCCTTGGGGGACATATGCATATTCTATGCTTCCCTTTGGGTTATGCAACACACCTACCACTTTTTAGAGAGTAGTCATCAGTATATTCTTAGATATCTCCCTTGAATGCATGAAGATATATATGGACGATTTTACTACCTATGGTACCACCTTTGATGAAGCATTGGAGAATTTGAAGAAAGTACTAAAGAGATGTGAGGATCATAATTTTTCCTTAAACAATGAAAAGTGTGTCATGATGATGCAGGAAGGTGTAGTTCTTGGCCACCACATTTCACACCTTGGCATTCAAGTTGATCCATCAAAAATTGAGGTAATAAATAATCTACCTGTACATGCAAAACAAAAGGATATTAGGAGTTTTTTAGGCCATGCAAGCTATTATAGACATTTCATCAAGTATTTTAGCAAAATAGCAGCCCCACTATATAGCCTTCTGACTAAAGATGTTGAGATTCAATGGATAAAAGTTATGATAAAGCCTTTTCTAATTTGAAGATAGCTCTAACTCATGCTCCCATACTTAAGGGACCAAATTGGGAAATCCCTTTCCACATCTATACTGATGCCTTAGATTATGCAATAGGAAAAATCTTAGGACAAAAAAAAAAGCTATTGAAAATGCCATTTATTTTGTGAGTAAAAACTTGTAGGGAGCTGAATTCAACTACACAGTCATAGAGAAAGAAATGCTGGCAGTTCTATGCCTTGAATAAATTCAGGCACTATATCACAAGTTATCATTTTTTTGTACACACTGATCATGCAGCCATTAGATACCTTATGAACAAACCCCTAATCTCAAGAAGATTAGCCAGATGGTTTCTATTAATGCAATAATTTGACCTAACTATTATAGACAAACCAGGGAAGGAAAACGTGGTTGAAAATTTCCTCTCAAGGCTAACCTCATCAGATGATACTCAAGCCATAGATGACTCCTTTCTACATGAGCATCTATTTTCCATTAGTGTGCAAACACCCTGGTATGCTGATATAGCCAATTACCTTGTGATAGAGAGAGTTCCTCCTCACTTCTACCCAAAAGAGAGAAGAGTGTTGATTGAAAAATACTTCCCTTTTTCATGGATAGTTGTATGCCTATTTTATACTGGACCTGATCACAATATTATATGGTGTGTGAGGGAAGATGAAACCTATGACATTTTGCATGCATGCCATGATGGACCCTATGGAGGCCACTTTGCAGCTAAAAGGACAACAATGAAAATCTTGAACATATGATATTGGCCTACATTACACAAATATGCAAGAAGATATACAAAGAGATGTGATAAATGCCAAAGGATGGGCAACGCAACAAAGTCAAATGAGATGCCACTCTATCCACAAGTGGTAGTTACTCCTTTTGACAAATAGGGTTTGGATTTTGTGGGACCCATTGATCCTCCATCCAATGGTAAGTGCTATATTCTAGTGTGCACTGATTATGTAACAAATTGGGTTGAATTCAAAGCCATGAAGCATGCAAGAAACTACAAGGTTGCATAATTCCTTTGTGAATAAATTTTCACAAGATATGGGGTACCAAGAGAAATAGTCATTGATCAAGGCACTCAGTTTACATCAGCCCTTATTACAACATTGGTTAATGAATATAACATCAGGAACAAGAAATCTACTCCTTACCACCCTCAATCAAATTGACAAGTCGAGGTGACAAATAGAGAGATTAAGGCCATCCTCACCAAAACAATGCATATTCACAAAAAAGACTAGGCAAATAGATTATCAGAGGTAGTTTGGGCTTACAAGACCACTTGGAAGACAACTACAAGATTCACACCATTTGAGCTTATATATGGGAAAACAACCATGATGCCCATAGAATTTGAGACAAGACTCTTAGAACTGCTCTAGAGTTAGGGATGGATATTTCCAAGGCACCAAAGGAATGGATCATTTAACTGAATGATTTAGATGAGCTGGGGAAAAAAAAATTACATCATACTAAACTTGTGTAAATTCAAAGAATCAAATGGCATGACAGATTCATCAAAGAGAAGAAATTTCAGCCAGGCGATTGGGCATTACTTTTATGATTCATGGTACCAGGATAATGCAGGTAAATTGTAGACTAGGTGGCTAGGGCCATATGAAGTGGCAGAAGTCTTCCCCAATGGAGTTGTGCAACTCACGAACATTGACCCAATTAAATTCAAACTACTAGTGAATGGGAACCATCTCAGATTATATCACAAGCCATCTTCAAAAGAATATTTCCTGCTACAGTTTATCCAACACACAGTACTCGAGTACAGTTCCTACAGCAAAGGAGTTCTTGCAGCCAAAGGTAGCAAACCTAGTGTCCCTCTTTCCAACTAAATGAGGTACATACTTGTCATAATAAAGATTTCTACTTTTGTAGAAATCCATTTCTTCACCCATCTGTACCACCTTTCTCTCTCTCCCATAATTTCATTTCACCTTGCATCATTCCATCATCATCGATTAATCAATTATTGCTCAACAATGCAAGTAATACTTTCTCCTTGTTCAATGCACTAAATTCTCCACAATCATGTTTGTATACACTCAGGTACATGCACATTAATTGCATTCTTAATTATCCTTTAGAGTGTTTCATTTAATCACTATACGATAAGATGGACGTTCATATAATTTTCTTTAAACCCCCCATCAAATCAATCTTGGCATTTCGCATGTGTGGACACATGTCCAAATTTAGGTTGGGGGGAGGGGTAAGAAAGATGCATAAATTTTACCACATGCTGATATATGATTATCTATGTCAGCAAATCTTGTTGAGCTGATTCAAAATTTAAAATAAATGATGGCTCACATGTGTGATATGACACTAAACTACCACTGCCATTTCCTCTCATTATGGTTCCTTTTATTACCATCTCTGCTATTCTTAACTCTGTCATAATTTTGAAATGAAAGTGGTAAGTTGCTAAAAATAGGGTAAGAGGAAATTCAGTCGATGGATTCACCCACCAAGCAACCAATTTTTTTTGAAAAATATAGAGGTAACTTTGTACAACGATGAGCTGAGCATAGAAAATGGGAGGTGGACTCAATCAAAATTAGCCCTCAGCTCATGATGCCTTGTTACAAGACACAATGTGCTTCGCTAAATCTTAGAATTGTGGGTGGCTATATTATTTTCTCAAGTTGGATGGTTTCAACCAGGGTATTGGATTGGAGTTCACTCGGACATTTTCAGATGAAAAGGCCATGGTAAAAGGACTAAAGGTCATAGCAACTGAAGAAAAAATTGCTGAATTTTTAAGGTTGTTGGCAAATGGCAAACCTTGCCCCATTTCTAAGGATTCCAAGACAACCAGGGCCATATTTACAATGTATAGTGAACCTTCACTCACAATTGATAAACAAGGTTCTAAGAGGCTCTTTCTACTTGATCCATGGAAGTAGGTTGTCATGCATATCATCAAATACATCACTTGTGAAGGTTGGTTGTCGAACCTGCATTTAGTACATTTCAAATTACTGAGTTATATGCCGCATAGGAGGAAGATGAATGTGCCCAATGTATTGTACAAACATCTTTCTATTATGGTAGCAGAAACACAAAAAGGTAGAGAAAACTCTGTATCCCACCATTGTTTAATTAAATTGTTGGTTATGAGATCTTTGCATGATACAAACCCTGGAATGGCCTGGGATGATTTTGTGAATACTAAGCTGTATATACCTGAGCCCTCTTAGCCTAGGGTTTCATCTCAGTCACATAGGTCTAGTAGAAAATTGAGCACGGCTGAAGGCACCCATGGTGCCTCAATGTCTAGTGCTGGTAATGATTCCCCCATTGTGGAAAAGACCATAAATGTTCATTCCTTTAATAGTGAGATTGAAAAATAAAATTCATCATTAGGTTTTGATGATGATGACGTCCCATTGAAAACTGTGATAAAAACAAGAGCACAAAAGAGAGAGGCAAAAGAAAGGTGAATAAAAATGCAATTTGCATAGAAAGAGGTGTCGAGCCCTAAGAAAAGGAAGGATAGCACTGTTAATCCTACAACCAAAAGGAAATGAATGCCCTCTCAAGAAATCAAAGTCGGTCGATCCTAAGCTTTACGGGACATTGGGTGAAAATACTATTAGTGTTTCTTAGATCAGATTAGATAATCAATTGCACAAAAGAAATGCAACACATAAGACAATGAACACAACAAGATACCCTGGGAAAACCCTCCTCTTGAGGGAGAAAAACCTAGCAAATATATCTCTTATATATATGATAATAAGTGACAGAATTCTGCTTACAACACAGCCCAACAATGGCTAATGAATTTGCACTTTTCCTTAATACTTAGATGCAAATAAATCTGCTCTTCCTTGAACTCTGTCTGCTGCTATATTAATGATGATCTGCTGTTCAAGTATGAACTTCTTCTAGGAATGCGAATCTTGATTTCTGTTCTTCCTCTTCATGCGAATTTCTGCTCTTGAATATAATGGTGAACTTTCCTTGTATGATGCGAATTTGATCTGTTGATAATAGGTGCGAACTGCTTATTGGATTTGATGATAAACAATGACAAGAAGACCTTGTATTTATGCAAGAGAGGCACCTCTTCAAGTTAGGTCAGCCCCCTTTAAGGAAAACATAAATAATAAATACAATTTAGGGTCGGCCATAGTAAGTGCGAATCCTTTAAGGGTCGGCCCTTTGACATTAGAAAATATTCATTTAATATATATTTCTCTTGGGAAGTGCAGACCGACACTGTAATAAACATCAACACTCCCTCTCAGCTAGGGATGAACTTCCATCTGCACAAGACACATTATATTAGAATGAAAACAAAATAAAATATCACCTCAACGTGATATTAACCATTATGGCTACTCCCTTAGATGGTAAAAAAAAAACTCATCACGGATTCTCTCACGTGATGTTGTCATGGAGTCACACACATGACATCCACCATAGCTTCTCCCAGAGGGTGGAAACAAGGGCTTTCACCTCAATTATCTCTCATCAGAGAATTGCATTATCAAGGGCTTTCACCTCAACTCTCTCTCATCAGAGAATTGCATTATCAAGGACTTTCACCTCAACTCTCTCTCAGCAGAGAATTGTATTAACAAGGGCTTGCACCTCAACTCTTTCTCAGCAAAGAGTTGCATTCTCAACAAGGATCACTGATTACTGAGACTCTTTCTCAGTCACGGCTGCATTCTCCACCATACCAAGTTTCTCCCGGAAGTATACAAACTTAATCCTAGCGAGAGGCTTGGTGAGAATGTCTGCCGTTTGCTCTTCAGTGCTGATATACCTCAACTGTATAGCTTTCCTTTGCACCATATCTCTAATATAGTGGTACTTGATCTCAACATGTTTTGTTCTGTCATGAAGCACAGGATTGACAGAAATCTTCACACAGCTTTGATTATCACAGTATATGATAGTAGGCTCCATTGATTGTCCAAACAATCCTGCAAGGAGCTTGCGAAGCCACACTGCCTCATGAGCTGACACACAAGCTGTAATATACTCTGCTTCAATTGTACTTAAGGCCACTAAAGACTGTTTCCTGCTACACCAGGAGATCATAGAAGTCCCCAAACAGAAGCAAGAACTAGAAGTACTCTTGCGATCTGAGACACATCCTGCCCAATCAGAATCAGTAAAACCATGCAGCTCCAAATCCACGTTTGAAGAATATCTCAACCCATATCCGATTGTGCCGCATAAATATCTCAGGATATGTTTAGCTGCTACAAGATGTATTTGCTTTGGTTCACACATAAACTGGCTAAGTGCACTCACTGCATAGCAAATATCAGGTCTAGTGTTAACTAGATACATCAATGAACCAATCAACTGTCTATACATCGTAGAATCCACTGGTTCTGAACTAGCTGCAGCTTCTTTCAACTTATCTAAATTAGTCTCCATGGGTGTAGACATAGGTTTGCAGTCAATCATACCAAACCTTTTGAGAATGTCAACAGTGTACTTCCCTTGACTTAGAATCATCTCATCTGGCTTTTGCCAAACTTCTAAGCCAAGAAAGTAATGCATGAGACCTAGATTCTTCATCTCAAATTCTGAAGCTAATTCCTTCTTGCATTTTAGAATTAGATGTTCTTCACCAGTAATGATCAAGTCATCAACATATAAAACCAAAATTAATGCTTCATCATTTACTACTTTGAAGTAGAGGTTAGAATCTGCATCATTCTTTGAGAAACCCAGACTTGAAAGATACTGATCAATTCTTTCATACCATGCACAAGGAGCTTGTTTAAGACCATACAAGGCCTTCTTCAGCTTGCAGACATGAGACTCTTTCCCATGCACCTCAAATCATTTTGGTTG
Source organism: Sequoiadendron giganteum (assembly GCA_007115665.2). Lineage (NCBI taxonomy): Eukaryota > Viridiplantae > Streptophyta > Pinopsida > Cupressales > Cupressaceae > Sequoiadendron > Sequoiadendron giganteum. Next base: position 174,674,707 of record CM021109.1, on the reverse strand, counting down.
CTCAATGTACACCTCTTCTTCTATTATGCCATTCAGAAAAGCTATTTTTACATCCATTTGGTGAATCTTCCATCCTCTAGATGCAGCAATAGCAATGATGGTTCTAACAGACGTGTAACGAACCATAGGAGCAAAGGTTTCTTCATAGTCAACTCCCTCTTTTTGTGAGAACCCTCTAGCCACAAATCTAGCCTTGTGTTTCTCAATGCTCCCATCAGCTGCATGCTTGATCTTGAAGAGCCACTTAGAAGACACCACAGATTTGTCTTTGGGTCTAGGAACTATATCCCAAACATCGTTCTTAAGTATAGACTGATACTCCTCAATCATGGCATCTTTCCATACTTGTTGACTAGAAGCTTCTTCAACATTTGAAGGCTCTGACTCAATAATATGACTCATCAAGGCAACATAACTAGAGAACTTGTGAGGTCTCTTGCTTTCTCTGAAGGCTCCTCTTGGAGCTGCAAACCTTTCTGCTTCCTGCATTGTCCTGCGAGCCCAAAGAGATCTTTTCTTTCCAATCACAATGTCTAGAGGCCCATCAGTAGGATCCAAAGGCTCAGCTGGATCAATATCTTCTTTAGGTTCTGTATCCTCCTTCAGATTCTCTAGAATATGGTCAACTTCCATATCTTGAGGAGGTTCTTCTTCATTGATCTCCATAGGAGTGCCTTTGGACCTTCTATAAGCAACATCTTCCTCAAATGTGACGTCTCTACTGATCTCAATAGACTTATGTCCTGGAATGTAAATCCTGTAAGCTTTTGATGTCTCACTGTAGCCTACAAGAATTCCTTTCTTCCCAGAAGGTTCTAGCTTTGTTCTCTTTTCCTTTGGAATATGAACATAGACTGGACAGCCAAAGATCCTCAAATGACTAACTTCAGGCTTCACGCCTGAGAATGCTTCTTTAGGAGTTTTATTCTCTAAGATCCTGTGGGGACTCCTGTTTTGAACATAGACGGTTGTTCTTGATGCTTCAGCCCAAAGAGAGATTTGTAAGTCTTGATCATGGATCATAGCTTTCACTGCTTCCACAATAGACCTATTCTTCCTTTCAGCAATACCATTTTGTTGTGGATTATAGGGAACACTGAACTCCCTCTTAATCCCTGCTTCAATACAAAAGTCTCGAAATGTGCCAGAAGTGTATTCTCCACCATTATCAGATCTCAATACTTTGATCCTCTTCCCAGACAGATTTTCAATCTGTGCTTTGAATTCTCTGAATCTTTCTAATACTTCTTCTGATTCTTTAGATCTCAAGAAATAGATCCAAGTCTTTCTAGAGTAATCATCAATGAAAATAATATAATACAAGAAACCACTAGATGATGCAATAGACATTGGACCACACAAATCAGAATGAATGAGATCAAGAATACATTTAGATCTACTTTCACTGGAATGAAACATACCTTTTGTGTTCTTGCCTAGGGCACATCCCTTGCATGTACCTTCATGTTCTTGATCGAATTTCGGAAGACCGGTGACCATCTTCTCCATGATAGGTAGAGCACGAAAGTGAATGTGAGCCAATCTTCGATGCCAAAGATCACACATGCTGGTACTGTTATGCACAAGTGCTTGAAGAGGATGAGTGCACAGCGTGTAGAGACATTCATGTCTAACTCCAATCACTTGAGCAGTTTTGAAGCTGGAGTTCTTTGCCCATATAAGAACTTTCCCTTTAGAGAAGGCAACTTGATAACCCTTGTCTTCTAATGCTGAAATTGAAACAAGGTTCCTCTTTATCCCTGGTACGAATAGTACATCATTCAACTCCAAAGAAATTCCAGAATCCAAGTGAAGAGTGGAGTTTCCAATCCCTTTTACAGAATATCTAGCATCATCTCCAATAACAACTTGATCACTGGAGTTGCTTTCCATTAAGTTTGAAAGGTGACTTCTAAATCCGGTGATGTGCCTAGAAGCACCACTGTCAATCAACCAAGTATTAGAGTCAGTAGAAACATTGCTAGACAAGGCTGAATAAAATAGATAATCACTGGAGTCCTTTTGTAGAGCAACTTCTTCAACATCTGCATTGGCAACTTGAAGCTTAGGTCGTTGGGGGCGAACCCTCGCAAAGTGACCATACTTGTCACAACGAAAACATTGAATCTTGGACATGTCTCGTTTCCTTTTGAAGGTAGGAGCATCATCATTTCCATCTTCTCGATTCCTTTTGAAGAAACCTCTCTTAAAGCCTTTTCCTTTGTTTGATGAATGAAAGGTAAGAACTTGTAATTCTTCATTCTTTGAGCTTTGACCAATCCCCCTTGCTGTTAGTCTTGACTCTTCTTGAATGCAATCAATCCTCAATCGATCAAACTTGGGAAGTTTGGATCTTGCACTGATTCCTTGGATGAACGCCTCCCATGAAAGCGGAAGACCATTGAGAGCAAGCATAGTCAGTTCTTTATCATCAATCATGTGACCAATAGTGGAGAGCTGATCTTTTATCTCTGAAATCCTCATGAAGTATGTAATAACAGATTCTCCTTTCGCCATTTTCACATGATGAAGTTGTTGCTTCAGAGCAAGGGCTCGACTGGTGTTGTTGATTTCGTACATCTCTTCCAAGGTTGTAAACATCTCTCTTGCTGTATCCAACTTGAAGATAATTGGTACAATATGATCCTTGATGGAATCAACCAATGCTTTCTTTGCCCTAGTGTCTTTCTTCCTCCATTGCAGCTTCTCTTCTTCCCCCTCAGGTTCGGGAACTTTTGTTTTCACAAACTCAGCCAAATCATTCTCTTCCAAAGTTAGCATGAACCTGAACCTCCATGATATGTAGTTCGAGATCCCTTCGAGTCTATCCTCGATTTTCAGACCGTTCACCATCTTGAAAAATTTAGAAGATAGACTGAAAAAGGAATAAAGTGAGTGTTGCGAACTAAATCTGATCACGATCTTTTTCACACCCGCTCTGATACCATGTTAGTGTTTCTTAGATCAGATTAGATAATCAATTGCACAAAAGAAATGCAACACATAAGACAATGAACACAACAAGATACCTTGGGAAAACCCTCCTCTTGAGGGAGAAAAACCCAGCAAATATATCTCTTATATATATGATAATAATTGACAGAATTCTGCTTACAACACAACCCAACAATGGCTAATGAATTTGCACTTTTCCTTAATACTTAGATGCAAATAAATCTGCTCTTCCTTGAACTCTGTCTGCTGCTATATTAATGATGATCTGCTGTTTAAGTATGAACTTCTTCTAGGAATGCGAATCTTGATTTCTGTTCTTCCTCTTCATGCGAATTTCTGCTCTTGAATATAATGGCGAACTTTCCTTGTATGATGCGAATTTGATCTGCTGATAATAGGTGCGAACTGCTTATTGGATTCGATGATAAACAATGACAAGAAGACCTTGTATTTATGCAAGAGAGGCGCCTCTTCAAGTTAGGTCGGCCCCCTTTAAGGAAAACATAAATAATAAATACAATTTAGGGTCGGCCATGGTAAGTGCGAATCCTTTAAGGGTCGGCCCTTTGACATTAGAAAATATTCATTTAATATATATTTCTCTTGGGAAGTGCAGACTGACGCTGTAATAAACATCAACAAATACAAATGCTCCAACAGAGTAGGAGAATGTATAGGAGGAATATGTGTTCAAGGAGGCAACAAAAATGACCTTGGTAGATCTTGTTTCCATCACAAAGGAAGTTGAGATTCAAGAACATGTAGAAAATTAGGAGTTCCTATAACAAGACCAATAGTGGGACTTCCTACAAAAAATTCAGGAAATAGATTAGGAGTTCTTGCAGCCACCACTGGAAGAAGAACAAGAGGTCCTACAACAAAATGAGGAAAGAGGAATCATACCTCAACAACCTGAATCGGTGAGACCTCCTGAATCGATGTAAATAGTTCTCTATGGGAAGCAACCATTTACGGAAATTTTGGTAGGAATCCACAACCCTCCTGATTTTTTAGTACATATAGCTATTTTAAATTTATGGAAATAAATACAAAGGAGAGAGGAGGAGTGGAAAGAAGAGAAGAAATGGTTTAAAAAAGGAAATTCAAATGAGGGATGAGATGATCGTAGAAAAGAATGAGGAAATTGTTTTTCTGAAGGAAAGGGTAAGAGGCATTTCAACTCTGGTTCCACAAATTTTGGAATGTAGAACCCCTCCAAGGGTTTATGATTTGCACTTAAAGGAGAAATACCTTTCCTTTAGAATGTCAAGAATCATCTCAAGGCTAAATCACTCCATTGAAACCCCTACTGAATATTTTAGTGCCTACAAAATTGCTTCCTCTGAAATGAAAAATTTGTTATGTGAATTCTATCTAAACAAACTTGTTGTCCCAAAAGATAATGACTAGAACCCAATGCCTTATGTTGGAGACATACAATTGAGAGAATTTATGTACTAGGTGCAGAATGAGATTAGTTGGGGTGGGCAATACAATTCTTACAAGAAGAAGGAATCCAATATTCCCCTAGCCATCAGGGCTGGATCAACGAACCCCAAAGACATTTATACAGATTGGAATAGATTGCTCTTTAGGCCGAGCTATAGTAATAAAATTATTCCCTGGATTGAAGCTATTTACAATGAGTATGAATTAAAAATTGCAGCAAAAGAAGATACTATGAGAGGATATCACAAAATGTTAAGTTGGGGGAAGTGATGAGTCTTGATTTTGGCCTAGTTAGGGGGGGTAGAATCTCTTGTTATTTGCTAAAATTTCCATAGACTTTGATATTATATGTTGACACTTTCATATAGTTTCTCTCAGTTATATGACATATGGACTAATTCCATATTTGCTAGTTTTAATGATATTTACCCATTATGTGGACCATCTATATTTATCTTGCATGCGATTTATGAATGTTATTTAAGTTGGTTATGATTATGCAATTACTATGTGTACTGACATTATTTTGCAAACATGATTGAAATGCTAAGTTGAGGAATACAACTGCTAGCTAGTCAAGTTGAGGAGTTGCACGAGGTCAACTCAAGACGATGACAAAAGATTCCCATGTCAGCCACGTGTAACTGCCTTGCACCAATCTTTAATGGCATTGAGAATTACGGGTGTTACTATAGTGGTTGATTCCATGTTTGGGCATGCATGTCTGAATGGATTCCCCTGCATGTGTAACTACCCCTTCCGTATTCTCGCTTTCTCTAAATGGAATCCTCTCAGTTAGTGGGAGTTGATGGCCCTGTTTAGTTGATAAATAAGGCTTGAATCCTCCTTCCTTGGGCTAGTGATAGCGAGTTAGTGAGTTGATCACCAAGTTCTTGTACAAGTTGATTATCAGCCATATTTCTATAATTGCATTTTTTTGATAAATGAAATAAGATTCTGAGTTGAGTATCCAATTTTTCTAGTATTTTAGAGGATACTCATCCAAGGGGGCCCACTTGGTGAGTAATTTTTTCCTTCAGTTTAGTTAGATTAATGCGAGTTTTTGTCTAATACATATTTAGGATTCTAGCATTGACTATTCTTATAGCCAAGGCGAGCAGAGTAATTTATGTTGGATGCTTAGATTTTCCTTCTTGTTATGCATAATCAGTTTAGATTTGCTTGAGTGATGTTCAACATTTTCTTTTTTCCCTTTCATGCAATTATCTTTCAGTCTTAAGCTTTTCTTAGTTATAAAACTTAAATGACTACTCTAGAAGTCCTAGTGCACATATTGTGCTTACTCATTTCAAGTTCATGTCCCTGGGTTGACAATTTAAATGTACCCTCATGATGGTTAAAATGGCTATTCAGGTCAGATGCCCAATCTTTGAATCATGGCAGTAAGAGCTTAGTTATTGAAATCATAACTGTGGGCCAACAATTGGTCCAAAATATTTTGAAACTTATCACCCATACACTCTCTTAGGGTTTTCATATGCTAGACATGAGCAATAATACTCCTTATTTGTGGAGTCAAAGTCCATGGAATAGATACAAAGCTACCTTCGTCATTAATACCCTAGTGTATTGTGTATCTTTGCTAGATTAATAAGGACTGCTAAACATTACTTAGTCTCCATGAATAAAAATAAAACTCATCATGTTTTATATACCATCAATCTGTTAGAGTAATAAGTTATATGCTTACTTAATTATATCATACTGGTTAATTAATTAAGTCACTTATTCCTCTAGTTGCTTAAGCTAAACTTAGGCACATTAATAATTGATTAATTATTAAGTGTGCACACTAGGGTTTCATTTAGGGTTTCCCTTTTAGGGTTTCTTGATCTCCTTCATAAGGATTGATCTCTTTGTAATATCTGAGATTCTCATAATGCATTTTACACTTTGAGGTTTACAGAACATCTTGTTGGTTTTGCATGTCTTTTGCATGTGACAGTTGATTGCATGTAGGTGATCTTAGATTCTAACATGGTATTAGAGCTCAAGACTTGCAACTGCCTATTCATGATCTAAAGATATGGCTTCTTAGTGAGTTTCAAATGCAAGGGTTTCCACAGGCATCTTTTCTGCAAGATCTGGGGGTAGCCAAATTTTTGGTACAGTATGGGCTCAAATGGACATTGCCATCGCGTCCGCAGCACCTAAAAACCCTAGGAACGCCTGTCATTTGGTTGATTTTGGTGAACTTGATCTGGGGGACAAAAGAAATTTACCATGGAGGCCATATGGCCTCCCCAACACGCATTCCGAGGTCAAAATGGCAGGAAAATCAAAGAAAAAGGCAAAAAAAGGCATTCGGTTTAGCGCTGCTAGAAGAAAACGAAGGCGCCACCGGTGTGCCACTCGGCAGCCACCAGGAGAGGCGACCCCCGAGCGGCGCCACCCATTCCCACCACCACTTGCTCCCTTCAGCCCCTGTGGGCCCAAATAGCCCCGCCAAGGTCATATGGGGGACCGGGTGCTCCGCGCTCCGTGTTCGGCCCCTGGCCCACTCTAGCCCCCGCCCACGGTCATATGGCGACCAAGGGCTTCACCAAATTTTTTATGCAGGGGTATTTTTTTGAGGTGATGGCCTCCAGGCCATCAAATTTAGGCTCATGAACTGTTGATGTTAGCATGACATCAGCGACCGTACGGCGGTGTTTGTCCCCCTAACCCTTATTTGCCTTAAAAGAGTAGTTTTTTTGTTTTTGGCATAACTTGGGTATACGCTATCAAAATTGGGAAAACGAGAAATCGCCGGAAAGCTAGTTCTGAGAACTATCCTATGGCGTAGTTTATTTTTCAGTATTTTCCTTTTTTACTACATTTGTTACTAGTTGAAGTCAGATATACTTTTTATGCTTTCGAGCTCATAACTTTTTGCCACGATCTCCGATTTTCACTATCTTTGCGGTGTTCGAAAGGTATTGAGGAGATTTATGTTGCTGTCTATGCACTTTTTTTTGTATCTATTCCAAGTTTTTCATTATTCTAGATTTGACCCAATGGGTGTTTTGGAGATTACCTGGATATTTTGGCAGTTGGGAGAGTGCCTCTTGCTTATCTGCACTTCATTTTCAGCAATACATCATTCAATAATCGACTGTTGCTTCATAGATTCCAGCATTGTTCTCGTTTGGAGTTTTCGAGTGTTCCATGGCATCAGGTCTATTGTTGCATCATTGTGATTCCAATATGGTTTCTTGTAGATAGAAGTATCTTTCCTTGCTTGCTATATTGCGGTTCTAGTGTTACTCTACAGTGTTCTTCCAATGCTTCTTTGCAGCATGTCATATCATTGTAGGGGTGTTTTGTCCCACTGGGTTTTCCTCCTCTACCTCTTTCTTGCATTTGTAAATGGGTACCTGATCAGGCCTAGTTGTCGGGACCCATCTTTGCTTGCATGCATCTTATTCTAGTGTTTTAGCTTCTTCCTAAGTTCATCTTAAGGGGGGGTGTTAGAGTAATAAGTTATATGCTTAATTAATTATATCATACTGGTTAATTAATTAAGTCACTTATTCCTCTAGTTGCTTAAGCTAAACTTAGGCACATTAATAATTGATTAATTATTAAGTGTGGACACTAGGGTTTCATTTAGGGTTTCCCTTTTCGGGTTTCTTGATCTCCTTCATAAGGATTGATCTCTTTGTAATATCTGAGATTCTCATAATGCATTTTACACTTTGAGGTTTACAGAACATCTTGTTGGTTTTGCATGTCTTTTTCATGTGATAGGTGATCTTGGATTCTAACACAATCATCCAATTTCTTCTATCCTCTAATCCTACTAAAATTTCTTCTAGTGAACATCTCCATCTTTTATCACAATATCATTAGAACCTTTTCATGAGCCCAACCTAAAACTATATATTTTTTAGCTGAGCTCTTGAGGAGGTAGCTCAACATCTTATCATCCTTCCACTAACTTTTGAGGCATAGTGGGGCATCATTAAACAAATTTCTTTCTTTCTTTGATCTCGAATTCTTTGAAACAACATAACAAGTACATTATGTCAAAGAGGGGAAAAATGTAGACATGTAAATATGGCTTAATGCATATCACACATCATGAATTGCATTTTTCCATTATCAACATCACTTTCATTATCATTATTGCATTTCACTTCATTTGCATCATTAATCCCCATTTAACATCATTTCCACCATTTAACCCTATTTTCCTCTATTAATTAAATAACCTTGAATTGTTTAATTAGTTCACTATGTCATCACTAATTTTACCTTATTCCTCCTAATTAATTAAATAAACATTAACTATTTAATTATGTCTCTAACATTACTTATTCTTCTAGGTTAATTAAATAGTTATCATTAATTATTTAATCAATCTACTTTCCCTCTTCTAAATTAAATAATTAAATCAATTATTTAATTTCCCAAAGTTCACTCAACATGGTCTATTAATAAATAAAATTTTATTTATTGAATCGATTTCATCTTGCACATTCTTCTCAAGATTGATTAATTATTTAATTAATTAATTATCGTCGCACAATTTGATTGATCATATCACATCCATTGATTACTCAATCTAATTTTCTAACTAATCAATCATTTCAACTAGTTACTCCAATCCCACTAATTAATCAATCCATTTCCACCAATTATGCCAATGACAGTAATTATTCAATCTAATCCCACTAATTTTCAAATCAAGTCTCTTAATTGGATTAATTAGGTCAATTAACTTCTCAATCTATCTCCTCTTAATAGACATTGATCGTTGATCTTGATTGTTGATATTTGCATCTATATTGTTCATCTAAAACAAGTGAATCTATAAAGTAACCCTCATCCCTCTCATAATTAATTTGGAGAATTTTTGGAAAGGTCACATCAGCCTGATTCTTGAGAAAATTAAAAAAAACCCTTGTATTCTAGGTCATCATCATCGTCATTATCAAGCTTTTGCAAACCATGGAGGTTTTGTGTTAAAAACAATCCAACATATCAAGATCAACACAAATACAAGTTGACATGGGATGGTAAGATTGTGTAGTTTGAATTCATTTGTGTTACCATTCGATTGTGCTAACCTTGTTTTTTGAATTCATAGCTATGGAAATTTCATTTCATGAGTAGGTTGGTTTTATCCTATTATTTTAATTTCATTTGATTGATTTCATTGATACCAATCCAGATATGTAATTCCCCCTTACAGTTTGGATGTATGACTTAGCAAAGTTGTTGGTACCTAATGTTTTTGTATTTGTAGACTTCATTAGGTATGTAGCAAAAGATTATGATGAGCATGTTAGAGTGGTTAGGGCTGCAAATGGTGGAGTGTTGGTACAAATTAACAAGGACTCTATTTCTAATTTTTTTAGCCTCAACCTAGTTGAAAACAAAACTATGGATTTTTATTTATTCAAGAAAAATATCAACAAGATGAGAAAAATTATAGGGTCCTCTAGCTACCTAGGCACATATTGAAGGAATTTTTATAGAAAATAAATCATAAATCATTAGAATGAAGTTAATCCCTTCAATATTGATCAATTTGAAGGCTACTTCCTCAAGACATATCACTCTCTATGCAAGCCTTTAAGGGTTATTCTAAGGTTAATATTTATGTACCATTGATGTAAATCATAATAGATATTCATAACCCTTTGGTGAATAATGAGTTATATTTTTCCTCATATATTTCAAACTGATACATTTTGACCCAATTTCTGATGAAAGTTCATCGAAATTTTGACGACCGTTCATCAGAAATATTTCGTTGAAAAATCGACGAAATTTGAAGCGTCAATTTTCTGACCCAGGATCGTCAGCTAGGTCAAAAAATCGATGTTTCAAATTTCATCAATTTTTCAACAAAATATTTCCAACAAAAGTTCGTCGAAATTTCAACGACCTTTCGTCAAAAATTTGGTCAAAACTTATTAGTGTCAACTGGAATCCACAAGAATTTTGTGGAGATTAAGGCTAGTAAAAAATGATTAACTTCAAGTGGTATTCTCTATTTTTCCATATATTCTTATACGAGGGAAGGAATAAGTGGGACAAATCCTTATAAGTTAAGATGGTTGAGGATAATGGAAAACCTCTTTGTGCCTAGTGTTGGAAATACATTTGGGATATGAATTTTTAAAACTCTAGCTATGAAATATTTTAAAATGGTTTTATCAAAAAAAATGTAGGGTTCATGGAAGGAGAAGGTGCGAGATTGCACAAATAAATTTTGTATTTCCTAAGCCTAAAAGAAAGATTCATTGAGTTGTGTATACAACATATTTGGGGAGATCAATATCCCAACTTAAACACAACTACAATAAAGGTATATGGATGCCCTATAGAGCCACACATCCTACTGAAGTTTGTCCTAAAGAGACTAGCATACATAGAAATTCTATGGAAACTAAATTAAGCAAACAAGTTTCATTTCAAGGGGAAAAATAAAGTATCATTCTTTCCTTTTATTGTAGTGTTCTATAATTTTACTATAAAGAAGTAAGGCCTAGAATTTATATAACCTATGCTTCAATCTTATAGGATTTCCCATGAAGTTGACAAAAAAATTGATCTAGATGGATTTGTGAATCAAGTGAGATTGAGCATCCAAAGATCAGTTTACATTCGTCATGTTATTTTTGAGGAGGATGTAATAATAAATTTCTTGATAGAGAAGGAAGTAATGAGAGAAGAATAAAATGGTTTTCTAACAGGAAAGGTGAAGAATAAAGAGAAAAGTAGAGTTCTAATTACCTTAAGGAATTTGTAGAGATAAACAAAATTTTGGATAATGATTAAATATTTTCTAGAAATAACCATGCAACTAAAGAGAGGCCAACATACCAACCACCTAATAATCCATCAATATATGATCATGTGCATAAAGGAAAGGAACCATTAGTTGTAGATCCTTCTTATCAAGAAAATCCACCCACAACCACTACTTCCCAAGAGCAACTGTAGAAGAATAAAAAACTTGATCAAACATCACTAGTTGACTATCCTCTGGGTATTGATGAATTAGAGGAAATAGAGGTGATTGGTGATAATTTTGTAGTTGAGGAAGAAGTGGACCAAGTAGTGCCTTCACCCCAAGAGTAAATATTGTAGGAAAGTAATAGAGTATAATGGGAATAAATGTGGGAGGGGGAAGAGGAGACAAATGATATTAGAGCCTTACATTGCATACAACTCATCTCTAATGATGATTTTTTCAAGTGTAAGGAGTATAAGGAATTTTTACTAAGGATCAAGAGAGAGTAGTATTAGAAGAAACTCAATTAAGCTAAGATAAAGGCCCACCCCACACAATATAAGGAAATCACTCATAAGGTTTTGAAGGAATTTTTTTAATGTTAAGAGCATCACTCCAAAGTAGGGAAGGATATTGGTAAGAGAAAGTGGGTTGATTCTACTACCTGAGTGGGATATTGCATTATCTATTTCTCTAGACACTATAAGGATAAAAAATAAGTATTTTCTTTTGATGAGAAAGTTGAAAAGGAAAACTTTGGATCTGGTTTTAATCCAAAGTGGGAAACCCTAGCAATCTAGCCAATGGATTGAAATACCAACTAGCCACAAGTTGAAGAAATGGTACAAGAGATAACAAGGAGATTAATTATAAAAAGGCTATAATATACAATATCCCCACAGGTAGCATCTCTTGTAGTTTATACAACTTTTTTTAGTGAAGTAGCTATGAAGAAATTGTAGGAATATTGTGACATATTATTGGTGGATCATATTAATCTCAGTAAAAAGTATAATAAGATAAAGATCCAAGTGTTGAAACTAACATCATCACCATCCAGCATTGAATTGGAAATTATCTCTACCATAATTTATTGAGGAATTATGATATAGGAAAAGGAAGATATGGCTTCTAAAATAAAGAAATTGGAAGAGAAGTTGCAAAGCGCCCAAGAGAAAATGGAGAAAATAATAAATGATATAGTAGATGATATAATTGGATATATCTTATCTAAAATACTTGGAAAACTAGAAGATTCATATATGTCCTATTCCAATATTAGGGATGCACATGCTAGAATCACTAAGGACTAGGAAAATCTCAAGAATTTAATGGATAGCAAGGTATCCAAGGCCACTAATTTGAAAATTATGCATAAATGTGCAATATTTGATCCAAAATTCAAACTTATCTTGTCTCACAAGGGAAATGGTAGCATTTTTGATGGAGGTCCATGAATACATTATGAAACTTGATCAGAAAATAAAGGCCGAGTTTAAATCATTTCAATGTATTGAGGTTAAGTTCATAGCTAGTATATTGAATACTAATGGCAAATTAAAGTCATTAGATCAATGGAAGATAGGATTTGTTATAATAGTTCCCACCAATACTACATTTATTTATGAAAATAATGATATGGATACAAGCCTATTGAATAAAACTTATATAAGTTATTTGCATAAAAAATAGATCTGAATATTTTTTGTAGAAAGACGAGGATTGTGTAAAATGAAAAGTACATTAAACATATTGATGGGTCTCAAAGTTACTATCATTCTAATGGAAATTAGAAATATTTTATGTGGAATGGGATGAGAATCATAATATATTATTGTGTGTATTTGCATCTCTACTAGTCAACAAAACTCTAATGCAACATTCTATTGAATTGATGATAGAACATTTTTAGACATATTTTATATTTTGTAGTATAGTCTCCAAGAATTCCAAGGACATCTCCTATTTGGTATTTGGTTTCAACTTCTTCTATGGGTGGTGACATGGATTCATCTCTTGTAACTGGCTTCACTTATAACTAAATATAAAAGGGAAAAGTGTAATGCAAATGTAAAAATTTCATGTGAGTCATATGACTACATTTGTGGGCCTATGTGCTCACTTTTATATATAAGGGACTCTTATTTCATTGAAAAGTGTCTAGATGTGGTTTTTATAATTTTGATGGGTAGGTCAATCTCTTTTGGTAGTCCTTTGAAGTTCAAAGCATAGATAATTGTAATTTTATCAAAATAATAGCATATAGTTCAACATATAGCTCAAATGAAATATATTCCATTTTTTTTTATCTCCTTGATGTAGAGTAGGGAGGAGTTTGTATTACAATCACTATTCAAGCTATCTCAATCAATTCTTCAACCCTTAAAACCCAAATTTGGCATTATTTCTCAATCCCTTCATATCCCTCTTGTAGGATGGAAAACAATGAATTTTCTTCTTAATTTTCAAAAGAAATCCCAGACCCATTAAGCTCTACCTTAACATATTAAAAAAGGAGATAGGTTTGTTTCATAACAATTCCCTCTAAAAATTGATGTTATGCCAGACAATTGCTCAATTAACCTTGTTTTACAAAGCATCACCCAACTAGACACCCTTCCAACCCAAAATATCCACTAAAAGACGTCAACTAGGTTACAAATGCTCTTAATCAAAAAATTTCATCTAGAGAAATGCCCACAAAGTCATCAGACTACAAAACCCTTAATTAGTTTTGTTTATGCTTATTCAAGGAGAGTTTATTGAATCTCTGAATTCCAAACCCCATTTCACCTTACCAATACCTCAAACACTTCACATTAAGCCTGAAAACGATTATTTCATCAACTAGAAAAGGTTCCAACCATTCTTTCTACAAAACCCTACCTCAATTCCTCTTTTATCACCAAAAACATGACAATTTGGAACTAGGACATCATTCCAAATTCAACAAACTACCTCCCCTGCCCCTGCAAAACACAAGAACAAAAAACCCACATCTAAAGGAGGCATTCCACCAAGTTAGAACAATTTTCACTAGGTGGAATGGCTTCGGATTCCATTTTACACTATCAAACCCTCAAATTCTGAATTTTCTAGCAATCAATAGAAAAAGTGCAATAAAAACCTTGAAACTTAATGAAATTCTATGAAATAAAAACCAAGATGAAGTTAAATCAATCCTCCATTAATCCAAGTGCATAAATGATATCCTACAGGTCGTACAAGTCTGTATTATACATCGAGACAATAGATTTCTTTATGAAAATGTAGGAAAATAGTGATTTCAATATTCAAAATTCAAATTTACAATGGGAAACCCTCCTCCCAACATTCACCAAGGCTTTTTAAAGCATAACAAATCATATTTCAACTATTTGTTTTCATTTTTGCAAGTTTGCACTATGAAAACTTTTGAAAGTATTGACAAATTTTGTAAAATGAACCCTCTATGACTCTAGTTACATTTCAATGGTCTATTTTGACCTTATTACATGACCAAAGACTCAAAACACCTTAAACCAAACTTAAGACCATATTTACATGACTTGAGATGTTGCCCCTGCACCATACACCTAGACTGAAAAAGAGCTCAAGTCCCTTGAGTATTGCATTGTAGTAGATCATGCTTGCTCACTTCATCTCCTTGATCTCCAAATGTCCTTCCATCTGGTAGCCCTTTCCATTGAGTTAGGTACTAAATATTTGCATCATTCTTTGCATTATTGAACCTTTTACCACCTAGAATTTGTTCCACCTCTACAAGCTGACTTGATGAATGTTCTTTGACCTTCCCTTCATTTGGAAATGATGTCAATCCTACTTGAACACCTACAAACATACCTTTTCTATCTTTATCTCAAATTTTCCTATCCTTTACTCATTATGCATACTTAAACTCACCCATTTCTCCTTTCCATTCACCTTTACTCATTGCACCTTTTCCCTTCATCTCTTCTCTCAGATTCTCTACCCCTAAGACCTCTTTCTTACAAATTTACAAACCTTTATACTGACAAGATTGGACTGCCCACTAACTTCTTTTAAAATCAAAGAACAAAGAAATCTTGCTATCATGCCCTCAATATTCTTCTCAACCCATTCTTGAATCTCCACAAATAATTCATCCTTGACCTTCTCTTTAGTAGATTTGGTTCTCAAATCAATACCATTTCCTTCCAAGTTCATTTCACTATTCAAGGCTACTATTTTGATGTCTTCAAGTGTAGGAGTGGCTGCAAACTCCTTAGGCTTCTCTTCCTTTATCTTTACAAACTCTTTCTTATCGAACATTATCACCTTAGCTGCCTTGGTTTTCTCCTTAACATCTTCTACTAATGGATTCAAAGTAAAAGTGGTTCCATATTTCTCAATCTCATAAGTATTGTTTCTACCATCATAAATTTCATGTCTATCAAACTACCATGGTCTTCCAAGCAACAAATGGCAACAATCCATAAGCAACACATCACAATTTTGTTTTTCCTTATATCCACCAATATTAAACTCAACCCAAGCTTTCTCATTCACTAAAAAAGATTGATTCTCATCCAGCCAAGACATTTTATAAGTTATTTCATGAGGTATCTTTTCCAATTTCAATATTTCAACCATTTTTATGGATATGATATTATCAGTACTCCTTGAATCTATGAAAAATTTAAATACCTTACCTTTACACTTGCAAGTAGCCTTGAAAAGTGTCTCCTTTGTGTTGATTATTTCTCCTTGGATGCTTTGAGGAGTGTTCTTCTCACCATCAAGGATTCCTCAACTTTTGGAGCAGCAAGCTGATTAGGAGAGTTTACACTTTCATAATCATCCTCTTGCACCAATTGAACTCTTTTTATCACCACCACTTGAAGTAGAAGCTTATTTCTCTGGACACTTCCATGCCATATGGCCAAACTAATTGCAATGGTAACATCTTTCTAAAATTGAGCTGGAACCTTTTCCTTGTCCACCAAATCTTCCTCTAAAACCTCTAATTCTACCTCTTTTATCAAAAACTTGGTCTTCATAGGACTGCCTTGAACCTCTCCCTCTACTAGTGTTACCTTTGCCTCTTCCTTTTATTTCTTTCCTCCTTTTTAGATTCTCTTCTACCCTAGCAGCCAACTGAAAACATTCTTCAAGTGTCCTAGGCATGGCTAAACTCAACCCATCCTAAATTTGAAATCTCAACCCAAACATATACTTTGCTATGTTTTCATTTTCATCTTCCATATGACCAGCCCTAATACTCAACTTGTGAAATTCTTCAATGTATGCCATGACATCCTTTTCATTCTTCTTTAAGCTCTGCAACTTCTTAAAATTTTGTATAGCATAATCACCTGGAAAGAATTGGCTCTTGATCTTTGACACCATCCTATCCCATGAACTGATTTTTTTTTTCCTTTCTTCACTCTTTCCTCTTGAACATAATTCCACCATGTAAGAGCAGGACCTTTCAAATTAGTCTTAGAAAACATTACCTTTTGTTCTTCTACAACCTCCTTGTACTCAAAGTAGTTGTACAATGCATCTATCTAGTATAGTACTTATTCTACATCCAACTTTCCACTATACATTGGAAAATATATTTTTTCACCAGAAGAATCTCCTCTAACAGCCTTTAGCATCTTCACTATCCTTCTCTCATTAGGGTCTAATTGCTCTTCATCATCCTAGTCTCTTCCTTGAGGGTTTTCACTTTCACCCTCTTCCTCTCGGTCACTTTCCTCTTTAGTGACCTTTACTCTTCTTTTCTTTGTCTCTAATGTTGAAAATATAGCTAAGATTGCTTCTTGTGACTCCTTTAATAACTTTATCTCTCTAGCAGGAACTACACTACCTTTAGGAGGCATCATTTCCTTCAATTTCCAACTTCCCTTTCTCCAAATTGCAACCTTTCTCCTTCAAAATATCAAAACCTATGCTTTGATAACAATTGATGTAGAGTAGGGAGAATTTTGTCTTACAATCACTATTCAAGCTATATCAATCAATTCTTCAACCCTTAAAACCCGAATTTGGCATTGTTTCTCAATCCCTTCATATCCCTCTTGTAACATGGAAAACAATAAATTTTCTTCATAATTTTCAAAAAAAATCCTAGGCCCATAAAAAAATGGATATTTTAGATACCCATTAAGCTCTACTTTAACATATCTAAAAAGGAGACAGGGTTGTTTCAAAACAATACCCTCTAAAAATTGCTACCATGCTAGACAGTGGCTCAATTAGCCCTGTTTTACAAAGCATCACCCAACCAGACACCCTTTCAACCAAAAATATTGATTTAAATACCTCAACCACGTTATAAATGCTCTAAATCAACAACTTTCATCAAGAGAAATTCCCACAAAGTCATCAAACTACAAAACCCTTAATTAGGCTTGTTTATGCTTGTTCAAGGAGGGTTTATTGAATCTCCAAATTCTAAACCTCATTTCATCTTACCAATACCTCAAACACTTCACATTAATCCTACCCAAGATTATTTCATCAACTAGAAAAGGTTCCAGCCATTCTTTCTACAAAACCCTACCTCAATTCCTCTTTTTTCACCAAAAACATGACAATTTACAACTAAGGCATCATTCCCAATTCAACAAAATGCCTCCCCTACCCCTAAAAAATATAAGAAAACAAACCTAAATCTAAAGGATCTATTCCACTAAGTTATAACAAGTTTCACCAGGTGGAATGGCTTAGGATTCCATTTTACACTATCAAACCCTCAAATTCTAAGTTTTATGGCAGTCAACAGAAAAAGTGCAATACAAACCTTGAAACTAATGAAATTCTATGAAATAAAAACCAAGATGAAGTTAATTCAATCCTCCATCAATATAAGTGCATAAATGATCTCCTATATGTCGTACAAGGCCGCACTATACGTTGGAGAAACAAATTTCTTTATGAAAATGCAGGAAAAGAATTAAAAATCATAACCCATCAGTTTCAACTACTTTTCTAATGAAAGAAACCAACTTGACCCTTCAACTTCCACTTTTTGCACTTTTTTTGCATTTTTTCAATTTTGCACTATGACAACTTTTATAAAATGAACCCTCTATGACTCTACTTCCAATTTAATGGTCTATTATGACCTTATTACGTGACCAAATACTCAAAACACCTTAAACCAAACTTAAGACCATTTTTACATGACTTGACATAATGCCCCTGCACCACTCCTTTGAATGTAATTTAATATTATATTGATCAATATAAACCAAGGATTATGGAGTTTTTCTTGCACATTTTCTATAAAATATGTTTAATTGATAGCTTATGTTCAAGTAATATGTTAAATGTTATTTTAGTTAAATATTTTGAAGATTGTTATGTTGTAGTCTACTTGCAATTTATGTAAAAAGTATAAATAAAGTGTCAGGTTGGTTGTATTTGATGTCAAAAGTTGTAGTTTGGTTTACTATGTTGCAGTCTAGCTATTTGGTTGCCAGAGTCTCTAAGTTTCATATAATTTGTCCCTTTTTAGAGAAAGTTGTAAGTGATAGAGTGAATGACTGTATTATTCAGTGGATAGCTATAGTGTATTTCAGCTTGTGCTAACTTTTTGCTCTATGAAGTGGTGAATTGGATGGTGGAGAATGATCCTAAAGATCTTGTGATGTTTCTTGTTTCTCCAGAAGGTGTTTTCTAGTTTCTCCAAAATAAATTGTGGTCTAGAATGAAGGTGTTGTTGGGTTATTCCTATTCTTGACCAACTAATAAATATTGAAGGAGTGCACCATGAGTTGGGGTTTTTATAAAATCCTTGAAGCATTTGAAGATTTTGTATGGTTCATGTCGATTCATATGAGAGAGGTGTAAGTGTTGGTAGTTATTTTTTGATGTCATCACTATTTTTTGGTTATCATTGATGTCATCACTTGAGGAGATTTGTGTGAGATTGTTGGTAGTTGGTTGTCATCCTTGGGAGTTTTATGGCATTAGTTGGTACTGATTTCCCTGATAAATTTGGCATTGGTTGTCATTGTTGAAAAATTTCAGTATGGGTTAACATTGATGTATGGAAGGGTTGATGAAGTTCATGACTAATTGTCATGCCCTAGATCTAGAGAAAATTTGTTGAAGTTGGATGTCATACCTTATCTAAAGAAGAGTTGTAGAAGTTCATGGTTGGATTTCATTCCTTATCTTAAGAAGAGTTTCAAAATTTCATGGTTGGATTTCATGCCTTATTTCATGCCAAGAAAAGTTGTATAGTGCATGTTTTCTGTCAATAGATTTAGTTTCATAATGATATATTAAGATGAGGATTAGAAGCATTATAAGTATTGCTAATAGTAGAGATATTTTGTTGAAGGTCTACAATATGTCTTATACTCTCTCTTGATATTCACAATGAAGCATGTGTTACTAAAAGAAATATTTAGACTCTATAGGCTACTTAAGTGTTTTTGGTTCAGGAAGCTGTATTAAAGTCTATCTAGGGAATGCTCTACATTCCTCCACTAATGAAGATTTTCTTGTAGTTTTGGATTCAATTTTAATTCTTTATGGATATTTCACTCCTATCTTTTCAGGAAACTTGTGTTGTAGAGGAGAGTTCTATGAATTGTATAAGGTTGGCCGTGTTGTTGGTTGTCTAGACTAGTGTAAGAAATGCTCCACATTTTTCTACATTGATGTCTATTCTCTTACAACTTGGTGAATTTTCTATCAATATATTTTTTGTGTCTCAATTCTAATTTCATGTGATGAATTGGTTTATAAGCTTATATGTTAATGTTATATCTTCTAGTTATAAATTTTGTGCTTCCTAGATGGAGTATTCTATTCCTCTTTGGGTTGTGGTGGTTGCTAGTAGCATGATAGTATGAAATAAGGGTATATAAGTGTTATTGAACATTTATGGAATATCCCCATGTAATTCAAATGATGTTTATTTTTAACTTTAGTGTTTCATTGTATCTTAAGTTATCTCTCTAGGTTATTTATAGATATCTGGTGAACCGGGCTTGTTCATTTACTTGTGTTATGTGTTTGGGGTTTTTCACCAACAATTGAAGATGTGTAGTTAGATTTGGTTCTTGGGCTATCTTGGTTAGAAGCAACTTAATAAAATTCAACTAGAAGTATGATTTTGATCTGACTAGTTATGCACTCCAAATTTTCATCTACACATTTCCTTGATGCCGACATAGGCTGATGTGTTCTAGTGTGTAAATTTTTTGAATCACATTGGAAGATGCAATGAGTTTTTTTTAGGTCCTCTCTATCTTTTTGATAGGACCAAATTATGTTTTGGTGGCCGACTTGTTGAATTAATTGTTTATCTTCTTCTTGGCCAACCTAATTGAAGTTTTGAAGAGTTGTGGTGGATATAAATTTAACATCATTTCAAATGCAACATGATGGAGAAGTGTGCAAGTGTGAAGAAATGTTTGTGAAATTTGTATTGAATATCTAGCAGAGATAGTGCTAAAGTGTGTGAAAAAGAAAGATCAATTGTACTTCAATGCCTTAGTTAATAGAGTGAATTTTTGACAAATATTGTAATCTCTTATTAACTTTTTGTATCCTAGTATGAGATAGTGAATCTCATTAGGCCCTCTCTATCTTGCTCCTATATTTGGTTGGTAATTTAGTGTTGCAATTCCTTTGTATCTTTTTCTAAGGAAGTGAGCATTATTGCAAGTATTTTTGGTAGTGAGCCTTTTATATTGTGTTTTAACTCTCACTATGGTTTCTCCCTCATTGGGTTTTCCATGTAAATCTGGTTTTCTCTTTGCGTGTGTATGTGTTATCAATCTATTTTTCACTACTACTAATATGATTAGAAGTAGAATTGCTATATATTTCCTTTTTGAGTATTGTTGAAAATATTGAGGGTTTAAAATACTATATCTAATTAATGGTTGTGATAAGAGAATTGTATTATGTTAAAAGTTTTAAGGTCTAAAAGGGATTAAGTTTTTATGTAGACAGATTCACCCCCCTCTCAGTCTCTGAGTGTTTTCAACAATTGGTATTAGAGCCAAGTTCATCTAAAGAATCTTAACAACTCAAGGTAAAGACCCAATATGGAACATGATGGTTGATACAAGGGCCCTAGGTTTGATGGGACTAATTATGCTATTTGGAAACTAAGAATGGAAGGACACCTAAACTCCCTAGGGTTTGGTGTTTGGAAATCAGTCAAAGATAATTATACTGCTCTTTCTACTCCTCCAATAGATCTTGTTGAAATTAGATTATATGAATGAAATTCAAAAGCTAAGATTTCTCTCTTAATGGATTAGTTGATTCAAAGCTCTTAAAGGTGATGAATTATAGTTCTACTAAAGATACTTGGAAAAATCTTAGCCAAATCTATGACAGTGGTACAAAAGTTAAGCAAGATAAGATGTAGATATTTAAAAGTAGATTTTAAACTCTAAATATGATAGAGGATGAAAAAAATGCTAGTTACATGTTCCATGTAAAAGAATTTGTCTCTAGAATAACTGGTCTTGGTGGAGAAGGTAAAAATTGTGAAATTATGAAAAAGGTTATGAGATTTCTCCCTAGAACATATAGTCATAAGGTGTCTTCTATTGAATAATCTAAGGACTTGGATCAATACTACATTCAAAGCCAATAAAAATATTGGAGATGATGATACTGATCAAAATTATGATCTTGATGAAGTTGAAGCTAACTTTGTAATAATATTGAAGAAATTGATTGAAAAATACAAAGGTAAATTCCCCTTCAAATGTTTCAATTGTGGAAGAATAGTTCATTTTGCATTCTAAATATCCTTATAAAGAACTAGATGATAGTAATAGAAGAGATAAGGTTCAAAAGGGTCTCTATTCCAAAGAAATTAGTGGTTCCTTTGAAGATGAGGAGAATAAGTCAAATGGTGAAACTCTCTTTATGGCCTTCAATACTACTAACAGAAACTATAATATGAGAAATTTAAGGATTCTAGCTCCTTGAGTGAAGAAGACATGTTCTATTCTAATCTGGATCTAGAATCAATAGAACCTAAAGGCTAGGACTTCAATTCAAATGATTTGGATATAGGTTTTGATGTAAAAATTTAGTCTACTCTAAATCTTGAATGGAGCAAAGGGACTAAATAAAAAATATGAGAGTTTTCTTGAGGATCAAAAGATCAAAATGACAAGTTGAAAGCTAGATTAGAAGAAGGTGTAATCAAATTAAAAAGGGTAAACGGTATGATCTTTGATTTAAAATTAAAATTTCAAGAACATAAGAAGATTAAATATTGATTGAATGTAAAGCTCAATAACAAGGTTGTTGAATTCATAAAACTTGAAGAGGATATTGTCACTCTGAAACATGAGTTCGAGAAGACAAAAGAATAATCTATGAAATAAGAAAGCTCTTATCTTGATAGCTCAAAATCAAATAAAAATATTAATTCAAAGGAGGAGAGAGATTTCCTTAATTATCCTAAGAAGAATGGCTCCAAAGATGCAAAAACTATTCAAAATTTCTAGAAATAAGGTGGATCCAATTCTGAATGAAAGCCATTTTAGAAGATATGGAAGAAATATTTTATTCCTAATTAAGTGAGTTAAAGCACTAAGGAAGGGAATAGTGATGCTCATTTTTCATACTTATAAGTTGAAATTTTTAATATCTAAATGGAATGGAAGAAGTAAGCGTGTTTCTATAATTTTCCTTTTTAAAGGTGCTAAGACATAAGGTACATTTGAGTTGGGTATCTTTATAATCAAGAAGAGTTAGTTTCTCATTTACCATAAAGTTAGTATTTGAAGAATGAATAAAGATACAAGAGAAATACTCCATTCCCCTATATTTTTTGGTAAATCATCAAGTATAAGTATGCCAGGCATGCAATTCCCAAGATACCCTCAAAGAAAGTTCTCTATTGAGAGATATAAGTCTTTAAGTTTTGGAGGTATCAATCAGGGGTTTTCCTAAAATTATTCTTGATGATGTTAGGAAACATTTACAAAAATTTATAGGGAAAAAATATGAGTTAGCTTCCAAACACTTAAATGCATTCATTGATCTAATGGGTGATTTTGAAATAAATCATGAGGATGTTTTCATGAAGTTGTTTGCTTAGTCATTGAAAGAGGATGCCCAAGACTGGTACTCATATTTACCCAAATATTCTATAGTTTCAGGGGATGGTTTTATGATAACATTTATAAAACAATTTGGTGAAAGGATTCATCCAAATGAGATAAGAAGAAGATTTAGGGAAATCCAACAAGATGAAGAAGAGTTAGCTCCTTCTTTCAATCTCAGATTCATGAAAGAAGTAAATGACATTCCTGAGTATTTAAGACCTAGTGATGCAAAATGTTTAATTACATGTCTAGGTGCTTCTGATAATAAGATGAGTTATTTGATAAGGGATAAGGAACCTACAACATTGCAGCAAGCATATTATATTGCTATGGACATTGAAAATACTCTTAAATACTCAATGATGAAGGGGTATATGGCTGCAAGTGTTTGTTCTCCAGATACACATCAAAAGGATGATAGTGTGATGGCATTTGTGATGTCTCATTTTGTTCATTCTCACAAAATATTGATCTTGAGAAAAATCAGGATAGTTTTCAATAGTGTTCATATAGTAATGATCAAGAACTATTAATTCTAAGATTGTCTAGTATGAAGAGGTATAGAGAGGAACCACCATATGAGTTACTAGAAAGGATTTTGGATTCCTTGTTAGAAATCCCTAAAAGGTTATGACCTAAGGATTCACTTTGCATTGACTTATTATATGGAATCTATGAGCAAGGGCTTAGTACCCTGCCTAAGGAATTGAAGCCTCAAAATTTTTATCAAATAATTGATTGGATCAAAATTTCTTAAGAAGCAAAGCATGACTATGAACAAACAGTGAGGTTTTAAAATAACAATAATGCTAATCGTCATGATAAACATAAAGAACTTACTCAAAAAATGGATAAGGATGTGTCTAAAGGTGAATGTATGCATAACAATATGAATGGTGATGTCATATTTGCAAATACTGTTGATGTATTTTTAAAAGTTGATAACTAGGGTAATGAAGGTAAAAAAATTAATAACTCTCATAAGGAAGACAAACCTCTATGTAAGGAAAACTTGAAAGCACCTTTATTTCTTAGGGAATTTGACTGTTCCAGTACTCATGAAATTCTTCCCTTACTAGTAGGTAAACATAATGCATTTGATAGAATCTTGCAAAGTACATTAACTACTTTAGAATTAGAACATCCTAATGATCTGATTGGTGTTAAATTTGAAGACAAGAATGTCTATATTTAGACTTTGGAGCCTAATTTTAATGATCAGATTGAACTTTTAGTTGAGGTTACTGACAGTCACCAAGGTTGGGTTTCTGAATGTTTACATGAAGCATAAGTAGGATATGTAGATCTTGTGACAGAGATAGACAAGGTTGTTCTTTGCCAAAGTTCTATTGTGGAAGGAAATGAAAAAGTCTACTTAGAATAACATAAGCTATGTTCAAATTCTCATCATGAATTAGTAGACCTATCATTTGAAAATATAGTATCAAGCCCTACTTCTGATCATATCAATTCTGAGTTAGTTGATCCATATTTTGAAAAAAATTGTTTCTAGTTAAAAGATGATGGCTAGAAGGAAGAATAAAATTATGGTATTGATCCTGAAACATAAATTATTTCTGATGTCTAGAATGATATAAATGTTTCCTTTTATAAGAAGGAATGTTTTTAAGTAAAAGTGAATATTCCTTGGATTATGAGAAATTAAATTTTCAAAAAAATGAAGCATTGGGAAGCATAATTGATTTATATTGACCTAAGGAATATAAACACCAACTTGAAATGGAACCTATATATCAATGTTTCTTGTTTATTGCACAAAATGGGTGTGATGATTGTCCTAGTTAATCTGACATCAGTCAAATGCACTATGAATGTTTTATTTTCCGAGACCAATTAAATGAGAATTTGGTAAAGTATAATTATAAGTTGAGTCAAGTGGAGTGCTACACTAATCATATATTCTAGTTAACACCTGATTACAACACACAGAGGGATGTGAATGAGAGAGTTAATTGCAAGATTAGGCACATTTCTAGCTTGTGTTGCAAGTATGGATATGTTTGGTGGTGTTGTCATTAATGTAGTCATTGATGTCAATATAGTTTAGGTTGATTGCAAATGGTACCTATATAGTTGAGATACTGTAGAAGTGCTTAGAGTACATGGAGCTATATTTATGATGTTATAGTTGTGTTTTTTCCAAGTTCTTTTGAGAAAATTTAAGAAATAATGAAGGTAGTGTTGAAGTGTGTGTTCTAAGTGTGCTTCGGTATTGTGCTATTCATTTCTTTTATGTTGATCCTATGCCTGTGCAGATCTGTAGTTGTGTTCATGAGCTTCAATGGATAATATATCCTAATTTTTAGCTTCTGGATCGATGGAGAATGAAAGAAGTGTTCACTAGTGTGTGAACTAGTTTGACGGGGCTATTTGTTTATGGTCTGGGAGAAAATTCTTGGCTCTGCAGTCTTCTGGAATTTAGTTTCAGATCTTGCCGATCTGAGAAATGATTCATATTGATGGTTTCTATGTTCTAACAAATGTACTTGTTATTTGGCACTCCGGAACACCTACTCCAGAGCTCCTGTGTGTTGCTAGTTGGTCTGATTGGACAGTTGAATAAAATTATGTGAATGAAGAATGTTGCGGATGTACCTGAAGGTTTCTTAGAGATGGTAAATTCTTTGGTGATCCACATGTGATTATCTTGTTGGAGATGCATAGAATTCAAAGATCATTGGTGTTTTCATTAGGCTTGGCCGACCTAGTGTCTACACGTTACATAAATATTTTGCATCAAATTAAGGAAGCATGTGATTCATTCAAGATGTTATTTGGGTCCTAATTAAATGTGTAATTGGTCCTCTCTCATTCTTATCCATCATGGTAATTTTGAGTGGTCGACTTGATTTGAATTTGTAAAATGAATAATGTTTAGCCGACCTTGGAGAATGGTTATAGAGCTGAAGATGGTATAAAAGAAAATCAAGTTCTTTTCAATTGAATATCAATCAAGCAAGAAAGTGAAGTGTGCAAACAAGTGTGAAAACCAGAGTGTGGAAGAGAGAATCAAGGCAACAATAATTTTGCATGTTAGATTCCTGAAGGTAGTGAGCTGATGGTATCTACAATCTTCTAATTAAGTTGCGAGTGTGTGGAAGCTTTGTGGCAGATATTTATTTATCTTCTCTTTTTTCTATAGGTAGTGAGACTCCTTATAGATAGTAAGTCCCTTTGTAGGTAGTGAGCCTTTCTATCTGGGCAGTGATCCTTTGTATCCGGTATTGCATTATTACTACATTGTGAGCTAATCCTCACCATGGTTTTTCCCTTATTGGGATTTCCATGTAAATCCAGTGTCTCTAGTGTTTGATTTCTATTATTTGAATTTCATGTTTACATTTAATAATAGATTAAGTTAAAGTAGAATTGATTAAGGTTAGAATTAAATTAATTTGATATATCTGATTCACCCCCCTCTTAATTGTCTTGTGAATTTTAACAATTGGTATTAGAGCTTTGGTTCCTTAGTGAATTTCTTAACCGCTTGAGGTAGATCAAATGGCACACAAGTTGCAGATCCCTATTTTTAATGGAGCTGATTACAGTGACTAGAAAAAATAGATGAAAGGTTATATGGATTCTCTTGGTTTCAAGACATGGAATGCACCATCCAATGGTCCTTCCTTTGCAAATGATATTGCGGCTTATGAGGAGAATGCAAAGGAAATGTGTGCTATCTTTTGTTCTCTATCTAAAATTGAAAGGACACAAGTTATTTCTTTAGGCACTCCTTATGAATTATGGGAAAAATTGAAAGACATTTATGAAGAGAATGATAGAGAAAAATTTTCAAGGAAGCTAATAGCTAAGAAATTTTTTGAGAACCTGAGAATGGAAGAGGTTGAAGATATTGCAAGCTATTATCATAGATTTTAACTTGTAGAAAATGAGATCAAGAGTCAAGGTGGTACCATGTCAGATGAAGATATAATTAAGAAGATCCTAATGACTCTACCAAAGAATTACAATGACAAGGTATCTTCTATTAAAGAATCATATGATCCAAAGACATTTACTAAGGAGCACCTATTTTGTATCTTGACTACATTCGAGATGAGAAAATTTGTAGGAGATAAGGAGAAAATTGAAATGGCCTTTAAAGAAATGAAGATAAGAGATGGCTTGGAGGATGATGATTCAGAAGAGTTGGAAGCAAGCTTCACAATGAAATTGAAGAAAGTTACTGGTAAATAAAAAGGTATGTTTCCCTTTAAGTGTGTCAATTGTGTAAATATTGATCATTATGGATCAATATGTCCTAATAGAGATACACACAAGAAGAACAGGGATAATAATAATAATAATCACAGAGACAAAAAGGATAGGAGGTTCAAGAAATTGTATTATGTCAAATAAGATGTAGGAATATTTGATGATGAGTATGATTTTGAGGAGGACAAAGATGAATGTTTATTTCTAGCCCTGGAAAATAATGTTGTATCTTCTAACCATGGAAGATGTACAAAGGAATCTAGTTCGGAGAGCAAGAAGGATGAGATGGAAGGCAATCTTATGACTACTTTTCATGCTAGTCAGGATGAAGACTTTTGGGCAATTGACAGTGGGTGTTCAAATCATATGACTAGAGATAAGAATCAGTTCACTATACTTGAAAAGTATGATGGAGGAATAGTTATGCTTGGAGATGATTCTGGTGCTAGGATTTTTGATAAATGAACAATTAGCTTTGATGGGAAACATAGTACTAACGGTGTCTATTATGTTAAGGGTTTAAGTCATAATCTCTTAAGTGCTGGAAAAATGTGTAGCAAAGGATTTAAGCTTCTATTTCAAGATAACACCTATGAAATAAGAAAAGGATCCAAAATTGTGGTAGCAATAGGAAGAAGAAATAATCAAAACATCTATTAGCTTAAGAGTGGTGACGGTTAGTGTTTTGTTTCATAGATTAATGAAAGTTGGATATGGCACCAGAGGATGGGACATGTGAATTTTGACAATCTGATAAGGATTAGTTCTAGGGAAGTTGTCAGAAAATATGCCTAGAATAAAAAAGCCTTCAAATTCAATTTGTAGAAGTTGTCAGTTGGGGAAACAAACAAGAAGCAATTTTAAAGGAAAGGAACAATCATCTACCAGAATGCTGAAATTAATTCATACAGAACTTTGTGGTCCTACAAGAACAGGAAGCCTTAATGGTGATAGGTATTTTATGCTCTTGATTGATGATTACTCTAGGATGACATGGGTTACTTTTCTTAAATAGAAACCTTCGGCTCTTGATAGATTCAAGGTATTCAAGGCAAGAGTAGAGAATGAGGAAAACTTGAGAATCAAATGCTTAAGGTCTGATAGAGGTGGATAATTTACTTCTGGTGAGTTTAATGCATTATGTGAAGAACATGGCACAAAGAGAAATTATTCTTCTCTTATAACCCCTCAACAAAATGGAGTTGTAGAAAGGAAGAACTGGACTATTCAAAAAGCTTCTAGAGCTATGATGAAAGAAGCAAATTTTCTTGATGTGTATTGGAGAGAAGCAATTCACACTATTGTTTACATTCTTAACAGAGTTCAGATCAGAGGCAACAACACTAAGATTCTTTATGAGTTATGGACTAGTAAGACTCCTACTGTTAAATACTTTAAAGTGTTTGAAATAATATGTTACATTAAAAGAGATGATGAGAATCTTGGAAAGTTTGATGCTAGATGTGATCAAGGAATTTTTCTTGGATATTTAAATATCAGTAAGGCATATAGATGCTTTAATAAAAGACTAAGGAAAATATTTGAAAGTACTAATGTAAGAGTTGATGAAGCCATGTATAGACCAGTAGAAATAAATGAAGTTGAACCAAATGATCCTATCTGTGGGAAAGTGCAAGAAGAAGAAGAGGAAGAGAAAGAGAAAGAAAAAAATGACAAAGAGGGGATTCCAAAACCTACACCGAAGACTCCTAAATATGTACAGAGAATTCATCTAGAGGCATAGATAAATGGAGACATAAGTGAAGGTGTAAAGACAAGAAGCAAAGTGGTTGAGGTAAATTTATGTTTACTCTCTAAGATAGAACCTAAGACTGTGAGTGAAGCATGAAATGATGAAAGTTGGGTTAGAGGAATGAAAAAGGAACTACGAAAGATAGAGAAGAATGAGACATGGGAACTAGTCCCTAGGCCTGCAAACAAGAATGCAATTGGCTCAAAATGGGTATACAAGAATAAGTTGAATGAAGATGGTGAAGTGGTAAGGAATAAAACAAGAATTGTATGCAAAGGATATTCACAAGTTGAAGGAATAATTTTTGAAGAAAATTTTGCACCTATAACAAGAATTGAGGTAATTTAGATGTTCTTGGAATTTTCATCTCATAAAGACTTCAAATTCTATCAAATGGATGTCAAGTCTACACTTCTGAAAGGAGAACTAGAAGAAGTATATATGAAGCAACCAGAAGGTTTTTAGCTGTTAGACAAACTATACATGGTTTACAAATTAAAGAAGGAACTATATGGACTTAAATAGGCTCCCAGAAATTGGTATGCAAGGTTGGATAAATACTTGACACATCAAAGATTCAACAAAGGGTTTGCAGACAACAATCTTTACTTCATAGTTGAGAAAAAAAAAATTGATAGTTGTGGTATATGTTGATGAAATTATCTTTGGTGGAAATGAAGGTATGTCTAAGAAATTTGCAGAAGAGATGCAAAAATAATTTAAAATGTCTATGATTGGTGAGTTGAATTTCTTCTTTGGACTTCCAGTAAATCAAACTGACAAAGGGATATTCATTTCACAGTCTAAGCATGTTAAGTAAATGTTAAAGAAGTTTCTAATGGATGACTCCAAACCGGTTTGTACCCCTATGGTACCCCTATGTGTAATTTGAGTAAGGATTATGAATCTACTAAAGTTGATCAGAGCATGTACAGATCCATGATTGGTGGATTATTGTATCTTACTGCTACTAGAACATATATGATGCATGCAGTATGTTTAGTTGCAAGATTTTAAGAAGAACCTAAGGAAGCAAATGTTATAGTTGTAAAGAGGATATTCAGATATCTTAAGGGAACTCCAAATTATGGGCTATGGTATCCAAAGGATAAATATTTCACATTGAATTCCTACACTAATGTAGATTGGGTTGGTTGTGTAGATGACTAGAAGAGTACAAGTGGCGGTACATTCTTCATTGGAGGAAGATTAGTTTCATGGTTGAGTAAGAAACAAGATTTAGTTTTTGTATCTACTATAGAAGCTGAGTACATTGCAACAGCATCCTACTATACATAGGTGCTATGGATGAATAAAACCTTGAAGTACATAGGTGTGATGTGTGACGAACCTATCTCTATCTTTTGTGACAATAAAAGTGCTATAAACATTTCGAAGAATCTAGTGACGCATTCTAGGAAAAAGAACATATCTATCAGGTATCACCTCTTAAGGGGGAAGGTGTTGGAGAATGAATTTAGACTTGAATATGTACCTACCAAAGAAAAAATCTCTCACATATTCACTCAGGCCCTTCTGAAGGATACTTTTGAGTATCTTAGGGGGAAGTTAGGGGTTAATTCCCATATTTCCTTGAACTAAGTGCACATGGAGGTGCATCAGTCTAGTGGATTCATAGATTATTTTGATCTAGACTCATGATTGAGGTCTACTCCTCAAGGGGAGTAGAAAAGATGCATTGTTGCAGTATGTGATATGGGTGCATTCATAAGGGGGAGTGAATAGACGTCTATATGGCAAGAGTTTTCATGCAAAATTTCCTTTTCCATTAATATCAAAGGGGGAGAGAAAGTCATGTGAGAAATTTATGCTTGTGTAGGTTGTCTAATCAGAGAGGGAAGAAGAAGTAGGAGATTGTGTATGTTGTCTTTGATGGTTTTTCACATCATGTGTTGCCATCAATCACAAAGGGGGAGAATTTTGCATGTATGGATGTGTTTGGTGGTTTTCACATTAATGTTTTCATTGATGTCAACATAGTTAAGGTTAATTATAGATGGTACTTGTATAGTTGAGATATTGTAGAAGTTCTTGGAGTACATGGAGTTATATTTATGAAGTTGTAGTTGTTTTTCTGCCAAGTGCTTTTGAGAAAAATTAAGAAATAATGAAGGCAGTGTTGAAGTG
Organism: Sequoiadendron giganteum; assembly: GCA_007115665.2. Lineage (NCBI taxonomy): Eukaryota > Viridiplantae > Streptophyta > Pinopsida > Cupressales > Cupressaceae > Sequoiadendron > Sequoiadendron giganteum. The sequence continues at coordinate 174,643,347 of CM021109.1, read as the reverse complement.
TGTGTTTTGAGTGTGCTCCAATATTGCGCTCTTCATTTATTCTATCTTGATCCTATGCCTGTGTGGATCTATAGTTGTCTTCATGAGCTTCAATGGATAATATATGATGATTTTTAGCTTTTGGATCGATGGAGAATGAAAGATGTATTCACTGGTGTGTGAACTAGTTTAATAGAGCTATTTGCTTGTGGTCTGGGAGAAATTTACTGGCTTCGCAGTCTTCTAGTGTTTGGTTTCAGATATTGAGGACTTGGGAGATGATTCATATTGATGGTTTCTATGTTCTAAAAAATGTACTTGTTATTTGGCGCTCCGGAAGACCTGCTCTAGAATCCTATGTGTTGCTAGTTGGTCTAGTTGGACTGTTGAAGAAAATTGTGTGAATAAAGTGTGTTGCAATTGTCGTAGATGTACCTGAAGGTTTCTTAGAGATGGTAAAATGTCTGGTGAAGCATGTTGAGTGATCCATGTGTCATCATTTGGTTGGAGATATGGAGACTTCAAAGATCATTTGTGTTTTCATTAGGCTTGTTCAACCTGCTGTCTACACATTACATAAATATTTTGCATTGAATTAAGGAAGTGTGTGATTAATTCAAGATGTTGTTTGGGTCCTAATTAAATGTGTAATTAGTCCTCTCTCATTCTTATCCACCATGAAAATTTTGTGTAGGCGACCTGATTTGAATTCGTAAAATGAAGAATGTTTAGCCAACCTTGGAGAATGGTTCTAGGGTTGAAGATGGTATAAAAGAAGATAAATTTGTTGCGAATTCAATATCAATCAAGCAAGAAAGTGAAGTGTGCAAACAAGTGTGAAAAATAGAGTGTGTAAGAGTGAATCAAGGCAATAATAATTTAATGTGTTAGATTCCTAAAGGTAGTGATTTGATGGAATCTACAATCTTTTGATCAAGCTATGAGTGTGTGCAACCTTTGTGGTGGATATTTATTTATCTTTTCTTTTTTTGTAGGTACAATGAGCCTCCTTCTGGACAGTAAGTCCCTTTGTAGGTAGTGAGCCTTTGTATCTGGTATTGCATTATTACTATATTGTGAGCTAATCCTCACCATGGTTTTTCCCTCATTGGGTTTTCCATGTAAATTTGGTGTCTCTGGTGTTTGCTTTTTGTTACTTGCATTTCATGTTTACACTTAATAATAGATTAAGTTAAAGTGAAATTGATTAAGGTTAGAAGTAAAGTAATTTGATACAACTGATTCACCCCCCCTTCTTAGTTGTCTTGTGAATTTCAACAACTTGGGCATGATGCAAACAGTGGAAAATAGGGTTTTTGATAGAGGTAGGCGTTAGTTTTAGGACTGGTTTGGCCCTATAATTTATGAAAATACTGTACATATGTTTTTTAGTTTTCTTTTGGTTCTCCTGCTTTGTCCTTGGATTTTTTCTCTATTCTTGATTTGCTTCACCTAATATTTTGGATCTTTACTTTGTTCTAGAGAAACAAACATCCCCAACTAGAGCCACTAATGGAACTTGCAAAATTTTCATGTTCTATCTAAAAATATTATCAGATTTTGAATATTGGGTTGGTGTACGAGGGAATAGGGTTTGGCTTGTCATCTCTCTTGAAGGGTTATCCTATTAACTTGTAATTTGTCCTTAAGAAACCCTTGTCTTTTAATGCTTGCAACATTCTATTTCACTGTTGACTTCCTATTGCCCATTCCCAGTCACATTAAAACACCTTATGCCATTCACTATCGTAGGGTAACCGGTCCCCCATGCCTAGGTCTGATTTTATTTTATTTTATAAGGTTAAGTAGAGGGACTTTTTGGCCTTTACATCCTTTGCATTTCATGACTTGGAAGATTTTGAGACCTTCTCTCGTGTCATCCTAGAGGGTCCCCTTCCTTAGAAAAACTTATGAGCATGTTATTGAAAGTTTTCACTTAAGTTCCATTGGCCATCTCTCTTTATCATGTATCACAAATTTCTTCTAGAGTGTGTGTTTTGAACTGGTGATAGGCAATCAGTGATATTTCCTTTTATCACTCATTGCAGATAGCATTTGGAGCTCCTAATTTCAATGAGTGATAAGCGATGCTCTTTTTATTCTCCTTGTACCATTAATGGTAATAGATTTTGAGCTTTAAATTTGTAATAGTGATGAGCAATAGTCTCCAATCTTAATTTTTTTCTCTACATTTCTCATCATTAATGGTTTTAAAAAAGTAAATTTATAATAGCAATGAGCGATATGATGGATCTTCCAAACTTTTCATATCATGGATAGGTTTTAAAGGATAAGTTCCACATTAGTAATATGTGATATGAGTAATCAATGTCATTGTGGGGATCTCTCATTGCTAATTTCTTGCAAAATGTATGAGGATGATTAGTGATGAGAGATGGCCTAGTGCTTTTTTATTTTCTTGCATCACTCATCGAAGATTCATTCCAAGGCTTAAGTTCCAAAATAGTGATGAGAAATAGAATTCTTTGTTCAAGTTTCTTTCGGTAATTTGAACAGATATTATGTGAGGTGTCTTTTGTATCGTTGATTTTCATGCAGGTGTACATGTCTTAATCTAGCCTCTTTGATGTATCTCTCATCGCTAATAGGATCCAAACTATGAAGTTAGATTAGCAATGTGCGATGTGAAGATGATCATGATCAAGGATGGGCCATTGTTCCAATGGCTAAGGTTTCATCACATAAATTCTTGCATCAACGATAGGTTACATATACTACTGGAAAAGGGAAATGTGGCAGAATCTTGAGGACATCATATAAAGAAAAAAGCGAAAGTAGTGGGATGAATGGAGAACCATTGATATGATCTTAAAGTAGGATGATTCAATAGACTAAACTTCATCATGATAATAATCTCACCATTGATTACACCCTAGAATTTGGGGCAAGTTTGGGATGAGAAATGAAGTGTATAAGGATCTGTTCTCTTTAAAACACCGATTTTATATACTTTTCCTATATTAATGAGGAGCACAGATTGAGTTGGTGATGCATGGTAATTGTCAAATGAGGTATGATTAATTAGGGTTAAGGGGAGAACATGGTAGCATTTGAGGTGGCATCACTAATTTTTAGAAAAAATTTACTAAAGGCCAAAAAATGATGCTCATGATCACCATGGATGAATTTTTAAATCATCTAAGATTGATAGCCTAGATTCAAAGCTGAGCTGCTAAGTTATCAACTCACTCATGTGAGGAGTTCTTGAATCATTAATTCTACATGCTCCAAATTGTCTATTTAATGAAGATTGCTTGTTATTCATTTTCACCACCTTTCAAGTCTATAGTTAATGTGAGGGTGTTAATTTTGCTTGAGTTGAAAGCTTTGATTTAGAAGCTTTTGGGTTATCAAATTTTTCTCATTTTAGACTAGCTATTTTTCATCTTTCGTTCTAAGAGATGGGAAATACTGGTATGCCAATTTATCCTATTAGGAGGTCTAGATGGCTTAATGTGTTTGGGTTCTATGAGGATATGTCTATAACTAAGCAAGAAAACTAGGAATCCTTTGAGGTTTCAAAGGGTAAGAGAAGAGCTTGAGGTCATAAGAAGAAATAAATTGTCTAGAGTACTTACAATTTAAGGAATAGGACCATTCTTGAAGAATTGGTCAAGTTAAAGGGCAAGGAACATTCTAAGCCTATGAAGAACGTTAGGAAAAAGGACAAGAGTCATAGGGCCTATCTAGGGAAGCATAATTCTCCCATTGTGCTCTCTAATAGTCGTTTAGATGTTGAAGGTGACACTAACTCGGGGTACGACCACTATCTTCTCTCTCTAGTGCCATACAAGAGCTATAATGATAATGTATTGATGGTTCCTCTGATTTCATCATGAACAAGGAGTGGTTGAGCATGCTCAGATGATTACGACTATGAATAGATTTTTCTCCTTGATTTTTTTTTATGAAACCATAGTATTTGCATAGGAGGTTTTCTTATCAATATGTTTGTTGTTTTGGTCTTTTAATCTTCCATGTTGATGTGGAAGTCCTCTAACTAATATGGTGCATAATATTCTTGTCCAACATGGATGTGGGAGCAACAACTAGTGGCACCTTGTGTGTGTGCTTTGTCTTTTGTCTTCCCTTGTTCTCAAATGATTACATAAAACCACCTGGGGAGTTTTTTCAGAATCGGTTGAAATTAGGTTTAGAAATTAAATGAAATGAAAATTGTAACTCAGCCAAATGCTTGTGGCTCCCTTGTTTATAAAGGTGATTTCATGGCTGAAAAGAGAGAGTTCAGAGAAAATTTCGAGTCTAAAAGGTCTAGGTGAAAGCTATGCTTAGAGAAAAGAATAATGTAAATAGTGTTGACTTCTTCTATGGAATTTGTCCTTGATGTCAAAACAGTCCTGGGTTGGTGCCTTGGAAGCATTTATCAGTCTAGTCTTATTATGGTGTTTGATTGGCACATCTGTTATTTGGTTTCATGTGTAGAAAAATTGGTTACAAGTTAATGCTCTTTGGTTCTTGGTGCTTGAGTTATAAAATGTAGGTATTTTTCATGTTTTAAGAAAACCCTATCAGGTTTCTTTAACCAACTGATAATGGTTTGGGCATATGGCATAAAATATTGTGTCATGGGCATTTGGTTTATGGTAATTGGCATGGGAGAATGGAATTATGAACTTAGCATGTTTTTAGCCTTCATTTCATTTCACAAGGCTTTGGAAAGTATTTGACATTGGACATTAAATGGCATTGAATATTTATGAGGAAAATTGACCTTGGATAGAGGTATTTAAATTGATCTCCTATTTTCACTAGAATCGGGTCTAATGATTGATAATTAATCTAGTCTCAAGGACGACAGCAGGTATATGGTCTGATTATTTTTTAATTTCCACATTGGAGGTGACTTGGCTTTAACTGTCTTGGAAACATAAAATGTCAATGGAAATTGACATTTGGTAGCAATAATGCATGGCATCATATTAGTCGGCATGATTGACTTTGGTAAGGTCATGGACTTTAATGTGCCTTACTGCGGTACTGCTGGCAGTTAAGCCAGTGACTGTGGTAGTGCGATGGAAATGGTTAGCGGCATGCAAGACAACTACCACTATACCACAGGTAGTTAGAAAGGTAATCGCGGTAGTGCAGTGGAAACGGTTAGTGGTATGCAAGGCAGCTACTGCTATACCATGGGTAGTCCAAAGGGAGACCACAATTGACTGGTAAGGAAGCATATTTCAAATGATATAATGAGTTTTTTATTTATTAATGATAGTCCTTTCGGACTTCAAATGATATCAATCTTGGTAAAGGTTTTTGATTGATTGCTTTGGAAGTTTAGGGAAAAACTTGTGCTTCACTTCTTCGAGGGTTTGGAACCTTATTGTAGCTGCCACCATGGTATCTTACTCATAGTCATTTCACTATGTAATCTACTAGTTTTCTACAACTCTTGGACAGTGAATGGGGAAGCTTGAAAGACCATCACCATGGTCATTACTCTTTTTAGGTTCTTGGCATCAAGTGAAAGCTCTAAATAGAAAAGAGGCACAGGTTGATCAACTTAGCTACAAATCCGGTAAACTCTTTTGTGACAACAACTCCATCACTATTATCGGGTATTCTTTAAGTTTTCTTTACAGATCCGTTACTTCTCAGGAAAGGTTATTTTGAGTTAAGTTTTCTTTGCAAAAGGAAAGGTGAAATCAATCTATTACTTTCATGATTATATTTGAAATGATCACTCCAAAATGTGGCTGCATTTCTATTGAAGGTTAACTTGTCAGTTTTTAAAGGGTTTTGGATGTCTATTTGTGGGTAATCATAATATGTTCGAATCTGTTCAGATCCTTCCTGGAATCTTTGGTAACTACTCTTAAATGCATGATTGCATTTATGTAAGATTTTCTCTTTTAGTTACTTCTTTTTGCAGCAATTTTTTAGTGGCCATTATTTTAACACTGATTCACCCCCCCCCCCCCTCTCAGTGTCCTTTCACTCCAACAAATAGATAAATCAGTGAATATATCAGAGGCTAGTCGAGGGCATATGTCATACTGTATGATGATCTTACAAAAGCTTTACAAAGAAATATCATTGATGAAAGAAAATATTAGTTCTAAAATATGTGCTCTCTTGTGTGTTTTTCAAAGAATCATGAATGAAATCATTAATTGTAGTTTCATTTTTCTTCTATCATTTGCATCGAATGAATGGGTTTATTTGTGCTTCAATTCAAAGACTTGATTAAATGCTAAAATAAGGTCATTAGTCTATGGAAAAAGGATGCGGGATTTGGTAAGGAAGCAATGTTTTAAAACACAGTGAGTTGGGTGCCACAAAGTAGCATGCTCATAGTCCCCTAATTACTGATGTTGAAATATAATTGTATTACTTATTGATTGCAAATATGACTCCATTATTCCCTTAGATTAGGCATTGGGTTTCCTATTATTTTATCTTGTGGTTGGATGAGCTAGTAATGAACCTAGCTAGAGATTTACAATGGAAATGAATTCATAATATACTTTAAATCACACCATATCAACCTTTAGTATTAGCGTATTCCTTACAATAATTAGCAATTTCGTGATAAGCCTGCTAAGCCTTCATGATATTGTTTTATTTTCTCTTCCTTAAGGAATACATCTATGATTAGAAATGCTCTTAATCAAGTAGGGACATTATGAGCATGAGTAGGATTACACTCTTGGGTCTCACAGAGCCTGAAGAGAAGAAGTGGGGTTCTAAGTACTTCACTTAAGTGTTGGCCAATCCTCAATCTTGCTAATAATTGAATTTTGGCATATTCATAGGTAAGGGATGAGATTAAGCTTGGTTTCTTAAAAAATAACCAGCACCACTCTAATGCACTTTGCACAAGATTCCAAGACAAGATAAGATAGTACATTATCTGAAGGGGATATTTCACTTGAAAAATATTTTAGCCTCCTAAAAAGGAAAGGGTGCTAAAATCCCTAGCATGAAAAAAGATTTGGATCAAAATAGCTAGTGTGCAAATCTGTTGTGCATAAATGTATGGTTTTTGAAGTTTCTAGTGAAAGTAAAATATGTGTGGAGATTGGTAAAATTTTCCTAATTGATATATTTCTAGTTTTGTGTACCACACATAAAGATAAATTTTAGAAGTTTTCCAATACATTCATAGTGTATTCTCTTTGGAAAATTCATGGTTTTCATCTCTTTGAAGAAAAGGGTTTTATCTTGTAAACTAAAAGATAAGTTGGTCAAGATGTGAAGGTTTTATATAAAAAGTCTCCAGTCTTTAGATATTCTAAATTAAAAGATGCAAGTGACAGAGTTTCTACTCATTCTCGGGAAAAGTGAAGTGAAGATGAAGGTTTGTTGAAATATTCTATAGGAAAGAATGTCTTCTCCATATAGTCTCATGGATATGTTTAGCTATGCTATGGGATTCCACTAGGATAGTTTCGAAAGATAGGTGGCTCTAGATGACTATCTTCCCTACAAAATATATGTTTGGTACTTGTGTTGGTTGGTGTATATACAAATTTAGTTGTATGATCTCTAGTGACATTCTACATATCTCAGTGTGTTTCAATATTGATCTCAAAGAAATCTCAAGAAACTTTTATGAAAATAATATTTGTATATTTGAAAGGAACTCTATATTATGGCATGTAGCATAAAAAGGATCAAAATTTCTCTTTGAGTACTTATACTAATGTTGATTGGGCAGGTTGTGCTGATGACTAGAGAAGTACAAGTTGAAGGTCTTTCTTTTTGAGAGACAGGTCGGTCTCATGGTTTAGTAAAAAGCAAGACTAGGTGTCTTTGTCCACAACAAAAACTATATATATTGCTACAACATCTTGTTGCACTCAAGTTCTTTGGATGAATAATTTGAAGGATGTGAAGGTGTTTTATGATGAATCTATTCCTATATTATGTGATAATACCAATGAAATTAATATTTCTAAGAATGTATTAATGCATTCAAGAACTAAACACATTTCTATGTGGTATCAGTTTTTAAGAGAGAAAGTTATAAAACATGAAGTTAGAATGGAGTATGTGCCTACCAAGGGTAAAATTGCAAATATCTTCACAAAGGCACTTTCAAAGGATAATTTTTAGTATCTCTAGTAGAAGTTGGAAGTTATTGCCCATCCTTTTTCTAACTTGATGCATAAATGGTGCATATTTCTAGGGAGATAAATCATGTCATCCTTTTTCTCCCAGATTCATGTGTGCTATTGTTGATGGTGTTTTTAGCACTACAACAATACAAAAAAAATAAAAGTATCCTATCTCTCTTAAAAGGTAAATTTCTATCAATAAGCCTCAAGAAACAACCCCAAGGTCTCTAATGTTAGGTCTTGAAAATGCATAAACAAGTCAGTGAAAATGTGATTTGTTGGTAATCACAATGGGAATTTATGGCCAAGAAAAATATTAAAACTCTTGAATCAACAATGAGGGCTTAACAAATATGAAAATGAGAAAAAAACTTAGAATTTTCCCAGATCTGTGGTTTGGAAATTATATTTTATCAAATTCACCAATTCAGCGATGCTTTTCAAATCCTATTCTAACAATGATCTCAAAGAAATATCAAAAGATAAGGGTTTAGAAAGATTTCTAATCTAAATCCTAATATGAATCATGAAAACAACAAAGAATTCAAGGTGGAACAATCTTCAAAACAAATTCTTGCTTAACCAAGATTAAATCTGCAATATCACATAAATAGTGTAATCTCCAAAGGTATGAAAGATTTTCAGATTGTGAAACATTCAAACATTCACCCAGAATGGGATGAAATGCATAAAAATCCACAATTGAACTTAAGTAAAAAGAAGAGTAGGCCCAAGCTAACTTTAAACAACAACTTACAATCAAAAAATTGTTAAAAGTATGGACTGAAGATTCCTCAACGCCTTAAACACTTTATCACAAACATGAACAAACTGCAACTAGCTCTAATTCTAATTTGAAAATTACTCATTCAAAACAACTTGAAATAGCTTTAAACATAGGAACCATGCATAGATTAAATAACATATAAAAGAGCACCAAAAGACAATGTCTTCTCTTGTATTCACTTCACCAAAGTTGCAACAATTCCAGTATCCAATCCAATCTTTACAAATGAGGAGAGAGATCCAATATATAGAGTTTCAAGGACATGTCAGCCTAGGGAGAACTAAATTAGGGCTTACAACTTAGGTCGGCCTAAAATAAGTCGGCCTTGTACAATTTAAAATTCCCTTGTAATTTTTTACAAAGAAAACTTAAGAGGTCATCCTCAAAAGATATATTTATATTTAATAAAAGACATTATGGCATAAATTTATAAGCATAGCCGACTTGTAGCTCCAACTCACTTTGATAGAGTATGCACATAAGTTGATGTAGTCATGTTGGGTTGTCCTCCTTATACTTCTCCTGCCTTCCAAAAAGTTCTTGGATTTGAGAAAGTACCTCATCAAGGTTGACCTGGTTAGGAACTAGAATAAACCTCAATCTTAACTTAATTGACTTTACTTCTTCATATTTAATTAAGGTTTTATCCCAATCCACTTGTAACCCTTGATATATATCTAGATTCAAAATATATACTAGTGCATCTTCTAACTGATTTGATGTTATTGGCTCATCTTTAACTGAAAAATAAACCTCATGTCACCATTTTTGCAACTGGTCAATTTTTATTTTTTTCTTACCAAACTTCTTTCTTCCTGTTACAATCTCCAAGAATAAAATGCAGCTATTAAAAATCTTTTTCACATTATTCTATATTTTTAAAAATTTCTTCAAATCCTTAACCATGAGCTCCTTTCTAAACTCAAATGCCTCTATCCATTCTACTGGATTTTTTACATCTTTTGCTATGAGGATATTCTCATTCACGAACATTTTTTTGGAATTTCTATTACCTTCCTTAATTTAGTTATGAAAGCATCATATGTCATCTCACATTCTGATACTAGCTATTATATCTCTTCCAAAAATTAAGATTCCTTTTCATATACATGTAAAAAGAATTCAATCATAGAATCTCCCTTTTCACAAACATTGTTGATCCATTGTTGAGTGACTTGTAAAAAAAATTTTAGTCTCTCTATTTCATTGATTCCATCCTTAGAAAATAGAGCCTCTAAAATTGAAACACTTTTACCAGCTTGTGTTTACAAAGATTTAACTAGGTGGTGGATGTATTTATGTAGTTCTTCTACTTGATTTTGTAGCTTTTCTTTTTCTTGTGTCTCATTATATAACCTTCTCAAAATTGCATCCACTGATTCCTTGAGGTCTTCCTTCTCTTGTGTCTTTGTGGATGGACCTAGATTTATTGTTTCAACCTTATAATCAACTAGGGTGGCTTCATATTCATGATTATCAGCTACATGAGTAGAAATATGAAAAACTCTATTATTTGATTCATCTCTTTTCATCTTTGAGACTATTCTAGCTTTCTTCCTTTCTTTAGTTCTGCCCAAGCTTGCCAAGAAGTTGTCCCAATCTGGTGCTTCTTCTTCAATTACCACTATTTTTTACTACATACATTCTTTCAACCAGTCTAGAGAAATTGAATCTTCTAAATCATGGGGAGAATTCTACTCCCCGTGGTCCTCTGATTGATTAGTCTCAATGTTTTAATTTTGTTTCAACTCCTCATTTTTGTCTTGATTTTTAGATTGATGTGTTTCTTCTTTATCAGGAGATTGAGAAGGTACCTCCTCTATCTTCTCTGGCTCATTTTCCTCTTTATCTTCTTGATATTGTATCCCAAACACCTTTTGTTCTAAGTGTATTCCAATGCTACTTATTTCTCCACTCTTTGGAGTTTCCAACTCCTTTTCTTCTTCTTGTTTGAACTTTTTCTCCTTGGAGACATTAATCTCATCATTTGCTACCTCTTCTTCCTCCTTACTAGATTAGACATTTTGGTGAGGAGATTGAAGAGGAGTGTTTTTTGTAGACTCTTCAAATTTTCAAATTCATCAAAAAGTGGCTCATTGACATTCTCCTTAGGCTCTTCAATCACCTTTTCAACATTCTCTGTATTGGGAATGGAAACCTTTTTCCTTGGAGAATTATTTCCGACATATACCTATGTTTTATCTCGTGAGCTCTCAACCTCAACTTCCTTGGCTTGGGTAGAACCTTCTACATTGGTTTTAGTCTTCTTTGATTTATTTTATGGTGAACCATTATCCCCTTCCTTAACAAGCCTTCTTTTCTTTGAGGGTTGGGTCTCTATAGCCCCTTCTTTAGTAATCTCCTTTGTAAACCTTCTTCTTTTGGGAATGGGTTGTCTCTTGGGCCCTTTATCTTTGGAACTAGCCTTAGCTTGACTTCTTGTTTTCCTCTTAATCACCAGAGGCTCATCTTTAGTATCTTCTTACTCTGAATGAGTTGAAGTGTCATCTATTGTCTTTTAAGTATCATCTTCTTCTGATTAAGACTCTAGGTTTCCCATCAAATCATAAGTGAATTTATTTTCTTCTGCTTCCAACTCCAAAATATTATGTTTTACCCACTTCTTTGAATATCCTATCACTAAAGAATTAATTTGGTCAAGCTCCACCACTTCATCTTCTCCCCAACTTATTACAGGGAGTGGCTTATTTTGGAACTGCATGTAATCATGATATTGAATTGGATCTTCTTGATCTTCAACTTCATCTAGCATATTTTTTACTGAATAAAGTGTTATTATATTCAGTGGGAGCCTGGAATATTTCATCTTAATAACTTCAAACTCATCATGACAATCAACCCAATAATATTCTATGTTATCTTTATTTATATACTCCTTATTAGACATTTTCTATACCACTCTATAAGGATCAAAACTACCTCTATCTGAATGAGAGTAAAATTATAAGTGAGTCATCTTTGATTCTGAATGATGTGCACTCTTTATAGAAGGGAAATCCTCCCAACTACCAATCCTCAAGGGAAAGTCTGCACCAACTCTTGTTTTATGCATTGACTTCAAAATTGAATCCAAAGCAACCAGTTTCCTAGTCAATTCCAACAAAATCACCTTTTTTGTAGGATACCTAGGAAGCCTATAAGGTACCTTTAGAGATCCATGAATTCTAATGTATGAAAAATTTGGAAATTGTATGAACCAATAACAATACTTCTTTATCAAATCCATAGCCTTGGCTGAAATTATCATATGAAGAGAATCCTACAATGTTCTAGTTATATACATAGTGAAGGAATCATTCACCCTCCTATAGTTGGAATCATTTAAATATAGTTGACAGTATACATCATAGACTCTATCCTACCAAATGGTGCCTTTACAATTCAGACCTTTGTATCTGTAACTTCTAGCAAGCATATACACCACATAAGATATCATGGTGAATGTCTTTGTATGTTGCACCTGTCTTAATTGACTATCCAGATTGTCACTGATCATTCTAGCCCAGTGGTAGTTAACCCCTTTCTCAATCTACAATATGACATAGAACATCTACTCCTCAAAAATTAAATCCTTTTCCAATCCTAGCACTCTACTAAGGAGAGTGATCATATCATTATATTCTAACTTAAAGTTAATTCTATGCAATTATTTTCATAGCTTGGAATAATGGGACTTTGTCTTGTCAATCCAAGACATTTTCATCATCAGTAGTGCTTTGTCAGGATCCTCATTGTAGAACTTCTTATATATCTCCAAATTAACCTTGATTAGTCTATGATGTGATCCAATGTTGAATGCCTTAGCTATTGCTTCCTCTATCAGATTTTCCATGACTCTCCCTTGAGGTCTAACTATTATTCTTTTGTTAGAGTCATAGTGCTTAAAACATTCAATGATTAGTTGAGGACATTGAATGGATTGTGGAAACCCAACTGCTTGTGCCAATCCTGTATCCACTAATCTTTTATCCAAAGGATTAGGAGAATAACAATAAATTATTTTCTTTAAGTCTTCATAATCTATATGATCCATGTTCATGTGTCCAATTTTAGCCTAGTGTGAGATGATCTTGGATTTAGGAAGTGTGCCCTTGAAATCATACTTCATACTTTTTTCTCTGGTTGTAGGCTCCTCCTTGATTAGATCAAAATATTTTTCTTTGGAACCATTAGCCTTGCTAGAGTCTTATTGCATCTAATTAGAAGAAATATACCATAATTACTAAAATGCAAGGAAAAATAAACCACAATATCATTGCATCATCAAATTTATCATCCAAGCACATATGCAACATGTAACTAATACCAAGTCATCATTCAAATCCATAAAATCAAGTTGCAATCCTTTAAGATCAAGTTTTGGGCAAACTTCAGGGTTTTCAAAACCTCATAGGTTTTGGCCCTTGTAGGATTTTGAGGAATCCAACTCCTCATGGATTCCACGAAGAAGGAATGATTGGGCTTTCCTTGAGCAAGTGGTTTCTACGAAGAAAGAAACACGAAAAAATTTGAATGAGAAATCACAAGCTACCCCAAACACATAGAAATCGAATGATAAACCCCCTAAGGTCAAATTTAAAACATATATTGGGTTTTTAGAGACTTTGGGGATTTTGGGTTCCTGCAGGTTTCGGGGAATCCAACTCTAGGAGGATTCCATGTAAAAAGGAAATCAAGAGATAAAATATGCTAAGTCCTCTCCTTATTGATAGAAATGCACGTTATGTTGAACAATCCAGATAACTGAGAGGAGGGGTGAATCAATTATGCCAAAACATATTTCTTTCTTTACTTAATCTAGAGCAATCATAAACCATTCATATATTAATTAAAACAAACATGAACATGCAAGCACCGAACAACACAATGCACAATGAACACTAGAAATTACGTGGAAACCCAAGATGGGAAAAACCATGCAGAATGATATTTTTTAATTATAAAACACGAATTAAGGTGATTCTTACAAGGGCTCATTGCAAAAATGCTCACTGTTGAGTGGCTCACTGCCGGTGGGCTCACTAGCCAAGATACAAAAACTATTGATTAGAAAAATGGAAAAAACATGAACTAATGAAGTTTCATCTACAAATGCATGAATTTAGCTTCAATTAAGAGGACAACATTTGATTATAGTAGATTTGGTTAAGAATCTTTTGCCAACCTTCCTTCCACTACTTCAACAAATCAAATTACTTCTACTTGGCACTTATCGTCACTTCCTTCTCTAATCCTTGTCACACAATCCTTGACACCTTTATCATTGTTCACAAATTTCACACTTTTTGTATTCAGATGCACTTGAAGATGTTCCACATACATGTGTATATATACACGTAGAGAACAAAATGAGTCGGCCTAGAAAAACATGCCGGCTTGAGGAACAACCTTGAAGTATTCAATAAGACTTGACACGCTAGAACCGAACCCAAAAGATAGGTCACACATAAGGGATCTTCTTACCACATTACATTGGAACCCATGGGTGAAGCCACAATAGTGGTTTACAATTTAGGTGAGGAAGGAAAACTCACAAAAAACAACCCCAAGGTAAAAAATAGTGATTTTGGGGGTTTGTACGAACCTACTGGTTCGACCGAACCAATAAGGGGTTCACTCGAACTAGGGTTTGAGTGAACCCCTTTGAATCTTGGCTGGCAAAAAACCAAAAAAAAGAGCATAGGAAAGGGGTTCATACGAACCCCCCTTATCCCTAATCCCCCATTTGAGACACAAAAGAAACCTAAATTTTGGCACTTCGGAGCTTGGGTTGAGGATGAAAATGGAGGAGTCCTAAAAAAACCAATTGGAATCAGGTAGTCCTCAGAACAAGCTATCCAATGAATATAATTTTAATATTTTTTGGTTTTATTATGTATCTATTTTTTTAGTTTTATTAAACATAGGTTTTTCATCGAAAGTGAAGGTCTATGTTCTGGACATGTGGAAAAATAGCAGATTATCAAAAATAAATATTGAAAAATATGAGTGCACCAGATATTGAAGTCCTTGATCCAACAAAAAAAAACTGAATTTTGATATATATAAAAAAAATTACACGTTATACGGTCGCGCTATATTTGAATTGTAATTGGTTTAACTTCAAAACTTGATTAAAGAAAAAATATTCAATAAAATACTATCTAACCAAGTGGAAGCACTCGATATTGAAGTTACAAATCTAAATTTGAAAGAATTAGAATTTTATCCTTCATGGAAAAAAGTTATGCGTTATACAGTGTGCGTCACTTTTTAAAAATGTTGTTTTCTGAAAAAAACCAATTTTTGTGGGAGATGGAGAATAAGTGCAATCTGATTCCAAAAATTTGGAAAAAAATATTTTTAGAATCTACAAACAAAATGTGATGAGACTCTATTTTGTATCACCTTCAAATTCCTCATGGTTTAGTCGGTATAGGTGCCTGAATGTGAATATTTAGTTAAAAATAATAATTTCAGTGTCCAGTTTCACCACAAATTGTAAACCACTATTGTGGGATCACCCCTATACATGGGTCATACATACGATATAACATTATTACCAAAACATAGATCACATTGAATTATATGAGATATATATTCTAGATTCGATGGGAATGCCAGAACTAACACCAAAACTTGATTAACATCAATTGATAAGAACGCCACAACCAAGACCAAATCTTGATCAACATTCATTTGATGGGAACACCACAACCAAAACAAAATATTGATCAACATCAATTTCAATACCAACTGGAAAAATTTAGTTAGACATACCAAAACATGTGGCAGCCTATATGAATGTCCAGATAGCAAGGATACTTGGAATAAGCTTGTAGATACAACGACCTACATAAAAAGATTAGTCTTCAATATTTTGCATTAATCGTGTTCTACAAATGTATCAAAAAGAAGTACAACAATTATTTGGATCAAGGATACCATCAATACTACACAACATTATAGGATAAATCACTTTTTTATATCATCTGGAGCACAACCTTTCAGATCTTGGGTTTTAACATCAATGAGAACAATGCCACATCAAAAACTTCTCGTTATTTTAATCATTTTAAACTCAATCTGTAGCATGCAATTTGTACCCCTACCATCTCATACCACTTAAAATAATGAAGGTCTCAAAACTTCAAGAAATCCACCTATGGACAGATTTTGTGAAAGTTAAAGGCTCAGGGAATATTTGGCAGAGTGGATTTAGTGAAATAGCTTGATTCGAGTTTTCCAGGAGGGAACAAATTTAGTGAACAGGCTTCGAATTCTTTAACTGACAAAAGATGATCATGCTATAATATTTTCATTGAAAGCTAAGACTTAATATGAGATTTTATAATGAAATATATAATTCAAATCAAACTCAACTTGGAATCCTACTAAATAATTGATAAATCACTCAATATCACAACAAGAACTTTCAAAATAAAACAATTAAGGACTTATCTACAAATGCATTTATCAACCTTAATTTTACAAACCCACAAGTGGATTAATCATTTATTTTCAAATATGCCCTGATTCATGTTGTCGAAACTCAAAATTAACAAAATTCACTGTCAAAAGATTGAAAGTCCAAAACACTACTTCATAATGTTATGCATTGATTCCCTAATTCAATTCACTTACCTCGAATGAACATGAAAGCGAGTAAAAAGGAATTTGAAGCAAGAATTTAATCAAACCAAATGATAACGCAATGATAACCATTCACCAAAAGATAAATCACAATTGAATCAAATAAAAATATGGCCCAAAATAATATGAGCTCAAAGTCACAACCACGAAACCAAATGGACAATGCAATTGAAATTGCAACCTCAAGCAAGCATACCGCTGGAATCCAAATAGACCATTAAAGTTCACATTGTAATTACTAATAGAATTCACAGAAAGGCTTGAAACCCTAACTTTCAACTTGGACAATGCTAATGAAGCACAAGATGCATGCCAAGAAACCCTAGTCAATCAACCAACAAAATACACCCAAGCACTTGAATGCACCTCAAAACATAAAATCTCAAAATGGAAAACAAAAATGACATTGAAAAGCATATAAATTACACCACAAATCTCCTTAAAAGCCTACATTAATGACACATCATGTGACAACGAAGGTTCATAAATTCTTTTACAAGACATCTAAGAAAAGCTCAAGAAATTTGGGGTGCCAAGGAATTCAGGGAATCCACAACTAGAAGGATTTCGTGAAAAAGAAAACTTCATGGATTCTAGGTGACGATGAATTTAGCAAAAATGGAACTTTAGGGAATCTGGCTACCCATGGATTTAGAGAAAAAACAAGACTTCAAGTTATCCAACCCCAGGTAGATCCACGAGACTCCCCTAAACTTAGTCAAATTTGACATAAAATGATATTTCAATAAAACCGGTGACCCAAGCATTCACAAAGATCAAAAAATGTTGGAAAATGAACATTGTCGAAGTGCATATTAAAACCATTAAAGCCCAATAAGTGAAGTGAATCCAAATTTCAAGAATCCATCCCTTAAGGGGAAAAGGAAACACCCAAAGAAGAAAAAAAAGAAAAATCCAGAAAAGAGGGTCCCCACTTTTGATGGGACATGTGTGCGACAATAATACACCAAATGGTGACTCTGCTAGGGAAATGCTCTAGAGCATTTTTATGACAAACTGGAATTAGGAACCCAAAATATCTAGTTTCAATCCTCACACCAAGTCAATCGTTAAACTAAAGACTCAAAACCAATGGATGAGGTAGCCCTTCATATACTGAAAATCCAAGTGTGTGTAGATGTATTGGTTTCCCTCCTTAAGCTTCTGAAAGAGCCACATTTTATTCATGTTAAGCTACATGAATTATTCTAGCTACAAAAGGAACCTAGATAGAGCCTCATTTACAGTCAGGCATCTATGGCCTTGATGAGGCTATTGTTATGATCCCACCAAACATAGCTCTACTACTAGCCATGTGTCTATAGCCCCGATAAAGATATTCAGATCCTCCTAAAAAGTTGAATTTCTTTTCGATTTTTTATATTTTTTTCTCTTTTGTTTTTTGATTTTTTTTCTCTTCTCTTCTTTTCACTTTGATGGCACCTTCAAAATTTTTGAATTTTGAGTGCCCATGATAAAAAAGGTTGATTTGCATACTCAGAAGTGCCCCTAAAAAATCTACCCCAATGACCTACTTTGGAGGGTCATAAATCAAAGCCAATTGATTTTCATGCCAAACCCCTTGGTGGAAATATTCATTTGACATATGTGAACATGTATGTTAGAAATTAATCCCCCCATGATAAGTTTTGACAAGGTTTTGAAATGAAAAGTTGGAGGGTTCTGGGACTATTTTGCTGATTGTGAGCTTTCAGTTTTGCAAAGTGGCCTCTTGTTCGAGCTACTATTTCCCAGATCGATGATCATCATGGAAAAAAGATTGGTGCTTTGCATTCCCCTCATATTCACATGCTCCATAGTTTGGTTTTAGAGCCTAAGGATCAATTTTGATATTTTTACCAATTTAAAAGCAAATACAATTTGTTCTGTTTTTACATCTACATTTCTAGAATGTTTTAAGGAGGTCAAGTTTGACCCTTAATATCTTGTGAAGAATGTGGATTGAAGGAAATCCTTGTTTCACACATACTCAATGGACCTTAATGACCTAGTGTTTCCAGTGGTAGCTTCCCAGGAGTTGATTTGTTTTTTTTTAAGGAGGTAACTTGGTGTGCTCGAGTTGGTTTCTAATAGGTGTAGTAGCAGAAAAGTCTAACTAAGCCACTTTCGATATTAATATCTTGCACCTCAGAATGAATTTTTCCAAGTTGTTTGTTGCACTAAATTTTTGGTTCAAATGTCTACATGCATGCTCAGTTTCAAGCTCTGAAGATGAGTTTTGATAGGTTCTTTAATTGATTTTTGATTGCGACAAGGCCAAAACTGGTGTTCTAGAAAATTTAAAATTTGGGAATTATAAGGGAAAAATATTTCTCATTTTGATCCAAAAAATCTCCAACTCCATTCTCATCAAAATCGAAGGTCATATGATGCATTATTTTAATGCATTTCAGTCGCAGTAAAGGCTGCCAACAAACCAGTTTACAAAGGAGGTCCTAAAAATCTCCTAGCGATGCAAGTTTTGAGGAAATGGGTTTTCTCTAAATTATTTATAATGTCCCTACACAAATTTTCATGGCTTCAGGTATCCTGGTTTGGCCACAATAAAAAAATTCTATTTAGGTCGCAACAGAAATTAAATCTTCACTATTTCTAGATGTTCAAATTGCACATATTTAAAATATCTTGTATATTTTAAATTTTATAAAAGGAAAAATGGATGGGAATAAAATTATTTTAGGGAAACATCAAATATTTTAAAGCTTTATAAAGTTTTAACTTTATAAAAGAGAACTTTGCTCGCCAACCCATGGAAGAAATGCTTAGGGTATAGCAAAATCACAGAAGCGGGGAGAACGTTGGGAGCAGTGTTTGTGGCAGATTTTGATCTACAATTTCTATTATAGGGAAGATTGAGATGTTTCCCTCTCCATTGAATCGTTATGGAGGTCTTTTAGGCTGGATTCAAAATTATTTTTGCCTGATGAAAGATGCAATCACGTTTTTGAGCTTCCAAACATCTTTTGGGGGTCAATTTGAGCTCAAATTTGTTGTTCTATGCTTGAAATTGGTCCCCTAACCTATTCTATTGTTAGGGCAGAGATTTTAAGCATATTTTTGATGGATTTTGAGTGCCAACATTGCCAAAAATGCCCTTTCATTTAGAAAAATGACCTAGTGTATCACCATTTCTAAGTAGCTTGCATTGACAATAAATATGTATTTAAATTGTTTGAAGATAATCTATTTCACATGGCATCGACAAAATGAGGATATGATTGCATATTAACCACTGAAAAAATTTCTTCAAGCTGCCATGATTCATTGAAGTGAAGCTGTAGAGTAGGAGGTAGGTTTCCCCATTAGCCCATGAAGAGAAGGGTTGATGTCAACACAACATAGTGAGGGAGTAGGGAGAGGTTTAAAAAATGTTTAAAAATTTTAAATTTTGTGAAGCCTTCATCTAATGTTCTGGGTTTTATAATGTGGTATGCCTGCCAGCCGTTAAAATAAAATAATGTTTTCTTGAATGATGCAGGGGGAGTTGAGAATGAAGGAGTGTTTTCCCATGAGCCCAATTTATTTTTTGATGCCATCATAGAGAGCAATAGGGAGGCGGGGATTGGCTAAGGTGGGTCTGATGAAACTTCTAAAATACATTGTTAAGTGTTATTTTAAATTAAAATATTGCTCGGTGAAATAATGTGGGGTTTTCACTATCTAAAATCAAGTATTTTAAATGTGAAAAAGTGAGAGCATAGGATAATGTTAGGGTACCCGATGAAATTTTAAAAAGAGAGAAAGCCTTTGCTAATATTAAAAAATCCAAATTTTTCTGTGTTGGGCGGCTAAATGTAAAACGGTGAAGGTAGGGGTATGGGTAAAATGTTTTACCTAAGGGAAATTTTAAATGCCTTCATCATAAGGGGGCAAATATTTTAAATGAAATATGCAAAGTAATGTGCATGAGTTAAATATTGTCATGAGCTGGTGAAGTAAAATTTGAAAGCCTTTTTGTGCTGGGAATTAAAAGTGAAATATGGGGAAATATTAAATGTAAAGTGCAGTAAGGTAAAGGCAGAGTGAAAGGTTTTCATGGGTAAAAGCCAAGATTATTTTCATCTACACGACAAAATGTGGGAGAAGTGAAGATGTTTTCACAATGAAACATTAAATTTGTAGCCCAGGTAAAATGGAGTGAAGTTTTTTCACGAAGCATGGGTAAGATGATTTTTTGTCACAAATTAAAGGTGAATACCATCAAAATATAGAGGCAAAAAATAGGGCAAAGTGTTGAACGGGATTTGATGGTGGAAAAAATAGTTTTTAACTATAGAATAAAGGAGAATGATGACTCTTCAAGGTGGGAAAATGTTTT